>LR738714.1:170343760-170429989 GCA_902687465.1 Secale cereale | reverse complement strand
GCATTGGAAAGGCCAGGGTGGAATCATCACGTACACTTATTTTCGACACCCTCATCTCCTTTCCCTCCTTGGAGCTCTCCACATCTCTCTGCGGAGTCTTTTGCTGTTGGGCATGGTAGTACTGCTGCTGGGGCGGTAGTACCGCCTATACCCACCAAGCGGTAGTACCACTGCGCAACGCAGTAGTACCGCTTGGGGTTATATGCGGCAGTACCGTCGTAGCAAGGCTCCACCTCCGCATCGATTGGAGGAGAGCATTTCTCGTGTTGGGTTCTACGGTAGAAGCAGCGGTAGTACCGCTCAGAAGCGGTAGTACCGCTGCCACCACCGCGTCTACTACCGCTCTTCCCCTCCATGCCTCGTCTCTAACACAGGGCGGTAGTACCGCTAGGGGCCGTGGTAGTACCGCAGGCACCTGCGGTAGTACCACTCTACCCAGCGGTAGTACCGCTCTACCCAGCGGTAGTACCGCTCTGTGCGGGCAGAAAAGGGGGTAATGGTTTACTTATCCCCTCCACTATATAAAGGGGTCTTCTTCCTCAAGAGGACTCACTTCTTCTCTTCTCCCCAAAGCTCCAGTGTTGCTCCAACAACTTATTTCCGCCCGATCTCTCTCCCTAGCCAATCAAACTTTTTGATTTTCTAGGGATTGGTTGAGAAGGCCTAGATCTACACTTCCACAAAGAGAAATTTCATCCCCCCCACTAATCCCTTGCGGATCTTGTTACTCTTGAGTGTTTGAGCACCCTAGACGGTTGAGGTCACCTCGAAGCCATATTCCATTTTGGTGAAGCTTCGTGGTTTCGTTGGGAGCCTCCAATTTAGTTATAGAGAGAGCCCCAACCTTGTTTGTAAAGGTCCGGTTGCCACCTCTAAGGGCACCAATAGTGGAATCACGACATCTCGCATTGTGTGAGGGCGTGAGGAGAATACGGTGGCCCTAGTAGCTTCTTGGGGAGCATTGTGCCTCCACACCGCTCCAACGGAGATGTACTTCCCCTCAAAGGGAAGGAACTTTGGTAACACATCCTCGTCTCCACCGGTTCCACTCTTGGTTATCTCTCACCTTTACTTGTACAAGTGTTATTGTGGTTTATTCCTTGCTTGCGTGTATGCCTGTTATTATTGCATCATATTGGTTGTCAACATAGTTGCATATCTAGACAACCTATTTCGTTGCTAAGTTTAATTTGGTCAAGAAAAGCTAAAAATTGTTAGTTGCCTATTCACCCCCCTCAAGTCAACCATATCGATCCTTTCAACGGGGCCTTGATGCGTGAGTTGAAGCCTTCACTATGCCCTACTGCATGTCTGCGCCTTTGAAGAGACCTTTATCGGCGAGGGCCCTGCTGGTGGAGCTTTATGCTTTAGGTTTATCCAAAATAGGTTCCTAAGTCGTCCGAAGACGAGATAATGTGGAAGTACGGTTTAGCCGAACCTGTACGTCGAATTAGTGTATGGCTCACAACTGCCCATGGTATTTTGAGTGCGAAGTTGTGCTAACAAGGCACATGGAGCGCGAAGAGTGTGGGCGTGCTGTTGTGGTGGGCGCACAACAGATGCCAAGGGATGGCTAAAGATAGGAGGCGTCTCGAGGGCACTGGTGGGCTCCAGAAGCGGGGTTGGCATGAGCAAGCATGGGACGCAAGACATACCCAGGTTCAGGGCTCTCCGGGGAGATAATACCCTTAATCCTGCAGAGGTGGTTGCTGTTTTACCAGTGCAGGGTTTCTCCTTGAGCTCTAGGGAGGTAGGAGGAAGACATGCTTAGGCTGCTTCTCCCGAGATGTGTGTCTATCCTATTCTCTAGTTCTCGTCACCCCGTGCATGGGAGCTCTAGGGGGGTTTTATGTAGGCCAACCCCCCAGGGGTACAATGGTAATGTTACACGGCCGTGGGGACGGATTGTCATCGTCCGGGAAGCTAGTGCCGGGACCCGCGAGGTACAGGGCTTGCCGGGTTCTCCGGGTGCGGCACCCGCCATGTATGGGGGGCACTGTGTGCCGTCTCATCAGTCGCCAAGGATTGGCCGAGCTAGATCAGGTACGACATGCTCCGTCATGTCACCGTCTGCCGGTGTCATGGGCCGTGATGATTACACTATTGCCACGCCTCGGCTGACTAGGGGCATGGGCGAGGCACTCTTGCCTAGGTCATCGGTAGGTGCGTCTCGTCCCATCGTATAGTTGAGATGGGACGGGAGCAGACCCGTGGCCGGATTAGGGAACACGTCACGGGCCAGCCTGGCTTGTTTAGGAAGTCTTGGCGCGCCGGACTGGAGGTTCTTGCCGGACTGCGGGTCTTGGCCGGGCTGGAGAGTCTTACCGGATTGTGGGTCTTGGCCGGACTGGAGAGTCTTGCTGGATTGCGGACTTTGGCCGGACTGAGCGACCCGACCAAGTCCGAGGTGGATTGCGGGGCAATGCTGGCCCTGTTGTTTTTGAAAAGGATCCGGCTTCCGTTGCGTGCCTGAGGTTCATCCCCCCGACAGTAGTCCCCGAAGCTGTGAAGGTCCGCCGTCTTCGGGTGATCGGGCCTTCGCAGTTTCCTTCCCTTGAAAGCGGGCTCGGGGCCGAGCTCGAGAACACCCGATGTGTGCCGGCTTTTGGACGCCGGATCGCGGCGTTTTGGCAACGGCGGGAAATCGAGGAGTCCGTCGAATCTTGGATGATCTTTTGGATTCCGTGCGGGCACCACGTGGTGCCCGGAAGCCGGGGAGACCTGACAGGCCACGCGCGCGATGGGACAGGGCGACGGGCCGGGGCCCGCAGCCGCGCAACTTCGGGCCGTGCATGCGGATTTATTGTGGTTCCTAAGAACCGGTTGCCCTTTTAGGGGCAGTTATTGCACACGTACGCACGCGCGCATTTACCGCGGGAAGTGGGAGAGATGAGCGCAGTCGATCCCACTCCCCCACGTTCAAACCGCGTGTTATAAATTGGGTAAGGGGGGCGGCGGGGATCGTCCTCGCCCGCCCCCTCCTCTCTTTCTCTGCATCCTCGGTTTCTTGCGACCGCCGCACACTGTGCCGCCCGTCGTTCTTGAGCAGTGTTCATCCTCTTCTTCTCCTTTCTTTTCTTTGTGCTTCTTGATGATGGCGCTGCCGCCAGGCTCGTGGATGGGCACGACCGTCACCGAGGACAACATCAACTACCTTCGCACCACCAACCGCCTGTCACCGGAGACAGAAGTCGCCGTCCGCTTGCCCGAAGATGAGCGGTCACCATGCCCCGAGGGCTCGGAGCGCGTGGTCTTCTTCACGCACTTCAAGCGTGGGTTTGGGCTGCCCGCGAGCGATTTCTTCCGTGAATTCCTGGAGTTCTACGGGCTCCATCCCCATCATCTCGGAGCTGTAGCCATCATGCATCTCTCCGGCTTCATCACGCTCTGCGAGTCATAGGTCGGTGTCGAGCCCTCCATCGACCTCTTCGCACGCCTCTTCTCCCTAAAGCACCAGGGGTGGAAGCCCGGGGAGATGTCGGAGTGCGGAGCCGCCGTCATCTATAGGCGGCCGGGGGACGAGCGCCCCAAGGTGCCTCTGGAGGATTCTGCCAAGAAATGGCAGAACTCTTTCTTCTATGTTTGTAACTTGGGCGCAGACCGCATTAACCTGCAACCTTTTGCCGACGTGCTGCCACAGGAGAAGCGGAACTGGTCCTACTTCCCCAAGCGGCCATCGCAGGCGGTGCTCAATTTGGCCGAGCGGGTGGTGGTAAGGAAGGAGCGGGAAGGTCTCCAAGGCAGGGACCTCGTCACCGCCTTCATCGCGCGGCAGGTGCTGCCGCTGCAGCGGCGCGCTTGCCTCATTGGCGAGATGAAGGGACTCGACGACCCCGACCACATGTCAAAGTTGCGGCTGAGGGCGGAGCAGGTCGCTCGCCGGGTGAACGACATCTCCAAGGCCAACCTGCCGGATGACTGGCAATACAGAAAGGTTCCGTATAGCCACACGAACCTGGCACCGGCGGTGAGTCTTTTTTTCTCCGAACTTTGCCGCCGCTCATCTTCTTATCCGTTCGGACACGACGCGGGAGGTACTTCTGAATGCCATCTGGCATCCTTACGACCGGACGGGAACGCAGGTGGTGCGCGCCGCCTCGGAGGAGCCCGAGGCCCACGGCGGTGGGGAGGGAGCAATCGCCGTGGCGGGCGCGGGACGCCGAGGAGGTGCGCTTCGATCCTTTTCTTCATGTTTTGTTTCTGGGCTGTGTCGGAGGCACTGACGTGAGTTGCTAGTGTAGCGGCGCCGGGTGGACAGGGTGGAGGCGCTGCTGTGGCCGGCTCGTCCCGAGCGGTGACGACGGCGGCGGAAGGCCGAGGTGGCGGCACGGCTGGAGCCGGGCCGTCTCAGGCGGGGCCGGCGTCGGGCCGGCCTCACGGGAAGTGTAGCGCTGCTCCGCCGGCTCCAACCGTGAAGCGCGCCGCAGGCGCGGCTGGGCGTGCGAGGCCAGCCACCAAGATGAGGCGCATAACCCAGGCATCGAGGCGCTCCGTGCCGGTACTGCCGGGGTAAGTATTTCTTCTTCTTTGGCTTTGAACCGGGCGGGTCTGTTGAGCCCCCCTTTGTGTTGATTTGTATTGGTTTCATATCGCCTATCTCGCCGGCATTGGTGGCGGCGGAGGCCGCGTCCCCGATGGTGCTGGGTTCTGGACGAGCCAGTCCAGCACCATCGATCCGTGCGAGGAGGAGGAGCGGGTGGATCCGAACCTTGGAGTGGATCCGTCCGACGCGGAGGGCCAGGCCTGGCGATGTCACATCCCTAGTCAGTGCTTGCATTAGGATTAGCTAGAGTGTGCATCATGTTTACTTGCCACAGAAACTTGAAGTGGGAATGACAGAAACCCCAGCACCCCTCTTCTAACAACGAGGGTTTAATAAAATCTTTCCGAATGTACCCAAAATGCCCTTCAAAAATGTAACTGAATTCGCTTATAACAATAGTTATCAAGCCAGCTTGGGCAAGGCTCCCTTCGAAGTTCTATATGGACGAAGGTGTCGAATGCCTCTTACCTGGTCAGAAACCGGGGAAAGACAATTCTTTGGTCTGGATATGATCCAGGAAGCAGAAGAGCAAGTTCGCATCGTTCATGATAAATTGAAAACAGCCCAGTCTCGCCAGAAGAGCCAATATGATAGTCATCATAAGGCTGTGACTTTTGAAGTCGGCGATAATGCTTACCTTCGGGTTACTCCTCTTAAGGGAACCCATCGCTTCGGTATCAAAGGCAAATTGGCCCCTCGTTACATCGGTCCTTTTCGCATTCTTGCCAAACGCGGAGAAGTTGCCTACCAATTGGAACTACCTCTGCATCTTTCCAGAGTTCATCATGTCTTCCACGTTTCTCAACTCAGGCGTTGCTTCTCGGATCCTATCCGCGGAGTGGACCACGAAACGCTTGATCTCCAAGACAATCTCACATATCGAGAATACCCCGTCCGTATTCTTGATCAAACTGAGCGTACCACTCGACGTCGTAATATCAAGTTTCTCAAGGTTCAATGGTCACATCATTCCGAGAGTGAAGCTACTTCGGAAAGGGAGGATCGTCTTCGACTTGAGTACCCCACCCTCTTTCAGGAGGAACCCGAATCTCGGGACGCGATTGTTTTGAGTGGGGGTGAGTTGTCACATCCCTAGTCAGTTCTTGCATTAGGACTAGCTAGAGTGTGCATCATGTTTACTTTCCACAGAAACTTAAAATGGGAATGACAGAAACCCCAGCACCCCTCTTCTAACAACTAGGGTTTAATAAAATCTTTCCCAATGTACCCAAAATGCCCTTCAAAAATGTTCATCATCTTTGCCTTGGTCTTAATCCTCTGCCAAAAATGGTGGACAATTTTCTAGGACATCCAAAGGCCTCTGGATTAGTTCATATTGTAATTGCATTTGGGCATTTAAATGCTATAAAATATTTTATGTGCCCAAATAATCATAAACTAAAATGTTCCTTACTGTTCATATTATATACAGTGGGTATTACTAGTTTTATGAGTGATAAAAATGTTCTAGCATTTTTATTAATTCAACAAAGTTGCAAAAGAAATAAAACAGAAAGAAAATAGAAAAGAGAGAGAGAGGGGGGGGGGGGCAGCCCACTCAGTTGGGCCACTTACCTGGCTGGCCCTGCACGGCCCAGCCCGCTGGCGCACGCCAGTCGTCCCCCTCCTCTCGCCAAGAGGACGGGGCGCGTGGCCGCGGCGTGCGCGCACGCGTCCGGCCACCTCCTGCCTGGCTGCATGCGTCCCCCGGCGCCTCGACGCCCCTATGCGTCGCCACGCAGCACCTGGGCTCTCTCTCACTCTCCCCCGTGTCTCCCCCCTCCTCTATCCCCTCCGAGGAGCTCCACCGAGCAGGCTCGTCGTCGCCGATCGCTGCCACCGCGCCCTAAGCCACCCCCTCACCTCCCCGACGCACCCATCAGCTCCGCCGCATCGCCCTGTAGCTCCCCACCGACGCACACGACGCCAAAAGCCCCGTAGCGCCGTCCTCATCGTCGTCTTCAACCTTCGGCACCGGAGATCGCCGCCGCCCGTACGTCACCGCCCGACCTTCCCCAAGCCCACGTTGATGCCCTCTGCGACCGATATGAGCTCACGCGTCGAACCCCCCTCTCCCCGAGCTCGATTACGCTTCATAGCCGCCGTTCTGAAAACACCCGAGCTCACCACCGGCGTCCTCATCGCCGCCGTCGTTCTAGTGGTCCTTGGACACGCCCGAGAGCTTCATCGTGCTCCTGACCTCACCAGGATGCCGTTGAGCCCTTCCCCTTGCTCGCCCGTGCCCCGCAACGCTTAACCCGATGATGCCCGAGCTCCGACCGCCGCCACAAGCTTTGCTCCGGCGAGCTCCGGCCACCCTAGCTCCAGCCACCACCACCATTAGATGCGCATGAGCTCTAGCTCGCCATAGGACCAAACCCCGTTGCAAACCGCAGCCTGTAGCGCCGTTCCGAACAACTCCGGCGAGTGACCGCCTCGCGATTTGGTCGCCGCCGGCCAAACTCCGGCGAGCTGACGTGTCCTGTTAGTTAGGGACTAATGATGTTTAGTTTAACCTTCACAGCCACTAACAGTGGGCCCCACTGCGTGGTCAAACCCAGTCAGCCCCAGTTTTGACCGGGATTAGCCTCTGTGACACTGACATGCGGGACCCACCAGTCAGGTTTGACCTGGACCAGGTCTGTTGACCTGCTGACATCAACATGATGTCATGCTAACGCAGTAAATGATTTTCTGGGATTATTTGATTTAAAACAATTCAGGAAATTCCAGAAAATGCTCTAAACTTCAAAAAATCATATAAATTCAACAGTAGCTCAGACGGAAAATATTTATGTATGATAATTGATCAGAAAGATCCAATCTTTCCAATTTCACTGGTTTCATGCATGTTTGAGCAAGTTAACCTTGCTATTCACTTTAAAACATGATAATGCACTTTAATAAATAATAGTTTGTGTTTCAATTTGAATCTTTGATTCAAATGGGCTCTAACCCTTCTGTTTATAGATGCATAAGCCCAAAACACTTGCATCTTGCCGTATCATGAGCATGCATCATATTGTTGCATTTGTTTGCTTATTGATTGTATCACCGGTGTTCTTCGTGGTAGGTCCTGCTCCCGAGAATACTTCTGCATATCCAGCTGAAGAGCAGTAACCGACAACCACTTTATCAGGCAAGCAACCATTGATCATTACGATACAAACCCATCTTCTCGCTCCTGCTCTCTTTTACTGCATTAAGGCAACAGCGTGTGAACTCCTACTTGCTGCGGTAGTTGAACCCTATTCCCTTGCATGACCTTTCTTTGCCACAGTAAATAGTTGAAACCCACTAGCATGTGTAGGAGTTGATTAAGCCATGTGATGTGTGATCCACCATGCTATTTGCTTATGTTGCCTGCTATGCTTAGAGTTGTGTCAGGTCTGGTTCATCTGGGAGATGGATCAGAGTGAAATGATCATACTCGGTAAAGAGAGGGAAGTGTGGAACATGTTTGGTAAAGGTATCGATGAAAGGTCACGTAGGAGTACGTGGTGGGTTGTTTCATTGGAACCGTCCATAGGACCCGAGATCTGTATGTGTGGTTCAAGTTTCAGCTACTACCACACGTTGGGATCCTTAATTGACCCTCTCGGCTTATTAACTACCCTTGACCTCTGTCCAGGAGTTGCAACTAGTTTCTGGTGTTTGTATTTTATTGGTGGTCGTGCACAGCGCTGACCCTCGGGGTGGGCTGTGATGCGACAGGTACGTGGCACGGTGTACGGGTCGCCCATTTGGTGACTCGGGAACCCTGTACACATCGTTTGGGGCCGTGAGCGACACCCTAGCCGGATCTCCCCACGGATGGAACCCAAATAGGTGATAAATCTAGACGAGAGACTTCTATGGTTAGTCAGGTCGTAGCCGACACCCTCGCTGGGCTTCCGCTTGAAGGTTGCCGAGTACATGTCGAGTAAACGACGATAAGTGGTGGAAGCGTGTGTGAAGAAGTACACCCCTACAGGGTTACCAGTCTATTCGAATAGTTGTTGTTCGCGATACGGACTACTTGGTTACTCTTACAGTTCATAGACAAGTTGATGGATACTACTAAAAGCCTCAAGACAAGTGTGAGTGCTGTGGGTGGCCCTTCCGTAGGATGACGGAAGGGGATCCACGGTGGTGTATTATTGTTGTGAGTAGAGGACTCGTGTACATAGTCTTATCCTGCAATTTGTTGAGATTCGTAGTATAGGTTAGCCAAGAGTCAAAGCTGGCTTGCTGCTATGAATTCCACTACCCTTGTTGATAATGATGCATGTATGATAGGTTCTGTTATAAGACTTGCTGAGTACCTTTGTACTCATGTTTTCTTATTAACTATTGCAGAGGAGAAGCCTGCCCCTTCTGATGGGTTTTACATAGACGTTGACATCGACGAGTAGCTTGCTACCCAGACGGAGATACTGAGCTTGTGAAGGGCCTTGTAGATAGTCAGGCTACACCAAGCCTGTTTTATTTTCCAAGTTGTTTGTACTCAGACATGTTAGCTTCCGCTTGTGCTTGTATGATTGTATGACTTGATTGTTGGGTCATGTGACCCCTACCTGGATGGATATGTTATGTATGGCTCTTCGGAGCCTCTTAAATAAAGTACTTTGAGTCATAGAGTTATGTTGTGATGCAATGTTGTATTTGCACATATTGAGCATATTCTGTGTATGATTGAAATGCTTGGTATGTGTGAGATCCGACACCTAGTTGTTTTCCTTTGGTAGCCTATCTTACAGGGAAATGCCTCCTAGTGCTTCCACTAAGCCTTGGTAGCTTGCTACTGCTCGGAACACGTAGGCTGGCCGGCATTTGTCCTTCTTCGTTCATGTGTCTGTCCCTTAGGGGAAATGTCACGCGTTGTTCCTTTAAGTCCATGTAGCTTGCTACGACTTGGGTTCATACGTTGATGACCGACATGTTCGTTGCTGGGTCATGAATGCCTATCTCTGTAATTTAGTGCCACTTTTGGTTTATAACTAGCCATGTCGGCCCGGGTTCTCTGTCATATGGATGCTAGTGACACTGTCATATACGTGTGCCAAAATGCGCAAACGGTCCCGGGCCAGGTAAGGTGGCACCCGTGGGGATACCGTGCGTGAGGCCGCAAAGTGATATGACGTGTTACAAGCTAAATCGGTGTGACTTAGGATCGGGGTCCTGACAGCGTTCGCATCAGAGCCGGACTGCCTGTAGGTTTCTCAAGCCAAACTGGTCGATGTTGAGTCTAGAAAAATTCTTATTTATATGTAGGGGAATTGATTGTGGAAGGGAACATAAGGCTCTTTTTACTTCTTTACCTTATGCCCTTCTGATCTGAGTCAGCCTATTCTTCTACGGGTGTTTAGGACTAGGCCTCTCATCCTTACTAGGTTCAAGTGTTACTAATCCGTAGACTCTTAGGATTGTTGGTTTCAAGCCTCTGTTCAGTTTCTACCCTCCTAGTATGATGATTAGTTGGACCCAGAACATTGATATGATATTGTTGAGTGGCTATGCTATCATTTGTATGATGTCTCAAATTTTTTTTGAGCATTTACAGTTGTTATGCTGCCAAATTTCTTCCAGAAATTCTAGTGCCTTTGCATTATTTCATGTTTCAGATGTCTGTTCGCACACCTCACCAGGTGGTCCGTTTGACTCGGTGCATTAATGTGCCAGGTCACACGGCCATGCTAGTCCGTGTGTTGACTGAGACCGGCTACCGTTGGTATCCTGAGTACACTGTGGAGGAACAGTACCGGGATTTCAACCAGAGTCAGTATTTCTGCACAGTCCGGATATACCCCTCGTATCCCGGAGCTAACGACCCCATCCATTGGTATTATGGACTCAGGGTTACCATCGAGATGGCAGTGCAGGATGTCGCTTACTCGATGATGACCATCATCCGGGCTAGGCATGCCCTGCTGCTGAACACTGAGTTCTGTTACATGCCAGCCTCACTTCCTGGAGAGGAAGGCTACTACACTGGGTTGTATACTGATGCTGCTCATGAGGAGCCACTGCTTTAGACTACTATCCAGATGCTGGAGGATAGGGACCGTGAGGTCTGTGCCCTTCGGATGGAGCTGTATAACACTCGAGCCACCCACTGGACTACTTTAACACGGCTTGCACCTGCCGTGCACGCCGGATATCTGGATATGCGGGACTTGTACCCCGTGCGGACTCGTCTGCATGATCGTATGGATTGTCGTGATGTTGGGGGTATTACACCTCCACGTGGGCGTCATTTACCACCAGCATCGGGACCGAGGCCATATCCATGTCCCTATGGTCCACAGCATTCGAGTGCTCGAGAGTTTTAAGATCCATCTGTTCCACTTCCAGGCTACGGTGGTAATCTTTACGAAGATTACTACGGGAGTGTCTGAGCTAGACTGTGGCAGTAGTAGTATCGTAGTCGTTGTATTTCCACAGTCCTGCGTGTCTTGTGGAATATAACTTAGTTGTACTAAATTCTGGAGGTGTAGTTAAATAATGTATAGGAGCTTGGAATGCCTCTGATGAGATGTATCGTCTTTTCACCGAAGTTGTACTTTAGCCTTGGCTTGTACTGAACTATGTATGGTGTGTATGACCACTGGTGTATATATGGCAGTTTCTATATTACCATGTCGTACGAATGAACATCTCTGCATTCCATGTCTTCCATTACATTCTGCACTCCTTTGTCAAGTTTTGTCATCCTTGTCTAAACCGTTGTTTTGTTTTCCTAGGATGGTCAACACTCGCAACACTCCTGCTGCTCAAGAGCAGGGTGAGGCTAGTGGGGCTAGAGATGAGAATCTGCCCCAGCCACCCTCATTGGCTGAAGTTATGCTCGAGGCAGAATGGAACAAGAGAGAGACCAACCTTCTGCTGGAACACATAGAGCAGAACATTGGGTTCCGTCAGAGGAATGACGTGGTGTCAATCAATGATTTTATCAAGATGTGTCTACCGAAGTTCCATCATTCCGCTGAACCTTTGGATGCGGATGACTGGCTTCGCAGTATCACCCACAAGCTACACTCTGCCCGTGTGGCCGAAGCTGACAAGGTTATCTACGCCGCCTACCATCTTGAGGGCCCTGCCAGTCTCTGGTGGGAAAACTTTGAGGCCATGCGTCCTGCTGGCCAAATCACTACTTGGGCTGAGTTCAGTGAGGCATTCCGTGAACATCACATTCCGGAAGGTCTCATGGGTCGCAAGCGGGAGGAATTCTGCAATTTCACCCAGGGCCGGTTAACCGTGGATGGCTATAGTCGCGAGTTTGGCAACTTGGCACGCTATGCACCTGAGGAAGTATCCACCGATGCCAAGAAGCAGGCGTGGTTCCGTAAGGGACTCAGCCCTGAATTTCGCCGAGATCTACGTCTGCACGAGTGCACCTCCTTCCAGAAGTTGGTGAACAAAGCTATCAGTGCGTAGACAGGCCAGACTGATTTCGAAGCCACACACAAGCATCCTTGTGATTTTGGTTCCTCATCCGGCTCTGGCTCTCACAAGCATCGTGTGTGGGTTCCTAACACTGCTCTGCCACCTAAGTACACTCTGAGGCCATCCTATGAGGCGCCTCGCCCAACTCAACAGTATGCACCTGCCAAGACTTATGGAGGACCACCTGCCAACTTTGCTCCACGCACTGGCACTGTGACATGCTTCAAGTGTGGAGAGCCAGGGCACTACATGCGTGAGTGCCTCAGAACCAGCCAGGAAAGCCCGTTGGCCATGGTAAGCCAACAGGCAAGGTGAACTATTTCAAGCCAATCCCCACTGCACGTGGTCATGTCAACTATGTCTCTGCTGAGGAAGCTTATGAGGATCCTAACATCGTCCTTGGTACGCTTCTTGTTAAATGCCATCCGGCATCTGTTCTTTTTGATACTGGAGCATCTCATTCGTTCATATCTGATAGCTATGCTCGAATGCACAACATGAGTTTTTGTGACATGCCCACTCCATGGTTATTCAAACTCCTGGTTCAAAGTGGCAAACCTCTAGGGTTAGCCATGGAAATGAAATTCTTGTCGATAGACTTGTTTTCCTTGCATCACTATTCTCTCTCAAGTCCTCGGACATAAACATCATCTTGGGTATGGACTGGACGACAGCTCATTACGCCAAGATTGTTTGCTACACTAGGACCGTTCAACTTACACACCCATCCGGCAAGACAGTCAATGTTTTGACCCGAATGGCTGAGCATCATCTCTACTCTCTTAATGCCAGCCCCCTACCAGAACTCGAAGATATCCCGGTAGTCCGTGACTTTCTGGATGTTTTTCCAGAAGAACTGCCAGGTGTTCCACCTGACAGAGATGTCGAGTTTGTGATAGATCTTATTCCAGGAACTGTCCCAATCTCTAGGAGACCCTATAAGATCGCACCCCTAGAATTAGCTAAGCTTAAGAAACAACTCGATGAGTCCTTGAAAAAGGGTTTCATCCGTCCTAGTTCTTCCCCTTGGGCTTGTCCCATCCTCTTCGTCAAGAAGAAGGATGGAACAGAACGGATGGTTGTAGATTACCGACCTGTCAATCTGGTCACCATAAAGAACAAGTATCCGCTCCCCAGGATCAACGACCTGTAAGATGAGCTCGCTAGATCCTCAGTCTTTTACAAAATGGATTTGAGGTTGGGCTACCATCAAATCAAAATCGAGAATGGGGACATTCCCAAGATGGCTTTTGTTACTCGTTATGGCCAATACGAGTACACCGTCATGTCCTTCGGGTTAACCAATGCCCAGCCACTTTCTCCCGGCTAATGAATTCTATATTCATGGAGTACTTTGATAAATTCGTGGTATACCTTGATGATATACTCATCTACTCCAAGAACAAGGAAGATCATGCCGAGCATCTAAGGCTGGTATTGACGAAACTTCAAGAGCACCGCCTTTATGCCAAATTCTCTAATGTGAATTCTGGTTGCCAGAAGTGACATATCTAGGCCATGTGATCTCTGGTAAGGGTATTGCCGTCAATCCCGAGCGAGTTCAAGCCGTCCTTGATTGGACTCCCCCTGAATCGGTCAAGCAAGTTAGGAGTTTCCTTGGCTTAGCGAGCTATTGCCGACGCTTCGTCGAGAAATTCTCCAAGGTTGCTAAACCTCTAACTGAACTCCTCAAGAAAGATAAAAAGTTTGAGTGGACCCCACAATGCGAGTCCAGCTTTCAGGAACTGGAAAGACGCCTGACATCTGCACCCGTACTGGTACCACCAAATTTTCCCAAGGATTTTATTATCTACTGCGACGCCTCGCGACAAGGACTAGGTTGCATACTTATGCAAGATCGTCAAGTGATCGCATACGCATCTCGACAATTGCGTCCACAGGAGGATAACTATCCTACACATGATCTAGAGCTTGCAGCCGTAGTCCACACCCTCAAAACATGGCGACATTACCTTCTTGGTAATCGCTGTGAAATCTTCACTGATCACCAAAGTCTGAAATACATCTTCACCCAACCGAATTTGAATCTCAGGCAAAGACGTTGGGTTGAGTTGCTCACAGATTAGGACTTAGGAATCACTTACACCCCTGGGAAGGCCAATGTCATGGCCGACACACTGAGTCGTAAGTCTTATTGTAACAACCTGATCTTACAACGAGGGCAACCACTTATCCACGAGGAATTTCGAAATCTTAACCTTCACATTGTTCGTCAGGGATTCCTTTCCACCTTGGTGGAGAAACCTACCCTTATGGATCAAATCATAGTTGCCAAGTGGTATGATAGAGGTATATCTCAGATCAAGGAGAACATTGCTAGCGGTGTTGCTAAAAGTTTCTCTATGGATGATCGAGGTGTTGTGTACTTCGAGAACCGCTTGGTGGTACCCAAGAAACAACAACTACGGTAGTTGATCCTTAAGGAGGCTCATGAATCTCCTCTCACGATTCATCCCGGCAATACCAAAATGTATCAGGACCTACACCAGAGGTTCTGGTGGACTAGGATGAAGAGAGAAATCTCTCAATTCATTGCTAATTGCGACGTTTCTCGTCGAGTCAAAGCAGAGCATCAACGGCCTGCTGGCACCCTCCAACCTTTAGCTATTCCTGAATGGAAATGGGACAAGATCGGTATGGATTTCATTACCGGGTTTCCTAGGACCAGGAAAGGGAATAATGCTATCTTCGTCGTTATCGACCACCTATCCAAAGTAGCCCATTTCCTACCTGTTCGAGAGTGTATAACCGCTAGCCATGTAGCAGACTTGTATATCTCTCGGATAGTATCACTTCATGGTGTGCCGTTGGAGATTCACTCAGACCGTGGAAGTCTTTTCACTTCACGATTTTGGGAAAGTTTCCAGAATGCTATGGGGACTCATCTTTCTTTTAGCACCGCTTTTCATCCTCAGTCAAGTGGTCAAGTGGAACGAGTCAATCAAATTTTGGAAGATATGCTTCGAGCCTCTGTCATCTCTTTCGGTATGGATTGGGAGAAGTGTCTTCCATTTGCCGAATTCGCTTATAACAATAGTTATCAAGCCAGCTTGGGCAAGGCTCCCTTCGAAGTTCTATATGGACGAAGGTGTCGAACGCCTCTTAACTGGTCAGAAACCAGGGAAAGACAATTCTTTGGTCCGGATATGATCCAGGAAGCAGAAGAGCAAGTTCGCATAGTTCACGAGAAATTGAAAACAGCCCAGTCTCGCCAGTAGAGCCAATATGATAGTCATCATAAGGCTGTGACTTTTGAAGTTGGCGATAAGGCTTACCTTCGTGTTACTCCTCTTAAGGGAACCCATCGCTTCGGTATCAAAGGAAAATTGGCCCCTCGTTACATCGGTCCTTTTCGCATTCTTGCCAAACAAGGAGAAGTTGCCTACCAATTGGAACTACCTCCGCATCTTTCCAGAGTTCATCATGTCTTCCACGTTTCTCAACTCAGGCGTTGCTTCTCGGATCCTATCCACGGAGTGGACCATGAAACGCTTGATCTCCAGGACAATCTCACATATCTAGAATACCCCGTCCGTATTCTTGATCAGACCGAGCGTACCACTCAAAGTCGTAATATCAAGTTTCTCAATGTTCAATGGTCACATCATTCCGAGAGTGAAGCTACTTGGGAAAGGGAGGATCGTCTTCGACTTGAGTACCCCACCCTCTTTCCGGAGGAACCCGAATCTCGGGACGCGATTCTTTTGAGTGGAGGTGAGTTGTCACATCCTTAGTCAGTGTTTGCATTAGGACTAGCTAGAGTGTGCATCATGTTTACTTTCCACAGAAACTTGAAATGGGAATGACAAAAACCCCAGCACCCCTCTTCTCACAACTAGGGTTTAATAAAATCTTTCCCAATGTACCCAAAATGCCCTTCAAAAATATTCATCATCTTTGCCTTGATCTTAAACCTCTGCCAAAAATGGTGGACAATTTTCTAGGACATCCAAAGGTCTCTGGATTAATTCAAATTGTAATTGCATTTGGGCATTTAAATGCTATAAAATATTTTATGTGCCCAAATAATCATAAACTAAAATGTTCCTTACTGTTCATATTATATACAGTGGGCATGACTAGTTTTATGAGTGATAAAAATGTTCTAGCATTTTTATTAATTCAACAAAGTTGCAAAAGAAATAAAACAGAAAGAAAATAGAAAAAAGAGAGAGACAGGGGGCAGCCCACTCACTTGGGCCACTTACCTGGCTGGCCCAGCATGGCCCAGCCCGCTGGTGCACGCCAGTCGTCCCCCTCCTCTCGCCAGGAGGATGGGGCACGTGGCCGCGGCGTGCACGCACGCGTCCGGCCACCTCCTGCTTGGCTACCTGCGTCCCCAGGCGCATCGACGCCCCTATGCATCGCCACGCAGCACCTGGCCTCTCTCTCACTCTCCCCCGTGTCTTCCCCCTCCTCTATCCCCTCCGCCGAGCTCCACCGAGCGGGCTCGTCGCCGCCGTTCGCTGCCACCGCGCCCTAGGTCACCCCCTCGCCTCCCCGATGCACCCATCAGCTCCGCCGCATCACCCTAAAGCACCCCACTGACGCACATGACGCCAGAAGCCCCGTAGCGCCGTCCTCGCCATCGTCTTCAACGTTCGGCACCGGAGATCGCCGCCGCCCGTACGTCGCCGCCCGACCTTCCCCAAGCCCGCGTCGACGCCCTCTGCGACTGTTGTGAGCTCACGCGTCGAACCCCCCTCTCCCCGAGCTCGATTACGCTTCATAGCCACCGTTCTGAAAACACCCGAGCTCACCGCTGGAGTCCTCATCGCCGCCGTCGTTCTAGTGGTCCTTGGACACGCCCGAGAGCTTCATCGTGCTCCTGAGCTCACCAGGATGCCATTGAGCCCTTCCCCTTGCTCACCCGTGCCCCGCAACGCTTAACCCGATGATGCCTGACCTCCGACCGCCGCCACGAGCTTTGCTCCGGCGAGCTCCGGCCACCCTAGCTCCAGCCACCACCACCATTAGATGCGCATGAGCTCTAGCTCGCCGTAGGACCAAACCCCGTTGCAAACCGCAGCCTGTAGCACCGTTTCGAGCAACTCCGGCGAGTCACCGCCGCGTGATTTGGTCGCCGCGGGCCAAACTCCGGCGGGCTGACGTGGCCTGTTAGTTAGGGACTAATGATGTTTAGTTTAACCTTCACAGCCACTGATAGTGGGCCCCACCGCGTGGTCAAACCCAGTAAGCCCTAGTTTTGACTGGGATTAGCCTCTGTGACTCTGACATGCGGGACCCACCAGTCAGGTTTGACCTGGACTAGGTCATTTGACCTGCTGACGTCAGCATGATGTCATGCTGACACAGTAAATGATTTTCTGGGATTATTTGATTTAAAACAATTCGGGAAATTCCAGAAAATGCTCTAAACTTCAAAAAATCACATAAATTCAACAATAGCTCAGATGGAAAAGATGTATATATGATAATTGATCAGAAAAATCCAATCTTTCCAATGGCACTGGTTTCATGCATGTTTGAGCTAGTTAACCTTGCTGTTCACTTTAAAACATGATAATGCACTTTAATAAATAATAGTTTGGGTTTCAATTTGAATCTTTGATTCAAATGGGCTCAAACCCTTCTGTTTATAGATGCATTAGCCCAAAAAACTTGCATCTTGCCATATCATGAGCATGCATCATATTGTTTCATTTGTTTGCTTATTGATTGTATCGCCGGTGTTCTACGTGGTAGGTCCTGCTCCCGAGAATACTTCTGTGTATCCAGCTAAAGAGCAGTACCCGACAACCACTCTGTCAGGCAAGCAACCATTGATCATTCCGATACAAACCCATCTTCTCGCTCCTGCTCTCTTTTACTGCATTAAGGCAATAGCGTGTGAACTGCTACTTGTTGCGGTAGTTGAACCCTATTCCCTTGCATGACCTTTCTTTGCCACAGTAAATAGTTGAAACCCACTAGCATGTGTAGGAGTTGATTGAGCCATGTGATGTGTGATCGACCATGCTATTTGCTTATGTTTCCTGCTATGCTTAGAGTTGTGTCAGGTCTGGTTCATCTGGGAGATGGATCAGAGTGAAATGATTATACTCCGTAAAGAGAGGGAAGTGTGGAACATGTTTGGTAAAGGTATCGAGGAAAGGCCACGTAGGAGTACGTGGTGGGTTGTTTCATTGGAACCGTCCATAGGACCCGAGATCTGTATCTGTGGTTCAAGTTTCAGCTACTACCACACGTTTGGATCCTTAATTGACCCTCTCGGCTTATTAACTACCCTTGACCTCTGTTCAGGAGTTGCAACTAGTTTCTGGTGTTTGTATTTTACTGGTGGTCGTGCACAGCGCTGACCCTCGGTGTCACACCCTGCATTTTGTAACATGTTATTTGTACCTTTGAAGCATGAAAATTTGGACCAGCAAATTTTTTTAGCATCATTTGGCTTTCATTTGAATTGAGTTTTTCTTCATATGCTTTTTCATGTGCTCATTAAAGTCAACTATGACCCCTTGTAGAATTCATCTCCATACCCAAAACTTCTGCCCAATGATCATGCCAAGTGTTATATAACAGTATAGTATTTTCCTACAAAATTAATTTGGCCAAAATGTATTTTATAAATTTAGTTTTCCAAAAAACCCTGAATTGAGATTTGCACTACAAGTACTTGATTTAGGGTGAGAAAATTATTTCAAAAGGGACATTTGAGACCTAGTAGTCTTAGGACTCCCGGAAACCACAAAGGTATAATTTTAAAAGTTATTTTCCTATTTTATTTAAAAGCTTTTTCTTAAGGCCAGAAATGGTCTTTAATAGGGCAAAATTATTTAACTATTTCAAAAATATTTGCCAAAATTTAGAGAGACTCAGAGGACATATATTGTCCATATATAAGAGTTTCAACACTTGGTCATGTTCAAAATAATGGGCTAAACCCTCTAAAACCCTTTCTGGATATTTCAAGCTTTTGAAATATTTACAAAGGAAACTTTCTCTAAAAATTCCAGGGAAATTCTATCATGTCATATATGACATATTTGATGATCTTGCCAAGTCCCATGCCTTGGGAAGCAGGAAAACATCCTCAAACCCCTTCATAACCATTTTGTCCATATTTGAAGTTTGAGCAACTTTACATTGCCAAACTTGTCCAACTGCTCTCAAATTTGGTGCACATGCTAGAATGGCCTAATAAGGCATCTTGACCAAATGGCACAAGATTTGGAATAGAGCAACTTGATCAGATCACCTCAAAACCCTTTCTGTTCAAATGCAAATTTGAACAACTTTACATTACCAACTTTTTATCTGGAGCTTCAAACTTTGTGGGCATGATCAAAACCCCAAATGATGATGCTGCACCAAGTAGTGCATCAAGGGGATATGATTAGCTTGACTCAAACAAGATGAAGCTGTTTTTGTTGTTTTCTAGGGTTCACCAAAGTTACATTGGCTAGTTTCTTCAAATGAGCCAAAATTTGGTGAAGCACCCTATTTTCTCAAGTCTTTCAATCCTGTTAAGTGCCATGACAAGTGGAAGCCATTTGCTTGACCAAACACTGACCAAACACCTTCTGCAGATTTACTAAAACCCTCATCCTGATCACTTTTACTCTTCTCCATGGCCTCAACTTTTTACCACATGATCATTGAGTTACTAGCTACCCCCAGTAACTTCCCCAGCACCCCAGCTCCATGATTGAGGGGTAAGAACCCAAGTTTACCTTGCTGACAGCAAGTTTTCACCAAGTCACCAGCATCCCCTTTCTCTCTCAGCATCTCCAGGGCATCCAAGGCCGCAGGCCATTTCTTTACTCCTCCCCTGACCTTCTAGACACTCTTGGGCACGTTGGTTTTGACCGGAGCGGCGAGGGCACGGTGGTACCAGCCATACGTGCGCTCTGGAGCACGCAACAGTGCCGACACGCACTGTAGCTCCAGCCAATCAGCCTTCCCCGACAGCCTCGGGCCACTCCCTCGCGCTAGTCGAGGCCCCTCGACGTCCCCAACCACCCCGGCGCTGTCCCCCCTCCTCCTGCGCCCTCCAGTGGCCGCCGTCGCACGCGCGCTGGCCACCCGCAACGGGCACTCTTCTGCCTCGCACGCGCGCACGCTCCAGAAGCTCCCCCGCTCCTCTTCTCACCTCAGCTGGACGTGGAACAAGTCCACGATCCTCCCCGGCTTGATCACAGGCACCGGAACCTCTCCTAGCCTCGCCTGCAACCTCGCCGGCGCACGAGTCCACGGTGGACCGTGGGCGCGGCTATATAAGTCCCTCCCGAGCCTCTCCAACGGCACCAGCAGCTCCTCCTCATCCCCAACAACACCCCAACACCACCAGTTCCTCCCCAGGTAGCCCCAGTACTCGGGATCGACCGAAGCTCTGCCGCGTCGGGCCGCCGGTGATCTCGCAGTACGGGCCTCCCCTACCCTTCCTTTGGCCCGATTCGGATCCGCCGTGCTCCACTGACTCTATTCCCCCTGTTTCCCCTCTCTGTGGCAACTGGAAACGGCCGGAGCGGCGACCTCCCGTAGCTCCTCCGCCGTCGCACCTCACCGCCGGCGAACCTGACCTCCCCGGCGTGCCATACCACCACCCCTACAACCGCCACTCGACGCTGGTCACGTTCCTGCCCTCCGTTGCCGTCGCCGTTGCCGTCGCCGTGGCCTGAAACCTCGCCGGTGAGCTCGCCGTCGCCGTGGCCGCAAGGTTGGAGATGACAGGCGGGCCCCGCCTGTCATCCCCCCACATCTCTCCCCCTCCTCTCTGCCACTGACCCACGGGCCCCGCCCGTCAGGTTCAAAAACCTGACGTGCGCGCGCAGGCACCCGTGCGGCTGGGCTGGACCGCCCTGGGCCGTGCACTGTGGCCTATCTGGCCCAGTTGCACATGTCTTTTTCTCCTTTTTCTTTTCTGTATTAATTCAAAAATTTCTACAGAAAAGAATAATGGTCCAAATAAAATAATCCCAACTCCTAAAATCTTGTAATATTCCAACCTATTTAATGGTACCACTTTCACTCACATCTATGAAACTTTTCTGTACTGTTCAAATTTATATTTAAATTTGGGCAGTAAAACTCATGTTTGAAAATCAATAGGTTCCATTCTGTTACTCCAAAACACCAACTAAGATTTTTCCCCATCTTAGAAATCCCTCTAGTATTTAACAAAAATAAGTTGACATTTTTCTGAGCACTTTGATTTTTCTGTTTTATTTGTGGTCTTATTTTCCCGTGGTTATTATGCGACGTATAGATCCCGTATTTGACGAAGTTGCTGTGGAAGAAGAAGGAGAAGGATTTGAAGACATTGAAGACCAAGCCAATCCAGGCAAGCAGCCCTTTGACCATGATACACTTGTTCTTCGGAACCCGTTTGTTTCCGATGCATGATGTTAGGGTTACGATAGTGACCTAGTTGATTCCACCACATGATGCATGCCTTGATCTTGATCTTGCTATGTGCTAGATGACATGCATATGGTTAGTAGTAATGAATAGTGATGCATGTGTGACATGAACCCTCGTGGTTAATGTCTTTGCATAAAACCCCGTCGGGTGCCATTCATGCCCGAGGGAGATGATGAGTTGGGTGACCACTTGATGACGAAGTGGTGTACCGAGGCAAGTGTGTGTGTTTTTCTAATGGATTGGTTTAAGTTCCGACCGTTATTCCAACCTTACATGTGCAACCACACTAACCCTTATGGGACGGGGCTTTATTGATTACTTAGGTCGATACTAGCATGGTGCCCGCATTACTAGTGACGGGAAGACTTGAGGACTTTCTCGGGACGGGGTCGTGCTTTGATAGACGACCATGACTGTTTTCACAGGGTACCGGACACACCGTTGGTCCCTTCGGGTACGCGTGACATTGAAATTAGGGCAAGTCCCGTGGTCTATTGTTTGTACCCGAGGGCCGAGTACCAACGAGTGGACTCTATGTTAGTGTCGTCTAAGGAAAGATAATGACCGGGTGCTTACCCCGGGTACTTGAGGTACCGCGGGTCGTGGATGACACGGAAGTTCCCCGGGTCTTGTGGGTAAAGTGTACAACCTGTGCAGAGTGTCAAACAATTCGAATAGCCGTGTCCACGGTCATGGACAGTTGGGTACCGCTCTTGGGCTACGTCCAATGTTTGTGAAACCGTGCGTGTATATGTGAGTCAAGGTGGTGACTTGACTCGATGAGTTGAATCTTATTCATGTTGATATCGGTGACCTGTCTTCGAGGCTATGCAAGGTTATTGATGCATAAACTTGATAGTAGAATGTTTGTTCTAGCCCTTGCTAGATTGTTCATTACCGTTCAATTGCATTGTTACTTTGAACCACATCATGGGTTGCTTGCGAGTACATTCAAAGTACTCATTGGCTTGCCACTAGTTATTTAATTGGCCAGGCATGGAAGAACAGGAATATGAGGAAGAATTCTTTGGAGACGAACATGCGAACTAGGACGCTATCCCAGTCAGAATGCCTGTAGGGTTAAGGCAGATGGCATGGGTTCTACCCGTTATCAAAGACTTCCGCTATTTGAGTTATTTGCTATTCAGCCCGTGAGGCTCTATCTATGTAAGACTTGGCCATAATGGCCTTAATTCGTGTAAGACTATTTGTATGGATGTAAGACTCTTGTTATTTCAGCTTCTGTGTGTTTAGTGAGCATTGATCTCTGGGATCACTGTACACGTGCATTCGGTGATCTCGACTTCTAAGTCGGGGTCCCCACAGAGCTGGTATCAGAGCCATCCTGACTGTAGGAAGCCTTAGTTAGCATGGGCATTAGTTAGATGAGACCTTTTTTCAAAAACCTTCTGAACCTCTCTTCTTTTCTAAACCTGAGATTTCATCAGCTTATTAACCCCTCCTATTCCACCTTTGTAGATGGCCGCTGTACCCGAAGAGCACCTGACCACTGGGTTTCCCTTACTTCTCGAGGATAGCCTCCAGGAGTGTCAGTTCCACCGAGCACCCATTCTCACCTACCTTGAGCATTGGGTGAGCGATACTGAGGTGGAGTACCATGTGGAAGTGATCGTGAAGGCAAACGATCCTCCCACAAGTTGGTTCTTCGAGGGACCCCAGATGGCAACACTACCTCTCGCTGTCGAGGCTGCTGCACTCAAGGCACTAACCCGTCTCCGCGAGCTTCTTTCGGAGATGGCCGCCAAGATGACAACTCGCTTCTTACCCTACCGGAAGGAAGGTGAAGAAGAAAGCAGCGCACTAGCCCCTCCACTGAAGGAAGGACTCTCGCTTCGGTTCCAGACCTACTTCAGTCTATGTGCCGATAGCTTGGCACAAGACTTGGCCTCGGAATCAATGAAGCTTCGAGAAGAACTTCACAAGACCAAGGCACTTCTTCGTCGAGCTCAAGAGAAGACAAATAGGATCAAGAAGGAAGGAGCACCTTCTGGACAATCCGCTATCGCATATCGAGGCGGAAGACCCTCCGAGGATGTATCTTCCAAGAATGAAGAACCACCTCGGCGACGCCGGATGACGGCGAGGGAATATCGCAAGCTTTTCCCTGCACCACCGACGAAGCGCCGTCGTATCCAACTCCTCCACTCCCCCACACCCTCAAGTGACAAGGGGGCCCAGGCAGATGAGGACAAGGAGGAAGACCCAGAAGAGCCGGAATACGCGACCGATCATTCCGCCGCTTAGGCATTATTCGCTACTCAGATATGCCAGTTGTAACCTCTACGGTAGGATAGGTCGTGTAACCCCTATGCGCAGTCGAGTCCTTGTATGGTTCATATGAAACCATCTAGAGCTTGCTTTTGTTGTGTCTGGATGTATGTCGTAATTCTTCCTTCGGGAATGTGTAAACGACTACATCACCCATTTGGATTTTAATGGATGTGTTTTGGCTTTTCGGCCCATGCAAAATTTGATTTAGTGTCACACCCATCCCCTTACTAGGCACCCATCTATCTTGCTTTCCCTCTTCCGAGTCATGAGACCTTTTACCGCTCCAACAGGATGCCTGTTGTAACTCGTACTGGTACCTCTACCCAGCAGCCCGAAGCCGGAGCATCCGCTCAGCCAGAGGCAGGCCACGACCAAACCAACGACCAAGATCCACCACCACCTCCTCCAAGCATGGACATGGCTCAGCTTCTCGAAGCTTTCTGAGAGGAACGCCAAGCCAACACTGCAGCTCTCCAGCTGATCGCACAAGCTGTCACCAACAACCGCCAGCCGGCGGGGAATGGCAATGGACGTTCCACGTTGGCAAAGTTCAAGAAGCATGCACCGCCAACCTTCATCGAGACTGCAGAACCCCTAGATGCAGACGACTGGGTCCGTTCCATTGAGGAGATACTGGAACTAGTCGGATGCACCGAAGACCGCGAGAAGGTGGCTTATGCAGCCCACTGCCTCGGGGGGACTACTAGAGCTTGGTGGGATGGATTCAAGGTCATGCATGCTGAACAAGACATCACTTGGGTTAACTTCAAGGCAGAATTCCGCAAGGCCCACATTCCTTCCGGAATCTTGGCTATCAAAAAGCGTGAGTTCCGAGCCCTGAAGCAAGGAAGCGGCACTGTCAAGGAGTACATCCAGAAGTTCAGTGTTCTGTCAAGGTATGCCCCTGAAGATGTCAGCACTGATGCTGCAAAAAGGGAGCGCTTCATGGAAGGCCTCAATCAGACTCTGCAATACTCGCTTTTCGTGTGCGACTGCCCGTCTTTCCCTGACCTGGTAAACAAGGCACTTATGCTTGAAGACAAGCGGCGTGCTTTGGAAGACACTCGCAAGCGCAAGTTGGTCAGTAAGGGAAGTTCCAGCAACCAGAAGCCTCGTCCGTGGTAGTCAGCCCCGGCCAAGCCAACCTATCAGCAGCCAAGAGCTCCTGCACCTCGCACCAACCTTCATCCTCAACAGTATGCCAACCCCAGGCCAGCTTTCAACCCCAATACCAGTGGTGGCAACAAGATCAATCCAAACCAAGTCACTTGCTTTGGATGTGGTCAGTCCAGACACATCTCAAGGGTGTGCCCCAACAAGAAGCCTGATGCCCCGCGCCCCAATGCGCAGAACCAGGGACAAGGCCGTGGAATACCACCAAGGAACCCAGCTCCTCGCAATCCACCTAACCATGGGAAGGGGCATGTGAATCACGTCACTGCTGAAGAAGCCCAGGAAGACCCGAACGTCGTGATGGGTACGTTCCTTGTCAACTCAGCACCTGCAACTCTCTTGTTTGATTCTGGAGCAACGCATTCATTTGTCACTCAAAGATTTGCATTAAAAAGTGGCATGACCCCTACACCCTTGAATAACCCTATGGTGGTACAAACCCCCGGAGCCGAGATGAGAGCCAAGATAGGCTGTAAAGGAGTCGGTATTACCATTAACGGTGTAGACTTCCTAGAAGACCTTATCATCCTGAGATCACAAGGCTTGGACGTGATCTTAGGGATGGATTGGCTCAGTAAGCACCAAGGCTTATTAGACTGTGCCAATTGGACAGTCACTATGACCAATGACCAGGGAGTCGAAGTCAAGTTTGCTTCCAACTCCTCTTCCGCTCAAGCCGCAAAAGTCAATTGTCTGTGTGAAGTTGGGCTAGATCAAGTACCGGTGGTATGTGAGTATCCTGATGTCTTTCCGGATGAACTACCGGGAATGCCCCCTGACCGTGACATTGAGTTCATCATCGAGCTCGTGCCCGGAGCAGGACCCATCTATAAGAAGCCTTATAGAATGGGGACGGAGGAATTAGCTGAGTTGAAGAAGCAGCTGGAAGAGCAGCTAAGGAAGGGATTTATTCGCCCAAGTGCCTCCCCTTGGGGATCTCCAGTTCTGTTTGTGGCAAAGAGGGACGGTACCATCCGCTTATGCATTTACTATCGTTCCCTCAATGAAGTTACAATCAAGAACAAGTATCCACTTCCCAAGATCGAAGATCTGTTTGATCAGCTCAGCGGAGCCAAGGTGTTCTCCAAGATCGACCTCAGATCTGGGTACTACCAGCTGAAGACCAGACTCCAAGATATTCCAAAGACGGCATTCGTAACCAGATATGGCCTGTACGAGTGCACGGTCATGTCTTTTGGGTTAACCAATGCCCCAGCTTACTTCATGTATCTCATGAATAAAGTCTTCATGGAATATTTGGACAAGTTTGTTGTTGTCTTCATTGATGACATTCTTGTGTTCTCGAAGTCGGAGGAAGAGCACGAGCAGCATCTGAGGATGGTCCTAGACAAGCTTCGTGAGCACCAACTGTATGCCAAATTCAGCAAGTGTGAGTTCTGGCTGCATAAAGTTGGATTCTTAGGTCATGTCTTGACCGAGGAAGGATTATCTGTTGATCCCGCGAAGATCGAAGCTGTGACCCAATGGCAATCTCCAACGACCGTCAAGGAAGTCAGAAGCTTCCTCGGACTAGTGGGCTATTACCGCAAGTTCGTGGAAGGATTCTCTAGCATTGCACGGCCAATAACTGAGCTCCTCAAAAAGGACAAGATGTTCGAGTGGACGCCAAAATGCGAAGAAAGCTTCCAAGAGCTCAAGAAGAGGTTGACCACCGCCCCAGTTCTGGCAACACCTGATATTCACAAGGAGTTCATGATATATTGTGATGCGTCTCGAACCGGATTGGGAAGCGTTCTGATGCAAGAAGGCTGCGTCATAGCATACCTCTCCGGGCAGCTACGACCCCATGAGGAGAACTACGCTACTCACGATCTTGAGCTAGCGGCAGTAGTTCATGCCTTGAAGACATGGCGGCATTACCTCCTAGGGAAATGGTGTGAGATCTACACAGATCACAAAAGTCTGAAGTACATTTTCACCCAAAAGGAATTGAACATGAGGCAGCGGAGATGGTTGGAACTCATCAAAGACTATGACCTCAGTGTTCAATATCACCCCGGGAAGGCTAATGTGGTGGCCGATGCCTTAAGCAGGAAGGCTTGCTCTTTGAATGCCGTTATTCAAGTAAGGCAGCCAGCCTTGTTTAAGGAGTTCGAACAATTCAGTTTGGAATTGGTCACCCCTGGATTTCTGGATCATTTGGAAGTCAAACCAACCCTGATGGACGAAGTCAAGAAGGCGCAAGATGGACACGCAAGCATCGAAGGCATCAAGAAGAAGATGAAGCTGGGCAAGGCCCCAGGATTCTCCGAAGACGAGCACGGGATTGTTTGGTACAAAGGTCGCATCTGCGTACCAAACAACACATAGCTGAAGAACCTGATTCTGCAAGAAGCCCACGACACTCCATATTCCATCTACCCCGGAGGAACCAAGATGTAACAAGACTTGAAGGCATGATTCTGGTGGCACGAAATGAAAAGAGAGATTGCGACCTACGTTGCAAAGTGTGATGTGTGCCAAAGGGTCAAGGCTGAATATCAGGGACCTGCTGGATTGCTTCAACCACTCAAGGTTCCTGAGTGGAAGTGGGATAAAGTCGGAATGGACTTCATCACTGGATTACCAAGGTCGAATAGAGGACATGACTCTATCTGGGTCATAGTCGATCATTTGACCAAGGTGGCCCATTTCATTCCTGTCAAGACTACCTACTCAGGCAACCAGCTGGCAACTCTCTATATCAACCGAATCGTAAGTCTTCACGGCGTTCCCAAGGAGATTGTGTCAGATCGAGGCACCCCGTTCACTTCAAGGTTCTGGAAGAGATTCCAAGAAGCCTTGGGAACCAAGTTGTCTTTCAGCACAGCTTTCCACCCACAGACCAGAGGTCAGACAGAGCGAGTCAATCAGATTCTCGAAGACATGCTCCGAGCCTGTGTCCTGGCGTATGGAGCCAAGTGGGAAGATTGTCTCCCTTTTGCCGAGTTCTCCTACAACAACAGTTACCAGTCAAGCCTTCAGATGGCACCATTTGAGGTGTTGTACGGATGCAGATGCCGCACACCCCTCAACTGGTCAAAGACTGGAGAAGGACTAGTCTTTGGACCGGATATTCTCCACGCAACAGAAGAGCAAGTCCAACTAGTCAGAGAGCGATTAAAGGCAGCCAAGTCAAGGCAGAAGAGTTATGCTGACACTCGACGCCGAGACATGAGTTTCCGTGTCGGAGATCATGTGTACCTGCGGGTAACTCCTCTGAAAGGAACCAAGCGTTTCCACGTTAAGGGGAAGCTTGCGCAAAGATTCATTGGCCCTTTCAAGATCACCGACCGACGAGGAGAAGTGGCTTACCAGTTGGAACTACCACCTGAGCTATCCGATGTGCACAATGTATTCCATGTGTCACAACTCCGGAAATGTCTCCAAGTTCCGGACAAGCCCAATCTCTACAAGGATGTGGATCACCAAGCCATTGATCTGCAGCCTGATTTGACCTACCGCGAGAAGCCCATTCGCATTCTGGACGAAGCAGAACGACGGACGCGAAGCGGTACCATCAAGTATTTCAAGATCCAGTGGAGCAACCACACCGAAGCAGAAGCAACTTGGGAACGAGAAGACTATCTTAGATCCGAGTTTCCCGATCTCTTTTAAGACCTAGTTTAGGAATCTCGGGGACGAGATTCTTGTAAGGGGGGTAGGTCTGTCACACCCTGCATTTTGTAACATGTTATTTGTACCTTTGAAGCATGAAAATTTGGACCAGCAAATTTTTTTAGCATCATTTGACTTTCATTTGAATTGAGTTTTTCTTCATATGCTTTTTCATCTGCTCATTAAAGTCAACTATGACCCCTTGTAGAATTCATCTCCATACCCAAAACTTCTGCCCAATGATCATGCCAAGTGTTATATAACAGTATAGTATTTTCCTACAAAATTAATTTGGCCAAAATGTATTTTATAAATTTAGTTTTCCAAAAACCCCTGAATTGAGATTTGCACTTCAAGTACTTGATTTAGGGTGAGAAAATTATTTCAAAAGGGACATTTGAGACCTAGTAGTCATAGGACTCCCAGAAACCACAAAGGTATAATTTTAAAAGTTATTTTCCTATTTTATTTAAAAGCTTTTTCTTAAGGCCAATGCTGCAGAAGGATGGGGGTATTGATGAATATGTGAACCATCGAATCAAAGCCGGATGGATGAAGTGGCGCCAAGCTTCTGGCATTCTCTATGACAAGAGAGTGCCACAAAAGCTAAAAGGCAAGTTCTACAGGACGGCGGTTCGACCCGCAATGCTGTATGGCGCCGAGTGTTGGCCGACTAAAAGGCGACATGTTCAACAGTTAGGTGTGGCGGAGATGTGTCAGGCTCATTTCTGAGAAATAAATCACAGAATAGCCTTAAGTCACACTAGCTCCCAAGCACAGCCAGTGGACAACCTTGATATAGATAACCAGTACAATAATATTACACAGGGTTGAGTCAGGGTGACTCAATAATTTATTACAACAACTCAACGCACTAGGGTGGCGGAATATGACAGTGGGTGGTGGAACTCAACACTGATATACTAGCATAGAGTCAAGCGTCAGTGTGAGGCTTGACTATTTTATTGGTGTGGCGGAAGCTTGACGGATGGTACAAGTGATAGACTCCAAGACACAGGTGTGCTGGCTGGAAACCTTCTAAGCGTCGGCCTCGCTAGCGCAATTCTCCTCCAACAGTTCGTCCTCCTCCAAGTCTGGCCAAGTAAATAGCCAGGGACAAGCCAGTGAGTACTTTGAATGTACTCGCAAACATTATGAACATAAGGTATACTGAAAGCATATGCCATGGAGGATAAACTACATGCATGCAACAATTATCAAGACTTGGCATGGTGAAACATGGTTAATACCAAAAATAAAGATTAGTCACAATAATATAAAAAGATAAAAAGAATGCCGGTCGGATGCCAAGTGACATCACGGTAGGACTTGAAGAGAAATGCCAGTCGGGTGTCCACAAGAGTAGTGGCGTGATAAACCGCCTGACACTCGAGGGACGCCACAAAAAGACTTTAAGAGAAATGCCAGTTGGGTATCCACAAGAGTAGTGGCGTGATAAACCGCCTGACACTCGAGGGACGCCACAAAAGGACTTTAAAATAAAAACGAGCGTCCGGGGTAGTCTAGCCAGCCCCTGAGACACTCTTGAAGGTAACAATAAAATCATAGTGTCGGGGGAAACTGTCCGCCACGAACACCTATGGGACCGGAGCCCCTTTGTCTGTGCGGTACGAGGGCGGAGGGAGCACAAAGAGCAGATCGAAGCAGACGCGCGGGCAGTTTTACCCAGGTTCGGGCCGCACGGATGCGTAAAACCCTACTCCTGCTTGGTTGTGTATTGAGTGGGGCGCTCGGGAGCTTGAAGAAGCAGCTACACCGTGCGTGAGAGTAATCTAGGTTTCGAACCCCCTTCACGTTGTGCATGGGCCTCCTTTTATAGTGCAAGGGGTCACCGACAGGTGTCAACGTAGGAGAAAGGGGTAAAAATGTAAAAGAGGTGGTAGTTGTAACAGTGCGGGAACAGTAGAGCTACAGTACAGAACAGTGGTCTATACCTACTTTAACAGTGGGGGACAAGGGCATTTAATGCCCGTCGCCGTCGACCCCAAAAGCTCCCGCCTTAGCGTCTCCGTCCGCCACGGCGACGGATTTATCGCCGTGGTGCGCCACCGTGTACCCCAGGCTGCACAGCCATCCGCCACGCGTCCCTGGTTAGGCCCCAGGGCGACGCGTGGGCCGATGAGCTGGAGCGCGGGCACACAGCGTAGCCTTCCCGGCAAGCGCCTTGCCGGGGCCTTGATCTTGCCGGGCCCGGGAACTTGCCGCTCCCCGGGCCCCTTGCCGGGGCGTGCATAGCGCCGAGGCAATATCTTCTAATCTTCCTGGCAAGCTCCTCTTGCCAGGGTCTTGTGTTAGTGGAACAACCTTGAGCCTGGTACGGCCTTCCCGGCAAGCTCCTCTTGCCGGGGTCTCGTTCTTCTGTCTTGTATACTTTGTTTTTGAATGGTTTGATAGGAGGCAGGAAGGTCTCCGGCGAGCACGCAGTAAACCTTGCCGCGGGAAGCTGCAACTGCCCGTGCACAAGTTGGGGTACTGGGGTACCCCTACCTTAGTACACCGACAGGAGCCCCCGGGCCTGGGCCACACACGGTGCCGAGCGCTGTTGGGCCAGGCCCAAAACAGTGCACGGGCACCCGCGGCCCGCGGCGCGCCGAATCCACTTCCATATCCGCCGCATCCCATGGTAACGGCACGCGTCGATTGCGGCGCCGTGGGATGGGACGTGCCCACGATCTCTTAATGGAAAGGGGGAAACGCCCCCCACTCCCCCATAAAAGCAGAGGCAGCGGGCGCGGTTCCCCTCCCTGTGCTCTCATTACGTCGTCTTCTAGCTGCAAAAAGATTCCTTCTTGTGCTCCGCCTCCACAGCTCCGCCGCCGCCGAGCTCTTCGTCCCCTTCCTTCCGCCGCGTCCGCCATGGCCCCAAAGACCGACAAGGCGAAAGCGGAGAAGTCCAAGAAAGAGAAATCCGAGCAAGCAGCCAAGCTCATCGCTTACCGGAAGCGGCACGTCGTCTTCTCACCGAGGCTCGGCGTGCAAGAACTCTGGAACAAGTATTACTTGTTCTGGTCCAAGGGCACCGATGCGCATCCCCGCACCCGAGCATACCCGGCCGCCGCCAAGGACAACTATCCCGGCGGGTATTACTTCTTTGCTGCCTTTTTCCACTATGGTCTCTGTCCTCCTTTTTCGAACTTTTTCTGTGATATCATGAACACGTATGGCTTCCATCTGCTTGATTTCACCCCCAACGCCATCCTCACCATGGCCGTTTTCGCACATATGTGCGAAAACTTCATAGGAGTCCACCCCAACGTAGCCCTCTTTAGACACTTTTTCACCCCTAGAGCCGAGGCCGATGCCCCTCTCTCCGGATGTATTTCTTGGGTCTTCCGTCTCGGGAAGAAGGGGTCGTACTTGCCGGGGGAGCTCCGCGGCAAGTGGGAGGAATGGCGAGCGGAGTGGTGCTGGATTGTAGAAGATCAGCCGCAAGCCTTCACTGCGCCGCGCACAACGCCTATCGCGCGCGGCAGAGATTGGAGCGATCTAGACTCCGACGACGTCAAGCTCGACATCGCCCTCGTCCGGATCCTCCGTCTTCGGCTGGCCCGGCTGTCAGTTGCCGAGGTGGGCGCAGATTTCCTCCGCCGGCGCATCGCCCCTCTCCAAGACCGGAAGAGGCCGGCCTGGGAGTACGGCGGCCCGGCAGACATCATGAGGCTGCGCCCCGGGCTTAATTTTAACTTCACCACTCTGGAGCTGCGCGGGATGGTACGAGAGCTCTTCAAGTACGACCCGGCGCACCCCGAGTGGTTCAGGACTCCCCAGGAAGTGGTGCCGCTCTGCAACAACGCCGCGAGGGACCGGATCCTTGCCATGATGCCGATGTGCGACTCGCATGGCTTGGACCGCTCGTGGATCGCCCCGAAGCCCATCGACGTCCTCAACTTCTACGACAACCTCGTCGAGGTGGCGAGCAACAAGGAGGATCTCAAGCTGCATACGCGGGACACCACCGAGCAGGAAATCGCCTACATAGCTTCTCGGGCTGAGGAGGCCGCCGCAGCCGCGGCGGCAGGAGTCTTCGGGTTCTCGCCGGAGGAGGCGGAGGCCGAAGAGGCGTCCACCCAGGCGGAAGAGGCGGAGATCCGCCGATTGCTGAACCTCCCACCCGACGCGCTCGCCGGGGTCCCCTCGTTGAGGCACTCCGGGATCCATGGGATCGCGACGGAGGCCGCGGCAAGGAAGGGCACCGCCGGAGGAAGCAGAGGCGCCGCGAGGGGCGGAGGCGCCAAGGGGAAGAGGGCCGCAGCGCTGGACGCTGGGCCCAGCGAGCCGGCCGGGGAAGAGGAGGAGGAGGAGGAGGAGGCCGAAGACTCCGGCGGATCTACAGAGTTGTACGCCGACGACCTCTCCTCGCCGGAGAGCTCCCCGCCCCCGGCAAGCCCGAAGGAGTCCCCGGCAAAGCGTCTCCGCAAGGCGGCGACGGGGGAAAGGGCACAGGCGCCCCGGCAACAGCCACCTCGGCGGGCGGCTCCCCGGGGGAGTCAAGCCGCGCCAAGGCCGTCCGGCGCACCAGCCGCAGCAGAGGCGGCCCGTGCGCGGACCACGACGGAGGCGCCCCGCAGGCCGGCGGCGAGCCGGTAGGGGTCTTCTCGGAGCGGAGCAGCGGCTCCGCCCGCCCCCCGGGCGCCGGCAGCCACAGGGGCTGGGTCTTCGCAGCCCCCAGCCCCGGTGAGTACCAAGCGCGCGAGGGAGTCTTCGCCTCCCGCTCCTCGCGTCGACGCGCCCACGGTGGAGTATGACTTCTCCGCCCTGAGCGAGGACGACGAGGAGGACCAGGAGTAAGGATCCGAAGTTCCTCATCTTCTTGATTTTTTGTCTTGAGCTTCTGTTGATGCTAACTCTGTCTTCCGTTCTGGTTTCAGGACCCTGGCCCATCGCGCCGCGAAGAAGGCCAAGGCGCCCGAGGCCGAAGTCGCGGAGGACTCGGCAGCGGCGGCAACAGAGGGCGCGCCGGAGCCGAGCCTGCCGGACTCTGGCACTGCTCCGATGAGCAGCCCCCAGCGCAGCCCGCAGCGCAGCCCCCAGCGTAAGTCTGGGGTTCTTTCTTTTCGCTTGTCGGGGTACGTCTGAGGCTTTTGATTTTATCTTCATGTTTTGACATTTCTTGTCTTGTTCCGTGCAGAGGAGGAGCCGCAGCGGGAAGAGCGCCCGGAGACCACCGCCGAGGAGCTGCGGGCACCGCCATCCCCGCCAAGGCAGGACTCTCCGGCAAGGGAGAATGCTCCATCAAGGGCGGGTACTCCGCCAAGGCAGAGTACCCCGCCAAGGACGAGCAGCCCGGCAAGGGCGGCCACCCCGCCAAGGCCAAGTTCCCCGGCGAGGGCGACTACTCTGACGAGGCCGAGCTCCCCGGCGAGGGAGCCCGCCGCTGAGGACGCCCGCCAAGGTAACCTTTGTAACTTGTCTTCTTGGCTTATCTCTTTTTTGGATATTTGCTTGGGTCTTGAATTTCTTTGTCTTCTTCTTCTTCCTAGATCTTCCTCCTCCTGTGCCTATGGAGACGGAGGTGATTATCCTCGAGGAGGAGGATGCGCAGGGCGGCGGCGGCGACGCTCCAGTCGTCGAGGAGGTGGGCGAGGCCGCCGAGCCGGCCATGCAAGAGACTGCTCCGGCTGCGGACGCAGCGGCCGGGGAGGGGGACGGTGGCCGCACCGCCGACCCGGAGGTGGCGGGAGCATCGGATGCTGCGCCGGCCACCGGTCCCTCCGCCGGCGAGGAGCAAAGGTTCTATCTCGAGGCCCCCAATGGCGTCTTCATCCAGATGCCGTGGGGGTCTTCGTCGCGAGCTCCTGCGGAGGGCGAGGCGTTCGACGGAGAGGTCCTCGCCTCCGCAGGCCTGAAGATCGTCCAGGCGCCCGGTGGAGGTGAGGGGCCCGAGGAGGAGCGATTGCTTCATCAACTCCTGGCCCTTTACCGGGCCAGGCAAGCAAAGCTCGCTTCCCGGGAGGCTCTTGCCGCCAAGGCCGCGGCAGAGATGGAGAAGCGTGCGGCGGAGCTCAGCGCCGCCAATCAGGCTGCCCTCCGCCAGGTGGCGGAGGAGCGAGAGCGTCTCGCCGGCGAGTACCAAGAGTGGGTACTTGAGAGGGCCGAAGCCGATGAGCAGCAGCGTCTCGCCGGGGTGGAGATGTCCCGGCGAGAGGGAGAGCTCGCGCAGCGGAAGGTTGAGCTGGATTCTCATGAAGAAGACCTTGCCGCTCGCGAGGCTGCCCTTGGCGGGGAGCTGAAGGAGGCGAAGGCCGCCGCGGTTGCCGCGGAGGACGCCAAGAAGGAGCTCGCCGCCAAGGTCGAACAACTGGAGAAGGCGATGAAGGTGAGCGCCGAGAAGGTTGCCGCGCTCATCCTGGAGCGCGAGAAGGATGCTCACACAAACTCAGAGCTCCAGGTGAGTTTATCCAAGAGGGGTGACGAGCTGAAGGCCGCCAAGGATTCCATTGAAGACTTGGAGCTGAAGGTCACCACCCTGAAGGAATCGCTTGATGCTGCTCGGGCCCAGGAGACCAAGTTGAAGGATGAGCTCCGCAAGGAGCGAACCTTGATGGAGAGCGTCAACAAGGCCTCCGAGCTCTTCCGGCAGACTATCGAGGTGTGGACCGAAGAGCTGGTTTCTTCTGCGTCCAATATTGACCAGGAGTTGCTGGCGCTGAAGGTCGAACATCTTATCTACTCGCCGGATCCAGATCTCCCGCACAGCGCGAAGCTCAGCCTCTTCTTCAGAGGCGTCGCTCCGGCTCTTGCAGGTCTCCGAAACCGCATCCCCGCGCAGCTGGCCGAGGAGTCGCGCCGGCTCTGCGCGGGAACTCTGGAGCGGGTGTTGACGAAGATCGTGTACCGCAACCCGGGGATCAACCTCACGAACGTTCTTCGCACCCTGTCGGCTGATGCAGACACGGAGGCCCTGAAGGAGCAGGTCGGCCACATCATCGCCAAGGTGGCAAAGCTTGGCAGGAAGGAAGGCGACCGCGTAGACTAGGGCTCCATTTATCTTTATCTTTTTGTTGCTGCATATTATGTTATGAACTCATTAGTCCATCGCGACAAGTTATCCTTGTAAGATATTTGCTTTACTTCAATCAATCAGTGCAATGTTATCTTCCTTGTTCCAATCTTTGACTTTGTATGTTTTTCACCCTACGCTCCCGGGGAGCTTGCCGGCAAGGGGCCCTTGCCGCGAGCGCTGAGTGCTGGACTCTGAGCAGCCTGCTGGCCAAGGTCCTCGCCGGCAAGCAACCTTGCCGTAGCTGGTCGCAACGCACTTAGCTTGCTGAGTGTACTCGGAAACGAGGCAAGGGCGCGACACTTGTCGCAGCTCACTTAAATCGTTGAGTGGACTCGAAAACAAGATAAGGGTGCGGCAAGCTACGGGTAGGTTCCTCCGCGCACAGGTTTTCCATACAAAGTGTGATCGTTCAAGGAAGACAACCAAAATTTAAAATTTGAACTGGTCAAATTCTAACAACTTATCTTTCATATGCTGCTTGCTTATGTTGCTTGCTTATGTTGCTTGCTTTTCGGTAAGGCTCTTCTTACTTGAACAGCACTTAGTTCCCCCTCCATCTCCTTCTCCCCCCGGCAAACTTGTGCGCGAGGAACGTTCCTTCTGCTTAAGAGAAAAGGAAAGGGAGAGGGAAAAAGCATATTGCCTTTCGGCGTAATAGTGCTTACCGTATGTCTGAGTGTTGCATCAAATGCCGAACCAAACATGCAAATAGCAAAGAGAAGCATGCAAAAGGCAATCGATGCGAAAACACGAAAACTTTACTGATGCACGGGGTCTGCGCCCGGCTTTGTACAAAGGGTTACATGCAACAGCGGCAAGGCTTGTACAAAAGGTGGTTGCCGGAGCGGATCACGGCAACCGCGCCTTAGGGGTGAAACTTGCGAAGATGCTCTATGTTCCAGGAGTTGCTCACCGGTAAGCCTTCTTCGGTCTCGAGGCGGACAGCGCCGGGCCTCGTAACTTGTCTCACCCGATAAGGGCCTTCCCACTTCGGCGTCAACTTGTTGGAATTCTTGGCGGACTGAACACGCCGAAGAACAAGGTCGCCTTCCTCGAGACTCCTGGCCTTGACTTTGCGGCTGTGGTAGCGGCGCAAAGCTTGCTGGTATCGAGCAGCTCGTACAGCAGCCTGGAGACGTCCCTCCTCAAGGAGCAATGCGTCATCTTGCCGCAGTTGCTCTTGCTCGAGCTCATCATAAGCGAGTACTCGAGGAGATCCGTATACGAGTTCCGTGGGGAGAACTGCTTCTGCTCCATAGACTAGAGCAAAAGGTGTCTGTCCGGTGGCTCGACTTGGTGTCGTTCTGATTGACCAAAGAGCCGCCGGGAGCTCCTCTATCCAATTCCTTCCGCACCTGCGCAGCCTGTCAAAGGTCCTTGTCTTGAGTCCGCGCAGCACTTCAGCATTTGCCCTCTCCGCTTGGCCGTTGCTCCTCGGGTGAGCAACAGAAGCGAAACAGACCTTGGCGCCAAGGTCTTGGACGTATTGCATGAAGGTGCGACTAGTGAATTGCGTACCATTGTCGGTGATGATCCTGTTAGGGATCCCGAAACGGCAAACAATCGACCTGAAGAACCTGACTGCTGACTGTGCTGTCACCTTTCTCACTGGCTCCACTTCTGGCCACTTTGTGAACTTGTCGATTGCAACGTACAAGTACTCAAAGCCCCCGACAGCACGAGGGAAAGGGCCGAGAATATCGAGCCCCCAGACCGAGAAGGGCCATGACAAAGGGATTGTTTGGAGAGCTTGAGCTGGCTGATGAATTTGCTTTGCATGGAACTGGCACGCTTCACACTTGGTTACTAGTGCAGTTGCATCTTGGAGGGCTTCTTGCCAAAAGAACCCTTGCCGGAAAGCTTTCCCGGCAAGTGCCCTTGCGCCAATGTGGTGGCCGCATATGCCTCCGTGTATTTCTGCCAACAGCTTCTGTCCATCTTCTCTGGAGATGCATTTCAACCTGACACCATTGAGTCTTCTTCTGTACAGCTCGTTATCCACAAACTGATACATACTTGACTGCCTGGTTATCTTCTCTATCTCTTGAGGGTCGTCGGGAAGTTCTCCAGTTTGCAGAAAACGGACGATCTGCTGCGCCCATGCCGGAGCCCGAGGCTCGACGGCAAGGACTAAAGGCTCGAGGGCCGCTGCAGGAACCCCAGCTTCTACGGCAAAGACCTCTGGTCCTGTCGGAGCTGACGGTCCCCCGGCAAGCTCGCCGGAGCGAGACTTGTCGGGAACACTTGCTTCAACTGCACAAGCCCGAGGACTTGCAGGAGCAAACTGTTCCTCAGCGTTGTTGTTGATCTTGGGAACTTTGGCGGCGGGTTCAGGGAGATCCGCCGGCAAGTAGTCGCCGGAGACCAACTTTCTCTTCTTGGACTGCCCAATTGACGGTGTAACTGATGGCTGAGTCAGCTTGAGCAAAAAGGTCCCTGGTTCCACAGGTAACTTCATCGCGGCGCACTTTGAAAGGCCATCTGCAATCTCATTTTGAGCTCTTGGGACGTGCTCCATCTGCAGACCTTCAAAGTGCTCTTCAAGCTTCCTCACTTCATCGACATATGCTTCCATCAAAGGGCTCTGGTAGCTCTTGTTAACTTGTCGGACCACCAACTGAGAATCGCCCCGCACAATCAGCTTTCTGATCCCAAGTTCGGCCGCAATCCTGAGGCCGGCAAGCAAGCCTTCATATTCTGCAGTGTTGTTTGTCGCTTGCTCCCTGGGAAAGTGCATGTGGACAACATATTTGAGGTGCTCTCCGGTGGGCGCGATGAGTACCACGCCGGCACCGGCGCCTTGCAGCGAGAAGGCACCGTCAAAATACATTACCCATTCACTTGTCGCTTCTTGTACGGGTACGCTCGTTTCTTGAACTTCTTCTTCTGGCGTTGGGGTCCACTCAGCAATGAACTCTGCCAAAGCTCGGCTCTGAATGGTTGAAGTACTTTCAAACTTGAGTCCAAAGCTTGACAGCTCCAGTGCCCACTCGACGATCCTGCCTGTTGCCTCTGGATTGTGCAATATCCTCTTCAACGGAAAGCGAGTGACCACCGTTATCTCATGGGCTTGGAAGTAGTGGCACAGCTTCCTCGAGGCCATGAGGAGGCCGAAAAGCAATTTTTGCACACCAGAGTACCTTGATCTAGCTCCCTGGAGAAGGGAACTTACAAAATACACTGGGCGCTGCACCATCTTCTTCCGCACCTCTCCTTGTTCCTGCGCAGAGTCTTCCTTGTCGGGGCCAGAGCTTGTCGGGATAGTCCCCTGCTTGTCGCTAGATTCGCTTGCCGGTGATGCTGACTCCTCGTCGGACTCCCTCTCCGCTACTAACGCAGCACTAACCACCTGGTTGGTTGCCGCTAAGTATAGCAACAACTTTTCCTGTGGTTTAGGTGCGACAAGTATAGGAGTGGAGGACAGGTACCGTTTCAAATCCTGCAACGCCGCCTCCGCTTCCGGAGTCCACTTCATGGGACCTGCCTTCTTCAAGATTTTGAAGAAAGGTAGGGCGCGTTCTGCGGATTTTGAAATGAACCTACTGAGGGCAGCAACGCAACCTGCAAGCCTTCTGACATCCTTGACGCGCTTCGGGGCTTCTATCTGCTCGATGGCTTTGATCTTGTCGGGGTGGGCCTCAATCCCCCTCTGTGATACAAAGAACCCGAGAAGCTTGCCGGAGGGAACTCCAAAGACGCACTTCTCGGGGTTCAGCTTGAGCTGTATCCTGCGCAGGTTCTGAAACGTTTCTTCCAAGTCTTGAATCAGTGTTTCTTTGCTTTTGCTCTTCACCACGATGTCATCCATGTAGGCTTCTACATTTCTGTGGATCTGTGGCTCAAAAGCAGTGTACACTACCCTTGCAAAAGTTGAGCCTGCATTCTTCAATCCAAATGGCATGCGGATAAAGCAATAGGTGCCACATGGAGTGATAAATGCAGTCTTCTCTTCATCTTCCTTGGCCATGAAAATCTGGTGATAGCCTGAGTATGCATCAAGAAAACAGAGTAGCTCACATCCGGCAGTGGAGTCAACGATCTGGTCAATGCGCGGCAAAGGGAAGGGATCCTTGGGACATGCTTTATTGACATCAGTGAAGTCTATACACAGTCTCCACTTCCCGTTGGCCTTGCGCACGACGACTGGGTTTGCCAGCCACGTCGGATGGATCACACCTCTAACTAGGCCGGCTGCCTCTAGTTTCTTGATCTCCTCATTGATGAACTCTTGGCGCTCCACGGCTTGCTTCCTCACTTTCTGCTTGATGGGCCGCGCATGAGGACAGACAGCAAGCTTGTGCTCAATCACCTTAATGGGAACGCCGGGGATGTCAGATGGTTGCCAAGCAAACACATCGACATTCGCCCGCAGGAAGGCGACGAGCGCGCTTTCCTATTTGCTGTCAAGGGTGGCACTGATGGTGAAGGTACCACCAGTGCCATCCTCCTTTGCGGACACCTTCTTGGTTGCCGGAGGAGCAGCCATCCCTTTCTTGCTCTTGCCGGTGGAGCTCGATGGAACGTCCTCGACGGCGGCGCAGCACTCCGAAGAGGTGCGGTTGCCGGAGTGGGTCCCAGAGCACTTGCCGGACTTGGTCTTCGTCTTCTTCCCCCCGGGAGCTTCAGCGGCAAGAGTATCCTTCTCGGCCGCAGCTGCCGCATCCCGGTAAATCTTGTCGGCGCAAATAAGCGCATCTTTCTTGTCGCTATGGACAGTGATGACGCTTATCGGCCCCGGCATCTTCAGCACGTTGTAGGCATAGTGGGAAGCTACCATGAACTTGGCGAGGGCGGGACGGCCGAGTATTCCATTGTAGGGCAATGGAATATCGGCAACGTCAAAAGTGATGCGCTCAGTCCTGAAGTTGAGCTCCCCACCAAAGGTCACCGGCAGAGTGATCTTTCCCTTGGGCTTGCTCCTTCCCGGGTTGATTCCTTGGAATGAACCGGTCTCTTCGAGCTCGCCGTCTTGAATTTGGAGCTTCTTGATCACAGCAGAGGAGATCAAGTTCAGCCCGGCCCCGCCGTCAACCAACATTTTGGTGACCTTGAGGTTGCGGATGGTGGGGGAAACCAGCATCGGCAAGCACCCGACCGCCGTGGTGCGGTCAGGGTGATCCTCAAGGTCAAAAACGATGGGCGTGCTGGACCATTTGAGGAGCCTGCGCGACTCCACGGGCGGCTCCGCTGCATTCACCTCACGCACCCACTGTTTCAGCTGGCGGTGGGAGGTGTGCAGGGAGGCGCCACCGTCGACGCACAGGACCTCCGTGGCCTTCTGGAACTCCTGCTCGCTGTTCTCGTCGTCCTCCATGTCTTCATCGTCGTCTTCGTCGTTGTCGCGGCCCCGGGGAGGTCGATCTCCTTGCCGCTGCTTGGCCTTGCCGCGGCGTCCTCCCCGGCCGTTAAACGGCCGCTTCTTGCTGGGCTCTTCTCCGCCACCTTGGGCCTTCTCCTTGTCGCGCCTCTCGTACTCAGCTTTTTGCTGCTCGACGAGGTACTCGACGCGCTTGCAGTTGGAGAGATCGTGACCCTTGGTGCGGTGAATCTTACAGTATTGCTTGTCGGAGCTACCCAGCTTGTCGGCCGCCGCCGCAGGGGCAGGCTCCTTGCCGGAGCCGCCAGCCTGCGTTTGCTTGGCGGGGGCCTCCTTGCCGGACTTCTCGATGGCAAGCACTTCCTTCTTGCCCTTCTTCCTGTTGTTCCGCCGCCGGCTCTTCTTTGCCGGGGCGGCGTCGTCGCTGTCGCTTCCCCCTGCGCCAGCATCCTCCCCGGGGAGTTTCCTCCCTTCTTCCGCGCGGGCGCACTTGTCAGCAAGAGCGTAAAGCTCGCTGACGTCCCTGATCTTGGTCATCGCCATCTCCTCACGCATGCGGCGGTTACGCACGTTCTGATGGAACGCGCTGATGACCGCGGCAGGGTGAACGTCGGGGATGTTGTGTTGCACCCGGCTGAAGCGTTGGATATACTTGCGCAGGGGTTCGCCTTCCTTCTGGGCCAAAATGTGGAGATCGCTCTCCTGGCCATGGGGTTTGTGGCCGCCGGTGAAGGCGCCAACAAACTGATGGCAGAGGTCGGCCCAAGAAGAGATAGAGCCTTCCGGCAAGTGCATGAGCCACGAACGAACGTTCGGCTTCAGCACGAGCGGGAAGTAGTTGGCTAGGATCTTCTCGTCGCGCCCCCCGGCAGCTTGCACCGCGATAGTGTAGACGCTGAGAAACTCCGAGGGGTGCGTCTTGCCGTCGTACTTCTCCGGTACGTCGGGCTTAAAGTTCTTCATGCTGGGCCACTGGACGCGCCGCAGCTCGCGGGTGAACGCAGGGCAGCCTGCCGCGTACGGCAAGTCGCCTGGTTCACCGGGCGCGGGTGCGTCGACAGTGTTCCCAGCTCTCTTGTCGGATTGTCGCCGAGCTTCTCGACGGCGCTCGATCGTGGTCCGAGCGTCTTCATCTCGCCGGTCGTCGAGGACCTGGCGCTGGTCCCGACGGGCCCGCGGGTCCGACGAGGCTGTGGAGCCGTCGTCGGGGTTGTTCCGGCGGGGCGGCGTCTTCTGCTTCTGCGGCGGGGAGTGCACGCTTGTCGCACCCCCGGCAGTCTTGTCGCCGATAGCCTTCGTCTTCTCAGCCTGCCGCGGCCGTGAGGCCGACGGCTGCTGCGGAGAATCGTTGTTGGCGAAGTCTATCAGGCTCCGGATAGTGGCCCTCCATTCTTCGGCCTTGTCGGCCGCCGGAGGAAAATCGAGGAGCAGCTGCGCCCTTGCGAGCGCTTCTGCCGGAGTAGTGGGGAACGCGGGCGAGCGGTGCGAGGAGCGGGATACGCTCGGACTTCTAACGACGTTAGAAGGAGCGGGGTCCCGCGCCGGCGCCTTCGCTTTGCTTGTGCCCGGACGGGGGTCCGGGGCGTCCCGCGAACCTCCAGTTTGGCCTTGTCCCAGCAAGCGGATACCACCTCCCGTGGTATGGCGCTGCGGGGTCGTCGTGTGCTGTGATGGACGCGGCGCGTCCACGGAGACCGAGGTCCGGTCGTCCGTCTTGTTCTTGGATCTGGTGGCACCGTGAGTGTCCTCGCCGGCGACCACCCTTCCGACGGCGTCTCCCCCGCCCACCGTTGGCTCTGGTGGCGGCGGGTGAGACGCAGACGGGCCTCCGACCTCCGAAGGCTTCTTCTTCGGGGCCATGGAGCTGTCGCTGATGAAGTTGCTGATGAAACTGGAGAGGTTGATGAAGAATGCGCCCGCGCGAACGCCGGATCAGGTTCGCACAACCTCGACGCCCCCTACCTGGCGCGCCAAAGATGTCGGGGGAAACTGTCCGCCACGAACACCTATGGGACCGGAGCCCCTTTGTCTGTGCGGTACGAGGGCGGAGGGAGCACAAAGAGCAGATCGAAGCAGACGCGCGGGCAGTTTTACCCAGGTTCGGGCCGCACGGATGCGTAAAACCCTACTCCTGCTTGGTTGTGTATTGAGTGGGGCGCTCGGGAGCTTGAAGAAGCAGCTACACCGTGCGTGAGAGTAATCTAGGTTTCGAACCCCCTTCACGTTGTGCATGGGCCTCCTTTTATAGTGCAAGGGGTCACCGACAGGTGTCAACGTAGGAGAAAGGGGTAAAAATGTAAAAGAGGTGGTAGTTGTAACAGTGCGGGAACAGTAGAGCTACAGTACAGAACAGTGGTCTATACCTACTTAAACAGTGGGGGACAAGGGCATTTAATGCCCGTCGCCGTCGACCCCAAAAGCTCCCGCCTTAGCGTCTCCGTCCGCCACGGCGACGGATTTATCGCCGTGGTGCGCCACCGTGTACCCCAGGCTGCACAGCCATCCGCCACGCGTCCCTGGTTAGGCCCCAGGGCGACGCGTGGGCCGATGAGCTGGAGCGCGGGCACACAGCGTAGCCTTCCCGGCAAGCGCCTTGCCGGGGCCTTGATCTTGCCGGGCCCGGGAACTTGCCGCTCCCCGGGCCCCTTGCCGGGGCGTGCATAGCGCCGAGGCAATATCTTCTAATCTTCCTGGCAAGCTCCTCTTGCCAGGGTCTTGTGTTAGTGGAACAACCTTGAGCCTGGTACGGCCTTCCCGGCAAGCTCCTCTTGCCGGGGTCTCGTTCTTCTGTCTTGTATACTTTGTTTTTGAATGGTTTGATAGGAGGCAGGAAGGTCTCCGGCGAGCACGCAGTAAACCTTGCCGCGGGAAGCTGCAACTGCCCGTGCACAAGTTGGGGTACTGGGGTACCCCTACCTTAGTACACCGACACATAGGGTTAGTCCATAAGTATAATATTCATCATAAATAAATTCATGATAAATATTGACTGTGATAAAAGCATCATGCAAACATAACATGCTCAAGTATATTATTTTCCTCCAGAGACTGACACCGAGACCGTTGCTTGACCCACCCAACTAAGTCCTTGACCGTGGACGCGGCTATTCGAATAGATATAACTCTGCAGAGGGTGTACTCTTTACCCACGCGTATGGGCTTTCCTTAGACAGTACCGTGCACTGACTAATGCCCAATACGGACTTTGGGTTGAAAACACGTCTGACGCATACGCACCGACCGGATGCCAGGACTCACCCAGAGCATCGCTCCAGAAACCTTAAGTCAGGGAGGCTACAACCTCCGAAAAGCATGGGATCACTATTAAACGCGCGGATTACAAGGGGTGCCCCCCTCTCGGCTACAACCGGAAACACCCATGCCCCTGACCCGATGACAGGCTACAACCTTCATCGTAGTATCTGTGTGGCGTGTACCCGTACAGGGGTTATCAACTTACTAGGCCGTGCCCTCCTTTCGGAAGGACCCGTGGTAGCACGGTATACAGCTAGGTGTATAGAGCAAGATTCGATCTAGGCAGACTCAGGAGGTATTATATCATCGGTATTCTCTATCAGTATCACACGACACCATTGTGTCAACAAAGGACCATGCCCACCAGCATGTCCCAACCAGCAGCAACACTACTGCCCTTACGTAACCACATGCATGCCAGACAAGCTAGTGTGACATGCAAGCCAAGGTAAAAACAGAAAGACATGACCATGCATGCACATGTGATATAACATGCAACGTATGTGATGCACTACTAAAAACATGTAGCCATGCAAGAATGCAAACATCATATTTCAGGTTCAATAATGCTTGCCTTGTCCAAAGTAATCAGGAGAAAACCCTTCAGAAATCCCAGCAAAAGTTCCTTCTTCTTTTTCTGAAAAATTCAAATTTGAATTCGAATAAGAAAATCAACACAGAACAGAAAAAGTTCTCAAAATATTTTTAAATAAATCTTAAAATAAACTAGAGCAGAAAAGAAAATTTTAGCAAAAAGAATCAACTCATTTGGATTTATATTTTAAAAGTTATTAGCTTTTCAAAACCAGGGGTTTTTCTGTAAAACAGAAGTCCCTGAGTTGTTTTAAAAGAAAACGTTTCGGATACGAGTGCGTCTTCCAGTGCAGAAGACGTAAAGCGCAGAGTGCGCTTCCACTTAAAACGGAAACAGAGAGAGAGAGAGAGCTGACGGGTGGGGGCCACCCGTCAGGTTTAAAATTTGAACGCGCTCGCGCGCGAGTACAGAGAAGCGGCGGCGATCGCCGGCGACGATCGCCGGGGTCTCAGGGCCCGGCGCTGGTCGCAACATGACCAGCGTGGCCTTCCGCATCCAGGGGTGGTGGAGTTGGCCACCGGCGGTCACCTGAACGGCGGTGAGCTCGTCGCCGGCGGACGATGATTCGGGTGAGGTGGTGGCTCGTCGGAGAGGGCTCGGGAAGGGAAATTGACCTAGGGATTCGGCATGGTGGTGGAAAAGGGGAGGATCGACGGAGTTTGGGCTGCTCTGGTGGTGTAGGTGCTCGGTTCGGTTCGAGGACAGAGGCGGCGGAGCGGTGGCCGGAGAGGGAGAAGATGACCCCCTCGGGGCCTGGTGGGTGGTCAGGAGGGAGTGTGGGTGGTGGTGGAGGCGAGTGCTGGCGCTAGAGGGGCTCGGGGACCCTTTTTATAGGCGGTTCGAAGATAGCCGAAGCGGGTGAAGATCGCCGGAGTTAATATGGCCGCCGGGGTTGGTTCTGGCCGGTGGTCTGGGCGATGGAGCATTCAAGAGGCCCGTGGTGCTCGTCCGAAGCTTCCGCGTGGACGAGCTCGTGCCTGCTTGACACGTTTGCGATGTGCTGTCCGCACGGGCGCGGCGGGGCGGCCGGCTCCGGCGACTGTCAAACGGGCCCCGTGCGGCGTGGCCGGTGTGTCCTTTGCGCGGAGGTGTGAGGGAGAGTGACGCGTGGGCGGAGAGGTAGGTAGGAGCGTTGAAGTGGAGTAAAAGGGCGGTCGATGGCCGAGGCGTTCCGCTCGGCTCCGCCGTGGACGAGCCCGGGGTGGCTGCACCGGCCAGCAGCCAGTTCACCGGAGTGGAGAGGCTGGCGATGGGCCAGGGGATGCTGCGGCATTGAAAGCGGGCGACATCGCCGTGCGGGAGAGGAAGATGAGGGGTGCACGGCATCGCCGGCCCCTGTCGGCTGAAGAATTCAGTTAACTGAATTTTATTCAGTGTGGAACAGTATGCCTGCCAACTGTTTGATGAAATGCTTTGGGGGTTTAAGCAACTTGTTTGATCATGGGGTTTTGTGTGGTGGTGTGTAGTTACTCAAAAATGAGTTTGCCAGGAGGCCAAGAATTTTGGTGAAGTTTGGAAATGGTTTGGGGCAGAAATATGATTTCTGGACCAAATTTGAATTGAATTTGGTTTGAAATTTTTGAACTGTGGGACCAAAGATTTTTGAAGAAATGGGTTAAGGGTACCATATATATGTAGGGATAATTTTGGTAGAGGCAGAAGAGTCATAGAAAATATAGTTCCTTTGTAAATGTCAAGAAACTATGATTAATTCAAATTCCACTTTTGGAATTCAAAATATATAGAAAGAATATTTTTGTGGAGTGGGGAGAAGTTGAGTAATACCACAGAAGGTGTGCATGACTTGAGAGGTAATTTTTGGAGTGACAGAAAATATTTGGAGAAGTTTTATGGTGTTAGAAGAGATGGAAAGGATTTTTGCCTTTGAAAATAAATAACCAAAAACCAAATATTCTTTAGAAAGAAATAGTTTTGAAAACTTCCAAAATAATTAAATCAAAAGAGTCCACCCTCCAAACAGAACCCTCCAAGAAAATTTCTAAACCCTAGCTAAAAGTTTGAAAAGTTTTCACAACTCCAAATAAATATTTTTGGGGTGTGACAGCACCTACCCCCTTAAGAAAAATCTCGTCCCCGAGATTTCAGCTGTCTCTCAAACAGGTACGGATACTCAGTCCTTAAATGATCCTCTCTTTCCCAGGTTGCCTCTTCCTCGGTGTGATTGCTCCATTGGACTTTGCAAAATTTTATTATGTTCTGTCGGGTTCTCCGTTCAGACTCCTCCAAAATCTTTATGGGACGTTCCCGATAGGTAAGATCTGGTTGAAGATCCAACTCTTGGTGCTGGATCTGCTTCTCCGGGTTGCTAACACATTTCCTCAGCTGAGATACATGGAACACATCGTGGACATCTGATAATTCTGCCGGTAATTCTAGTTGATAGGCAACCTTGCCCCTTCTTGCGGTTACTTTAAACGGTCCAATAATTCTTGGTGCTAGTTTCCCCTTAACCTTAAATCTCTGTAGCCCCCTTGTCGGGGATACTCTAAGGTATAAGTAGTCATTGGGCTCAAAGTGGACCTGGCGGTGTTTTTGATCATAATAACTCTTCTGTCGGCTTTGAGCTGCCCTTAGTCGGTCCTGAATAAGCTTTACTTTGGTTTCTGCCTCTATTAGCATTTCTGGTCCAAAAATTCGGCTGTCTCCGGTTTCGGACCAATTTAATGGGGTCCGGCATCGTCGTCCGTATAATGCTTCGAACGGTGCCATTTTTAGGCTAGCTTGATAACTGTTGTTATAGGAGAATTCTGCATAAGGCAAACTATCCTCCCAACTGACTCCGTAGGTAAGCACACAGGCTCTCAACATGTCCTCTAATATTTGGTTTACCCGTTCTGTCTGTCCTCCGGTCTGCGGGTGATATGCTGTGCTGAAAGCCAGTTGCGTGCCTAAGGCTTGCTGTAGATGTTCCCAAAATCTAGAGACAAATTGGGTGCCTCTGTCAGAGACAATTATTTTGGGTACCCCGTGTAGACAAACAATCCTGGATAGGTACAACCTGGCTAGCCTCTGTGTTGAGTAGGTGGTTTTTACCGGAATGAAATGTGCTACCTTGGTCAGCGAATCTGTTATTACCCAGATAGCATCATTCCCATGTCGTGACCTTGGCAAGCCGACAACAAAATCCATTCCAATTCTATCCCATTTCCATTCAGGCACCTTAATTGGTTGCAACAACCCTGCTGGTCTCTGGTGTTCCGCTTTCCCACGTTGGCATGTATCACAACATGCCACATATATGGCTATATCCCTTTTCATCCCGTGCCACCAGAATCTCTCCTGTAGATCCTTGTACATTTTGGTCCCTCCGGGGTGAATGGAATATGGAGTGGTATGTGCCTCTGCCATTATTTGCTGTTTTAAGTCTTCAATGTTTGGTACGCATAATCTCTGTCCAAACCAAATAACTCCTTGGTTGTCTTCCATAAATTCGGGCGCCCTGCCCAGTTTCATCTTCTTCCTAATCCCTTCAATACTTGGGTGCCCCTTCTGGGCTTCTCTGATCTGGTCCTCTATTGTTGGTTTTAATTCCAACTGGGAAATGGTCCCTTCCGTGACTAGGGCCATGTTGAGCTTGGCAAACTCCTGGCTGAGCACATGTTGCGCAAGTTGTACACTGCCATTTCCGGCGTATGGATTTCTGCTGAGGGCATCTGCCACAACATTGGCTTTACCTGGGTGATAGTGAATTCCTACGTCATAATCCTTAATTAGCTCAAGCCAACGTCGTTGTCTCTGATTTAATTCTGGCTGCGTGAAAATATACTTAAGACTTTTGTGGTCCGTGTATATTTCACATCGGTTCCCCAGAAGATAGTGTCGCCACTCTTTGAGTGCATGTATTACTGCAGCGAGTTCCAGATCATGAACGGGGTAATTTTCTTCATGTCGCCGAAGCTGTCTTGAGGTGTAGGCCACTACTTTTCCTTCTTGCATTAGCACACATCCAAGGCCTTTCCCGGATGCGTCACAATATATATCGAAAATTTTGTGCACATCGGGCACGACCAGAACTGGTGATGTTGTTAACCTCTTTTTCAACTCCTGAAAACTCTTATCACAAGCTTCAGTCCATTCAAACTTCTTGTCTTTCTTGAGTAACTGGGTCATGGGTCTGGCTATAGTGGAGAATCCTTCAATAAACCTTCGATAATAGCCTGCTAGGCCAAGAAAACTTCTGACTTCCGTTACGTTTGTGGGTTGCTTCCATCCCAACACATCCTTTACTTTTCCCGGGTCTACAGCGATTCCGTCTTGGGTCAATACGTGCCCAAGGAAACCAACTTCTCTCAACCAAAATTCACATTTACTGAATTTGGCGTAAAGCTGATGTTTTCTTAACTCTTCCAGTACTATCCGAAGATGCTGCTCATGTTCTTCAGGTGTCTTAGAGTAAATAAGTATGTCATCGATAAATACCACCACAAATTTATCCAGATATTTCATAAAAACCTTGTTCATGAGATGCACAAAATATGCCGGGGCATTGGTTAAACCAAATGGCATCACTGTGAATTCATATAATCCGTATTTGGTAGTAAACGCCGTCTTAGGTATGTCTGTCGTCCGAATGTTTAACTGATGATAACCTGATCTCAGGTCTATCTTCGAGAAGACTTTAGCTTCTGCTAGCTGTTCAAACAAATCGTTGATTCTGGGCGGTGGATATTTATTCTTGATAGTGACCATATTAAGTGCCCTGTAATCAATGCACAGCCGTAGGGTACCATCCCTCTTTTTGGCGAATAAAACTGGCGAACCCCAAGGTGACGAGCTGGGTCGTACGTAACCTTTCTCCATCAACTCCTTAATTTGCTTCTTTAATTCTGCCAATTCCGTTGGGGCCATACGGTACGGTTTCTTGTATATGGGTGTCGTTCCAGGTGCTAGTTCAATAACGAACTCAATTTCGCGGTCCGGTGGCATTCCTGGTAACTCTTCAGGAAATACGTCAGGATACTCACAGACTACAGGAACCTTACTTAATTCCACCGTATCCACTTGATTTAGTTTCCCTTGGGATGTGGCAATCTTCCTTGTACCCACTTTTATTGTCTTTCCTTGGCAATTGGTAAGGGTTACCGTACGGTTATAGCAGTCTATGAAACCTTTGTTTGTGGTTAACCAATCCATTCCCAGAATAATGTCCAAATCAACTGCATCCAGTACGATGAGATTGGCTAGGAATCCCATTCCTTCAATTTCGATGTTTACATCCTTGCAGTACCATTGAGTATTTTGCTTTGATCCCGGGGACTGAATAACCATGGAATTTTGTAACGGCAAAAAGGGAAACTGATTCTTCGAGGCAAATCTTTTAGAAATGCAAGAATGGGAAGCTCCGGAATCAAATAAAATTGTAGCATCTACTGAGTTGGCGGGGAACGTACCAAACACGATATCCGGTGCGTTCTGAGCTTCCTCAAAAGTCACGTGGTTGATATGTCCTTGCTTGTGGTTGTTATTGGGGTTGAAGTTATTGCGTCGCGGAGCGTTGGTCGCACCACGGCCATTGTTGTTGTTGTTGGCTTTGGGAGGGTTGTTTCCTTGTTTTGGGCACTGTTTAGCATAATGCCCCGCTTCTCCACAGGAGTAACAGGTGACTCCAGGATAAAAGTTTGTATCCTTGGTCCTATTGTGGAATGCACTGCGGTTCTATGGTGGAGCTGTATTTGTTGGTCGGGTTACTACTGGCTTTTGAACATCATTCCTGGGCCTGTTGTTGCGAATCTGTACTGACTGGTTCATGCGGCGCTTGCGGGCCTCATCCATATTGCGGTGTTCATTTTCCAGAATAATAGCTTTATCCACAAGTGTCTTAAAGTCTGGAAAAGTATGAACCATCAGCTGGCATTTTAGCGACGAAGTAAGTCCGTCGAGAAATTTCTCCATCTTTTTATTCTCTGTCATATACTCGTCGTTGGCGTACCGGGCCAACTGAGTAAACTGATCCAGGTATTGGGATACTGTGGAGCTTCGCTGTTTGAGATCCTCAAATTCCCTCTTCTTCAATTTCATAATGCTATTTGGAATATGCGCTCCTCGGAAATTCTCCTTGAATTGTTCCCATGTCATATTTGCTCCGTCAGGGTGGGTGTGACATAAGTTTTCCCACCACGAGGCAGCCGTTCCAGAAAAATAGTGTGGTGTGTACAACACCTTTTCCTGGTCAGTACACTGGGCAATGACTAATTTTCTTTCCATGTCTCGGAGCCAGTCGTCTGCCTCTAGTGGCTTGTCAGTGTGCGTAAAGACCGTTGGGCGGGTCTTTTGTAATTCCGACAGTTTGGACCTGGGTTGTGGTTGTCCTTGTTGATTTCCCATGTTCATCAAATGTTGCATCATCTCCTGATGCTGTTGCTGACTCTGCTCATATAGGCGGCACACTTGCGAGAAAGCTGATTCACTGTTCTGCTGACTAGTCTGCCCTTGAGTAAAATTATTTCCCATTTGTCCAGAGTTGTTTTCAGGTTGAGTTGGCATAGAACGGGTCCAGGGACGTTGCATTTTCTTTCTGGGGTATTTGCATAACACAAAGGAAAATAATCAAATGGCAGAAAATAAATTTCCAAATAAATTTTTCCCCCAAGACAAGGTAAGACAAGGCAGCCAAATATATTACACAAGTGATTTAATTATACAAGCAGGATTTAATTATACAGGATACAAGCGGAAACTGTATCATACAAGATCATTTATTCTACTGGCGCACTCTCCGCGCTCTCATCGACCAGCGGTCCTAACATCGCTATTTTACAAAGGCGAGGCAGAACAGGAAATAAATATATTACACCCGTGTTCTCAAGCAGTCATCTGGCGAAGAAAACTGCGTTCGCCCACACAGCTCATCCTAGGTCCTGCTGAGAGTGAGACTCAGGCAAGGCACCCAGGATGTGATATCACCCTCCTCCTCTTCCTCCTCGAGGATCGCCTCTAGTCGGGTGGTCGTTGATGCCGTGCCTGCTGGAGGTGGCACCGTGCTCGTCAGTGGAGAAGCTCTGGTAGGAATGGGTGCAGTCGGACGGCTAGCATCGCCAGTCGTGGTCGAGCGCTGAGCCGCGGGACTAGCCAGAGAAGTATTTGGTGGATTGGAAGTGCGTGGAGCACGAGGCGAAGGAGAGCGGTACTCGCTCCTGCGAATAATTCTCGCACGAGACAAGTCCATCCGCGCAGTGAGGTAGTCATCCACCAGGGAGGTGAAAGCTGACTCCAAGGCCATGATATACTGGACAAGTGGCTCAATAGCCATATCCTTTTCCCCTATGGTGCAGGAAAAAGCATAGTGGCTAGTATATGGAACGTGGCAAGGCAGATAGTAGTAGGGACGGTCCTGCATAACTTTCAGGATGTCCCAGAGACGTGCGATAGCCTCACGTGCGGCCATCTGGATAGCATGCCTCTCAGTGGGCATGGCTCTCCCCATGAAGCGATAGTTGCGGAAAGACACAGATGCACCACCCCGAATATATACCGAAGCCTGGTACATAGTCAGGGTCTCTGAGATCTTGTCCGGGTAAACGACGTACTCCGGACGCCCGAGGGACCCCATCGCGTCCCTCGCGATGCTCGCGAGAAGGCGGGAAAATCCCGCAGGCTCGTTGGCGAAAACCTGAGATGGGCAGCTGCCACCAGCCATCTACAACAGTAGACAAAAATCCAAGTAGCCATGTCATAAGTGTATGATGACTAAGGGAAAATTTGCTACGATGCATGAGATGCATGCTGGAAAAAAAATGTTAGCACTGACTCGGTGACTAGCGATCGTGCCTAGGGCTCCTACAGTCAGCCTGGCTCTGATACCAAGGTCTGTCAGGCTCATTTCTGAGAAATAAATCACAGAATAGCCTTAAGTCACACTAGCTCCCAAGCACAGCCAGTGGACAACCTTGATATAGATAACCAGTACAATAATATTACACAGGGTTGAGTCAGGGTGACTCAATAATTTATTACAACAACTCAACGCACTAGGGTGGCGGAATATGACAGTGGGTGGTGGAACTCAACACTGATATACTAGCATAGAGTCAAGCGTCAGTGTGAGGCTTGACTATTTTATTGGTGTGGCGGAAGCTTGACGGATGGTACAAGTGATAGACTCCAAGACACAGGTGTGCTGACTGGAAACCTTCTAAGCGTCGGCCTCGCTAGCGCAATTCTCCTCCAACAGTTCGTCCTCCTCCAAGTCTGGCCAAGTAAATAGCCAGGGACAAGCCAGTGAGTACTTTGAATGTACTCGCAAACATTATGAACATAAGGTATACTGAAAGCATATGCCATGGAGGATAAACTACATGCATGCAACAATTATCAAGACTTGGCATGGTGAAACATGGTTAATACCAAAAATAAAGATTAGTCACAATAATATAAAAAGATAAAAAGAATGCCGGTCGGATGCCAAGTGACATCACGGTAGGACTTGAAGAGAAATGCCAGTCGGGTGTCCACAAGAGTAGTGGCGTGATAAACCGCCTGACACTCGAGGGACGCCACAAAAAGACTTTAAGAGAAATGCCAGTTGGGTATCCACAAGAGTAGTGGCGTGATAAACCGCCTGACACTCGAGGGACGCCACAAAAGGACTTTAAAATAAAAACGAGCGTCCGGGGTAGTCTAGCCAGCCCCTGAGACACTCTTGAAGGTAACAATAAAATCATAGGGTTAGTCCATAAGTATAATATTCATCATAAATAAATTCATGATAAATATTGACTGTGATAAAAGCATCATGCAAACATAACATGCTCAAGTATATTATTTTCCTCCAGAGACTGACACCGAGACCGTTGCTTGACCCACCCAACTAAGTCCTTGACAGTGGACGCGGCTATTCGAATAGATATAACTCTGCAGAGGGTGTACTCTTTACCCACGCGTATGGGCTTTCCTTAGACAGTACCGTGCACTGACTAATGCCCAATACGGACTTTGGGTTGAAAACACGCCTGACGCATACGCACCGACCGGATGCCAGGACTCACCCAGAGCATCGCTCCAGAAACCTTAAGTCAGGGAGGCTACAACCTCCGAAAAGCATGGGATCACTATTAAACGCGCGGATTACAAGGGGTGCCCCCCTCTCGGCTACAACCGGAAACACCCATGCCCCTGACCCGATGACAGGCTACAACCTTCATCGTAGTATCTGTGTGGCGTGTACCCGTACAGGGGTTATCAACTTACTAGGCCGTGCCCTCCTTTCGGAAGGACCCGTGGTAGCACGGTATACAGCTAGGTGTATAGAGCAAGATTCGATCTAGGCAGACTCAGGAGGTATTATATCATCGGTATTCTCTATCAGTATCACACGACACCATTGTGTCAACAAAGGACCATGCCCACCAGCATGTCCCAACCAGCAGCAACACTACTGCCCTTACGTAACCACATGCATGCCAGACAAGCTAGTGTGACATGCAAGCCAAGGTAAAAACAGAAAGACATGACCATGCATGCACATGTGATATAACATGCAACGTATGTGATGCACTACTAAAAACATGTAGCCATGCAAGAATGCAAACATCATATTTCAGGTTCAATAATGCTTGCCTTGTCCAAAGTAATCAGGAGAAAACCCTTCAGAAATCCCAGCAAAAGTTCCTTCTTCTTTTTCTGAAAAATTCAAATTTGAATTCGAATAAGAAAATCAACACAGAACAGAAAAAGTTCTCAAAATATTTTTAAATAAATCTTAAAATAAACTAGAGCAGAAAAGAAAATTTTAGCAAAAAGAATCAACTCATTTGGATTTATATTTTAAAAGTTATTAGCTTTTCAAAACCAGGGGTTTTTCTGTAAAACAGAAGTCCCTGAGTTGTTTTAAAAGAAAACGTTTCGGATACGAGTGCGTCTTCCAGTGCAGAAGATGTAAAGCGCAGAGTGCGCTTCCACTTAAAACGGAAACAGAGAGAGAGAGAGCTGACGGGTGGGGGCCACCCGTCAGGTTTAAAATTTGAACGCGCTCGCGCGCGAGTACAGAGAAGCGGCGGCGATCGCCGGCGACGATCGCCGGGGTCTCAGGGCCCGGCGCTGGTCGCAACATGACCAGCGTGGCCTTCCGCATCCAGGGGTGGTGGAGTTGGCCACCGGCGGTCACCTGAACGGCGGTGAGCTCGTCGCCGGCGGACGATGATTCGGGTGAGGTGGTGGCTCGTCGGAGAGGGCTCGGGAAGGGAAATTGACCTAGGGATTCGGCATGGTGGTGGAAAAGGGGAGGATCGACGGAGTTTGGGCTGCTCTGGTGGTGTAGGTGCTCGGTTCGGTTCGAGGACAGAGGCGGCGGAGCGGTGGCCGGAGAGGGAGAAGATGACCCCCTCGGGGCCTGGTGGGTGGTCAGGAGGGAGTGTGGGTGGTGGTGGAGGCGAGTGCTGGCGCTAGAGGGGCTCGGGGACCCTTTTTATAGGCGGTTCGAAGATAGCCGAAGCGGGTGAAGATCGCCGGAGTTAATATGGCCGCCGGGGTTGGTTCTGGCCGGTGGTCTGGGCGATGGAGCATTCAAGAGGCCCGTGGTGCTCGTCCGAAGCTTCCGCGTGGACGAGCTCGTGCCTGCTTGACACGTTTGCGATGTGCTGTCCGCACGGGCGCGGCGGGGCGGCCGGCTCCGGCGACTGTCAAACGGGCCCCGTGCGGCGTGGCCGGTGTGTCCTTTGCGCGGAGGTGTGAGGGAGAGTGACGCGTGGGCGGAGAGGTAGGTAGGAGCGTTGAAGTGGAGTAAAAGGGCGGTCGATGGCCGAGGCGTTCCGCTCGGCTCCGCCGTGGACGAGCCCGGGGTGGCTGCACCGGCCAGCAGCCAGTTCACCGGAGTGGAGAGGCTGGCGATGGTCCAGGGGATGCTGCGGCATTGAAAGCGGGCGACATCGCCGTGCGGGAGAGGAAGATGAGGGGTGCACGGCATCGCTGGCCCCTGTCGGCTGAAGAATTCAGTTAACTGAATTTTATTCAGTGTGGAACAGTATGCCTGCCAACTGTTTGATGAAATGCTTTGGGGGTTTAAGCAACTTGTTTGATCATGGGGTTTTGTGTGGTGGTGTGTAGTTACTCAAAAATGAGTTTGCCAGGAGGCCAAGAATTTTGGTGAAGTTTGGAAATGGTTTGGGGCAGAAATATGATTTCTGGACCAAATTTGAATTGAATTTGGTTTGAAATTTTTGAACTGTGGGACCAAAGATTTTTGAAGAAATGGGTTAAGGGTACCATATATATGTAGGGATAATTTTGGTAGAGGCAGAAGAGTCATAGAAAATATAGTTCCTTTGTAAATGTCAAGAAACTATGATTAATTCAAATTCCACTTTTGGAATTCAAAATATATAGAAAGAATATTTTTGTGGAGTGGGGAGAAGTTGAGTAATACCACAGAAGGTGTGCATGACTTGAGAGGTAATTTTTGGAGTGACAGAAAATATTTGGAGAAGTTTTATGGTGTTAGAAGAGATGGAAAGGATTTTTGCCTTTGAAAATAAATAACCAAAAACCAAAGATTCTTTAGAAAGAAATAGTTTTGAAAACTTCCAAAATAATTAAATCAAAAGAGTCCACCCTCCAAACAGAACCCTCCAAGAAAATTTCTAAACCCTAGCTAAAAGTTTGAAAAGTTTTCACAACTCCAAATAAATATTTTTGGGGTGTGACAAGATGCGTATGTTGAGATGGATGTGTGGCGACACGAGGAAGGATCGAGTCCGGAATGATGATATACGAGATAGAGTTGGGGTAGCACCTATTGAAGAGAAGCTTGTCCAACATCGTCTGAGATGGTTTGGGCATATTCAGCGCAGGCCTCCAGAAGCCCCAGTGCATAGCGGACGGCTAAAGCGTGCGGAGAATGTCAAGAGAGGTCGGGGTAGACCGAATTTGACATGGGAGGAGTCCGTTAAGAGAGACCTGAAGGATTGGAGTATCACCAGAGAACTAGCTATGGACAGGGGTGCGTGGAAGCTTGCTATCCATGTGCCGGAGCCATGAGTTGGTCACGAGATCTTATGGGTTTCACCTCTAGCCTACCCCAACTTGTTTGGGACTAAAGGCTTTGTTGTTGTTGTTGTTGCTTTTTCTTAAGGCCAGAAATGGTCTTTAATAGGGGAAAATTATTTAACTGTTTCAAAAATATTTGCCAAAATTCAGAGAGACTCAGAGGACATATATTGTCCATATATAAGAGTTTCAACACTTGGTCATGTTCAAAATAATGGGCTAAACCCTCTAAAACCCTTTCTGGATATTTCAAGCTTTTGAAATATTTACAAATGAAACTTTCTCCAAAAATTCCAGGGAAATTCTATCATGTCATATATGACATATTTGATGATCTTGCCAAGTCCCATGCGTTGGGAAGCAAGAAAACATCCTCAAACCACTTCATAACCATTTTGTCCATATTTGAAGTTTGAGAAACTTTACATTGCCAAACTTGTCCAACTGCTCTCAAATTTGGTGCACATGCTAGAATGGCCTAATAAGGCATCTAGACCAAATGGCACAAGATTTGGAATAGAGCAACTTGATCAGATCACTTCAAAACCCTTTCTGTTCAAATGCAAATTTGAACAACTTTACATTACCAACTTTTTATCTGGAGCTTCAAACTTTGTGGGCATGATCAATACCCCAAATGATGATGCTGCACCAAGTAGTGCATCAAGGGGAGATGATTAGCTTGACTCAAACAAGATGAAGCTGTTTCTGTTGTTTTCTAGGGTTCGCCAAAGTTACATTGGCTAGTTTCTTCAAATGAGCCCAAATTTGGTGAAGCACCCTATTTTCTCATGTCTTTCAATCCTGTTAAGTGCCATGTCAAGTGGAAGTCATTTGCTTGACCAAACACTGATCAAACACCTTCTGTAGATTTACTAAAACCCTCATCTTGATCACTTTTACTCTTCTCCATGGCCTCAACTTCTTACCACATGATCATTGAGTTACTAGCTACCCCCAGTAACTTCCCCAGCACCCCAGCTCCATCATTGAGGGGTAAGAACCGAAGTTTACCTTGCTGGACAGCAAGTTTTCACCAAGTCACCAGCATCCCCTTTCTCTCTCAGCATCTCCTGGGCATCCAAGGCCGCAGGCCATTTCTTTACTCCTCCCCTGACCTTCTAGACACTCTTGGGCACGTTGGTTTTGAGCGGAGCGGCGAGGGCACGGTGGTGCCAGCCATACGCGCGCTCTGGAGCACGCAACAGTGCGGACACGCACTATAGCTCCAGCCAATCAGCCTTCCCCGACAGCCTCGGGCCACTCCCTCACGCCAGTCGAGGCCCCTCGACGTCCGCAACCACCCCAGCGTTGTCCCCCCTCCTCCTGCGCCCTCCAGTGGCCGCCGTCGCATGCGCGCTGGCCACCTGCAACGGCCACTCTTCTGCCTCGCACGCGCGCACGCTCCAGAAGCTCCCCCTGTGGGGACCCCGACTCATAAGTCGAGATCACCGAATGCACGTGTATAGTGATCCCAGAGATCAATGCTCACTGAACACACAGAAGCTGAATAACAAGAGTCTTACATCCATACATACCGTATTACACAAATAGGACCATAATGGTCAAGTCTCGAGTATATCATCGCAGCGGAAAATCTTCAAAGACAACTGGGACCCATGCCATCTCCCTTAACCCTACAGGCATTCTGACTGGGAAGCGTCCTAGCTCGCATGCTCGTCACCGAGAAATCTTCATCACAACCTGTGCTCTCATGCCTGGCCAATAAAATAACCAGTGGCAAGCCAATGAGTACATTGAATGTACTCGCAAGCAACCCAAGTGTGATAACAGAATAATTTATGCAAGGCTCTACTGCTAAATTGGTAGTTTTGCGGAAAGCTAGTTTTTCATATGCAATTATGATCAACATATAACAAGGGCATGCATGTGTCTGTAACAAGTATCAGGAGGTCACAGACATCAATATGGAGAAAGAGTTGTAATCAACACATGCACAAGCTCATTGTGACTTCCTCACAATCACATCATCAATATCTCTGAATCGTGTTGTTTCCCAGAAACTTATGGACATAGTCTAAGTAGCACCACCCAACTGTCCTTGACCGCGGACACGGCTATTCGAATAGTTTGACACTCTGCAGAGGTTGCACACTTTACCCACAAGATCCGGGGAACTTCCGTGTCATCCACGACCCGCGGTACCTCAAGTACCCGGGGTAAGCACCCGATCACTATCTTTCCCTAGGCGACACTAATATGGAGTCCACTCGAGTGGTAACAGCCCCGTGCCAAACATTTCACATCTCAAGGTTTGTGGAGACTCGCTCCGAATTCATCACATATCACAAGCACGGGGTACCAACGGTGTGTCCGGTGCCCTGTGAAAACAGTCATGGCCGCCTATCCAAGCACGGCCCCGTCCCGAGAGTGACCTCATGTCACCCCCGTCACTAGTAATGCGGGCACCATGCTAGTATCGACCTAGGTAATCAATAATGCCCTTTCCCATATAAGGGTAGAGTGGTTGCGCATGTAAGGTTGGAACGGTAGTCACACATAAATCTAATCCATCTATGTAAACAACACTTCCGTCAAGCCTCGGCACACTACTTCTCACCAAGTAGTGCCCTAGCTCCTCATCAACTCCCAGGGGCATCAGTGGCACCCACTGGGTCATTTGCAAGTATGTCAGACCACACTTGTTTCACTCAATGCATAACCCCGACCCATTTTGCGTAGCCAACTACTATAGCATACATCTATCTACTCCCACCCACATAACCCTAATAGGAAGGTAGGGTCATGTTTGATGCAAGTTTCAACAGTAAGGTAACAGGGGTAGCAACCAAAGTGGTTTCCACCTCAACATGATTCCGATGCATTGAATATAAAGGTGCTATGAGACATGCATAAAAAGTTTCTTGAACATGGTCAAAGGGCTGCTTGCCTTACTCTTCTGAGTCTTCAAACCTTCTGGTCCATCTCCGAATACTCCGTTTATTACGTCAACTAACGATGGAAACAATCATGATAAGCAACACCATCAAAGCAAAATAAAAGTTCTCTAAAAATAGGAGTTGGACTTTTCTAGGATACCTCTGGTCATATTAGAAATGACCAAGGTGGTTTCATAAGTGTTGGATCAATAGGTGATTTGGAACATTCCAATATGATGGAACAAAAGGGTTTATGGATTTGGAAGAAGTACACAGAAATATTTCCTTGAATGATGAGCAAAGGTACCCATCATCAAGTCATGATTTTAGAAGCATTTAGGAGTTGGTTTCACTGGATTTGGATTTGAAATAAATTTCCTAAGATTTTGCAAAGCTGATAAATATGAAGAAATGGCTCAATATTTGGTAGGGTACAGAAACTATTATTAAAAATGTTCCAAAACTAAGTTTGGACATGACAAGCATCTAGGAACTTGAATCACTGCATTTGGATCAAAAATGAGCTCTCTGTGATTTTCTAAAGTTCATCACAGAAAGGAAATAAAGGCATTTGATAAATATTTGTGAAAGAAATGTTTCTGGAATATTGTGCATGCTGCACCATGTGATAGAGCATGATTTATGGAGCCATAGGAAATTTGAATCATGCAATTTGGAGTTCATTTGAATTATCTAGGCATTTTAGAAGTTGACTGTGTAAAGAAAAAGGGAAAGGAATAGGGGTTATACCCTTATGCTGCACACTGGGCGGAGGATGGCCTCATAGATACTAGACCGGCCCATGGCTCGGCCGCGTGCACAGGGGGGAGCGGTGACGTCGGAGGCGCCTTTCGGCGATGCGCTTCCGCGCGGGGAAGGCGGGCTGCGCCGTTCCCGTCTCCACTTAAACGGCTGGGCCCTGCTGGCCGGGTCGCTGCCAGGTGGGCCCCCTCCGCAGGGTCGTCTTCCTCCTCCCGCTCCCGCAACAGAGGGGAGGGGAGGCTCGGGCCGCGCGACGCCGACGCCCGTCCCCGGCGGCACAGGCCACCCCTGGCCAGGGCGCGGCCACCGGAGGGGCCCCCAGGGTACGACGCGTCAGGGAAGGCCCTTGGGGCGGCAGGGGATGGCCTGGAGCATATCCTGCACCGGCCATGGCGGCGGATTCGTCAGGTGATGGTGGAGCGGACACCACGGGGCACGGGAAGAGGTGGCGAGGGTACGGAGAGCTCCGCAGACCAGTGGTCGTTCTCCTCCTGGTGGCCAACAGGGAAGAGGAAGGCCACAGGGAGCAAACTTGGGAGGAGACCGACGGCGGCTCGACGGCCATGGAGGGGCAAGGAGAGCACTAGGGGAAGAGGGAAGTCGTCTGGGAGGTGCACGGGAGAGAGGAGGGTCCAGAAGAGGCAAGAGGTGCTCGGGGGGAGGCCTCTTATAGGGGCAGCTACGGTGCACCGTGAGCACGGTCCAGGGCGCGCACGGGCGAGCTCGTGGAGAGAGAGGAGGAGGGCCGGGGAGGATAAGACCGACAACCCGACAGGTTGCGGACGTCGAGGGTACCTCGATGGACACGTCCACTCTGCCCAAGGCCGCCTGGAAGCCTCGGGAGGGCCGAGCTACAGTGCCTCGGTGCACTGTAGCATGCTCCAGAGCGCGCCTTTGGCCGGCATGCTTATGTCTTTGCTTTCCAGGCCGTGTCCCCCAGTGTCCAGTAGTGCTAGGGAGTAGTAAACAATGGCGTGGAGGTCTTGGATGCTCTGGGGAACCACTGGGATGAGGAGGGAGGTGAGGAAGAGGGTGAAACCTGCTGTCCAGCAGTGTAATTGGGGTTTTACCCCCTCCAATAATTGAGCTGAGGCCATGGGAATGTTACTGGGGGTAGATGATGATCAGAATAGGCTGTGGTAAGAATTTGAGGTAAGGATAAAAAGTAAAAGAGGTTCAAACACTGGTTTTGGTAAATGAACAGAAGGTGTTTGATCAGTGTTTGGTCAAGCAAATGACATCCACTTGACATGGGACTTAACAGGATCAAATGTCACATATAATTAGGCCCCTACACCAAATTTGAGCTCATTTGGGCAAAGTGGCCAAAGTAACTTTGGTGAACCCTAGAAATCAACAGAAATGGTTTCACCTTGTTTGTGTCAAGCAAATCATCTCCCCTTGATGCACCACTTGGTGTAGCATCATCATTTGGGGTTATGATCATGCCCACAAAGTTTGAGGCTCCAGGTAAAAAGTTGACAATGTAAAGTTTATCAAATTTGCATTTGAACAGAAAGGGGTTTGGGGTGATCTGATCAAGTTGCTCTATTCCAAATCTTGTGCCATTTGGTCTAGATGCCTTATTAGGCCATTCTAGCATGTGCACCAAATTTGAGAGCATTTGGACAAGTTTGGCAATGTAGAGTTGCTCAAACTTCAAATATGGACAGAATGGTTTTGAGGGGATTAGAGGATGTTTCCTTGATCTTCAAGGCATGAGGCTTTGTAAGATCATCACATATGTCATATATGACATGATAGAATTTCCCTGGAATTTTTGGAGAATATTTCCTTTGTAAATATTTCAAAAGCTTGAAATATCCAGAAAGGGTTTTGGAGGGATTTGCCCAATATTTTTAACATGACCATGTGCTGAAACTCTTATATATGGACAATATATGTCCTATGAGTCTCCCTGAATTTTGGCAAATATTTTTGAAATGATTAAATAATTTTTCCCTATTAAAGACCATTTCTGGCCTTAAGAAAAAGCTTTTAAATAAAATATAAAAATAACTTTTAAAATTATACTTTTGTGGTTTCTGGGAGTCCTATACCTAATAGGATTCAAATAAACTTTTTGAAAGATTTTTCACACCCTAAATAAGGTACTTGCAGTGCAATCCTCAATTCAGGGGTTTTTGGAAAACTAATTTTAGAAAATACCATTTGGCCAAAATATTTTTATAAGAAAATTCTATACTGGTCTATACACATGGCATGATCATTGGGAAAAGGTTTTGGGTCAAGGAGATGAAGTATGAGAGTTGGAGGATTTAATTGATTTTTAGAGCACTAGCAAACAGCAGATGAAAGTCAAATCAAGCAAGGTCAAAAACACTCAAAAGTTTTTGCAAATCCACATTTTTAACATGAAAATTAGCTTAAGCAATGTGACATGAAAATCAGGGTGTGACAGACCTACCCCCCTTACAAGAATCTCGTCCCCGAGATTCCCAGACTAGGCGTGGAAAGAAAGGCGGAGTCTTGGATACGGGGTAGTCTCCACTTCTTCTTGTTGGTTCTGCTTCCGAGCGGTGCTCCTTGGAATCTTGAAGTGCTTGATGGTATGGCTTCTTGCTTGATGTCGTCCTTGATTGAGGTTGCTGAGGGGTCTCTTGCATAGGTTAGTTTGGGTTAGCTGTCAAAGGCTCGGTGATCGATGTCCTTGCGGGCATCGGGCTAGCTAGGGGGTAAGAAGTACTTCCAGAGTGGGGGCTCGTGGAAGATTTGGTGCACGGAGGGTATCTCAGGTGGTAGATCTAGCTGGGGAGCCGTCTACCACATGACTTGCAGTGGTCTCAAAGGGTCCAATGAACCTTGGTGCGAGCTTCCCCTTGACGTGGAAACGCTTGTTTCCCTTCAAAGGAGTTACCCGCAGGTACACGTGGTCCCCGATATGGAAACTCGTGTTCCGACGGTGAGTGTCAGCATAGCCCTTTTTCCTTGACTTGGCTGCCTTCAAACGTTCTCTGACTAGTTGGACTTGCTCTACCGCTGCGCGAAGAATATCCGGTCCAAGGACTAGCCCTTCTCCAGTCTCTGACCAGTTGAGCGGTGTGCTACATCTGCGTCCGTACAACACCTCAAATGGTGCCATCAGAAGGCTCGACTGGTAACTGTTGTTATAGGAGAACTCGGCAAAAAGGGAGACAATCCTCCCACTTGGCTCCATACGCCAAGACACAGGCTCGGAGTATGTCTTCGAGAATCTGATTGACTCGTTCTGTCTGACCTCCGGTCTGGGGGTGGAAAGCCGTGCTGAAAGATAACTTGGTTTCCAAGGCTTCTCGGAACTTCTTCGAGAACCTCGAGGTGAACTGGGTTCCTCGATCTAGCACAATCTCCTTGGGAAATGCCGTGAAGACTTACGATTCGGTCGATGTAGAGAGCTGCCAGCCGGTTGCCATCATAAGGGGTCTTGACAGGAATGAAATGGACCACCTTGGTCAAATGATCGTCTATGACCCAGATAGAGTCATGTCCTCTATTCGACCTTGGTAATCCAGTGATGAAGTCCATTCCGACTTTATCCCACTTCCACTCAGGAACCTTGAGTGGTTGAAGCAATATAGCGGGTTGCTGATGTTCAGCCTTGACCCTTTGGCACACATCACACTTTGCAACATAGGTTGCAATCTCTCTTTCATCCTGTGCCACCAGAATCGTGCCTTCAAGTCTTGATACAACTTGGTGTGAGCGTTCCTTCGACACGGAAAAGCTCGGCTCCTTTGAGAGGAGTGGTTTGCAGATACGCCCGGTCTTCAACGCGGAAGTTTTCTTCTTGATGACGGTGTTCGGTGTAGATCTTCCTTCAGGACGGTCTTCAAATGTCTTCCATCCAGCTATCCGTCTCTTCTTTGTCTTCGGGCAGGCAAGTAGGCCATCAAATAATGATGTTACCCATCTTGTCCAATTACTCCGTGAGGTCTAAGGGGTATGCAAGGTAAGCTGGGGTATTGGTGGTGGTCTCGGTTGAGTATTGCAGAGGCCTTCCTGACTCTGAGTCAAGGCCCGTGGTCAGAATCTAACCAGGTGGTGGCTCGGTGGGGCTTAAGGGTTTCAAGGATTCTAGTGAGTGAATGAACTTATATCATCTTATCCTTAAGCACAGTTTCTGAGATGCCAATAGCTCTATCTAGTACTCCGAATGGAAAAGCGGCCTCTCGCATAGACCAACTTTAATCACCACTCATGCCATGCATATCCTCATGACTCTCAAGAGACGGTCTAACAAAACTATACTGTATATGATCCCCAAATCCATGTGTATGTCTACCCCTAAAATCCAAGGGTAGATCATACATGCTGCTAAGCTTAACTTAATCTTCACAATCCAAGCACTCAACCTAGTCTTGCAAGGCTCAAGGTAATGCATCTCTAATTTAAGGAAACACGTCATATGCCACTCCAAGATTTGTTTCCTTCCTATAGATCAACTCCAATAGCCCGGTAATTCCATCAATCACCACATAATCCAACAATTCTACAAATCCGATGTCTACGGTGTTCCACAAGATCTCAATACCCAAATACCTGGAAGGACTATGCATCACGATAGTATGTCCACCAAATTCTCATCATCCGGGTCAAGTAAACTCCAAGATCACGATTATATAGATCCCCAAATCAACTCCGACAAATAATCCAATGTCCTAGGTTATTGACCACCGAGAAGCATGATATCATAATCAGGATCATAGGCCTAAATCCAATCTTACTCCGAATCATGCAGACATATCCAGCATTATACCAACCAGAATCACCTACATAAATCCAAATCTCATGTCCATCGGGCACTCCTACATGCTTTCCCAAAGTCATGATCCCACCAACATGAAAACCTCACAATCCATCAAGGTCTCAGATAGTTCCTCGAAGTCACTGATATAAACCACCAAGTCATCTGTCCAATATCCTTGAACTGGTCTATTTATGGCATCGTCAGACCTCGTGCTATATCAGGATGAAAACGTGCTCACTCATCGTGTCCACTAGCTCCTTTACGAACCCAGTGTTGTGCAAGGTTATAAAGGCTTAACAGGTTCTCACGCTTTACCATGGGTTAGGCACATGGTTAAGGATTCGTGCTGGAGTGTCTCGTGAAGTCTCAAAGGGTCTAGGAAGAGGGTTACTGGTCTGCAGGGTTAAACATAACTCTACGGAGTTGCACTTGGTCACGGGGGTTGTAGCAGAAGTCTTCAGTGCCAGTTGGCTGTCGAGGTAGAATCCTTGGTGCATCTTGTCTTGCGGGTCTTCAATTGGGGAGAGAGAGAATAGAGGGAAGAAGCAGCGTATAGGAGGGAAATGCCTAAAGGGGATTCTATAGTGCAGGTGTAAAAAACAGGTGCAAAAAGGCCGAAACAAAAGAAACAAGACAAGGAAGGTGATATAGCCATGCACTTGTTGCCTGGGGCAAAAGTGCGACTTATATCAAAACACAAGCGAATAAAAGCAAACAACACACAATCATGGTTCTATTCGAACCATCATATGGACTCGACTGGGCATAGGGGGTACACGACTCATCCTACCCTAGGGGTTCTCGGACTCAGTGTCGTGACTTGTGCCTCATGCAGTCTTCTGAGCTTCCTCAGGTGTTGCTATGCCCCTTGTAGTTGCTTGATGAATGATCCGGGTTGAACCTGAAGAATCTTCAACATCTTCTCGCCTAATGAGGTGATGGGGTGAAGGTGCCTCCTTGTAGCTAGCGTTGACTTGGTCTTCTCTTGTCTCTTTAATCATGACGATCCCTTGTGCCTTCTGGGGCGTCGAGGGTACCAAGTAGGCAATCCATATGCAATGACAATAACAAGGCATAATAGAGGTCCAACATGTCGGTTTCGTTGACGAAAACATCGATACCAAGAGCGGGGGACGAAGAGAACCGTTTTCCTTCTCACCATAGTGAGGCGGACCAAATGGCAAGGTTCTCATCCACCGGTGGTTGTCGATACAACAACGGTAGTGACAGGATTACTCTATTGGCGATGCATATCATGACTTTGCACATCTCATGCCATGGTCATCGTAGGCTAGGGTTGCACCATCTTCTGGGTCTTCATGTCCTTACTCATCGAGGTTGGATTTTCTGTTGGTATCATCTTGTCGTGGTGTCTCCAATCTTGCGTGCAAAAGTGGTGGGTGAGTGTTTGGCAAGGTGCACTCCACGAGGATTACAGAAAATCCAGTGGTCAGGGGCATAGGGGTTCTAGCGACCAAGGTTTTTGAAGGGGGAGAGATCAAGTATAGCCTAGTTTTCGAAAAACTGAGAAGGGAAGAGGAGTATAGATAGTTTTGAAAACTACTAATAATTTTGAAAATAGTTTTACCCTAACTAACGACCATGCTAACTAAGGCTTCCTACAGTCAGGATGGCTCTGATACCAGCTCTGTGGGGACCCCGACTCATAAGTCGAGATCACCGAATGCACGTGTACAGTTATCCCAGAGATCAATGCTCACTGAACACACAGAAGCTGAATAACAAGAGTCTTACATCCATACATACCGTATTACACAAATAGGACCATAATGGTCAAGTCTCGAGTATATCATCGCAACGGAAAATCCTCAAAGACAACTGGGACCCATGCCATCTGCCTTAACCCTACAGGCATTCTGACTAGGAAGCGTCCTAGCTCGCATGCTCGTCACCGAGAAATCTTCATCACAACCTGTGCTCTCATGCCTGGCCAATAAAATAACCAGTGGCAAGCCAATGAGTACATTGAATGTACTCGCAAGCAACCCAAGTGTGATAACAGAATAATTTATGCAAGGCTCTACTGCTAAATTGGTAGTTTTGCGGAAAGCTAATTTTTCATATGCAATTATGATCAACATATAACAAGGGCATGCATGTGTCTGTAATAAGTATCAGGAGGTCACAGACATCAATATCGAGAAAGAGTTGTAATCAACACATGCACAAGCTCATTGTGACTTCCTCACAATCACATCATCAATATCTCTGAATCGTGTTGTTTCCCAGATTCTTATGGACATAGTCTAAGTAGCACCACCCAACTGTCCTTGACAGCGGACACGGCTATTCGAATAGTTTGACACTCTGTAGAGGTTGCACACTTTACCCACAAGATCCGGGGATCTTCCGTGTCATCCACGACCCGCGGTACCTCAAGTACCCGGGGTAAGGACCCGATCACTATCTTTCCCTAGGCGACACTAATATGGAGTCCACTTGATTGGTAACAGCCCCGTGCCAAACATTTCACATCTCAAGGTTTGTGGAGACTCGCTCCGAATTCATCACATATCACAAGCACGGGGTACCAATGGTGTGTCCGGTGCCCTGTGAAAACAGTCATGGCCGCCTATCCAAGCACGACCTCGTCCCGAGAGTGACCTCATGTCACCCCCGTCACTAGTAATGCGGGCACCATGCTAGTATCGACCTAGGTAATCAATAATGCCCTTTCCCATATAAGGGTAGAGTGGTTGCGCATGTAAGGTTGGAACGGTAGTCACACATAAATCTAATCCATCTCTATAAACAACACTTCCGTCAAGCCTCGGCACACTACTTCTCACCAAGTAGTGCCCTAGCTCCTCATCAACTCCCAGGGGCATCAGTGGCACCCACTGGGTCATTTGCAAGTATGTCAGACCACACTTATTTCACTCAATGCATAACCCCGACCCATTTTGCGTAGCCAACTACTATAGCATACATCTATCTACTCCCACCCACATAACCCTCATAGGAAGGTAGGGTCATGTTTGATGCAAGTTTCAACAGTAAGGTAACAGGGGTAGCAACCAAAGTGGTTTCCACCTCAACATGATTCCGATGCATTGAATATAAAGGTGCTATGAGACATGCATGAAAAGTTTCTTGAACATGGTCAAAGGGCTGCTTGCCTTATTCTTCTGAGTCTTCAAACCTTCTGGTCCATCTCCGAATACTCCGTTTATTACATCAACTAACGATGGAAACAATCATGATAAGCAACAGCATCAAAGCAAAAATAAAGTGCTCTAAAAATAGGAGTTGGACTTTTCTAGGATACCTCTGGTCATATTAGAAATGACCAAGGTGGTTTCATAGGTGTTGGATCAATAGGTGATTTGGAACATTCCAATATGATGGAACAAAAGGGTTTATGGATTTGGAAGAAGTACACATAAATATTTCCTTGAATGATGAGCAAAGGTACCCATCATCAAGTCATGATTTTAGAAGCATTTAGGAGTTGGTTTCACTGGATTTGGATTTGAAATGAATTTCCTAAGATTTTGCAAAGCTGATAAATATGAAGAAATGGCTCAATATTTGGTGGGGTACAGAAACTATTATTAAAAATGTTCCAAAACTAAGTATGGACATGACAATCATCTAGGAACTTGAATCACTGCATTTGGATCAAAAATGAGCTCTCTGTGATTTTCTAAAGTTCATCACAGAAATGAAATAAAGGCATTTGATAAATATTTGTGAAAGAAATGTTTCTGGAATATTGTGCATGCTGCACCATGTGATAGAGCATGATTTATGGAGCCATAGGAAATTTGAATCATGCAATTTGGAGTTCATTTGAATTATCTAGGCATTTTTGAAGTTGACTGGGTAAAGAAAAAGGGAAAGGAATAGGGGTTATACCCTTATGCTGCACACTGGGCGGAGGATGGCCGCATAGAAACTGGGCCGGCCCATGGCTCGGCCACGTGCACAGGGGGGAGCGGTGACGTCGGAGGCACCTTTCGGCGATGCGCTTCCGCGCGGGGAAGGCGGGCTGCGCCGTTGCCGTCTCCACTTAAACGGCTGGGCCCTGCTGGCCGGGTCGCTGCCAGGTTGGCCCCCTCCGCAGGGTCGTCTTCCTCCTCCCGCTCCCGCAACAAAGGGGAGGGGAGGCTCGGGCCGCGCGACGCCGGCGCCCGTCCCCGGCGGCACAGGCCACCCCTGGCCAGGGCGCGGCCACCGGAGGGGCCCCCAGGGTACGGCGCGTCGGGGAAGGCCCTTGGGGCGGCAGGGGATGGCCTGGAGCATCTCCTGCACCGGCCATGGCGGCGGACTCGTCGGGTGATGGTGGAGCGGACACCACGGGGCACGGGAAGAGGTGGCGAGGGTATGGAGAGCTCCGCAGACCAGTGGTCGTTCTCCTCCTGGTGGCCAACAGGGAAGAGGAAGGCCACAGGGAGCAAACTTGGGAGGAGACCGACGGCGGCTCGACGGCCATGGAGGGGCAAGGAGAGCACTAGGGGAAGAGGGAAGTCGTCTGGGAGGTGCACGGGAGAGAGGAGGGTCCAGAAGAGGCAAGAGGTGCTCGGGGGGAGGCCTCTTATAGGGGTAGCTACGATGCACCGTGAGCACGGTCCAGGGCGCGCACGGGCGAGCTCGTGGAGAGAGAGGAGGAGGGCCGGGGAGGATAAGACCGACAGCCCGGCAGGTTGCGGACGTCGAGGGGACCTCGATGGACACGCCCACTCTGCCCAAGGCCGGCTGGAAGCCTCGGGAGGGCCGAGCTACAGTGCCTCGGTGCACTGTAGCGTGCTCCAGAGCGCGCCTTTGGCCGGCATGCTTATGTCTTTGCTTTCCAGGCCGTGTCCCCCAGTGTCCAGTAGTGCTAGGGAGTAGTAAACAATGGCGTGGAGGTCTTGGATGCTCTGGGGAACCACTGGGATGAGGAGGGAGGTGAGGAAGAGGGTGAAACCTGCTGTCCAGCAGTGTAAATTGGGGTTTTACCCCCTCCAATAATTGAGCTGAGGCCATGGGAATGTTACATGGGGGTAGATGATGATCAGAATAGGCTGTGGTAAGAATTTGAGGTAAGGATAAAAAGTAAAAGAGGTTCAAACACTGGTTTTGGTAAATGAACAGAAGGTGTTTGATCAGTGTTTGGTCCAGCAAATGACATCCACTTGACATGGGACTTAACAGGATCAAATGTCACATATAATTAGGCCCCTACACCAAATTTGAGCTCATTTGGGCAAAGTGGCCAATGTAACTTTGGTGAACCCTAGAAATCAACAGAAATGGTTTCACCTTGTTTGAGTCAAGCAAATCATCTCCCCTTGATGCACCACTTGGTGTAGCATCATCATTTGGGGTTATGATCATGCCCACAAAGTTTGAGGCTCAAGGTAAAAAGTTGACAATGTAAAGTTGTTCAAATTTGCATTTGAACAGAAAGGGTTTTGGGGTGATCTGATCAAGTTGCTCTATTCCAAATCTTGTGCCATTTGGTCTAGATGCCTTATTAGGCCATTCTAGCATGTGCACCAAATTTGAGAGCATTTGGACAAGTTTGGCAATGTAGAGTTGCTCAAACTTCAAATATGGACAGAATGGTTTTGAGGGGATTAGAGGATGTTTCCTTGATCTTCAAGGCATGAGGCTTTGTAAGATCATCAAATATGTCATATATGACATGATAGAATTTCCCTGGAAATTTTGGAGAATATTTCCTTTGTAAATATTTCAAAAGCTTGAAATATCCAGAAAGGGGTTTGGAGGGATTTGCCCAATATTTTGAACATGACCATGTGCTGAAACTCTTATATATGGACAATATATGCCCTATGAGTCTCCCTGAATTTTGGCAAATATTTTTGAAATGATTAAATAATTTTTCCCTATTAAAGACCATTTCTGGCCTTAAGAAAAAGCTTTTAAATAAAATATAAAAATAACTTTTAAAATTATACTTTTGTGGTTTGTGGGAGTCCTATACCTAATAGGATTCAAATAAACTTTTTGAAAGATTTTTCACACCCTAAATAAGGTACTTGCAGTGCAAACCTCAATTCAGGGGTTTTTTGAAAACTAATTTTAGAAAATACCATTTGGCCAAAATATTTTTATAAGAAAATTCTATACTGGTCTATACACATGGCATGATCATTGGGAAAAGGTTTTGGGTCAAGGAGATGAAGAATGAGAGTTGGAGGATTTATTTGATTTTTAGAGCACTAGCAAACAGCAGATGAAAGTCAAATCAAGCAAGGTCAAAAACACTCAAAAGTTTTTGCAAATCCACATTTTTAACATGAAAATTAGCTTAAGCAATGTGACATGAAAATCAGGGTGTGACACCCCCGCTCCTCTTCTCACCTCAGCTGGACGTGGAACAAGTCCATGATCCTCCCCTTGATCACAGACACCAGAACCTCTCCTAGCCTCGCCTGCAACCTCGCCGGCGCACAAGTCCACGGTGGACTGTGGGCGCGGCTATATAAGCCCCTCCCGAGCCTCTCCAACGGCACCAGCAGCTCCTCCTCATCCCCAGCAACACCCCAACACCACCATTCCTCCCCAGGTAGCCCCAGTACTCGAGATCGACCGGAGCTCCGCCGCGTCGGGCCGCCGGTGATCTCGCAGTACGGGCTTCCCCTCCCCTTCCTTTTGCCCGATTCGGAACCGCCGTGCTCCACTGACTCTTTTCCCCCTGTTTCCCCTCTCTGTGGCAGCTGGAAACGGCCGGAGCGGCGACCTCCCGTAGCTCCTCCGCCGTCCCACCTCGCCGCCGGCGAACCTGACCTCCCCGGCGTGCCATACCACCACCCCTACAACCGCCACTCGACGCTGGTCACGTTCCTGCCCTCCGTTGCCGTCGCCGTAGCCGAAAACCTCGCCGGTGAGCTCGCCGTCACCGTGGGCGCAAGGTTGGAGATGACAGGTGGGCCTTGCCTGTCATCCCCACACCTCTCTCCCCTCCTCTCTACCATTGACCCACGGGCCCCGCCCGTCAGGTTCAAAAACCTGACGTGCGCGCGTAGGCACCCATGCGGCTGGGCTGGACGGCCCTGGGCCGTGCACTGTGGCCTCTCTGGCCCAGTTGCACAGGTCTTTTTCTCCTTTTTCTTTTTTGTATTAATTCAAACATTTCTACAGAAAAGAATAATGGTCCAAATAAAATAATTCCAACTCCTAAAATCTTGCAATATTCCAACCTATTTAATGGTACCACTTTCACTCACATCTATGAAACTTTTCTGTACTGTTCAAATTTATATTGAAATTTGGGCAGTAAAACTCATGTTCAAAAATCAATAGGTTCCATTTTGTTACTCCAAAACTCCAACTAAGATTTTTCCCCATCTTAGAAATCCCTCTAGTATTTAAAAAAAATAAGTTGACATTTTTCTGAGCACTTTGATTTTTCTGTTTTATTTGTGGTCTTATTTTCCCATGGTTATTATGCGACGTATAGATCCCGTATTTGACGAAGTTGCTGTGGAAGAAGAAGGAGAAGGATTTGAAGACTTTGAAGACCAAGCCAATCCAGGCAAGCAGCCCTTTGACCATGATACACTTGTTCTTCGGAACCCGTTTGTTTCCGATGCATGATGTTAGGGTTACGATAGTGACCTAGTTGATTCCACCACATGATGCATGCCTTGATCTTGATCTTGCTATGTGCTAGATGACATGCATATGGTTAGTAGTAATGAATAGTGATGCATGTGTGACATGAACCCTCGTGGTTAAAGTCTTTGCATAAAACCCCGTCTGGTGCCATTCATGCCCGAGGGAGATGATGAGTTGGGTGACCACATGATGACGAAGTGGTGTACCGAGGCAAGTGTGTGTGTTTTTCTAATGGATTGGTTTAAGTTGCGACCGTTATTCCAACCTTACATGTGCAACCACACTAACCCTTATGGGACGGGGCTTTATTGATTACATAGGTCGATACTAGCATGGTGCCCGCATTACTAGTGACGGGAAGACTTGAGGACTTTCCCGGGACGGGGTCGTGCTTGGATAGACGACCATGACTGTTTTCACAGGGCACCGGACACACCGTTGGTCCCTTCGGGTATGCGTGACATTGAAATTAGGGCAAGCCCCGTGATCTATTGTTTGTACCCGAGGGCCGTGTACCAACGAGTGGACTCTATGTTAGTGTCGTCTAAGGAAAGATAATGACCGGGTGCTTACCCCGGGTACTTGAGGTACCGCGGGTCGTGGATGACACGGAAGTTCCCCGGATCTTGTGGGTAAAGTGTACAACCTCTGCAGAGTGTCAAACTATTCGAATAGCCGTGTCCATGGTCATGGACAATTGGGTAACCGCTCTTGGGCTATGTCCAATGTTTGTGAAACCATGCGTGTATATGTGAGTCAAGGTGGTGACTTGACTCGATGAGTTGAATCTTATTCATGTTGATATCGGTGACCTGTCATCGAGGTTACGCGAGGTTATTGATGCATAAACTTGATAGTAGAATGTTTGTTCTAGCCCTTGCTAGATTGTTCATTACCGTTCAATTGCATTGTTACTTTGAACCACATCATGGGTTGCTAGCGAGTACATTCAAAGTACTCATTGGCTTGCCACTAGTTATTTAATTGGCCAGGCATGGAAGAACAGGAATATGAGGAAGAATTCTTTGGAGACGAACATGCGAACTAGGACGCTATCCTAGTCAGAATGCCTGTAGGGTTAAGGCAGATGGCATGGGTTCTACCCGTTATCAAAGACTTCCGCTATTTGAGTTATTTGCTATTCAGCCCGTGAGGCTCTATCTATGTAAGACTTGGCCATAATGGCCTTAATTCGTGTAAGACTATTTGTATGGATGTAAGACTCTTGTTATTTCAGCTTCTGTGTGTTCAGTGAGCATTGATCTCTGGGATCACTGTACACGTGCATTCGGTGATCTCGACTTCTAAGTCGGGGTCCCCACACTCGGGGTGGGCTGTGATGCGACAGGTACATGGCACGGTGTACCGGTCGCCCGTTTGGTGACTCGGGAACCCTGTACACATCGTTTGGGGTTGTGAGCGACACCCCGGCCGTATCTCCCCACGGATGGAACCCAAATAGGAGATAAACCTTGACGAGAGACTTGTGTGGTTAGTCAGGTCGTGGCCAACACCCTCGCTGGGCTTCCGCTTGAAGGTTGTCGAGTACATGTCGAGTAAACGGCAATAAGTGGTGGAAGCGTGTGTGAAGAAGTACACCTCTGCAGGGTTACCAATCTATTCGAATAGCCGTTGTTCACAGTACAGACTACTTGGTTACTCTTACATTTCATAGACAACTTGATGGATACTACTAAAAGCTTCAAGACAAGTGTGAGTGCTGTGGATGGCCGTTCCGTAGGATGACGGAAGAGGATCCACGGTGGTGTATTGTTGTGGTGAGTAGAGGACTCATGTACGTAGTCTTATCTTGCAATCTGTTGAGAGTCGTAGTATAGGTTAGCCAAGAGTCAAAGCTGGCTTGCTGCTATGAACTCCACTACCCTTGTTGATAATGATCCATGTATGATAGGTTCTGTTGTAAGACTTGTTGAGTACCTTTGTACTCATGTTTTCTTATTAACTATTGCAGAGGAGAACCCTGCCCCTTCTGATGGGTTTTACATAGACGTTGACGTCGACGAGTAGCTTGCTACCCAGACGGAGATCCTAAGCTTGTGAAGGGCCTTGTAGATAGTCAGGCTACACCAAGCCTGTTTTATTTTCCAAGTTGTCTGTACTCAGACATGTTAGCTTCCGCTTGTGCTTGTATGATTGTATGACTTTAGTGTTGGGTCATGTGACCACTACCTGTATGGATATGTTATGTATGGCTCTTCGGAGCCTCTTAAATAAAGTACTTTGAGTCATAGAGTTCTATTGTGATGCAATGTTGTATTTGCACATATTGAGCATATTGTGTGTATGATTGAAATGCTTGGTATGTGTGGGATCCGACACCTAGTTGTTTTCCTTTGGTAGCCTATCTTACAAGGAAATGCCTCCTAGTGCTTCCACTGAGCCTTGGTAGCTTGCTACTGCTCGGAACACGTAGGCTGGCCGGCATGTGTCCTTCTTCGTTCCTGTGTCTGTCCCTTAGGGGAAATGTCACGCGTTGTTCCTTTAAGTCCATGTAGCTTGCTACGACTTGGGTTCATACGTTGATGACCGACACGTTCGTTGCTGGGTCATGAATGCCTGTCTCTGTAATTTAGTGCCACTTTTGGTTTCTAGCTAGCCATGTCGGCCCGGGTTCTCTGTCATATGGATGTTAGCAACACTGTCATATACGTGTGCCAAAATGCGCAAACAGTCCCGGGCCAGGTAAGGTGGCACCCGTGGGGATACTATGCGTGAGGCCGCAAAGTGATATTACGTGTTACAAGCTAGATTGGTGTGACTTAGGATCGGGGTCATGACAGGCAAGACCGGGATCGGGCCGATGCCGCGTTGAAGGCGGCGTCGACCCGGGATTGGACCACGGCCGCGGAGGCGTGGGCGCGGGCCGGCCAGGAGCCAGCGTGGCCGGAGATGCCGGCTGGAATGACGGTGCCAACGACGGAGTTCGTCCCGTCATTGGAGGAGGGGCCCAGCCAAGGCGGCCGTGCCGACACGATGGACCTCGACCGGGAGGTCGTGCTTATCGAGGACGAGGCCCCGCGACGGGCCGATGTGGCTGAGCGGGCGGGTGCTGGTGGTGGCGGTTGCGATGCCACCTTGGGGGCGCCGATGACGGCGGCGCCGAAGAGGACATCAGCTGCTGGCGAGGTGGCCGGTGGTTAGCATGCCTTGGTGCTTCAGACCGGGGGATGCTGGGCCGTTGAGCCGGTTCCGCCGCGACGCGGAGCCGGTGAGGTCTTCTTTGGGCCCCCAACCCAGGAGGAGGCGGCCATGTCCGCCGTGACCCGGCGTCTGCGGGGGCGGACAGACCGGATCGAGGCCTACGCCCAGGCTGAGTTGGAGCACGCGCGGGAGCTGGAGGACGTCGTGCTCATAAGTCTTTACTGTTGCTTGTTTCTTTTTTAGTGGGGGCGCGCCAGTGCACCCACTAGGTGTAGTTCCCGAGATTTGGACCAACTGCGTAGCAGTTGGGCCGAATCTTTACATCGATGTCTTCTTAGCTGATCTCTGTATCGTTGCGCAGCAACTGGACTCCTATCGGGTCGGCATCTTCAGCCGGCTCCTTGATGCGCATGAGCGGCTCAAGGAGCAGCTGGACGCCAAGGAGGCGGAGCTCCGCGCCGTGACGGGTATGCTCTCTCTTCTTTTTCTCCTTCTGTTGTGAGTCTTCGGGGTGCTTTGAATCTGAGTCGTTCTACTGCAGCCGCGTTGGAGCGGTCGAGGCAGGAAGCGACGGGGGCCCGGCAGGCGCTCGACGAAGCCGGCCAGCTGCAGAAGCTGCTGGCGGGCGACAAGAGCCGCCTTGAGGCCGAGGTGGAGCGTCTTCAGGCGGAGACCGCTGCTAGGTGGCTTCTCACCCCTCGTTGGTTACCGCAAGTGGAAGGTTTGAGATGCAGTGTAGCAGAAGTTTTCCCTTGGTAATACCAAGGATCGATTTCCCAGAGACTCCCAGTTTCAACAAGAAGGTGTCAACTGCTAACGGCGCCAGATATTAGCAATCAACGTGGACCTGCACACAGATAAAAATAACTTTGCTCCCAACGAGTACAGAGAGGTTGTCAATCCCTCCGGCCTTGTAGTTTACAAAGGATCAAAGGCAAGTGATAATAGTGATAGGTATGTTTGCAATAGTAAGTAAATAACGGAAAAGTAAATAGCGGATGTGATCAATGATGGTAATATGGACCGGAGTCTCATGATGTTCACTAGTGATGTCTCTCTCCCAAAAGACGATAAAACAGCTATGTGAGGTAAATGAATTACAGTTGGGCAATTGACAGGACCATGTGCGCAAACCAATGCTGACTGCATTGCAAGAAAGGTTGAGGTTCAAAGCATGGGCGGTACGCCAAAGTAAGTAGACCGAAATCCATCAATATATACTACTAATCATCCACCTTGAGATATCTATCCAGAACATCTCGCTGGTATTAAGTTGCGAGCCCCACCCATAGTGTAAACTCAAAGCAACAGACAACTGCATTAAAAGAACTTTGCGTAAAGTAAACAATCCTTGCACCCGTGGGCATAAGCACCGTTGTTTTCCCCCTTGTGGTAACAGCACATCCCCTAGACTCATGTTTCTGTCACTCAAACTAGTCATCGAGGGGCATGAACCCACAATCGAGCATAACGTTCCCTCTTGGAGTCACTACCTACTACTTGGCCAAAGCAATAAATAACAATGGAGAACATGCAAGAATTACTTACGAACATAAACATAAAAGAGGTGAATCAAATATATTACTCCAGCACAATCTGAACATAATCTCATAATCCATCGGATCCCAGCAAACTCATCATAGCAACAGCATAAGGATTACATATGTGCCTCGATCATGTAGGGCAGCTCACGAGGACTAATTAGTGAAGCACAAGAACGGGAGGAGAACATCACATAGCTACTGGTCATGGACTCATGGTCCAACGGAGACTACTCACAACTCATCAGGGAGGCGTCCATGGTGGTGGAGAAGCTCCCGGTGGTTATCCTCCCCTCCGGCAGGGTGCCGGGAAGGATTCTCCTGGTGCTCCCGATCTTGGAAGCGGCGGCGGCGGCGGAACAGAGATGAGATCGCGAAAAAGAGTTCCTGTTTCGAGGGTTTCGGGAGACGCTTTAAATATATGCCAAAGGAGGGCATCGGAGGAGCCTCGGGGGGGCCAGGCGCCCCCCGGTGCGGCCCAGGGGGGGCGCCGCCAGGGCGCCTGGAGCCCTGGTGCCCCCCCGGCTATCCTTCGGGCACACGGAAGTTTCTGGAACACTGATTTTTTATCTAATTTTTCTGGATTTTTCCTGGCAGTTCTCGTAACGTGAAAACCTGAAATACAAAAACAGCCGAAAACAGAAACTGGCACTAGGGTGCACTGAGTTAATAGGTTAGTCCAAATATGATCAAAAGTGTATGGAAGTGTATAAATATCATAGCAATATCACCCAAAAGAGGCATGGAGCAAGCAGAAATTATAGATACGTTTTGGACGTATCAACATCCCCAAGCTTAATTCATGCTGGTCCTCGAGTAGGTAAATGATAACAAGAAAAATTTCTATGGTGACATGCTAATAACCATATAGGACTTTTTCATAGTCATATGACAAAAGCTTACTGAGACAATGAATCTGTAGTAATTAAGTTGCCTCATGAGAAAATCACAAAGAACTGAAAGATTTATAATATGATACTGAAACATCAAATAGATTTGCAATGAACATGATGTGCAAATATGATAAAGTGATATCTAGCTTGCCCCATTTAGTGAAGCAAAACATAAATGCAGGGGCACCTCCAAGGTTTAAGTGATGACTACATACAATGATTTCAGAATAAACGATATCACAATCATGCAAAAGACAATGCTACTTTGGGACAATGCACATTACACTCAGAATCATGCTCTCAGTAGTTGGTGCTTTTAAAAGAAGGTGGAGACTCAACATAAAAGTAAAAGAATGGCCCTTCGCAGAGGGAAGCAGGGATTACTCATGTGCTAGAGCTTTTTATTTTGAAAACATAGAAACAATTTTGTCAACGGTAGTAGTACTTCATATGTGTTATGCATAAGACATCCTATAAGTTGCAAGCCTCATGCATCGAATACCAATAGTGCTCGCACCTTGTCCTAATTAGCTCGGATTTCCATGGATTGTCATTGCATTACATATGTTTCAACCAAGTGTCACAAAGGGGTACCTCTATGTCACCTGTACAAAGGTCCAAGGAGATAGATCGCATTTGATTTCTCGTTTTTGATAGATCTCAACTTGAGGACATCCATACCGGGACAACATAGAAAATAGATAATGGACTCCTCTTTAATGCTTAAGCATATTCTCATAAGAGATTGAGGATTAATGTCCAAGCTAAAACTTCCATCATGATACATGGCTTTGGTTGGCGGCCCAATGTTCTTCTCTAACAATATGCATACTCAAACCATTCAACCCATGGCAAATCACCCTTACTTTACACAAGATGAACATGCATAGCAACTCACATGATATTCAACAAAAGTGTAACATTTGATGGCGTCCCCAGAAACATGGTTACCGCTCAGCAAGCAACTTATAAGAAAATAAGATACATAAGCAACATATTCTTTACCACAATAGATTTTAAGCTACTTTCCCATGAGCTATGTATTGCAAAAACTGAAGGTTTTAAAGGTAGCACATGTAAATTTACTTGGAGTGGCGGTGAAATACCACATATAGGTAGGTATGGTGGACTCATATGGCATAACTGGTTTAAAAGGATGTGGATGCACAAGCAGTCAGTCTGCTTAGTACAGGTGGAGGTTAGCAAAAGACTGGGAGCGACCAACTAAGAGAGCAATGACGGTCATAATCATGCAGAGCGACAAAGCAATATTGAATCAGGCATGGAAGTTATATCGCTACTCAGAAACAAAAGATCATCAAGGCTTGACAGACTTTCTTTACAGTCTTAATGCGCGAGCATACGCCAAGTCAATCAAAATAAATTCTTGAGGGAAGATATTACTAAACCATACCACATCATTGGCAAACAAATCATGTTGGTACTCCAATAACACATTGGGAATCCCCCAGCTATTTGAGACTAACCATAAGAAAACCTGAACTACTAAGCGCCATTATGCATGTAGCATCTTTATCATAGACATATTAACCAATGCAACAGAAGCAAACTCTCTTAATAAGATAAGCATGATAATTAAATAGAGTTCAAGCAACCAACTAAACACAAGCTCTTTAAAAAGATAAGCATGAATACTAAGAGCAGAGCATGATAGTAGCTATTAAAAGACAAAGAACACACACAGCAAAGATAGTCATGAAAATTCTATGTTATGTTCTAGGTAGAAGTGGAGCGTGTTTCTCTCCCACATAAAGAACGCTGAGTTCCGACTCGTTATGAAAAACTAAAAAGGAAACTAAAAGCAAGACGCTCCAAGCATAGCACATAACAGATGAAGTGATTAAAATATAGTGGAACGAAAGACGAACTGATAATGTTGATGGAGAAGGGGATGCACGGGGGCATCCCCAAGCTTAGACGCTTGAGTCTCCTTGAATATTTCTTGGGGGTGCATGGGGGCATCCCCAAGCTTGAGCGCTTGACACTCCTGAATCTTTTTATCATCTTCCCTCGCACACTTGAAAACTCCCTTCATACATAACTCATCATAATCTGATTAGCGAGGTTAGTAACCATAATAAAATAATTGTACCTTGCTGGAAATAAAGATATTCTTGAAGGTCTACTGTTTCACAAGATTGCCAAAAGGTTTTTGAAAAGAAAAAAGCAAGCTCTTGGTTTGCAAAATGAAGGAAAAGCAAAACTGGACATAATCTGTGAAAAACAGAACAGCAGGTAGTAATTGATTTGTTCGGGGCACTTCTGCAACTCAAATCCAAAAACTCAGAACAGACACACGAAAGACAATTATATTGAGAACGCAGTCGAAAAAATTCACACCAGAAAGATGATCTGGTGATTTTATACGAATTTTTCTATCCAAGGACAGAATCTGTTTCCTGGACAGCACGTCACAACTTTTGAACTTTCTAGCAATCAGAGGCTACACTTGGCACAAAATTGAAAAGTAAAGATACAATGATGATGCTACAGTAGTAACAACATCAAGACACAACAAAAGCAAAATAAATTTATTCATTGGGCTGCCTCCCAAAAGCGCTTTCTTTTATGCCTTTAAGCTAGGCATAATGCATATAGATCAAGTTTTATCAAGAGTAAAAGAATAGCTAGCCCGTACAACGGACTCAAAAGGTAACTTGATCTTCTTTCGAGGGAAGTGTTCCATCCCTTTCTTGAGAGGAAACTGAAATTTTGTATTACCCTCTTTCATGTCAATGATAGCACCAACGGTGCGCAAAAAAGGACGTCCCAAAATTATTGGACAAGAAGGATCACATTCAATATCCATAATAGTAAAATCAACGGGAACATAATTGTCATTGACAATGATAAGAACATCGTCGATCCTCCCCAAAGGTTTCTTTATGGAAGAATCAACGAGACGAACACCAAAAGAACAAGAATCAAAAGGTTTCAATTTAAGCATCTCATATATTCTTTTGGGCATAAGAGAGGTACTAGCTCCAACATCACATAATGCATACCAAGAGAAGTCATTCAATTTAATTTTTATCATAGGATCCCTACCATCTTCTAGCTTTCTAGGTATGGAGGCTTCTACTCTAAGTTTCTCCTCCCTAGCTTTGATAAGAGCATTAGTGATATGCTCTGTGAAGGCAAGGTTAATCGTGCTAGTGCGGGGGTCTCTAGACATCTTGTGGAGGAAATCAATAACTTCGGTATGAGTGCAACTATCAAAATCAAGGTCACTAGCATCAAGTAAAGTGGTAGTGGTGTCCTTTAGGTTCACATGTTTGGTAGTTTCTATAGTCATAGCATCACCATTAATAGGTCCATCGGGACCAGGAGTACATTGGGTGCTAAGAGTTTGGATATCCTCAACAACTTGGATAGTAGCAACAGTGTGGTGGGTAGGAAGGCTCTTAATTCTATCTTCTTCCTCCCTTTCTCTAGCCCATCTCTCTTTAAGTTTAGCCATCATCCTAATATTTTCATTAATTTGCACTTGAATAGCATTAATAGGAGTGACCTTCCTCTCCTCAAGAGGAGAAGTTTTAATTTTAAGCAATTCTATCTCATTGGCTAAATGGTCTACCTTCAAAGAGAGATCACTTAGTTTGTTTAGTTTTTCTTCTACACTATTATTAAAGGCTTTTTGGGTAGTAATGAAATCTTTAAGCATAATCTCTAGTTCAGTAGTGGAGTTCCTGGTGCTAGGATAAGCATTGTTGTTCCCATAAGAATTAGAGGGGAACGGTCTAGGATTGCTACCAAAATTACTCCTATAAGCATTGTTGTTAAATTTTTTTCTAGAGATAAAGTTCACATCTACTTGTTCTTGAGCAATCAAAGAATTTAAAGGAACATCATGAGGATCAACAGAGGATTGCTTCGAAAGTAGACACATGATCAAGTCAACTTTTTCATTTAAGGAGGAAATCTCCTCGACAGAGTTTACCTTCCTACCTGTTGGAGCGCGTTCGGTGTGCCATTGGGAATAGTTGGTCATCATCTCATCGAGAAGTTTTGTGGCAGCGCCAAGTGTAGTTGACATAAAAGTTCCTCCCGCGGCCGAATCCAACAAGTTCCGCGAGGTAAAGTTCAAGCCTGCATAAAAAGTTTGGATAACCATCCAAGTAGTCAAACCGTGAGTAGGGCAGTTCTTGATAAGAGATTTCATACGTTCCCAAGCTTGGGCAACGTGTTCATTATCCAATTGTTTAAAATTCATTATGTTACTTCTCAGTTGGATAATTTTAGCAGGTGGATAGTATTTTCCGGTAAAAGCATCTTTGCACTTGTCCCATGAATATATGCTATTTCTAGGCAAAGACTGAAACCAAATTTTAGCTCCTCCTCTCAAGGAGAAAGGAAAAAGCTTAAGCTTAACAATATTACCATCTATTTCTTGGTACTTTTGCATATCATAAAGTTCAACAAAGTTGTTCAAGTGTAAAGCAGCATCATCTCCAGCACCGGAGAATTGATCTTTCATAACTAGATTCAGTAAAGCAGGTTTAATTTCATATATAGGTGCTGAAGTGGCAGGTGTAGTGATAGGTGTGCTGATAAACTCATCGTTGTTGTGACTAGTGAAGTCACACAACTTGGTGTTTTCGGTGGAACCCATTGTAGCCAGCAAGCAAGATAACTATTTTTGTGATTTTCGATAAAAGATACTAAAGCAAAACTGAAAGGTAAACTAACAAGACTAAAAGCAAAGGTAAAAGATAGCGTGCAACTCCCCTATCTTGAAGAGTGGAGTCCCCGGCAACGGCGCCAGAAATTGCTTTGCTAGGTGGCTTCTCACCCCTTGTTGGTTACCCCAAGTGGAAGGTTTGAGATGCAGTGTAGCAGAAGTTTTCCCTTGGTAATACCTAGGATCGATTTCCCAGAGACTCCCAGTTTCAACAAGAAGGTGTCAACTGCTAATGGCGCCAGATATTAGCAATCAACGTGGACCTGCACACAGATACAAATAACTTTGCTCCCAACGAGTACAGAGAGGTTGTCAATCCCTCCGGCCTTGTAGTTTACAAAGGATCAAAGGCAAGTGATAATAGTGATAGGTATGTTTGCAATAGTAAGTAAATAACGGAAAAGTAAATAGCGGATGTGATCAATGATGGTAATATGGACCGGAGTCTCATGATGTTCACTAGTGATGTCTCTCTCCCAAAAGACGATAAAACAGCTATGTGAGGTAAACAAATTACAGCTGGGCAATTGACAGGACCATATGCACAAACCAATGCTGACTACATTGCAAGAAAGGTTGAGGTTCAAAGCATGGGCGGTACGCCAAAGTAAGTAGACCGAAATCCATCAATATCTACTACTAATCATCCACCTTGAGATATCTATCCAGAACATCTCGCTGGTATTAAGTTGCGAGCCCCACCCATAGCGTAAACTCAAAGCAACAGACAAGTGCATTAAAAGAACTTTGCGTAAAGTAAACAATCCTTGCACCCGCGGGCACAAGCACCATTGTTTTCCCCCTTGTGGCAACAGCACATCCCCTAGACTCATGTTTTTATCACTCAAACTAGTCATCGAGGGGCATGAACCCACAATCGAGCATAACGTTCCCTCTTGGAGTCACTACCTACTACTTGGCCAAAGCAATAAATAACAATGGAGAACATGCAAGAATTACTTACGAACATAAACATAAAAGAGGTGAATCAAATATATTACTCAAGCACAATCTGAACATATTCTCATAATCCATCGGATCCTAGCAAACTCATCATAGCAACAGCATAAGGATTACATATGTGCCTCTATCATGTAGGGCAGCTCACGAGGAAAAATTAGTGAAGCACAAGAACGGGAGGAGAGCATCACATAGCTACTGGTCATGGACTCACGGTCCAAGGGAGACTACTCACAACTCATCCGGGAGGCGTCCATGGTGGTGGAGAAGCTCCCGGTGGTGATCCTCCCCTCCGGTAGGGTGCCGGGAAGGGTTCTCCTGGTGCTCCCGATCTTGGAAGTGGCGGCGGCGGTGGAACAGAGATGAGATCGCGAAAAAGAGTTCCTGTTTCGAGGGTTTCGGGAGACGCTTTAAATATATGCCAAAGGAGGGCATCGGAGGAGCCTCGGGGGGGCCAGGCGCCCTCCCGGCGCGGCCCAGGGGGGGCGCCGCCAGGGCGCCTTGAGCCCTGGTGCCCCCCCCCCGGCTGTCCTTCGGGCGCACGGAAGTTTCTGGAATGCTGTTTTTTTATATAATTTTTCTGGATTTTTCCTGGCAGTTCTCGTAACATGAAAACCTGAAATACAAAAACTGCCGAAAACAGAAACTGGCACTGGGGTGCACTGAGTTAATAGGTTAGTCCAAATATGATCAAAAGTGTATGGAAGTGTATAAATATCATAGCAATATCACCCAAAAGAGGCATGGAGCAAGCAGAAATTATAGATACGTTTTGGACGTATCAACCGCCAAGGTCGCGGAGGCGTAGCTGGCCCTTGCCGAGGCTAACCAGCAGCCAGGCAAGCTGGCCGACGACAAGGGTTAGCTTCAGGCCGAGGTGGAGCGCCTGAACGGACTCGTGGCCTCAGCGGAGGAGGCCAAGCGGGAGGAGGCCCAGCGCTGCGAGGGGGCCGACAAGGCGGTCGCGGAGAAGGACGCCAAGCTGAAAGCGGCGCTTGACAAGGTCTCCCAGCTGGAGGAAGCGGTCAAGGACCGTGACCGTACTCTCGACTGGAAGCGGCGCGGTACGTTGCTTGAGGCGCAGCACCTGGAAGAGTACTTCTCCAATGAGTGCTTTTCTTGTGTCTTTTGCTGTACTGAGATTCCGGCTTCCTTTTTTTCATTGCGAATCTTTTCTAACATTTTTCTTTGACAGGGGACTTCTTGGAGACGCATGACTTGGCGGAGGAGGCGGTCCGCTTCCGGCGTGACCTAGGGGGCGTGGTTGGCTCTGGGACCGACACCCGCGTGGCTTGAAACTTCCCAGAGATCATGGTCGCCACCGAGGCTCGTCTGCAATCCTTGGGCATGCAGATGGCGCGGCTCTCCGAGGCCGGGACAGCGATGACGGCGGCCCTTTGGCCGGGCTCCACTGCGCCGACCAGCTTCTCACGGATTGTGCGGTGGCTTGAGGAGGGGCCGTATCGGCTCCATGACTGGCGCCTTTCCACTGCCTGAGCTGGTGCCGAGATGGCACTCTGATTCATGATGTCCTAGTATCCGGGCCTGTCGCTGAAAGCGCTGTTGGGCCAGCGAGCCGGCTCGGAGACCCAGCTGCAGGCACAGGCCGGCGATATTGCTTCTCGGGCCAGCTACATTGCCGGGTTCTCCTACCACGACGAATTCCATCCGAAGCGGACAGAAGACGGCGTAGTCGTGCATGTTGATGACTTCGGCCTACTTCTGGATGATCCATATGGCAGCTCCGAGGAAACAAACATCTATCACGACACGGGCGTCGATGATGAAGACACCGGCACCTCGGCGGGCCCGGTGGGTGCGGATTCGGACGCCTAAAGCTCCTGTTTAAAATCCTTGTAGATATATTTGTTAGGTAGTAGGTCCACCCCACCCACTGCGTGCACTCGGTGTAACAAATTCTGGCCTTGGGCCTTTTATGAATTTAAAGTTTGTATGAGTAATGAGGATGTTTCTGCTCTTGCTTATTTGTTTGTCGAGCCATTTTCCTGTGCCTCTCCGCACTCGGGCCTCCCCCCCACGAGTCTGACGGCCGAGGCTCCGGTCTGTGACAAGGGGTTTGGCCTTCGGGAGAGGACGCGCAGTAGTTAGGCGTTTGAAAGGTTGAGCGTGAATGAAACACCCACTGGGCCGGCTTGCGGTAATCCGGCGTGGCCGGATGACAGGCAGCTTGTCGTGTAGTGAAGTTTGCGAGTGGCGGGCCGGGTCGATCAATCCGGCGCCGTGTTGCGGTGTTGGTGGATGTTTGCGCCTTTGCTTTTCATTTGTTGAGGCATTTTCCCGTGTCCGTTCCCCCTCGGGCCTTTC
>LR738714.1:170236299-170343651 GCA_902687465.1 Secale cereale | reverse complement strand
TGGGCCGGCTTGAGGTGATCTGGCGTGGCCGGATGACAGGCAGCTGGACGTGTTGTGAAGTTTGCGAGTGGCGGGCCGGGTCGACCAATCCGGCGCCGTGTTGTTGTGTTGGTGGATGTTTGCGCCTTTGCTTTTCATTTGTCGAGTCATTTCCCGTGCTTGTTCCGCCTCGGGCCTTCCCCCCGCAAGTCTGACGGCCGAGGCTCCGGTCCGTGACAAGGGGTTTGCCCTTTTGGGGAAGGACGCGTAGTAGTTAGGCGTTCAAAACATTGAGCGTGAGCGAAACACCCACTGGGCCGTCTTGCAGCAATCTGGCGTGGCCAAGTGACGAGCAGCTAGCCGTGTGGTGACATGACTGTTCGTGGCGTGGCCGGGTTGGGTGACCCGGCGGTCCATGGCTCAGTTTTCGTGACGTGTTGGTGGTCTGGTCTTTTCGCTCGCCGACCAATAGCTGAATCTCGATCTGTGGCTTAGGGCGCAGCCAGAGATCGCGGCGATCTCAACGTGCCAAGAAACGCTAAGCGAGGTGACGGGTGGAACCGAGCCGGCCAGCCCCCGAATCCCTGGGTCGAGCAAGTCGAACCGGAGGCCGGGTTTGGACGAAAAGGCAGGTGAAGTATAGAATGCTAGAGACGCAAATAACGTCATCGGAAAAGGGCGGCCCAAGGATCGTTGGAGGACCCCCATAGTTTTTAATTGAGCGCAAGGAAGCGATACATACACGTACACGACTACTTGTAAAACAGACGAAGGAGTTCCGCGTTCTAGGGCCGAATTGTTTCTTCTCCGGCCATGTCCCTCTTGCGTTTGTTTGACTTGCGTGCGTCTATGAGGTAGTAGGTGTAGCGGTCGCATAGAGCCTTGCTGATGATGAAGGGGCCCTCCCAAGGGGGGGGACAACTTGTGCTGGCCGGCTTGTTGTTGGACGAGTCGGATGAAGAGGTCTCCCTCGCGGAAAGCGAGGGGCTTGATCTTCTTGCTGTGGTAGTGCCTGAGGCCTTGCTGGCAGATGGCTGAGCGGCTGAGCGCTGGCAGACACGCTTATTCGAGTAGATCGACGCCGTCCTCGCGGGCTTCCCTGGCTTCGGCCTCAGTGTACATCGTGAAGCGCGGTGAATCGAACTCGACGTCGGTCGGGATGACGGCTTCAGCTCCGTAGATGAGGAACAACGGGGTGAATCCGGTCGACCTGTTCGGCATTGTTCGGAGGCTCTATAGGATGGCAGGCAGCTTGTCTAGCTAGCTTTTGGGTGAGCGGACGAGTGGTTCGAGGAGTCATGGCTTGATGCCGGACAGGATGAGCCCATTTGCCCGCTCGACCTGGCCGTTCGATTGTGGGTGGGCAACGGACGCCAAATCGAGGCGGATGCCGGAGATGGAGCAGTATTGCGCAAGTGCGCCCTTGGCAAAGTTGCTGCCATTGTCCGTGATGATGCTGTTCGGCATGCCGTAGTGTATCGCTATGTCCTTGACGAATCGAACAGCTGTTGGCCCATCCAGCTTCATGACCGGCCTTGCCTATATACATTTGGTGAATTTGTCAATTGCTACCAGTAGATGCGTCATGCCGCCTCGGGCTGTTTTGAAAGGTTCCACCATGTCGAGCCCCTAGACCGCGAAAGGCCAGACGATCGGTATGGTACGGAGCGCCGACGTTGGTTGGTGGGTGCGCTTGCTGAAGCGTTGGCATCCCTCGTATTTGAGTATGAGCGATTCGGCGTCTTCGAGGGCTGTGGGCCAGTAGAAGCCATGGCGGAAAGCTTTGGCCACCAGTGAGGGCCGTCGTGCCCGCACTCACCCTGGTGTATGTTGAGGCGGATATCCACGCCCTTGTCCTACTCAACGCAGCGATGGAACACGCCGGTGGGACTGCGCTTGACGAGCTCGTTGTTGATAATGCTGTACGCGGACGCTCGGCACTGCAATTGCCACGCTTCGGTCTTGTCGACGGGGAGGGTTCTGCTTTCCAGGAACTCCTTGATGGGCAGGGCCCAAGTTGGCGCTGTCACCGCGGTGAGAACGGCCATTATGGTTGCTTCCGTGGCGGTGTCATCCGAGCCGGGTCCAGCCGGACTGAGGGTTGTCCTTGTCGGGCCACGTTCAGTAGTCCCCGGGCCAGACTGAGCAGTCCCCGGGTCGGGCTGAGTAGTCTCCAGGCCGGACTGAGCAGTTCCTGGACCAGGCTGAGCAGTCCCCTGGCCAGGCACTGCAGTTGCCGGGCCTGATTGAGCAGTCCTCGGGCCAGGCTCCGCTGTTGCCGGGCCGGACTGAGCAGTCCTCGGGCAGGGCTGAGCAATCCCCCGTTCGACTGGGACGTGGATGGACTCTGAGTCCGGAGATGGCTTGACAGACGGCTTTCGCAGGTGCTCGAGGGAAACACCGGACGAAATGGACTGTCGAGATGAGGCGATCTCAACGAGTGTGTCAGCCGCCTCGTTTTCCGCTCGTGGGATGTGGAGGAACTCGCAGCCTACGAAGAAGCCGGACAGCTTCTGCACGAGGAAGCGGTAGCTTGCCATGTTGGGGTCGCGCATGTCTCACTCACCGGAGCACTGCTGCACCACCAGGTCTGAATCGCCGTAGCACAGGATTCGCCGGATTCCGAGTTCCTTGGCCAGCCGGAGGCCATGCACAAGGGCTTCGTACTCGGCGATGTTGTTTGAGGCGGCGAAGTGGATCCGGAGTGCGTACTTGAGTCAGTCGCCCTTTGGGGATGATAGCATGATGCCGGCTCCCAGACGGAAGCGCATTTTGGAGCCGTCAAAGTGCAAGTGCCAGTGCGTCGAGTCTGGAGGCGGCGGCAAGTACTGGGTCTCTGTCCAGTCGACGAGGAAGTCGGCCAGAGCTTGGGACTTGATCGTGATGCGGGGCTCGTAGAGGATGCTGTCGTCGGCTAGCTCGAGCACCCACTTGGCGACTCGGCCAGAGGCGTCACGGCACCCGATGATCTCGCTGAGGGGGTCCATGCTGACCACAGTGATTTCATGCTCTTGGAAATACTGCTTCAGCTTCTAGGCGGTGAAGTACACGCCGTAGCACATCTTTAGGTAGTGCGGGTAGTTCTGCTTTGAGGCGGAGAGCACTTCGCTCAGGTAGTAGACGGGGCGCTGGACGGCTTGGATCTTGCCCTTCTCTGGTGGCTCGACCACGAGCATCGTGCTGACCAAGCGCGAGGTTGCGGCTATGTAGAGTAACATCGGTTCCTTCTCGGCTGGGGCGGCCAGGACGGGTGCGGTGGAGAGCATGTGCTTGAGGTTCCGAAAAGCCTCGTCCACCAGGTAGTTCCATTCAAACGGCATCATCTTCTTCATCAGCTGGTATAGGGGCAAAGCCCTCTCGCCCAACCGGCTGAGGAACCGGCTGACCGAGGCCAAGAAGCTGGTGAACTTCTGGACATCACGCAGTCGAGCCGGCTTGCGCATGTGCTCGATGGCCTTGATTTTCTCCGGATTTGCCTCAATGCAGCGCTCCGAGAAGAGGAAGCCGAGTAGCTTTCCGGCCATACACCGAAAACGCATTCTTCTGGGTTGAGCTTGACCTTGTGCTTGCACAGGTTAGCGAATGTTTCCTTCAGGTTGTCGAGGAGCGTGAGGAACTGCTTGGTCTTCACCACGATGTCGTCCACATAAACGTGGATATTGCGGCCGAGCTGCGGCAGCAAGCATTTCTGCATGCACCGCTGGAAGGTGGCTCCGGCGTTCTTCAGGCCGAACGACATGGTGATGTAGCAATACACTCCAAAGGGCGTGATGAAGGACTTCTTCAGGGTGTCTTCCGGGTCCAGCATGATCCGGTGGTATCCGGAGTAGGCGTCCAGGAAGGACAGGAGCTCGCACCCGGCGGTGGAGTCGATGACTTGGTCGATTGGCGGGAGGGCGAATGGATCCTTGGGGTAGGCCTTGTTCAGGCTGGTGTAGTCGATACACATGCGCCAGGTGTTGTTTTTCTTCAGGACGAAGACTGGGTTGGCCAGCCACTCGGGGTGAAATACTTCCATGATGAAGCCGGCCGCCAAAAGCTTGGCGATCTCTTCACCGATGGTCCTTCTCTTCTCTTTGGAGAAACGTCATAGGGGCTGGCGGACAGGCTTGGCCTCCTTGCGAACGTGAAGTTTGTGCTCGGCGTACTTCCTCGGGATACCCGGCATATCCTTTGGGGACCACGCAAAGATATCCCGATTCTCACAGAGGAAGTGGACGAGCTCGCCTTCCTATTTGTCGCTGAGGCGAGTGCCCACGACGACGTACTTGTTGCAGCTGGAATCTTCTGGGTTCAGCTTCACCTTCTTGGTTTCCTTGGAGGGTTTGATTGAGGCTTCATTTGCCGGCTCCTCTGCTGGGACTGGCGTGGCTACTGTTGGCGTACTAGGAACTAGGGTACCCAGACTTGCCTGTCTACGGGCCGCGACGAGCTCCTACTACGGCCTGGTACGACCCAGCTGATCGACCAGCTGCCCAAGACCCTCGTGAAGGGGCCACGCCTCGCAAGGAGAACGACATCAAGACCTCCTCGGGAGCGGCCTCAGCAAGGCTCTCCGGAGGGGCGGAGAATCCAAGGCTGAGCCTGCCTCAGGAGGAGGCAGTGATGTCAGCAGCGACAAACCACGCCAGCGGGTGCCAGCGTCTGCCAGCGGCGCAGTTGCCATTTCGGTGCAAAGGGGATAGTGCAGCCGCAAGTTCCCGAAGAGCGAGGCAAAGGTTTCCTCATTGGTGCAACAAGACCGAAGATCGCAAGGAAGACAAGGAGGATGTCATCGTCGAGCCCACCACCGCATCATCGCCTGATCCTTTTGCAGGCGAAGACTGCTTTTGTCAGGGTAGGAACGTCCTTGTTTTCCCGCTCAAAAATGGCCGTTGTGGGATCCCTTCCCGCCTAAACATTTCAGGGGAAGAGGACCGTGGCCGCCTATATAAGTAGCTAGGACTCCCACTACAAAGGGATGGACCGAGACACTCTGCCACCACGCAAGGAGCAAGAACACTTGCCTCCTGACCCTCCTGAGCTCATCTCCTGAGCCCAGGAACCTCTGTACTAGCTTGTATCTCAGCTCGCCCGAGGCTAATCCACCAAAGCAGGAAGTAGGGTCTTACACCACACGGTGGCCCGAACCTGGATAAACTCTTGTGTGTCCTGTCTGTTGTTTGCTTGAATCCTTCAACCGTGATGAGAGCGAGGCGCTAGGTAGACGAGAGTGGGAGAGATCTTCGTTCACGCCCCTGTCTTCGAACTTACCGGTTATTGCGGAGCCCTGAATCCGACATTTGGCGCGCCAGGTAGGGGGCGTGTCGAAATCTCGCCTCTCTGACGACCTTGGCGCATTCTCGTCGCCAACCCCGCTCCACAGCCATGGTGGACACGCGCCGAGCTCGTGCCGCCCGCCGCGGTGTGAACGTCGCTCAGACGGTGCCCGCGGGCAACGACGCACCGCTCCGCCCCAACTCATCGGTCACCAGCGCTGCCATCGACCGGGCTGTCCGCGAGCAGCAGGACTCGTCGCTTCCACCGTCCGTGCGGCGGGATGGCCGCACAGCGACGCCTTCACCCTCTCCTGCCACGGCATCATCCTCGCTGGTCCGCCGCGGGCTGGTCTACTAGCAGCCTGCGTTGCTGACAGCGCGGGAGCTCCTGCGCTACCACCAGACGGGTGACCTCCACGACGAATGGCTCCACCGCATCGCCGAGCGCATCGACACCACTGAAGAGGCGCCTGCACCAACGCGCTCCTCGCACCTTTCGTTGCCCCCAGCCGAGGACGAAGGCCGCGGGGTCCCGGCTCTGCCTCCAATCCACCGCGCCGGCTAGGAGGCCCGGCACGAGGTTCCTCGACATGACCAACCCCGCAGAGCCAACGCGAATGGCGGGGAGAACTGCCAGGCGATTCTGCATTCCCATACACTGGTTCATGGGCCCCCTGACCCGCAGCGCCCAGACCGCATGCCACAGGAGGTGGCGGCGCCGGCGCCTCGAGAACCAGCACCGCAGGCGCAGGGGGCACCTGTGATCATGAGCGTGGCTGGGTGTCGCGCCCTAGCTCCTGAGCTACGGCGCCTCGTCTGGCCCGGCGCTACGACGGCAGCACCGACCCCACGGAGTTCCTCCAACTCTACGAGTGGAGCATCGAGGCGTTCAATGGCACAGAGCAGGTCATGGCGAACTAGTTCCCCATGGCTCTCAAGGACGACGCACGCTACTTGCTCTTGAACCTCCTCTCGGGATCCATCTCCTCCTAGGAAGAACTTCGTGAGCGTTTCGTCGCCGACTTCCAAGGCACCCGTGGCCGAGCCCCAGACGGATGGGTGGTGTACTTCGACAGCGCCTTCTCACACCTCGGCGCGGAGGCTGGCAGCATGTTGGTATCTCCCACTCAGGATAAGTTGTACTACGCTGTGCAGCTCCGCCTCCAGCAGGGCGGGAAGGTCTCCAACAACATCGCCGGGTACGAGGGCCTGATTGTCGAGATCAAGGCCGCCGCCACGCTGGTGGTCAAGTGTCTCACCATCAGGGGCGATTCACAACTCCTCGTCGACTTCTCCAACAAGAAGTACAAGCCCAAGGACGAGCACATGGGGGCATATCTGGAGGAAGTGCGCAGAATGGAGAAGTGATTCCAAAGGCTGGAGGTGTAGCGCGTACCAAGAGGCACCAACAATGAAGCAGACGACATTGCCAAGCGAGCCTCCAGACGAGAACCTCAAAGGCCGGGTGTCTTCGAGGAACGGCTGCTCAAGCAGTCAGCAGCACAGCCAGCCCCTGAGCCGGCTTCCCCTCGGCAGGGGCTGCCTGCGGCGCCTTAGGACGATGACCCGTCCCGAGGACCACCCTCCGGAGCCCGCCTGTTGCCTGCCGTGGGGCCCGAGGAGGGTTGCTGGACCCAAGAGCTCAAGATGTACCTACAACATGATGCCCTGCCAGACAGAGAAGAAGACGCAGAGCACGTGGTCTGACAGGCCTCAGCCTACTGCATCCAAGACGATGAACTCTATAGGAGGCACCCCAACGACATCTTACTAAAATGCATCTCGAGGAAGCAAGGGCGTGAGCTGTTGGCTGATACCCACGGTGGAGACTATGGCCATCACTCGTCGTCCCGCACCCTCATGGGCAAGGCCTTCTACAATGGCTTCGACTGGCCCACGGCACTCAACGACGCCACGGAGCTCGTGCGAGCTTGCGAGGCGTGCCAGTTTCACGCCAAGTAGATCCACCAGCCGGCGCAAGGCCTCCTGACGATTCCGCATTCCTAGCCCTTCACGGTCTGGGGATTGGACATCCTAGGTCCATTTCCTCAGGCAGCGGGGGGCTACCCCTTCCTGTATGTCGCCATCGACAAATTCACCAAGTGGGTGGAAGTGGAACCTGTTCGCACGATGCCAGCCGGGTCAGCTATCAAGTTCATCCAGGGCCTCGTGAGGCGATTCGGGGTCCCCAACCGCATCATCATGGATAATGGTTCGCAGTTCACAAGTAATCTCTTCAGGTCATATTGTGCTAACCTTGGAACACAGATCTGCTACGCTTCGGTGGCCCACGCCAGGAGCAACGGCCAGGCCGAACGCGCCAACGCGGAAGTCTTGCGTGGCCTCAAGAAGCGCAGCTTCAAGAAGAAGCTTGAGGCTTGCGGCAGGGGCTGGATCGACGAACTCCAGTCCGTGATGTGGTCAATCTGAACCACTGCCACCAAACCTATGGGGGGAGACTCCCTTCTTTCTTGTCTATGGGGCGGAGGCGGTCCTCGCTCACGAGGTCAAGAATCGCTCCCCATGGGTCTTGGCCTTCAACGAAGAATGCCTGGACGCCACGTGGCGGATGGACCTCGTGCTCGGCGAGGAGGGCCGCCGCCGAGCTGCCCTTAGGGCGGCACGTTACCAGCAACGCTGCGGCGGTACCACTACCGCGATGTCCGTGCAAGAACACTTGAAGTTGGTGACTTGGTCCTGAGGTGGGTCCTCTCTCGTGAGGGGCTACACAAGCTCTCGCCCATGTGGGAGGGCCCGTTCAAAATCGCCTGTGTCTCTAGGCCTGGTGCTGTGCGCCTGGAGACGCAGGATGGGATACCTATCTAGAATTCCTGGAACATCGAACACCTCAGGAAGTTCTATCCATCATCAAGGCTCCGTGCCCGTGAAGGTCTCCGCCCGTGACACTCTCACGTAATAATGAGTTGGGGATGTACAAGCCTCGGAGTCTCCTGTGAGTTGCCTACGGGCCCTCAGACGGGGCTCCCACCCACGCCCCAGTGGCAGTCCTTAGCTCCGCGCTGGGAAGAAGACATAGTGTAGGGGTCGGACGCGGCCTTTTTTCCTTTTTGCTTGGTGTTTGGCTGTCTGCTTTTTCTACTTCCCTGGCTATCAGCCCTTCCTCTACCCCATGCTATGAAGTTCTCGTGTTTCTCACACTTCCTGCATTTGGTTTGAGACCTTTCTTGCCGGTTTGTTTTGGATCTTTATTGACAGTTCTAAAGTTCAGCTGAGCTACTCGCTCTCCTTCGCGCACCTCGCGCGTGGGGCTGGGGCACGGTCGGTCACCGGCCCTCGTCTGCCGACGTGGCCCAGTGGCCTCGCCTAGCCAAGCCTACTCAGGCTCTGGGGCCGGGCTTCTCAGTCCGCGCACCCTATCTTACCGAGTCGCTCAGGCTTTGGCGCTCCCGCACTCAGCACTCTCAGCAGATCTCAGCGGCTGACTCCCGCTCAGGGGCTATATAAGCCCGTCAGACTAGGCCACCTCGTCACGACCCGATGGGGCTCACGATACCGGAGTCAGGAGGACTCCGCCTCAGGACGACACGACGCGTAAAACCTAAGTAATTTCACCCAGGCAGCAAAAGCACGATAGCGAATTCTCACTTCTTACATATATCACAACCCATTACACGCCTCTTCAAGGCAACTTGAAATTTTGACGCAGAAAGGACATGAAGGAAAAGAAAGGAGGAGAAGCAGAGGCCGCTCCCCCTTAGTCAGAGTCCTCCATTTCCTATGGCTTCACCGAACCGCAGGAGCGCGGCAACCCCCTCCCCTCGCTGTGCCGAGCTCGGCGGCATGGTGGTTCGTCGCGGCCGCCGCTACTGGAGGAGCTGCTGCTGCCACAGAGGGGGGCCCCACGGCGCCCCCCAGGACTGAGGTCGTCTCTAGAGGAAGAACTGCTCCTTCGGACGTCTTCCCCGTCGTTCTCCTCGTCATGAGCCTCGGGACAGCACCCAAGGTGCCTCCCTTCCTCCGAGAAGACCCTGACGAACAGCGTGGAGACGCGATCGTACCTGAAGTGGAGCACACACCTCCACTGCAGACGACGTGCGCGAGCAAACGACTGCGAGCCACGCTCCAGGAACACATCGCCCGAGGGAGCCACATCAACCTCCACCCAGGATGCACCACTACAGCAACTGTCGGCCTGCAGCCATATACCTCCAAGGCCTTCAGACGGTAGCACGTTGCGGATCTTCCCCTTCTCCGCGGCGGATGGCTTCCTCGGCGACGCCATGAAGATCTTGCGACAAGAGAGAGAACAAAGGATGAGCAAGGAATAGACGACGCTGGCTTGGAAACGGCCAGGGGGCTCCCCCCTAGTTCCATTTATATGGCGGAGGAGCCCAACCGTCGGCCAATGGCATCGCAGCCATTTCGCCCTCGTCACCCGCACCAAGGAGTGGTCAAGTCGCACGATCACCAAGGCTACGTGGGAAGCGGAGCCACCACGTCCCATCCAACAGTCGCACGCCGGCCTGGCCCACAGCCTTTTAGGGCACGCGGCGCTTCGTCCTCGACCAAGGCTTCGCACCGAAGCCAACTTCGCGCGCGCCTCGGGCCCGGGGGATACTGTCGGCGTACTGGGAACCAGGGTACCCAGACTTGCCTGTCTGCAGGCCATGACAAGCTCCTACTACGGCCTGGTACAACCCAGCTGAACGACCAGCTGCCCAAGACCCTCGCGAGGGGGCCAAGCCTCACGAGGATAACGACATCAAGACCCCCTCGGGAGCGGCCTCAGCAAGGTGCTCCGGAGGGGCGGAGAATCCAAGGCCGAGCCTGCCTCGGGAGGAGGCAGTGATGTAAGTAGTGACGCACCGTGCTAGCGGGTGCCAACGTCTGCCAGCGGCGCAATTGCCATTTCGGTGCAAAGGGGACAGCGCAGCCGCAAGTTCTCTAGGAGCGGGGCACATGTTTTCTCATTGGTGCAACAAGACCGAAGACCGCAAGGACGACAAGGAGGATGTCATCGTCGAGCTCACCACAGTGTCATCGCTTGATCCTTTTGCTGGCGAAGACTGCTTTTGTCAGGGTAGGAACGTCCTTGTGTTCTCTCTCAAAAATGGTCGTTGTGGGATCCCTTCCCGCCTAAACATTTCGGGGGAAGAGGACCATGGCCGCCTATATAAGTAGCTAGGACTCCCACTGCAAAGGGACAGATCGAGACACTCTGCCACCACGCAAGGAGAAAGAAAACTTGCCTCCTGAACCTCCTGAGCTCACTTCCTGAGCCCAGGAACCTCTGTACTAGCTTATATCTCAGCTCGCCTGAGGCTAATCCACCAAAGCAGGAAGTAGGGTCTTACACCACACAATGGCCCGAACCTGGATAAACTCTTGCGTGTTCTATGTGTTGTTTGCTGGAATCCTTCCACCGCGACGAGAGCGAGGCGCTAGGTAGACGAGAGTGGGAGAGATCTTTGTTCACGCCCCTGTGTTCGAACTTAACGGGTTTTGCGGAGCCCTGAATCCGATAGCTGCTGCCTCAGCAGCAAGGGAAATGATCCGGTCGAGCTGGCGCCGCTCCTCGGCAATGACCATCGACTCGACCATCTTGGATCCATCTCGGGTGCACTCCAGAGATTTGCGGTAGTCGCCGGTGATGGTGATGAGGCCCTTTGGACCTGGCAGCTTCATCTTCAAGTAGGCGTAGTGGGGGACCGCCATGAATTTGGCGAGTGCGGGCCGGCCGAGCAGCGCATGGTACGCGCTGGACATGTCCACCACCTCGAACCAGATCGGCTCACGTACGAAATGGCTGTTGTCACCGAATAGGACGTCAAGCCGGATTCGGCCAATCGGGGAGCAGGAGTGGCCAGGCACAATGCCGTGGAAGATGGTACGAGTTGGCTCCAGGTCCTTGGCATCGAGGCCGAGCTTGGTCATGGTGTCCTGGTAGAGGATGTTGATGCTGCTATCGCCGTCGATGAAGACTTGGGAGAACTTGTAGGTGCGCCGAGGTGCGATGATGGTGGGGTTGAGGACGAGGGCGTATCCACCTGGATTCGGCATGACGGTCGGGTGATCCTCCCGCGTCCATGTGATCGGACGCTCCGACCAGTGCATGTACTCTGGCCTGGCCGGGGCGATAGTGTTCACTTCCTACCGGATAGAGCGCTCGCTGTGCTTGTCATCGCTGAGGCTGGTGAAGACGACGTAAGCCGCGTTCGGGTCCGGGTAGGCATAGTTGCGCATGGCGCCGCCAGCCAGAGGTGGTGGGGGAGGCTGAGCTTGCCGCCCCGCTCCTAGAGCCGGGGCTGGAGGCGGCGGGACATCGCCCCTGATGATGCACTTGGTGATGGCGCATTGCCGGACCGTGTGTGTGGATAGCCTCGCGCCACTGTGGTGCTTGCATGGAGCGTAGAGCATCTCCTCGAAGCTCATGGTGGGTTGCCATGTTGTCTTGCCGGTCTGCCGGTGCTTGTCGGCCGGCTCGATTGCAGGCGCCTACTCGGTGGCCGCCACGAGCCGGTTGTCGTGTCTCTGGGCCTGCTGCTCAGCCTTGCGCTTGTGCTGCTGCTGGTTATGCTGATGTTGCCGGCTTCCTTCACCAACCGGCTTCGAAGGGGGAACCGGCTTGGTCTTGCCAGCTTCGTCTAGGGCCACCTGGATCTTCGTGGCGGAGTCGGCGTTCGCATACTTGTCCACCGTTCCTATGAGCGCAGACATGGTGGTCGCCTTAGAGCGTAGCAGCTTGTGCTTGAGGAGGGTATCGTCATGGCACCCGTTGATGAAATATTGGATTGCCTGGACCTCATGGACGCCTTCGCAGCTGTTGCGGAGCTTGGTCCAGTGTGCTAGGTACTCCCGGCCTGTTTTCGTCGGCCCCTGCACACACATGGCGAGCTGGCTGGGACGGCCGGGTTGCCGGTAGGTCCCAGTGAAGTTGCACACAAAGGCCTCCTCAAAATCGACCTACGTGTTGATGCTGCCCACCGGCAGGCTGTTTAGCCACGTGCGGGCCGATCCCTGGAGCATGAGTGGTGCGTAGCGGACGGCCAGGCAGTGGTTGCCGCCGGCGATGCCGATGGCGGTGGAGTAGTCGGTGAGCCAGTCCTCTAGCTTCACAGTGCCGTTGTACTTAGGCGTGTCGCAGGGAAGCATGAACCGTTTGGTAAAGGGCTCACTCCGGATGCGCAGACCAAAGCACGCCGGGCCGACCGCACCGGTCTCCTCCAGCTCCTGGGAGCGAGCAAGCCGGTCGAGGCGGTGGCGAGCATCCGCGGTGTCGATGGCGCGTGGACCCAGCCGGCCGGTGACCGCGCCACGGGGACCAGGGTCGACCGTGGTCTGCTGCCGGGTCGGCTGTGGAGCCGGGTTGAGCCGGCGCTGGGCTTCGGAAGGCGACTCGTCGCCTAAGCCGCCAGCGGTTGTTGGGGCGGGGTTGCGCCGAGTCTGGGTGCGGCCGGAGTGCGCCTCGCCGGGCGGGAAGGACGCCAAGTGCTGGTCGTCCCCGGCTCCAACGACGTGGGTGGAGCCGGATCCAGCCGGTTTGGTGATCCGGATGAGATGGTCCTGCTGCGCGTTGGCCGCCGCGAGGAGGTCGGTCACCCTCTTGAGGCGCTCCCGCAGTTCGTCACCTGCGAGCTGCTCCATGCCGACCGCGGCCGCTTGAGCAGCGCGCATGTTCTTAATTAGAGTTTTGTAGATGGGAGGGAGGGCACCGAGGGCACGTCTGATTGCGCCGCCCGAGGTACGCACGTCCACGACACGGCTTGGCCCGGCGGCACCGGGCATGAAACCGTAGGCGGCGTCGCGCTCCGTCTGAGCGGATGCGAGGCGACGCTCCGTCGCGGTGAGCGACTGGGTGAGGTCCAGCAGGTGCTGGCGACCCCCGTCGAGATGGGTCCGCGCCTCGGCGATGTTGTAGGCGTCGATGTCGGTGCCGATGGGCAAGCGAAGGCGCTGGATAGCGGCGCGCAGCGGGTCGGGCTGTGCGGCCCATTCCGCCACCGCCTCAGCCTCGGCGGCCTTCCTTGCCGCACTTGACGAAGAGGTGGCTCCGGTGTCGGTGACGAAAACATCTACGTAGAGATCCATCGCTCTGTCGGGAGTGCTATCGTCGGGAGTGATGGGAGAGTCGGAGAAGTCAAGTACCTCGCTAGAGTACTCATCGGCCACCGGCGCATCGGAGATGCGTAGCGCGGCGAAGGAGGCGGCGAGGGCGTCGGTGATGTCGTCCGCCAACACGACAAGCTCGTCGGAGTTGGAGCGGGGCCCTCTCTAAAGCATGCTCCCGGCTAGGACCTCGAGCTTCCCCATGGTGGGCGCCAACTGTCGTGGTGGGCGCACAGCAAATGCCAAGTGATGGCTAAAGATAGGAGGCGGCTCGAGGGCACTGGTGGGCTCCAGAAGCGGGGTTGGCATGCGCGAGCGCGGGACGTAAGACATACCCAGGTTCAGGGCTCTCTGGGGAGATAATACCCTTAATCCTGCCGAGGTGGTTGCTGTTTTACCAGTGCAGGGTTGCTCCTTGAGCTGTAGGGAGGAAGGAGGAAGACAGGCTTAGGCTGCTTCTCCCAAGATGTGTGTCTATTCTATTCTCTAATTCTCGTCGCCCCGTGCATGGGAGCTCTGGGGGTTTTTATATAGGCCAACCCCCCAGGGGTACAATGGTAATGTTACACGATTGTGGGGCCAGATTGTCATCGTCCGGGAAGCCGGTGCTGGGACCCGTGGGGTACAGCGTTCGCCAGGTTCTCCAGGCGCAGGACCTGCCAAGTATGGGGGGCACTGTGTGCCATCTCATCAGTCGCCAAGGATTGGCCGAGCTGGGTCGGGTATGGCGTGCTCCGTCATGTCACTGTCTCCCGGCGTCATGGGCTGTGCTTATTACACTGTTGCCACGCCCCAGCTGACTAGGGGCATGGGCGAGGCACTGTTGCCTAGGTCATCGGTTGGTGCGTCTCGTCCCATCGTACGGTCAGATGGGACGGGAGCAGACTCATGGCCGGATTGGGGAACACGCCACGGGCCAGCCTGGCTTGTTGAGGAAGTCTTGGCGTGCCGGACTGGAGGGTCTTGCTGGACTACGGGTCTTGGCCGGGCTAGAGAGTCTTGCCGGACTGCGGGTCTTGGCCGGACTGGAGAGTCTTGCTGGATCGTGGACTTTGGCCGGACTGAGCGACCCGGTCAAGTCCAAGGTGGATTGTGGGGTGATGTTGGCCCCATTGTTTTTGAAAAGGATCCGACTTTTGTTGCCTGCCTGGGGTTCATCGCATCGACACGTGCCATGGGCTGCATATCCCTATTTGTGGCGAACGCATGCGGGTTCCTATCATGAGGAACGGGTTCGAACCTGTTTACTATTGTCACCGCCTTTACGGTGGTTCGGCATCCGGGCCTGTACGGGCGGGTGTGGTCTTTGGCCGCTAGGGCCGCAATGTGCTCTTTGGTTCAAAGTGAGGGCCGCAATGTACTCTTTGTTATGACACCCGAAGGACCATGCATCTTCAACTTGAGGTATGCGTAATGCAGAAAGACGTTGAATTTGGCGAACGCTGTTCAGCCAAGGAGGGCGTGATAGCAGCTGCGAAAAGGTGCAATATCGAAGATCAAGTCCTTGTTCGGAAATTATCCGGATATTCGAACACTACTTCGAGCATTACGGTGCCCGTATAGCGGGAATCTACTCCCGGAATAACTCCTTTGAAGGTGGTGTTAGGGGGCTTAATCCTTGATGGATCGATCCTCATTTTCCTCACTGTATCCTTGTATATCAGGTTGAGTTTGCTTCCCCTGTCCATAAGGACTCTTGTGAGGTGGAATCCATCAATGATGAGGTCTAGCACTAGGGCTATAGACCCTCCATGGCGTATGCTGGAGGGATGATCCCTGCGATCGAACGTGATTGGGTAAGCCGAACATGAGTATAACTTTGGTGCTACTAGTTCGACGGAGTATACATCCCGTAGCGCTCGCTTCCTCTCGTTCCTCGGTATGTGAGTTTCATAGATCATGTTTACCGTCTTGACCTCGAATGGGAAGGGTTTCTGGCCTCCACTATTTGGCCTCTAGGGCTTGTCATCGTCCTTGCTTCGTGGGCTCTTGCCCGAGTCTTCGGCTGTGAGTTTGCCGACCTATTTGATCACCCAACAATTTCGATTGGAGTGGTTGGCGGGCTTCTATGATGTGTCGTGTATTTGGCAAGGCCTATCCAGAATTGTGTCTAGTATATACGGGCCATCATTGTTGCCTTAGGGGCTTTCATTTGGGGCCCGGACTTCTAGTTTTGGAATCCGGCATTCACTACCGTGTCCTCGCCTTCGCCATCATTGTGGCAACGTTTATTCTTGCTCCTTCGGGGCTTTTCGTTTCTGTCCCGAACCTGAAAGGTATCTGGTGCATCTGGGTTTGTGTTTTTGTGAGCAAGCCAACTGTCTTCGCCCGCACAATGCGGGTCATGAGGGAAGTAAGGGCTGCCATAGTTCTTGGTTTGTCCTGGCCGAGCAGCCGTACGAGCCATTCGTCCTTGACACTATGCTTAAAGGCAGCCAAGGCTTCAGCATCCGTACAGTCAACGATATGCTTTTTCTTGGTCAGGAATCAGTTCCAAAACTGTCGGGTAGATTCTCTGGGTTGCTGCGTTATGTGATTTAGGTTGTCAGCGTGTGGAGGCCGGACATAGGTGCCCTAAAAGTTTGCTCGAAAAGCATCCTCAAGCTCTTCCCATCAACCAATGGAGTCTTCGGGAAGGCTGTTCAACCAGTGTCTAGCTGGAACTTTAAGCTTGAGTGGCTAATAATTGATGGCATCGAGGTCATGTCCTCTCGCCATGTGGATATGGAGGAGGAAATACTCTATCCATACGGCTGGATCTATAGTTTCGTCGTATGATTCGATGTTCACAATCTTGAAGCCTTCTAGGAATTGATGTCGCATGACCCGCACTATGAAGCACAAGGGGTGTGCGGTGCCCTGAACTCGGGCCACATTGCGTCGGAGTTCTTCGGCCCTCTTAAGCAGCTGCTGCTCCCAAACTCTATCATTTCGGTTTAATCGATCATAGTATCCTTCCCGGTATGTCGGCAAATCTTCTCTGGATCCATAAAGGAACCTAGTACGGCCTCCACGAGCATCTAAGTCATGGTGGCGGTCGTATTCGTAAGTGGACCGCACTTGATCCATATCGTGATGGCAAGGTGGGCGGCTGGGTGTTTGGCCTCGATAGCTTCCCTGTCCTGCCCTTTAGGGGGCGATCCGGGTGTTCGGCGTTTGTGTACGTCACGCGTGTTGGCTCTGCAGCCTCGTCGTTGAACTGGGGCAAAAGCCTTTGCTTGGGATACCTCATGGTTGGCTGATTGCGGCCGTACCTCTCTTTGGCAGCTAGCACTTTAGTCCATCGGTCATTTTGGGTGTCCTGTTCGGCCTTGATTTTGTGTTTATGTTTCTTTAGGCTGTGGGCAGCAGCTAAAAGCATCCGTTTGAACCATTCTTGCTCCAGAGGGTCTTTGGGAATGATGACGTCGTCTTCCCCAAGACCGACTTCCTCTTCACAGGGTGGAAGGTAGTTTCTGTCCTTGGAGTCATCCGGGTTCTCTGAATTGAGGGGGTCCTCCTGCCCTGCGGGGTCATCCTGATGACGATCGAAGGCTGCGTCTCCGGCGGTATCATCCATATTACTTATGGTGCTATTTTCCGCAGATTCCAGGTTGCTTGAATGGCTTCGACGTGGCTATGATCGGCGGCATTGTTTTTGGCGTTTGGGGGGGGGGGCTCATCTCTGGGCTAATCTTGGTCTTGCCTAGGAGTGCCGTTGCCGTCCTTTGGGATGTCCACCATGTAAATTTCATAGGTGGATGTGGCCGTCTATTGACCCGTGATTGGGGGACCGATCTCAGCATTAGCCGTGGCCGCATCCTCCTCGTCCATGTATTCAGCATTCTCCAAATTGTAGTCTAACATATCGGTTAAATCATCGATAGTTGCTACCAAATGGGTGGTCGGCGGGGCGCAAAATTCCATGTTGAACACCTTGAAGGGTCGGTGATTGAAAGGAGACGACAGGTTTTCCTGGATAGTCATTTTCTAAATTCGGTCTAGCACCTCGTTCAATGTATCGAGGGTTGCCGGACTTGACGGATCTAGGCCAGATTTGGTGGTGATGGAGTGGAGGTTGGTCCATTACTCAACCGATCCTTGGTCCTGGAAGGAGCTATCTTTGGGGTTCGGGAACGAAACCTCGAGGGGCACCGCATTGTCCTCGGAAACTGAGGGTGTGATTTTACCCTCCCATGCACCTTTCATGCCAAGGTTCGGGGTCAGGTTGTTTTGGGCCGGGGGTGACCCCTGGCCATGATTCACCGACTCAGGGTGCGGGCATGAGGCCAGCAAGGACTTGCGGGGGAGGAGTTCGGTCGAGACCGAATCTTATCCTTTGACCTCCGGTTTTGCCTTGAGGGCTAGGGATAAATCCTTCACCGATGTATGTTCGGTCGTTGGTGAGGCAAAACCCCCTCTCTCAGGAAGTCCTTCCAGGCTCGAAGCTGTTTGGTGGACCAGGGCCGACTCATAGATCGGATCGGGGGTGTACATCGAAACAGGCCCGGCAGGACCCGTGGAGGTGGTGAATCCGGCGAAAACCAACCCCCTCCCCTCCCGTGTGTCAGTGACGTACTCCAGATTGCCGAATCGAATCCGGTGATCGGGAGCGAAGATCTCGACCTGGCCAAGACAGCCGGTCGAATCAACGTGCAACACGATGCTACGAAAAGCAAAGAGTTGTGCATGGACGAAAAGATCCATGGGACTGATGTCCTCTCGAAGGACTAGGCGAGCCATCAGTCCTTTCAGAAATCCAATAGCGGAACTCTCAATGAAAGCACCAATGTCAGTGTCAAAACCAGCAGACCTTGGGGTAGGCGGTCCCGAGCTGTGGATCTAGGATTGATGGTAATAAGGGATGACGAACACAGTGTTTACCCAGGTTCGGGCTGTCTTGAAGAGGTAAAACCCTACATCATGCTTGATTGTATTGATTGTATATCATGGTTTATAGAGTAGATCGACCTTGAGATCAGTATGAGCTAACCCTAGGCTATAGGGTTAGGGCTACCGATGATAGATTACAAATAAGGATACAAGAGATCCTACACCTTCTTGACTTGGAGGGCACACCGCGGTTCATAGATCTCCTGTCATAGTACGGCTCCACCAGTCCGGCCCATGTATAGTGGGTCATCGCCTCAAGGAACCTTCAGTCCATGTCTCCCTCAATGCAATTGAAAAAATGTCGCTCCCTAAAGATATCAAAGGTATACGAAGTTGCCTTGGTCATCCTAGTTACTATAGGGGGTTTATTAAAGACTTCTCTAAAATTTCTAGGCCTCTTACTAATCTCTTGCAAAAAGATGTCCTATTTGTTTTTGATGATAATTCCATTGAAGACTTTGAAATAATTAAGAAAGCCTTAATATCTACACCTGTTGTTCAACCACCTGACTGGAACCTACCCTTTGGAATTATGTGTGATGCTAGTGATTATGTTGTTGGTGTTGTTCTAGGACAAAGAGTTGATAAGAAATTAAATGTCATGCATTATGCTTGTAAAACTCTAGACAGTGCTCAAAGAAATTATGCTACTACTGAAAAATAATTCTTAGCAATGGTGTTTGCTTGTGATAAATTCAAATCTTATATTGTTTATTCTAAAGTAACTATTCACTATGATTATGCTGCTATTAAATACCTTATGGAAAAGAAATATGCTAAACCTAGACTTGATAGGTGGGTTCTCTTGCTACAAGAATTTGATTTACACATTACTGATAGGAAAGGAGATGAGAACCCAGTAGCAGAGAACTTGTTTAGGTTAGAAAATATTCTTGATGACCCACTACCGTTTGATGATAGCTTTCCCGATGAACAACTAGTTGTGATAAACACTTATCGTAGTACTCCATGGTATGCAGACTATGCTAATTATATTGTTGCTAAATTTATACCACCTAGTTTCACATACCAAGAAAACAAAAAGTGTTTCTATGATTTGAGACACTACTTTTGGGATTATACACACCTTTATAAAGAAGGAGTAGATGGTGTTAGAGGTTGTGTACCTGAGCATCAAGAGGAACAAATCCTACGCAAGTGTCACTCCGAGGCCTATGGAAGACACCATGCTAGAGACAGAACTGCACACAACTTATTACAATATGGTTTTTATTGGCCTACTCTTTTCGAAGATGCTTGTAAGTTTTTCTTTTCTTGTGATGAATGCCAAAAAATTGGTAATATTAGTGGAATTCAGGAACTGCCTATGAATTATTCACTTGTCATTGAACCATTTTGTTGGAGTCAGGGCTCCGCAAAACCCTTGTTAAGTTCGAACACTGGGGTGCATGCGAAGAACTCAACTTCCCCTATCCGCCTACTCGACGTCTCCATGAACTAGCTCGATGAACAAGAAATAAAGTGACACAGGGCAGTTTACCCAAGTTTAGGCCACCTAGCGGTGAGTGGCCCTACTCCTGCAATGTGGTGGATTGCCTCAAGGTGGGCTGAGGAAGAACTAGTACACTAGTTGAACAACCTCAATAGTTGTGTTCTTGCTTATGGTGGTGAGGGAGGTCTCAATCATCCGTCTCCTCTATGGTGGTGGCTAGCTATATTTATAGTGGCCTTGGTCCTCTTCCCCCAAAATGTAGGCCGGAAGGGATCCAACAAGGGCCAAATTTGAAGGGAGACAACTAGTACATCTTATCCTGACAAAAGGTGGTCTTCGCCTACAAAAGCTTGTGCTCCTGACGCCAGGGTGGGCTCGGTGATGACCTCTGTGCTGTTGTCCTGGCGATCCTGGTCTTGTTGCATGGAAATGGAAAACTTTGGCTGATTCCTTGGCACTCCGCGCCTGTGCTTGCCTCTTTTGCACCAAATGGGAAACCTATTGTCCTGCGCCCGCCGGAGCACGCCTGGCCTTGGTCATCATGCCTTGCATTATCTTAACCTCACGAGGTGGGGGGCTTGCATAGAGATCTCCGCTCCTCGAGAGCTAGCCTAATGAGACTGCTCCTTTCGGAGGTCTTGGTGTCATCCGCCTCGCAAGGCTTGGCCCCTCGCGAAGGTCTTGAGTGTCGATGCTGAAGATGGGCCGTACCAGGTCGGTGAAGGAGCCACATCATGGGCCGCAGGCAGGCAAGTCTGGGTACCCTGGTTCCCAGAACGCCGACACATTTGATTTGTGGGGTCTTGATTATATGGGACCTACTCCATCCTCTAATGGATATACACATATTTTAGTTGTTGTTTATTACGTTACTAAGTGGGTAGAAGCTATTCCAACTAGGAGTGCCAATCATAACACCTATATTAAAATGCTCCAGGAAGTTATTTTCCGAGATTTGGAGTCCCTAGATATTAAATTACTGATGGTGGTTCACACTTTATTCATGGTGCTTTCCACAAATTGCTTGTTAATATGATGTTAACCATAGTATTGCTTCACCTTATCACCCTCAGTCTAGCGATCAACTAGAATTAAGTAATAGAGAAATACAAATGATCTTGCAAAATATTGTTAATAGATCTAGAAAGAATTGTCTAAGAAACTTGATGATATATTATGGGCTTATAGAACTTCTTACAAGAATCCTATGGGTATGTCTCCTTATAAAATGGTTTATGGAAAAGCATGTTGCTTACCTCTTGAACTAGAACACAAAACTTGTTGGTCAATCAAAGAGCTCAACTATGATTTCAAACTTGCGGGTTAAAAGATGCTATTTGACATTAGCTCACTTGATGAATGGAGAACCTAGGCCTATGAGAATGCCATGTTATTTAAAGAAAAAGTTAAGAGATGTCATGATAAGAGAATAAAAAAGTGGGAATTTAATATAGGTGACCAAGTCTTGCTATAAAACTCTCGTTTTAGATTTTTTGCAGGAAAACTTCTCTGTAAATGGGAAGGACCTTAATTACATTCTCAAAGAAGTTTATTATTCCGGTGCCATCAAGATCTACAACACCGAAGAAATTAATCAGAAGTTGGTAAATGGTCAATGAATCAAACATTGTATCTCAGGTGCTCCCATAAATATTGAAACTAATATTATTCATACCATAACAACGGAGGAGTATATAAGGGAAACTTTCCAAAACACCTTAGAACCCTGAAAACAAATAGGTATGAGGTACGATACATAAACCGACCCCAAAAGTTTACCAAATTCAATTAAAATCCATTTTGGAATATTTAACAAATTAGAAAAATAAGAAGTTGTTCGAATAGTACACGAGGAGGCGACAAGCCATGGGGGCGTGCGCTGCCCCCCTGGGCGGGCCTCCCAGGCTTGTGGCCACCTTATGTGCCCTCCAAACTCAGTTTTCTCCTAGAATACTTGTTTTGCACGGGAAACAATCATTATATAATCTCCCAAAGGGTTTGTCCACCGTATCACAGCAATATCATTTGTTCTAGTTTCGAGCTACTTTTCTGATAGATTTAGATCGCCATGATATCTCCAAGCGCGCCCAAAGGAAAAGTTCTATGAGAAGGTCATCAACCCTTACCTTCCAGAGGTATTTCAACACCCTCAAACCATTGAGATGCGTGAGGGGTGCATCACATCCAGGATGTTCAAGGGTCAAGGAGTACCGGAAGCATGGAGGCCAGCCTCGAAGCGGTGGAGCAGGAGGTTTTCAAGTGCCAAGGTATGGTGGAATGTAGACTCACCACCAACCACTCTATGACCACAAAATTTTCCCGTGACCACAAGATGAACACCGAGGACATCAGAGCGGCCATCTTTAAACTTCATGAGAAAAATGAGTATCTCCCAGCCCAGATCTATGACCTGCAAAACCAAAATTGTGAGTATGAATAGAGATTTAAGAGGATGAGTATGGCTACAGATTTAAGGATTTCGGATACCTGTTCATCCTTTTATGATGGTGAGCCTATGCCTTGGAAGGCGAAAGACAAGCCTCCCATTCATCCTTTAATCCTTTCATCAACCTCATCATCCTTTCATCAAACTCATCGTCAGCACCTCCGAAGAAGGATACTTGAGTACACGGGTATGGGCACTCCCCTAGGCTTGTGCCAATCTTGGGGGAGGTGCCCCGGTATTATATCACCAACACATCTTTATCTTTATTGTTTATGTTAGTTCGATCCTTTTGGTTATATCTTGATCTAGTAGAATAAAAGTTTTAGTATTATCTAGTTTTTGAGTTTGCTCTTCGATCTATCTATGCAATCGTGTATGAGAGTTATATGATAAAGATTAGTTTTGAGTTGAGGGCTTTGCTTTCTTGCTTCGGTCTTGGGAAAGAAAAAGAATAAAATAAATAAAAGGATTATATAACGATCTTATGGAGGGTGATGACTTCACATATAAGAAGTATGTGACATGAAACTTGTTGAGAATAGACAAACATAGATTTGGTCATTGTTGCAATTAATAGGAAGTAATAAAGAAAGAGAGGTCTCACATATAAATATACTATCTTGGACGTCTCTTGTGATTGTGAGCACTTATTAAAATATTATGTTCTAAAAGGTTGATGTTGTACAAGGAAGACAACATAATGGGTTATGTTTCCTTATGTTGTACAAGGAAGGCGAAAGACAACATAAAGAGAGGTCTCATAATGATGTCATGAATCCTCCAACATGTTGAGTTTGTTTTCTATCCCTTGCTAGCCAAATCTGTTTCACTAAGTAGAGATACTACTTGTGCATCCTAAATCCATAAACCTAGTTTCATGCCATGAGAGTCCACTATATCTACCTATGGATAGAGTGAGATCCTTGAAGTAAGTTGTCATCTGTGCAAGAAACAAAAAAATGCTCTGTAAATATGTATGATCTTTTGTTGTGAGGAAAATAAGCTTTATATGAACTTGTGATGGGGAAGAAATAAAAGTGACGGACTGCATAATAAAGGTCTCCATTACAAGCGACAATATTAAGTCTTGTTCCTTTGAATCAAGAGTTTGTGCATCCAACCAAAAGCGCATGAAAACCTCTGCTTCCCTCGGCGAGGGGCCTATCTTTTAATTTTTACCCCTTACCTTCATACAAGAGTCATGGTGATCTTCACCTTTCCTTTTTGGTCTTTACTTTTTGTTCCTTTTGGCAAGAACTATATGTTAGAGAATGATTCAGACATGCATATCCGCTCGGATGTAAGTGATCATGAGTTATTATTGTTGACATTACCTTGAGGTAAAGGGTTGGGAGGCCAAATTATAAGCCCCTATCTTTCTATGTGTCTGATTGAAACTTTGATCTCATAAGTATCGCATTAGTGTTAGCAATTATGGAAGATCACAAGATGATTGAGTATGTGAACTTGCTATACATAAAAGCTCTTACATTGACTCTTTTTGATGCTAGGATAAAGTGCAATTGCCTCAATGACTGAGATCATAGTTTGTTCATTTTCAATGAAGTTTTTTGATTCATACTTTACCCTGTGAACGAATTATCACTTGGGCATAAAAAGTTATATGATAATATGTTGATGTTCTTGAAATGACCATGATGCCCTCAAGTCCGTATTTTCGACACATCTATCTCTAAACATGTGGTCATGATTATCGACCCCGGCTTTCGCTTGAGGACAAGCGAGGTCCAAGCTTGGGGGAGTTTATACGTCCATTTCGCATCATGCTTTCACATTGATATTTATTGCATTATGGGCTATTATTTCACATTATGGTACAATACTTATGCCTTTTCTCTCTTATTTTACAAGATTTGCATGAAGAGGGCGAATGCCGGCATCTGGAATTCTGGCCCAGAAAGGAGCAAATCTGAGATACCTATTCCGCACAACTCCAAATGTCCTGAAATTTTATGGAGAATTGTTTTATAATATATAAAAAATATTGGGCAAAGAAACAATAGAAGGGGACCCACCAGGTGGCCACAAACCTGGGTGCACGCCCTACCCCCAGGGCTTGTGACCCCCCTGGCCATCATCTGGTGCACATATTATGGTATATGAGGGGTTTGGACCTAGAAAAATCATAAGGAATCTTTCGGCATGAAGTGCCATTGTCTCGAGGCGGAACATGGGTAGAAGCAATCTAGGGCTCTGGTGGAGCTGTTCTGCTAGGGAAACTTCCATTCGGAGGGGGAAATCAAAGCCATCATCATCACCAATGATCCTCTCATCGCGGGAGGGTCAATCTTTTTCATCAACATTTTCACCAGCACCATCCCCTCTCAAACCCAAGTTCATCTCTTGTATCCAATCTTTGTCTCAAGACCACAAATAGTTACACGTGGGTTGGTAGTAGTGTTGATTACTCCTTGTAGTTGATGCTAGCTGGTTTATTTGGTAGAAGATCGTATGTTCAGATCCTTGATGCTACTCAATACCCCTCTAATTATGAACATGAATATGCTTTGTGAGTAGTTAAGTTTGTTCCTGAGGACACGGGAGAAGTCTGGTCATAAGTAATCATGTGAATTTTGTATTCCTTCGATATTTTGATGAGATGTATTTTGTCTTTCCTCTAGTGGTGTTATGTGAACGTCGAGTGCATGAAACTTCACTGTTATTTGGGCCTAGGTGAAGGCATTGGGAAGTAATAAGTAGATGATGGGTTGCTAGAGTGATAGAAGCTTAAACCCTAGTTTATATGTTGCTTCGTAAGGGGCTGATTTGGATCCACATGTTTCATGCTATGGTAAGATTTATCTTAATTCTCCTTTTGTAGTTGTGGATGCTTGTGAGAGGGGTTAATCATAAGTGGGAGGCTTGTCCAAGTAAGGAGATCACCCAAGCACCGGTCCACCCACATATCAAATTATCAACGTAGCAAACGCGAATCATATGAGCATGATGAAAACTAACTTGACAGTAATTCCCATGTGTCCTCGGGAGCACTTTGCTTTATATAAGAGTTTGTCCAGGCTTGTCCTTTGCTATAAAAAGGATTGATCCGGCTTGCTACACCTTTGTTACACTTGTTAATTGTTACGCATTACGAAGTATCTTATCAGAAAACTATCTGTTACTGATAATTTCAGTGCATGCAGAAAATACCTTGCTGAAAACCTCTTGTCATTTCCTTCTGCTCCATTGGGTTCAACACTCTTACTTATTGAAAGGATTACGATTAATCCCCTATACATGTGGGTCATCATGGCGGTGCGGTGGGCTGCAGCACGAGATACATACGCTACTAGCAAAAAGACTGGCAAAGTGAATATCTGAAATGGAAATAGGATACTTTGTTTACATAGAAATCCCTACATCCTTACATTCTATTTAGGATTAGGAATAGGTGTAATCAGACCAACTTTTGACATCAGTTACTTCGTTGAAGACAAGAACCCCATTTCCACTAGCCATAGAGCAATTCATTTATTCAACTTGATGCCTCCTCATTTCCTCCCATTCCCATATTAATAAAAGAATTAGGGAAATGCGAGGGAAACGAATGCCAAAAGCTAATGATGATGTACATACCTTTTGACGGGGGGCTTGACTCTGGGGTTCCACTCCGGAACCTTTTCGGACGCCACAGACTCCTCATCAGAGTCCGAGCTGTCAGGCCGGACCAGTTTGGGTCTGCACTGCCTCTTCGGAGCTAGAGGAGGCTCCTCCTCCTCGACGTCCTCGGACGCGGCCCTCTTCTTGGAATGATAGGATTCACTCTCCTCTTCGTCCTCGTCTTGGACAAAGGGGGGCGCGGTTCTCTGGATGACCTCTTGAGTACTGGCCTTCCCTAGCCTCTGGTGCATCTTTCTTCTTCTTTTCTTTCTTATCTAGCACCTTGTAAGGTGCCACGGTCAGCATGTCCTCCAGCAGAGCTGACCGAGGATCTTTGGGCATCGGGTCTGGACTACTGATCTTCTTGGCCTTCTTAAGCCAACCGTGTGGACAAAACATAAACTTAGGTTGAATCTCCTGCAATGCGTACATCCAAACATAAAGCAGTTAAGAACTTAGTTACCTCCTTCGGAGATATGCGGCATCAAGGACGACGTCTTCCTCCTTGGCCGACCACGACTTCTAGGGCTTATACAACACCTTCCACAATTTATCGTGGGTGGTGCCGTAGAAGTATTGCACAGATGACGCATCCTTGGGCTTGTAAGACCACATTGGGGTGACCCTCTATTGACAGGGAAGGAGGCGGCGACAGAGCATAACCTGGAGCATGTTGGTCAGTTTAGCACCCGCCTCCACCACATTGCAGATGTACTTTTGGAAGATCTTCACCTCTTCGTTGGGTCCCCAGTCAAGTCCTTTCTTAGTCCATGAGGTCAACCTCGCTGGGGGCCTAGATCTGAATTCGGGAGCTGTTGTCTAGGCTGCTTCCCATGGTTCTATGATTTAGAACCATTCTTTCTGCCAAACATTCACAGTGTAGATAAACATGCCCTCCGGCCACTGGACCTGCGTTAGCTTGCTGGTCATAGCTCTGCCGCAGTACGCTAGTTGGCCACCAACTATATTGGTCTTGACATTGTACACTTTCAACCACAAGTTGAAGTGCGGCCGCACTCGCAGGAAGGCCTTGCAGAAGACAAAGAAAGCCGAGGTGTGGAGGAACGAGTCCGGGGCGAGATCATGGAAATATAGCCCGTAGAAGAACATTAGCCCCATGACAAAGGGGTGGATCAGGAAGCCTAGCCCCTGGATGAAGTGGAGAATGAATACCATCATTTTGCCCGGCTGAGGCGTGACGGAGGAGGCTGCCCACTTTCCCTTGGCACCGGATCCGGCCATGGACGGAGTAGGGAGGTAGCTTGGAAGGATTTGCTGGGGAAGAATGTCATGGGGTGTCAGAGCTCTGAAGATTGGGAGATCATGGGCAAGAGGAAGAAAGAGGCATATGTCGATGGCAATGGCCATTCCCCTTTTATAGGCTGCCAGAATGACCAAAGGTTCTCTTACTGCGCCGCGGACCTCTCCACTTCCCGATATACTTGTGGCGTTATGCGCAAGTGGGATGATCGAAATCATTGATCATATCCCTTGAAAAGTGGGCATGTGCCTCACCTTGATAGGATGTGCCTATGGAGGCGGCCTCGAACCGCGCTTTAAGGGGTCGCAACAGTTCGATGTTTATGACCAGACGTGACCCTTCGCAGAAAAGTTGTCGGGCGAAAATACTATTCACACTAGAGTGTTTGGCCTTCAATACTAAGTAAGACCGATGATCCTGATGATGAATACTACTTAACGAACTATGTGGGTGAACCTGGTCGGACAGGCACCTTCGAGGATAACCAAGGGAGATTATTCTGAACATTGAAGAAGATGATGAACTCGCCTCGGAAGCCGGAGACTCTGAGATGGCCGATGACCGCAAGTCCCGGCAATGGAGTCCAGTACGGGGGCTACTGAGGGAGTCCTGGACTAAGGGGTCCTCAGGTCATCAACCTACTTCTTGTGGGCCGCATATGAGGGCCGCTGGATGACTGCGGCAGGGCCAGGCTATCGAATGACCGTGTGGCTGGACAGGAAATTCTTAGAGGCTTGGTGTGTTCTCCAAGTCAAGACGGAACATTCGCGTGTTGTTTCCTTTGTTGTAACTGACCATTTGTAACCCTAGTCCCCCTGGTGCCTATATAACAAAAGGGATTAGGCCCGTGGAGGCTAGAACAACAACCATTGCGTTACTAGCCTAGGGTTAAGTCATCTGATCTCGAGGTAGATCAACCCTGTAACCATCCTATACACGATAATATAATCAAGCAGGACGTAGGGTTTTACCTCTTAGAGAGGGACCGAACTTGGGTAAACATTGTGTCCTTGGTCTCCTGTTCTCCATTGATCCAAGATCAACAGCTCGAGACCCCCTACCCAAGATCCGCCAGTTTTGACACCAACAATGGACACTTGGGCCAAGGAGGCGGACGAGCCTAGGGACAACGCATTGGCATCGTGCAGGCTATGGAAAAGACAAACGACGCGACCCATGTGAATGGCGTGATGAGCGTCCGATGCAAGTACGACATGGTCGGCCTATGGTGCAAGTACAACGCATACATACTTTGCCCACTCCTGGCAAGGAATGGGGCTACTGATGGGTCATGTACCCAGCTGTGACGCCCTGTCGACAGCAGGCAAGCACTGATGGATTTTCTATTGCTATGCGGCGTGCCGCGCCTCTCGCTCGGCGATGCTCCAACGATGGGATGTGCAGCAAGCCGTAGCCTATCGGCGCGGATGTGCCTAGCTTGCTCTGAAGTGCCCCACCCATCATGGTGTGGGGCGAGCTGCAATAGCTCTCCCATCTAACAGTCCAGTAGTCCAGGTGCCCTATATCTTTGATGTGGGCACACACAATCTTGTTGGATTTCTTTATCGACCGCACACCCATACACTTCATCCCTCTCTTTGATTCTATTGATATCTCACGCCGATGATCCCTCCACTCTCTTCTGGTGGATCGCCCCCTCTAGATATGATATATCTACGCCTCCATTTCACACACATTGCCTATGTTACATTTTTTGTTTGAGATATCATCGACACATATTCCTTGTCTATCTCTGTTGCACCAACCCCCACCCAAAAAAACACTTACAAAACTACACACCATCTCTCTCACACACACCCACATAGCTGGGATATGTATAGGAAGAGGAGAGGTGCACGCACGATGCATGTACTCACGTCCAAGTAGTCACGTCTCGTTCCCAGCCACACCCGCGCGGGTACACGGTGGTGCTCATTCCTATACGAAAAGAAAGCCCATGTGCTAATTTGACTCGTGTAGCGGTTGTTCACTTGAAAGAGGGCCGGTTACCACACGTGCACGAAACAATGTTTGACTTGATGCGTTGGTGCATTATTTTTAAATAAAGTTATATTACTCAATGGCACGTACATAATATAAAATGCTTGTTATCGAGAAAAAGGTGATCCACTCCACAATATACAATGGAGCTTGCCTGCTGGGGTTGGTTTGTCTTCACACTATCACACAAAATGGCGGAAGCCCCTCTCTCTCTCACCACTGGTCACTGATCCGGCCCGACCCTGTCCATCGACGGAAAGAGGGAGGACGTGCATCATTGCTTCGTTCCATGGTGTCAAGGTATCACTTCCCGATATGCGGTACCTGCTGTTCTCTCTAACCAAGATCTAGTGCGGTAAGACAGATCCCGCCCACTGACGCCCTACTATTTATACCCCGACGACCCAGGTACATCTTCCTCCCCTTCGGCCTTGCTCCACTGCCCATTTTCCCACGTTGCTGCATGTGGATTTCCCCTAGTTCTTTGCCTAAAACGTAGCTCTGCCGGTGTACTTTATGTGTTGCAATCTTGTCCTCACACCATTTTAGATAAACAATTGTGCTGCTATCTTCCCTTAGGACAAGGAATGTGCTTCTTTTTTCTATCGGCGTATGTGTCATCAACTGTTATTTGCCAGTAATTGTTTCCTTTCTACTTCCTTTTGAAAACAGGGCCATCCATTTCACCTCATTGCTATTGAGACCTTTTGGTGAATTGCACAAATCACTTTTTTTCTTAAGAGTGTTTTGTGCAGTTTTGCTGAAATGGCACACGGGCAACATTTCGACATCTCAGTGGGACTACACAAAGAGAGATTGGTTTTTCTCTATCCTCCCAGCCTAATCTTAAGAGAGACTACAAAGGTGACCGGATTCTATTTGTGTGTTTAATATTTCATCAACAATCTTGTATTATTGTAATCACACTTACTCAATCTTTGGAACAGGGACGCTCAGCTCTATTTTATTGGAATTGCACAAAATGATCAGAATGTTCCATGCTCCTGACGCTCAGAGTGTTTTTGACACGCCGGAGGGAGTAATTTTTCCCAACATGTCTTGTTGATTTTGACTAAGCCGCGGGAAAGTTGCTACCAATGAAAGCATTGATCAATTTTAATTTTTTATTTATAACACATTCTCACAACTTTTTCTTCAGTTGTGATGTAAATATTGGTTCTGATATGCTAATCATTGAGATGCATTAGCAAGGAAGTTAGTTTTTTATAGTTTTCTTTCTATTTGATTGAATGTTGTAACGGGACAATCTTCTAGCTGGCAGGACACATGAAACAAAACCTGAAAGCTTCAGAGCATTGCACAATTTCATGTCACTGGAAAATTATATGTACATCAATTATGTAAACAAATGGTGGGAGATTGATAACATTGCCATAAGCCATTCAGCATCCGGGTCTATATGCCATGCACCCATTTGAGTACACAACCGCATGGGACACTCAGCCCGGTCGTTGTGCCATAGTAATAATGACTAGTGTGCAGTCAAATCATAAGCCTCAACTTTCCAACAGTAGGTTGCTTGAACGAAGCAAACATCAATACAATCTCCTTTGAATCTGCTCCTGCTAGTAGTATGAGGTCCAAAACCAAGTGGCCATATGGCCTTGTCTGTCAATGCACTTCCTCTTGGCATATCTCTTCCATGTGGGACCGTAGTGTGAGCACACCGATCTCAATTGACGGCAAAATGGCCAACCCGCCGCTCCTTGAGAGATACGAGGGGCAAGAACACAGACGGGCTAGGAGTCACATAGAGGCCCAGAAATATTTAGAGCATGGTTTATTGATGTCATCTACATGCTCGATGTTTTGGAATAGTACATACTACTTCACTCGGCTGGAATTGTCCGCACTACTCTAGAATAAATGTGTACTTTATCACGTATTAAAATAAAATAAGAGTGTAGATGCTCCACCATTCGGTTCCTATAGTACTACTACTCGTATACTACTAAACCTTGTGCTTCGCTCTTCGCCTCTTCAGGAAGTCCAACATTAATGGTACTATAGTGTATGCTTCTGGCAACCTGACATCGAATGAATTGTTGCACGTCCACTGCCTGGGAAAGGGAGAGGTTGCATTAGTCAAAAGCTTCTCCTTGTCCTGCGAGCCACCGCACGTTACATCTATGTAGAGGGCGTAGTCCTTCAAGCTTCACTTTGTCCTGCAAACTTCTCCTCGTTCTACGAGTGGATGAGACAACAAAGTAGTGCTAGCCCACACCGCCTCCTTTCTGCTTAATATGTCTTAATGTGAAACGAGATAAATACACCGATGATCACTGTATATTTGTAAAAATAATTTCAATGGATTTCATAAAATTCTCATTGCGGTCAATATATACATCTTTCGGTGTTTATACGGTCACTAGCTCACCCTAGCTGTGTATGTGTGTGCATGCACGTGTAGATTGAGCACTTGAGCGTGAGTGTGTGAGCTCTGTCGTGTGTTGTACACATGCATGACTGCGTGCATGTGTACATTTTGCGTGTTGTATGCATGCATGCGGTGCATAGATCATGTTCACCGTCTTGACCTCGGAAGGGAAGGGTTTCTGGCCTCCACTATTCGGCCTGTGGTGCTCATCATCGTCCTCGCTTCTGGGCTTTTCCCAGAGTCATCGGCTGTGAGCTTGCCGGCCTGTTTTATCACCCAACAGTTATGGTTGGAGTGGTCGGCGGGCTTCTTTGATGTGCCGTGGAGCTGGTAGGGCTTGTCTAGAATTGCGTCTAATCTGGACGGGCCGTTGCTATCGCCTTTAGGGGTATTCTTTTGGGATCCAATCTTCGGATTTTGTAATCCCGTATTTACTGTCGTATCCTCATCATCGCCTTCATTATGGAGACGTTTATTCTTGCTGCGTCGCGGCTTTCCGTTTCTGTCCCGAACCTCAGAGCTACCGGGTGTATCGTTTGGTGTTTTTATGAGCGAGCCAACTGTTTTCGCCTGCGCAAAAGCGGATCATGAGAGAAGTAAGGCCTGCCAGCCGAGTTATCGTACGAGCCATTCGTCCTTGACACTATACTTGAAAGCGACCAAGGCTTCGACATCGGGACAGTCGACAATCTAGTTCTTCTTGGCCAGGAATTGGTTCCAGAATTGTCAGGCAGATTCTCCGAGCTGTTGTGTGATGCAATTTAGGTTGTCGGCGTCCGGAGGCCGGACGTAGGTGTCCAGAAAGTTTGCTCGAAAAGCGTCCTCAAGCTCTTCCCAACATCCTATAGTCTTCGGGAAGGTTGTTCAACCAGTGTCGAGCTGGTCCTTTAAGCTTTAGTGGCAGATACTTAGTGGCATGGAGGTCATCTCCTCGCGCCATGTGAATCTGGTGGAGGAAATCCTCTATCCATATGGTCGGGTATGTGGTACCGTCGTATGGTTCGATGTTCGCGGGCTTGAAGCCTTCCGGGAATTGGTGTTGCATTACCCTCTCTGTGAAGCACATGGGGTGTGCGGTGCCCCGAACTCGGGCTATATCGCGTCCGAAGTCTTCGGCCATCCGAGTCTGCTGCTACTCTTGAACTCTATTGTTTCGGTTCAGCCAATCGCAATATCCTGCTGGGTGAGGGGGCGGGTCTTCTCTAGATCCGTAGATGGACCTGGTATGGCCTCCTCGAGCGTCTAGGTCATGGAAGAGGTCATATTCATAAGCAGGCTGCAGTTTATCCTTACCGTAACGGCGAGGTAGGGCGGCAGGGTGCTCGGCCTCATCCACTTCTATGTCCCGCCCTCTATGGGGGCGGTCCAAATGTTCGGCGTGGGTGTGTGTTGGACATGTTGGCTCTACGACCTCATCGTCAAATTGTGGCTGTAATCTTTGCTTGGGATAACTTTTGATTGGCCTTTCGCGGTCGCACCCTTCTTTGGCGGCTAGGACTTTAGTCCATCAGTCGTTGACGATGTCCTATTCGGCCTTGATTCTGCTTTTTGTTTCTTCAGGCTACATGTAGTGGCTATAAGCTTCCGCTTGAATTCCTGCTCCAGCGGGTCTTCGGGGATGATGACATCTTCATCCCCAAGACTGGCCTCCTCTTCAGAGGGTGGGAGGTAGTTGCTATCTTCGAAGTCATCGAGGTCTTGTAGGTTGAGTGGGTCCTCCTGCCCCGCCGGGTCATCTTGTTAATGTTCGTTGGCTGCCGCTCCAGCGAGGTCATCCATATTATTTACGATGCCATTTTCCGTGGAGTCTGTGTTTCTGTCATGGCTTCGACGTGCCTTTGATCGATGGTGCTATCTACGGTATTTGGGCGGCTCATCTCCGGGCATATTATTGTCCTGATTGGGTGTGCCATCGCTGTCCTTGGGGGTGTCCACCATGTAGATATCATATGTGGACGTGGCCGACTAGCGGCCGATGACAGGGGGGGGACATTGGTGCTACCCGTGGCTCCACTATCCTTGTCCATGTATTTGGCGTTTTCCAAATTATAATCTAGCATGTCGGTTAAATCTTCAACTATGGCTAGAAAGTGGGTGGTGGGTGGGACGTAAAATTCCCTATGGTACGCCTCGAAGGGTTGCTGATTGTGGGTTAAGGATAGGTCCTCCCAGATGGTCATTCTCTGAATTCGGTTCAGTGCCTCGTTTAACAAAGCGAGGGTTGCCGAATTTGAGGGCTCTATGCCAAATTCCATTGTAACAGGGCAGGGGCGGTATGTGCCCTAGCCGATCCTTGGTTTTTGTAGGCAAAACTAAGTTTGGGGTACGGGACTGGATCCTTGAGGGGGTCCGGATTCTCTTCGGAGACTAAGGATGGGCCTTTGTCTTCACGTGCAGTTTCCACGGTGGGATTCGAGGTTGAGCTACTTAGGGCCGGGGGTGACCCCCAGCCATCGGTCACCGACTCGTCGTAAGGGCTCAAGGCCAGAGGAGTGTTGTGAAGGAAAGCTTCGGCCGAGATTGACTCTTGGCTTCCACCTCCTGATTCCGCGTCGAGGGACGAAGATAGGTCGTTCCCAAATATGATGAGTCCGGCTGAAGGTGGAGTCTAGCCCCCGCTTGGAGTGGGGCCCTCCTGGATCAAATCCGTTTGGAGGACTAGGGCCGATATATAGATCAGATCGGAGGAGGACTCTAGAGCGGGCATGACAAGGAATGCGGGGGTGCGGGATGGGGCAGTGAATCTGGTGAAGACCATATCGCCTTGCATGTCCGCAACGTATTCTAGATTGCCGAATCGAATTGGTGTTCAAGAGCGAAGTTATCGATCTGATCTAGATGACTAGTCGGGTCGGCATGCAGCACGATGCTGCCGAACGCGAAGAGTTGACCGAGGACGAAGAGGTCCCCAGAACTGATGCCTTCTCATATGATCAGGTGAGCCATCAATCCTTGGGCGACCCCACAATGGAACTCTCAATGAAAGCACCAATGTCGGTGTCAAAACTGGCAGATATCGGGGTAGGGGGTCCCGAGCTGTGGATCTTGGATCAATGGGGAACAAGGGGCGATGAACACGGTTTAGCTTGGTTCATGCCCTCTCGAAGAGGTAATACATATTGGAAGTGTAATACAGTTACATAGTGGATTTACCTCGGGATCAGCATGAGCTAAACACTAAGGTGATGAGGTGTTGGATGTAGTGCTTGCCCTAAAGTCTACAACCCTCGGTTTATAAGACACTGGTGATATCTACTAGAAATATGTCGGTATTTCCCCAAAGAGGCAGGGATGATGCAGTATAGCAGTGGTAGGTATTTCCCTCAGTGATGAGACCAAGGTTATCGAACCAGTAGGAGAACCAAGCCACCCAACGTAAACGGCACCTGCTCACAAATAACAAATACTCGCAACCCAACGTGTAAAAGGGGTTGTCAATCCCTTTCGGGTAACGGACGTGATAGAGTTGTGAATATTGATAGATCGAATGCCAAATCTATATCTATACCTACTATTAAAGGGAGGTGATATTCTTGGTTTGGTCCCGCTTTGTTTGGTCCCGCTTCAATTAATTTCACGTATGCTATTTGGTTTCATTACCTGCCACCCGTTTTGGCCCAACAGAGGAAGCCTATGCGGCGCACTGTGGACCAGGTCCGGAGAAAAATAAAATTGCCGATGGGAGGGCTCGATCACATAACCTTCCAACCGGCTAGACACAGCTTGTCCAACAGACCCAACTAGAGATATGAGTGGATTTTTTTCTCCCATTGCAATGCACGGGCCTTTTTGCTAGTAAGATAAATTGCAGCAAGGTATTTTTGGGTTTTTGGTTCAATAGATCTGAAAATAAAAGCAAAGGAAAATAGATCGCAAAGGCAAATAATATAAAGAAGATACCTGGGGGCGTAGATTTCACTAGTGGCTTCTCTCGAGAAAAATAGCAAACGGTGGGTGAACAATTACTGTTGGGAAATTGATAGAACTTCAAATAATCATGACGATATCCAGGCAATGAGCATTATATAGGCATCACGTCCAAGATTAGTAGACCGACTCCTGCCTGCATCTACTACTATTACTCCACACATCGACCACTATCCAGCATGCATCTAGTGTATTAAGTTCATCGAAAAACAGACTAATGCAATAAGAACGATGACATGATGTAGACAAGATCTATTTATCTAGAAATAGACCCCATCATTTTATCCTTAGTAGCAATGATACGTACGTGTCGGTTCCCCTTTTGTCACTGGGATCTAGCACCTCTTCCCATTGCAAGATAAATAGATCAAGTTGGCCAAACAAAAACAAACATCGGAGAAGAAATACGAGGCTATATGCAATCATGCATATAAGAGATCAAAGAAGAATCAAATAAATTTCATGGATAAAAAGATAGATCTGATCATAAACTCAAAGTTCATCAGATCCCAACAAACACATCGCAACATAGTTACATCACATGGATCTCCATGAGACCATTGTATTGATAATTAAAAGAGAGAGAGAGGAAGCCATATCTATACCTATACTAATTTGTGACTCCCTAGAAATTCCTGTGTTAATCAGAATTTATGAACCGTACATCTGAGATGGGACCAAGTTATTACGGTACAGATTGATTTTCGTAAAAAAAAACCAAGACTTTCAGCCAGATTAGTTCGGCTGAAAAGAAAAACTAAAAAGCACGTCATCTTTTTTTGAAGGCCAAACAGAGGCCCATAACTCTATCATGGGGTAGTAGTCTCTCAATCTCTCACGTCTCTCTTCCTCTCTCATATCACGCCTCACCCCCATAGGATTCCTTCCGTTCACCGCCCTTCCCAACTACAGCATCATCTGGCTTCCCCGACCGCCGATCTTCCTTGCCGCATCTTATCCACGTTGGAATCAATCTGAAAAATCAAGGTACGAGTCAATCCATCCTCTACTGCTGCTAGGTGTTCATCCACGTTGGAATCGATCTGTTCACCGCCCTTCCCAACTGCAGCATGATCCGGCTTCCCCGACCGCCGATCTTCCTTGCCGCATCTTATCCACGTTGGAATCGATCAGAAAAATCAAGGTACGAGTCAATCCATCCTCTACTGCTGCTAGGTGTTCATCCACGTTGGAATCGATCTGAAAAAACTAGGTACGATCAAACTATACAGATCCAAACATACTGCTGCTAGGTACGATCCAATCCATCATCCACTACTGCTTGGGATGCAACTTTCAACTTCTGGCCACGCAGTAATCCAACATATATTTTCAGGACCGCAGATGAATCTGTCCATTGTGGTTGATGCAGCGGAGGAGGTGTACCATGTACCATGACTGTTTGAAGAAGATTGGATGGTCGTCTCTGTCAACCAGGCTGCATAGCAAACATCGATGGAGATTTGGTAGCAAAGTTGTTTACCTGCTCGACACCATTCAATTTTTTCGCCGCTCACCCTGTATCTTGAAGAATTTCCTGATTTGCATAACTTCTACTCATATAATTTATCTCTAATACATTGCCGAGATGGTTGATGCAAGCTCTGCAATTTTGTAAGGAAGATTTGTGGTAAGTGCATATCTAAGTAAGCTCGGATGGACTAATCTTTGTGTATCATAATTATCACTTTATTAGACAAAAGGCCTTGATGCACATAGTGGGCAGTCATGTACAGCTGATATAGTTGATGTTTGATAACAACTGGTAGGGGTTATCGTTTCAGTTTACTTGACACATTAATCCTTTGTCCCTGGCTTCTAATTATTGTGAAAGAAGGCTTCTTTAGCTTTTAGTTAGTGTCTAATTAAAGTATATTCCAATACCTGATGAAAATGTTAATTCATCCAACATTTCAAACTACTTTTGTGCGTGCTTCATGTAGGCATTTGTACCCAGTAAACAACCTATGACCGAACAATATAGATTTTATGCTTTATCTCGATGGTAATCAGTGATACAAATATATAATTGATGGATACGTATAATTAATGGTTGCATAGTTAGATACTTGACGATGAATAGATTGAATAAATAGATACATACATGGATGACTGGATTCTCGGTGGAGAAGCCACATATGTCTCCATATGTCTTAGATCATACCTGAATCAGAGATCGCACAAACACTTGATGTTCTCAGGTGAGCTTCCTGATATGACTAATGCAGTTTGCGTACATTTAATATTACTCCTTCTGTTCCTAAATGTAAGTCTTTCTAGGCATTTCAAATGGAATACAACATACGGATGTATGTAGACAAATTTTAGAGTGTAGATTCACTCATTTTGCTCCGTATGTAGTCACTCGGTGAAATCTGTAGAAAGACTTATATTTAGGTACGGAGGGAGTACATGCTACCATAGGTTGTTTCCAGCGAGCTGATTTGCTTTGTTTGTAGTGAATTAGGCATCTGCTCAAGTCTTGAAGATGACTTTAGCACTAAAGTACTTAATGCAAAGTATTAGAAAATACAGTAGCTTTTAAGATATTCACCATGATGAACATTTTGTTCTTTGATCTTCTATTTTCAGTGAACTGATCGCTACTTACAGGAAAAGGAGTCGGCCGGTAGGGGTAATAGTGTGTCAATGAAGGTCAGAACAGGTATGGAACATGATTAGCAAATGTACAGGTTCGTTCAGGGCAGACTACGAGGGCTTTGTTAACTTTAATTTGATCTTTTCTTGGAAAAAAAATGTGAGGGGTTGCCGTCCGCCAATGTCGCCAAAAATCTGAGTTCAGGGAGGAGATGTCTTCTTTCTACTTGAAAAAGTATACCTCCATGTTGATAGACCACTCAATATATTCTTAGCTTCTCCAGATTATAATATGGTTGTCTGTGACGAAAGAACTACTGCAAAGCATAAATAAGTGGTATTGTAGCTTAGAGCAAAGAAAATTGGAAATGCTACTTTGATAGGAAAAGTTTATAGCTTAGATGATACTAATTCCACCTTAAGTATGATCGTATTTATCTACTCCCTCCGTAAACTAATATAAGAGTATTTAGATCACTACTTTAATAATCTAAATGCTCTTATGTTAATTTACAGAGGGACTATAAGATATGGCCATACGATGTAAAATAGCACTCAATTTTCCCATGTATGTTAGATGAAATGCAGACGGAAAAAAGTCATGGACTCACTTGCTGGTGCCTAATGTCCTCCTTTTGTTAAGTAGCGATGCATGCTTCAGCTTATAATCTATTCAGTGAATTTGATGGTCTTATCTCATATGTTTACTTATTCTGTAATGTCCAAGTTGTCATCAGGGATCACGCCCAGCTGTTCATATAGAAATAACTTCTTGCTAACATTCCGAGACATGACTGTATTTAGTCCCTCTTCAAATTCGCTATAGTTGATACCTTTTCTGTCCTCCTATTTCCGTTTCTCACCAGAATCAAATATAAGTTGGTTATGCCTAGGCATGAGGTACACATTTCTTTTTCTGCTCTCCATAATTACTGTTGAAAACTTGGCTGGTCAATGCAATGACAGTGGCAGGAAACATTAGCACCACACTCCAAATCATGAAAATACAAATGGTGCGCATTCGATGCTTTGCTAACGGATGGTGGGAGGACACAAATGTGGACCATACAAGTTGAAAACAAGAGAGATACCAATAAACTATGTCATTGGTCGTATTTTTCTGAGAAAGTCATTGGTCGTACTAGGATTGGACAATACGTGTAGCATCACTCAACTAGAGTAGCAGGGAGTCCATTTATAAGCTTTTGTTAGGCAAAGTTTTACTTCGGGAGGAGTTTCCTGTTGGTACACTGTTTTATACGACAACTTGAAGTTATATTGTTTTTCTTGGAGTTATAAAGCAAGGTGATATTTCTCTATTCACATATTTTAAGTACATGCATCATTTTTGTTTCTCCTTCTAAAACAACACGTAATCTTGGTTCATATTGTAAATAAAAAATGTTTCTAAAATGTTTTCAATTCAGCTATATTTTTCTTTGCGTAATTCATTATATTAATCTTAACCCATTCCATTTCTATTTCTTGCTAATATATAATCAATTTTTCATATGTTTAAAGTGTTGTGGATCACATGACACCAGGGAACAAAAGAAATGCATGCGGTCTGTATAAATATTTGCATATTTGATCCGCGCTTCCACTTCATTTGTGAGTTTGGGCAAATAATTGAGAGGCTGCTACTGGGCGATTCTGTTTTAGGTACATGGAAGAGATGACAGTGCAGGTGTACTGTTATCTGTGAAAATTGCGTGTGTTTATATTTTCTATAAGATTTTTTTATAATTAGTATAGTCAAAAAACAAACCTATCGTGATTGTGATGTTCAGTGTGTACAACCATCCAGCAATTCAACGTGGATAATTCCTAATGAGTATACGAAGAAATGATGTGTTCCCCAACATAACAGCATGGTAGAAACTCATGGACTCAAGTTTATTTAGTTGCTTGACAGTATGGCATGATTAGAAAATTCATGCTGCTCTCTGTGGTTCAATAATTGTACACTATATTTAGAAACTATTGTTAGCAGTTTTGTTTGTAAACATCCGAATATCAATTCTTTCCACAATTGAAGCATTAGTGATTGTATGCTTCACTTTTTTGGGAATGCCTAGGACTCATCTAGATGAGATATAATTTGGTCTCATTCACTTAAAGAATAAAAACAGATACAAATAGTACTACAACCCACATCAGCGCACACACACATCTTATAGTATCAATCCAATGGCTATAAAGGTGAATGAGACATAACTAAAACTCAGCTAGATGAGTTAAAAATTAATTGCTTAAAGTTGTTGTCAAAATAACTAGCCCGTGCAACCCGCACGGGTTGACGACTAGTAGCTACTAACTACGGACCCGTAGGTCTACAAGGAACTACTCATGCATCATTGGAGAGGCACCAATGGAAGTGGTGAACCCCTCTATGATGGTGTCTAGATTGGATCTGGTTGTTCTGGACTCTGCGACGGCTGGAATTCATTTTCGTCGACTCCCCTAGGGTTTATGGAAAATTGGGGTATTTATAGAGCAAAGAGGCGTTCCGGGGGGCACCCGAGGTGGGCACAACCCACCAAGGCACGCCTGGGCCTCTTGGCGTGCCCTGGTGGGTTGTGCTCCCCTAGGATCACCCCCAGGTGCTTCTCCGGCCCACTAGATGTCTTCTGGTCCAAAAAATTCAAGAAAAAGTTTCGCTGCATTTGGACTCCATTTGGTATTGATTTCATGCGATCTAAAAACATGCAGAAAACACCAACTGGCACTTGGCACTATGTCAATAGGTTAGTACCAAATGATGATATAAAATGACTATAAAATGATTGGAAAACATCCTAGAATGATAATATAATAGCATGGAACAATAAAAGATTATAGATACATTGGAGATGTATCAACTGGTAGGGTTAGGTTTACAGGAGAACGATTACAAGAAGAGGTAGAGAGATCCTGCCTATCCTTGACTTGGATGGCACATCATGATCCCGAAGCTTCCTTATCCGTTCAGAGACTCATATTCGGGCTTGGCTCCACCGTGGCCCATCAACTCGGCCCAACTATAACAGGTCGGCTGTCTGAGGACCCCTGAATCCAAGAATCCCTCAAAGACCGTACATGCATGTTACGGGAATCACAATCCTTAATGCAAATATTCTTGCTATACCACAAATTACTACTAGTGTGACTCCAATATCACCATATTTATATCTCAAAACAAATCCATGGAATCAAACTTCTCATATATTCAATGATATTCATGATAGTTTTTATTATATCCCTTTTGAATACCCATCATATTAGGACTAAATTCATAACCCAAGTAAATTTACATACTAATTATAGGACTCTCAAAAATACATAACTGAAGCATGATAGTGCAACTATTTCTTTAAATATTACCACCATCGTGCTCTAAAAGATATAAGTGAGGCACTAGAGAAACTGCCTAGCTCAAAAGATAATAGTGTTGCTCAAAGACTATTCTAATAAATTAACGATTAATGTGTGTCCCTCTAAAAAAGGTGTGTATAGCAAGGATGATTGTCGGGAACTAAAAAGCAAACAAAGAAAATACTCATATAATACACAACTCTCCAAGCAAAACACATATTATGTAGTGAATACAAATCTAGCCTCAAGTAATTTATCGATGGTTTGCAGAAAAACGAGGGCATGCCATCCGGGGCATCCCCAAGCATAGACACTTGGTTGTCCTTGAATATTACCTTGGGGTGACTTGGGCATCCCCAAGCTTAGGCTATTTCCACTCCTTATTCTTTATAACATCGAAACTTCACTCAAATCTTGAAAACTTCCCAATACAAAACTCAATAGAAAACTCGTGAGATCCGTTAGTATAATAAAGCAAATCACGACTTTTAGGTACTGCTGTAAACTCATTCCAATTTTATATTTGCATTATATCTACTGTATTCTAACTTCACCATGACTTATACCTCCTGCTATAGTCCATAGATTCATCAAAACAAGCGAACAACACAATAAAAACATAATCTGTCAAAAACATAACAGTCTGTAGTAATCTGAACATTAGCCATACTTCCAGAAATCTAAAAATTAAAAAAAAAGGAAAACATGGGAAATTTGTATATCAATCATGTGTAAATATTTCATAATTTTATCACACTATAGTGATTTTTAGAATTTTCTAGACTAGGCACAAAAGTTTCTGTTTTTTCACAGAATCAAATCAACTATCAACCAAATTATCCCAAAGGTCTTACTTGCACAAACACTAATTTAAACACAAAACACCTTCATAACATAGGCACAATGGTATAAGCACTTAAATATAGAAAATAAAAAACGTTGGGTTGTCTCTCAACAAGCGCTTTCCACTATAGAAAAACACTTCAGTGATCATACGTGTTTGTCACAGTAGGTCACATTTTTTGTCATGCATGTGCATCCATGATGATTATATGACAGAATTAATATAGTCATACGAGTGCTGTCGTAGAACTGTTCCATGACAATACCAAAATTACAATCACGGAAGTGTCCACTTCCATGACGATAAATAGCGCGTTATGGAAGTGCTTTCGTCAAGGGTAACCGACACGTGGCATCCTTCGTGACAGGTCATCGTTAAGCTATCGGGTTCCGGTTTGGGTATGATAACCCGTTAACCACCCGGACCGATGGGGATTTTCCACGTGTCAGCTCCGGGTTGGGACATGTGTCATCAAGCGAGTGGACGGGACGAGCCTATTGTACGTCGGCACGTGGCTCGGCCCAATAGTAGCCCATTTATGATAAAAGGCCGGGCCTGTCAAAATAAGCGGGCCGACCCATTAGCGGCTACTTGAGTAGGGCCCATACACAAGAACGACCCATACAAGTTACACAGAATTGGCCCATCAAAGGCCCATTCTAGATTGGACAATTTCCAACCGATCAACAGTTCCAGCCCGTTAACGACCCGCTATGTCTTTGGACCCAATTACGGCCCGACCTTCTTTCGGTCTATTAGCAGCCCATCGTTAGATCCAGACGTTAATGGCCCGATACGTCTTTCGGCCTTTTCTCGGCCACTTTCTGCAGTTGGGCCAACTTCTAACCCATTGTGACTTTCAGCCTTTCCTCAGCCCATTAGGTAAACGGGCCAATTTCTATCCCATTTTGTCTTTTGGCCTACTAACGGCCCACACAACAGTTGGGCCTTTGATGGTGCAACCTGATTTTGGGTCCATTAGTGGCCCATGTTCCGCAGGGCACAATTTCAGCCTGACACGACTTTCAGCCAGTTAAAAGCCTAGTTCGCAAAATGGGCCTCTTCTAGCCCAAAACACTTCCGGCCTCTTTCCACCCCATCAAGTAAAAGGACCAAGACAAAACTGACATTTACTTTGGCTTGCTATGGCCCGCGGGCCATTTCCATTTACACGGCCCTATCGAGCTTTCAGCTTGTTAACGGCCTGCTAGGGCCTGCGAGCCATTTCCATTTATACGACCCTATCGAGATTTTGGCCTGTTAACGGCCTGCTAAGAGCCGTTGTTACGGTGAACCCCATTGTTTGGGATCTACTAAATATTAAGTTGACGAGCCCAATTAAGGCCTGATTTGACTTACAAGTTTGTTCGTTCGGATGGAGTCCATGTAACATTTGGGCTTGTTGGCCCCTGTTTCAATGATATAGCATAGACAAAGAATTATCCTACTCTATACTATCACCTCAAAAAACCTGCACTTATACAATAAAGAGACTAAGTCATAGAAATGAAGAATAATCCTACACTATATAATAAAGAAATTACAGCAGATTATACCCACTGGGCATTATAGTTCGACTTTCGGCACCAGTGATAATAAAGCATACACAAACGGCAAATTACATACACTTGGCAAATAAATCTCATACATCATGGACACGCATCAGCAGAACTTACCATTGGAACTGTAATCTCTTCAGAAAATATGATTGGCTAGATTCAGATAGCACAAACTTCAGTCTGCAAAATCTTCAATTCCTTCGTGGTTACCTTAGTGTCTTGTTTCATTTTTTGACTCCTCCATGTAATACCTGCAAGTCCAGTCTCAACATGTTGATTGCATGTTGGGAATCATGTACACATTGTCTTGCCAGGTTGATGCTCGAGAACATCAGCACATTCCAATTCCAATCCATAATCATTTGGTAACGGTCATGCCGCAATGCTCTTAGATCTTTGTGTTGATGTCACTTCATCATGAAATGTTTCTGTAAGTACACATGACTAGTACAAAAATATAGTACAACAATGAAGCGAGCAAGACAGTCTATTTTGTACATGGAGAAACATGACTAACAATAATGTTACATGCCATGAAGCATAAGCAGGTGATATTTAAAAATAATATAAAAATGGTAGTCTGTGCAGCCCACATACAGAAATCTCTCTTAGCTCACCAGAGGAGCATGATGTTGGGGCCAAATCCAAAACATAGACATGTTACAAATTTAGACCACACGTAGCTATTGAACATTATATATATACTAGCAAGATGCCCATGCGTTGCACGGAACATCAAGATGCATTTGTACGAGTAGTTTATCTTGTGAGAGAAAAGGATGAACAAGGGAAGGCCTTATTTGCAAATGTGGAGAGGGGTGTGGGTATCTTTTTGCAAAATTGACATAGTTTCCTTTCTATCCGTCAGATATAAATTGGACAACCTATAATGTAGGATGGCAAACACACCATCATCACCAACTCTGTTTTTATAAGAGTAGAGAGTAGAGATAGAGATATATATCTTGCGTATAAGTAAGCAAGCAGTTGGCCATTATGCAGCTCAATTAAAATATTAGAGAGCATAATGAACAGCAGAGGGATTCATACAAACCTAGTACAACAAGCAAAACTATGCAATCATTAGCCTCATATAAATTAGATAGTGAGCCTCATGCAGTAATAGTTGGTTAATAGACTTGCAAGCTTTAGACACACTTCACCAGATTAATTTAATGGTAAGGCCTTTAATTATGTCAACTAATAGTTATACAAGTACCCAACATCAAGCATCATTGTTTGTGCATCTCATTAACTGAAGACAAATAAAGCAAATGAAAAGAGCCATTTAACTATGTCTGAAACAAACAAGAAATTGAACTATTGAGTTGATAGTATACATACATGCACGCCTCAATAACATCCATGGCCTAGCTACATTTACTATATAAAGGAACAAGTAATGTAATATTGTTTGGCCCCTCTAAAGTATCTCGACTAGTATGTAATCAAGATCCTAGTAATTATAGGGAGGCTAATGATGTGAATATGCGTTTGATTATGAAATTTATGACATCGACAACTCTACCATAGCAGGAAGCAATTTCACACTATTCACTAGTATAAGATGTTTTAGATATTTAAAAGTCGACTACATCTGTAATGAGTGAACAGACACATTAAAATATGTTTACATACATCTGATTTACAAAAAGTTAGAACATCATATAGTAGTGAGTGGAGGGGTTTTTAATCAATGGCCAAATGACTGGATTACATGCGAAGAACCTTACGCAAGCACAATGTCAGACAAATAGGATGTCCTGGTAACTGTAATACAGTGACTTGCCATAACTAGTTGAACAGGCTCAGCGATGCTCCTCCTTCTCTTGCAAGGCTCCTTCCTAACATCTTATACATGGGAATCCTCAATCTTATCTTCATTGCACCCCCTCTGCAAGGTGGCACAAACTAGTTACTGGTCTCCTTGGAAGATAAATATGCATACTTTCTAGTCAATGAACAAGACAAAAGGATGAGTTTATAACAAAACAACACCACATAATGAAACATGCCACATCCCCAGCACACAATGAACTGAGCATTTACTATGTGTGCACTGTGTAAAAACTAGGCATACCTTCGAACTGGATCTCCAGGTACTCTTGGAGAGCCTACTTTAGTGTACAACCAAACCTTTATGTCACCTATGACTTATACAAGCCCCCACTACAATAGGCCTTAGAGTTTAAATCATTGACAAGATCTGTTAGGTCAAAAACAACAAGTAATCAAAGCAAACAGTCCTAGTATGGTTGGCTGATACAAACAAGCAATTGAACAGATGTGTGAGCAAATCTTTCACAACACTGAATTACACATCAAGAAAAGAAGCATAGAAGGAGGCTTAAAGACCATCAATTGACTGACCAGATTTAAGGAGCATTTAAACATCATGTGCAACATATAAACTAACATAAACATTGCATATTTTAGATTCTATAATGAAATGCACATGTATTAGGTTATGCCATGTATGATGCCTAAATGTACATTATAGCAGGCAGGAGTGATTCATCATTGCACGCACAATTGAATTGCAGATTAAGGGCCAGTTCTATTCCGATTTTTCAGAGCTTATTGCCAAAATAAGCCACAAAAGATGTAAAGAAGTCTTTTTTGAGTTATGGGCTTGGGCTTAACTTATTTTTCTTTGGGTGGGTGCTTCGGGTCGAAGCTCACTAAAAATTGAAGGGAGGGGGAATATCGAAATGACTCTGTTGTCTGCGAATATTACACTCAGAATGCCACTGCTCACGCCCGCGTCACACGTGACCCTCAAGTAAAAACAAACACGCAAGCGTTCATTTCCCTACCCGCTTACATCTCCTCTCCCCTTTCCCTCTACCTCGATCCCCTACCTGCAACGATAGGGTTCCTGCTGCTGCTATACGATGAATTGCTACAAGTTGTTGCTGCTATACGATGAATTGCTATGAGCTGCTGCTACTATATGATGAGTTTCTATAAGGTGCTCCTGCTACATGATGAATTGCTACGAGCACCTACTATTGCTGCTATATGATGAATTGCTATGAGCTGCTGCTGCTATATGATGAATTGCTAGCTGCTGATGCTGTTGCTGCTGTATGATGAGTTGCTATGAACTGGTGCTGCTATATGATGCTTTTAGGTGGTGCTGCTATATGATAATTGTAGGATCAAAAGTATGTATAGAGGGGGGGTGATTAGACTACTTGACCAAATAAAAACTTATCCTTTTCCCAGATATATGTTTTGGCTACTTTTAGCGACTTAGCACAAGTCAAGTAATCTTCCTACACATGCAATTCTATAGTTGTGGCGGCGGAAAGTAAGGCATTGCATATGAAGGTAAAGGGAGGGGTTGGAGAGTGCAAACACATAGAGACACAGATGTTTTTGGCGTGGTTTCGATAGGTGGTGCTATCGTACATCCATGTCAATGGAGACTTCAACCCACGATGGGTAACGGTTGTGCGAGTCCATAGAGGGCTCCACCCACGAAGGATCCACAAAGTTGCGAGCTTGTCTATCCCACCATGGCCGTCGCCCACGAAGGACTTGCCTCACTAGGTTAGATCTTCACGAAGTAGGAGATCTCCTTACCCTAACAAACTCCTTGGTTCAACTCCGCAATCTTTTCGAAGGCTCCCAAGTGACACCTAACCAATCTAGGAGACACCACTCTCCAAAAGGTAATAAATGGTGTGTTGATGATGAACTCCTTGCTCTTGTGCTTCAAATGATAGTCTCCCCAACACTCAACTCTCTCTCACTGATTTGGATATGGTGGAAAGAAGATTTGGGTGGAAAGCAACTTGGGGAAGGCTGGAGATCAAGATTCTTGTGGTTGGATTGGAATATCTTGGTCTCAACACATGAGAAGGTGGTTCTCTCTCAGAAAACGAATAGTGGAAGTGTAGGCACATTCTGATGGCTCTCTCACTCATGTAGAAGGGGTGGAGGGGTATATATGGCCTCCACACAAAATCTAGCCATTACACACATTTGACCCAACTCGGTCAGACCGAATAAACGAACTCGGTCAGACCGAAGCAGTTTAAAATGTGAACATTAGACATTTCGATGGGACCAACAGTATCAACTCGGTGAGACCGATGCGTTAGGGTTAGGGAAAAACCTCAACTTGGTTTGACCGATTACACAAACTCGGTCAGACCGATTTTGGTAATAGGCTAACAAAGTGTAGGTAAGGCAAACTCGGTGGGACCGGTTCACTCATCTTAGTTAGACCGAAATGTTACGAACGGGAAACAGAGAGTTTGCAATCCCATCTCGATGAGAACGAAATGATTAGGGTTTGTGTCAGTGGCTATGTCAAGTGAACTCGGTGGCGCCGGATAGATCAAATCGATGGAGCCGAGTTTGACTTTTAGGTTTAGGACATATGTGGAAATGAGAAAGTCGTTGAGGGATTTGGAGCATATTACTAAGCACTTTGAGCAAGTAGACCATTAAGCAACATCTCATCCCCTTTTAATAGTATTGGCTTTTCCTATGGACTCAATGTGATATTGGATCACTAAAATGAAAATGTAGAGTCTTGAGCTTTTGCCAATCTTTGTCCTTAGCATTTTGAGGGGTCCACATTTCTAATCCATGCTATGCCAACCATTGAATTTCCTGAAATATTTATCTTGAAAGGATATTTGTTCAGTGAGCTATATGTTGTTATTAATTACAAAAACCACCCATGGATTACTTTCACTTTCAATCTCCCCCTTTTTGCTAATTGATGACAACATATAAATCAAAGCTTCGAGAAATGATAATAAGAAAGAAATATATCGTTTGTTTGTGAAGTATGAGATAAGCAAGAGCTCCCCCTAAACCTGTGCATTATTTATGATTTGCTTTTGAATGCAAATGCACAATCGATTAGTATCATGGGTTACTCTTCCATGTCACATATATCTTGGTGGAGCACTCAAAATGATAAGATTTAAGCAATAAGCACTGACCACCAAAATAACAAAGTGAATGATCACACACCATCGAATAGGCACACATTAAGCATGGTATGATATGATCAAGCACATAAACTATCTCACACACATAAGCAAATTGTAGCAATAACCGAACAATCAAATGAAGTAGCAAGCAAAAACCAACGAATAGAAGCAAGATACTCTCCCTCGAAGCCTAATGATCTATAAACTTTCTCCCCCTTTGGCAACAAGTTACCAAAAAGCTCGAAAATGCATAGTGCTATACGACACTCTAGGGAAGATCTCCGAGAGCTGCTGAAGAAGTCTTCTCGCTGGTGGCTCCAGTGTACGTAGCTGGTGTGGAGATAGGAGCATCACAAAGTGTAGAGATTTTTTCGAAATAACTGAGTCAAAAACTTAGTTTTAGGTTTCTATAGAAAGCATTTCGGAGCTACCGATTTGTTAAACTCGGTGACATCAAAGCAACTTTTAGAGTCTAAAATGGTGAAATCGGTCAGACCGAGACACAGTTCGGTGACTCCGAGATTGCTAGGGTGTAACATCCCAAATTTTCAATTTGGAATGTTATACATAGATCATACTGCATTGCATCCTCTTTGTATTTTTGTTTGTGGCGTTCCTCGAAATTCAAAGCAACTCAAGGACCTACGGAGAGAGTGGAGAATTTTACCGTTTTCGTATTTGAGTTTACTCAAGCACCGGTATGAGGATAGTGTGGTTCTAATTATTTTTCTCTCCTAAAAATATTTCTAAATACAAAATATGAGCGGAGATAATATGACCTCTCCAAAATAACAGAAATATTGGAGGAAAAATGTTAAAATCACTTTTGGTATTTTTCTGGATTTATTTGCGATTTTATTGGCATAGGAAAAATACGCGTTTTTAAAAATTGCATTTAGGTCCGGGAAAAATGTTCACTTTGTCCTACATATTATTAGAGGACGGTGAAAATTTATTTCGGAATTTTTGGAGTCCGTTTAGTATTTCTTTCGTTAGTTTTTCTGCGCCAGGACTCTTTTAGAAAAAAAAAGTGCAAAACGACTTGGAGCCGTAGAGGCCCGGGACTCTGGGCTTTATAAGCCGCCGCCTGGCGCCCAAGCCAGCCCAAGCCTCGCCGCCCCGCTGCCCTAGCCTCGCGTCGGATCGCCGTTCGCCGCCCCGCCGCCCGCAGCGCGCCGCCGCTCGCTGGACCGCCGCCGCCGGACCGCCGTCTCGCCGGAGTTCGTTGTTGAGGTAGTCATCGGTTTTTTTAAAAGAATCGATCGGTTTTCGTAAACCGTAGATCTGTTTTTTTATTAGGTTAGATCGGTTCGGTTTTTCGTCGGTTTAGTTATTTAGCGGACGTTCGTGCGTACGTTTGTTTTAACGAACGCTTTTCGTCCGTTAGTCACAGACAGCGAACGTTCGTTCGTTATCCTGTTCGTCAGTTTTCTTTTTTGGGGTATTTATCCGCAATTATTCCGATCGTGATTTCTGCCCTGATCTTGTTTTTCGTTTTTCTTTCCGCTTGAGAGTCGGAATCAGGTGATTCAAAATCCGAGATCTTCGTCTCGATGCCCTCTTTACGTTTTGGCTACTGTAAAATTTGACTTCAGACCAATTAGTAACCAGAGCTCGTTTCTTTCGCAGTTTGAGTTTCGTTGCTTCTTTCGATTTGATTCTTTTTGAAAACCGGAGTTCTTAAGTTGAACTTTCTGGTTAGATCTGTTCTTTTGGAGTTTTGTTTGTGCATCATTCCTTGTTTGCTTATGTATGCTATTGTTTTCTTGCGATAGAATACCCGGACTGTGAAGCGTGCTACTACAAGTTTCGGGATTTTGTGAATCGTCAGCAAGGCAAGTAACACTTTGAACATACCTCTTGTTACCCAGTCTTTATGCATTAGATCAAACCCTCACACGTTGCATGAGTAGGATCTCTTAACTTGTGGGACTGGGAAGTAGATTGAGGTAGAACCTATTACCTGCATTATTTTCAAACCCTTTGGAGTTACCTCTATGTTTGCTTAGGTTGTTATGCTATGCTCGCAGACGTGGTTTAGGTTTGTGTGAAATCCATGACAGATGTGGGTTGTTAATTAAGGATTCAACTTAAGGTGGCTACTTGAATACACATCTGGGTGGATTGGTTGCAGGGCACCTGGGGAACCCAGTGTTGTCCTAGGAAATCCCGGGGTTCCGTGTGATTTTTCCTATGGAATGCCACCCAGGCTCAAAGGGATCATAAAACTATTCATGCTAGAAACTTCCGTGTGCATCCACATGCCAATATGGGCTCTGGCATAGTTGATTAAGTTGTGGGAAACCTTTTTATGATGGGCTAGCAGATGTAGAGGGATTGTAGGTGTACTGGCCCATCTATCCGGTAAAGGGGACCTCTTCGGAAAGACTGTGTCTCGGTCATCCGTTTCTCAAACACCATGCAGTGCGAGAAACCAAACGGAGGTAATCGAGTCTTGTGGGAAAAGTGCACAAACCTCTGCAGAGTGTACAAACTGATCATGATTAGCCGTGTCCCCGGTTATGGACATCTTGAGTATCTGGTACTTGAATTATTGGTTGATCTCATCACTCCATATTTTAATTTGTTGGGTTAATGATGAACTTTGAATTTGGGATTGAGTTGGAGGTACCTTCTCAATGATTTTCAACCAACATGATAGTTTAAATAAAATTTATTCCTTTGTTGTAGGAAAAAATTGGCTTTACGCAAAAACATTAACCTTAGAGCCTCCACCAGCCAAATATCCATATAGTATAGCCTTTATTCTGTTACTTGCATCCTTTGTGTTATCTTGCCAGCATATTCCATGTGCTGACCTGTTTTCGGGCTACAACATATTACGTTGCAGACTTTTCAAACAAGGAATAAGACGTGCTAGGTCGTTTGTCATGCACTCAGCTATGCCGTTGGAGTTGATGGACTCACTTATCTTCCAAGCCTTCCGCTGTTATTTTGTTAGATGGCCTTATGCCATAGACTTTTGTAATAAGTTCTCATTGGAGAGCAGACTAAGGCATATCCTAGTGGTGGGAAGGGGCTGATGCCTTCCCACCCACCCAGGTTCAAGGCATGGTACTTGCAATTTGGGTTAGTTGCACCAATTAACTGTAGGGGGTTCCCTTACAGTCTTTCTATCAAAAAAAGTTCTCATTGGAGACATTCCATGTAATAAGTGTGTGGTTGCCACTCTGTTATAAACCCTTCAAGTATTGTGTGTGTCAGCATTACCGATCCAGGGATGACACGGAACACAGAGACTTCGGTCCATTCGGATCGTGGTCGGTACAAAGATGGTATCAGAGCACACACTGAATGTAGGACACGACCACTAAGACAGACCCTAGATCACTCTTCTCTACTCAATTCTGACTTCTCTCCATTTTCTACTTCTTTAGGATGGAGAACCCAAGGAAATTTCTCCCGAAGATTACATTATCATCGACGACACGAATTCAGAACCCGATGATAGTAAAGACGAAGACTATGAATATGAAGCTGGAGCAGACATCATGGAATCTTCCGCCGATCAATATTTTTAGATGACCACCCTATGAATATTAGCTTACCCCCATATATTAGTTTTAGAGCACTTTTTCTTAAGGTTGCAACCGCCCGTGTTTGCTAGCAGCATCGAACCAATAGTGGCTGATGACTGGCTATGCAAGATTGGAAGGGATTTGACCACCACCAATTGCTCGGACGCTGAGAAGGTGCGATTTGCCGCACACCAGTTGTCTGGACCAGCCACAACATGGTGGGAGAATTACACAGCCACTTTCCCCATAGCCAATGTTACTTTGGAGCAGTTTCAGCAAGCTTTCCGTACTGCCCATGTCTCAACTGGAGCTATGAGCATGAAGAAGCGGGAGTTTCGCAACTTGCGCCAAGGAAACCGTATTGTGGCACAGTACGTGGATGAGTTTAGTACCCTGTCTTGCTATGCCCCAGATGATGTGGCCACAGATGCCGCTAAGCAGGAGAGATTTATGGAAGGGATGAATGATGAGATGAGCGTACAGTTGATGGTGGCAACTTTCAACCACTACCAGGAGTTGGTAGATAAAGCTCTTATGATTGAAGGGAAGCAGCAACAGATTGAAAGCTGAAGAGGAAGTATGGACAAGGAAGGAATAATTCTGGAGCCCATCAGAAGCCCCGATTCACTCCGAATTCGGGAGGCCATACCCATAACCATGGAATTCCCCACAACCACAATGGCCCTAAGAATGGAAATGGGAATGGAGCAAGTAGTAACCAGAGTCGCTCTACCCCGTCCACACCCACCAAGAAGGATTTCAGCCATGTCACTTGTTTCAAGTGCGGGAAGAATGGACATTATGCCAATGACTGCCCTAAAGCTAAGAATGGGAACGGCAATGGAAGCGCCAGGAAGAAGCCCAACCCGTTCAACAAAGGACAAGTGAACCACGTGACTCTGGAGGAGGTAGAAGGGCAACCAGATGCTGTTGTAGGTAAGTTTTTGGTTAAAACATTTACCGCAATAGTCCTTTTCGATACTCGTGCATCACATTCATACATTTCAAGGGGATTCGTAAATAGACATAGGATGTCCACCCGAGTTCTTAAGACCCCCATGCTAGTAAGTTCACCAGGAGGAGAGTATATGGCACACCAAGGATGTTTTCAGACGCCATTGACCATAGGACGCCACACTTTTCCCTCCGACCTAATAGTTCTGGAGTCACAAGGATTGGATGAGATATTAGGTATGGATTGGCTATTTAAGTATGGAGGTAACAACGATTGTGCCAGTAAGTCTATTTTGCTCACCACCCCGGAGGGAAAAATGATTAAGTATGTATCTAGGCATTCGCCTATAAGGACGCAAGTACATTCTCTCACGGGAGTTGTTCAGGAGGAAGTGCCAGTAGTAAAGGATTATCCGGATGTGTTTCTAGAGGAGTTACCTGGCATGCCACCGGATAGAGATATTGAGTTTTTGATAGAGTTTTTGCCTGGCACCGAACCTATATCTAAGAGACCGTATCGGATGCCAGCGAATGATCAGGAGGAGATCAAGAAGCAAATTAAGGAGTTGTTGGAGAAAGATTTTATTCACCGAAGTTCATCACCTTGGGGAGCCCCAATGCTTTCGGTCGAGAAGAAGGATGGATCTTTAAGAATGGTCGTTGATTATCGTGTGCTAAATGAAGTGACTATTAAGAATAAGTACCCGCTGCCGATGATCAATGATTTATTCGACCAACTCCAGGGAGAGAAAGTATTCTCCAAGATAGATCTACGATCTCGATACCACCAATTGAAGATCCGAGAGATGGATATACCTAAGACAGCTTTCACCACGCGGTACGGGCTATATGGGTTATGTCATTTGGATTGACTAACGCGCCTGCCTATTTCATGAGTATGATGATCAAAGTGTTCATGGAGTTCTTGGATAAGTTCGTCGTGGTATTCATAGATGATATTCTGATATACTCAAAGGATGAAGAAGAACATGCAGAGCATTTGCGTTTCGTATTGGAGAAGCTCAGAGAACATCAGTTATATGCCAAGTTTAGCAAATGCGAGTTTTGGTTGAAGGAAGTTGGATTCCTAGGGCATGTTATATCAGCAGAAGGTATAGAAGTGGACCCCGTCAAAGTGCAGGCCGTCACTGAGTGGTTGGCACTCACTTCAGTTGGAGAAATCCGCAGTTTTCTTGGACTCGCGGGATACTACCAGAGATTCGTAGGAAATTTCTCCAAGATTGCAAAGCCCATGACGACATTGTTGAAGAAGGAGACAAAGTTCGATTGGATTGAAGAATGTGAAGAAAGTTTCCAGGAGTTGAAGAAACGGTTGAAGACAGCCCCAGTGTTGATATTGCCAGATATACGCCAGGATTTCCAAGTGTACTGCGACGCTTCACGCTTAGGACTTGGAGGGGTACTTATGCAGGATGGAAGAGTTGTTTCCTATGCATCCTGTCAACTGCGACCGCACGAGTTGAATTACTCGACGCACGATCTGGAGTTAGCAGCTGTAGTGCACGCGCTAAAAACCTGGAGACATTAGCTTATTGGAAATCGTTGAAATCTGTACACGGATCACAAGAGTTTGAAGTACATTTTCACACAGAAGGAGCTGAACCTCAGACAAAGGAGATGGTTGGAGCTTATAAAGGATTATGATATGAAGCTGCACTAGCATCCAAGAAAGGCCAACGTCGTGGTAGACGCTTTGAGCCGGAAGAGTTATGCCAATACCCTAGTAAAAGGGGGTTTGCCACAGGAGTTAGCAGAACATCTCAGGGAGCTTCGTTTGGAGATAGTTCCTAGAGGTTTCGTTGCAACGTTGGAAGTTCAGTCGACATTACGGGGAAATATACGGGAGGCCCAGAAGGATGATAAGGAAATTGCAGAGATAAGGAAAGGGATGAGTGAAGGAAAAGCCAAGGGATTTTGTGAGGACGAACACGACACCTTGTGGTTTGAGGATCGAATCTATGTGGCCAATGACCCGGAGATCAGGAAGTTGATACTGCAGAAAGCACATGATTCACCATACTCGATACACCCCGGAAACACCAAGATGTATTTAGATTTGAAGGAACGTTTATGGTGGACGAGAATGAAGAAGGACATTGCGGAGTATGTAGCCGTATGTGATGTATGCCAAAGAGTAAAGGCAGAACATCAGAAGCCAGCAGGATTGTTGCAGCCTATGCCGATACCCGAATGGAAGTGGGAGAAAGTTGGCATGGATTTTATCACCGGATTGCCCAGGACCAAAGCAGGATATGATTCAATCTGGGTAGTAGTGGACCGATTGACGAAAGTAGCCCACTTTATCCCTGTGAAAACCACATACACCAGTGCAAAGTTGGCCCAGATATACATGACCAGGATAGTATGTCTGCACGGAGTTCCGAGGACCATTGTATCAGATAGAGGAACACAGTTCACCTCAAAGTTTTGCATCAACTACACCAAACTTTGGGAAGGAGGATGGAATTTAGCACCGCTTTTCATCCGCAGACCGATGGACAGACGGAAAGAGTTAACTAGATCCTGGAGGACATGTTGAGAGCCTGTGCGTTAGATTATGGATCTAGTTGGGATGATAATTTTCCCTACGCGGAATTCTCGTACAACAACAGTTATCAGGCCAGTTTCAAGATGGCACCGTTCGAGGCATTGTATGGAAGGAGATGCCGAACACCGTTAATGTGGGCTGAAGTTGGAGACCGACAGTTGTTTGGACCAGACTTGATCAAAGAGTCTGAGGAGAAGGTGAAGTTGATTGGAGATAGATTGAAGGTAGCCCAGTCCAGGCAGAAGAGTTATGCAGACTCGAAGAGCAAGGAGATAGCCTACGAAGTCGGAGACAGGGCGTACCTGAGAGTATCGCCTCTGTGAGGAGTTAAACGTTTCAGAGTTAAAGGGAAGCTAGCCCCGAGATTTGTGGGACCTTACCGTGTTTTGGAACGCATGGGAGAGGTTGCCTATAAGTTGGAATTGCCCGAAGGATTGTCAGGAGTGCATGACGTGTTTCACGTTTCGCAACTTAAGAAGTGCCACACGGAGATGGCCGATATACCACTTAGAGACACAGTACCCCTGGAAGCAATTCAGTTGGACAGTGATCTGACCTACGAGGAGAAGCCTGTTAAGATCCTCGAGTTTTCGAGCAGAGTCACCCGCAGTAAGGTTATCAAGTTTTGCAAAGTTCAGTGGAGTCACCACACTGAGGAAGAAGCCACCTAGGAACGAGAAGATGATCTACGTCAGGATCACCCACACCTGTTCTCTAGCCAAGTCGAATCTCGAGGGCGAGATTCATTCTAAGGGGGGTAGGTTTGTAACATCCCAAATTTTCAATATGGAATGTTATACATAGATCATACTGCATTGCATGCTCTTTGCATTTTTGTTTGTGGCGTTCCTCAAAATTCTAAGCAACTCAAGGACCTACAGAGAGAGTGGGGAATTTTACCGTTTTCGTATTTGAGTTCACTCAAGTACCGGTACGAGGACAGTGTGATTCTAATTATTTTTCTCTCCTAAAAATATTTCTAAATACAAAATATGAGCGGAGATAATATTACTTCTCCAAAATAACAGAAATATTGGAGGAAAAATGTTAAAATCACTTTTGGTATTTTTCTGGATTTATTTGCGATTTTATTTGCATGGGAAAAATGCGGGTTTTTAAAAATTGCATTTAGGTCCGGGAAAAATGTTCACTTTGTCCTAAATATTATTAGAGGACGGTGAAAATTTATTTCGGGATTTTTGGAGTCCGTTTAGTATTTCTTTCGTTAGTTTTTCTGCGTCAGGACTCTTTTAGAAAAAAATAATGCAAACCGACTTGGAGCCGTAGAGGCCCGGGACTCTGGGCTTTATAAGCCGCCTCCCGGGGCCCAAGCCAGCCCAAGCCGCGCCGCCCCGCTGCCCTAGCCTCGTGCCGGATCGCCGTTCGCCGCCGCCGCCATTCGCCGCCCCGCTCGCCGGACCACCGCCGCCGGACCGCCGTCTCGCCGGAGTTTGTCGTTGAGGTAGTCATCGGTTTTTTTAAAGAACCGATCGGTTTTCGTAAACCGTAGGTCTGTTTTTTTATTAGGTTTGATCGGTTCGGTTTTTCGTTGGTTTAGTTATTTAGCGGACGTTCGTCCGTACGTTCGTTTTAACGAACGTTTTTCGTCCGTTAGCCGCAGACAGCGAACGTTCGTTCGTTAGCTTGTTCTCAGTTTTCGTTTTAGGGGTATTTATCTGCGATTATTCCGATCGCGATTTCTGCCCTGATCTTGTTTTTCATTTTTCTTTTCGCTCGATAGTCGGAATCAGGTGATTCAAAATCCTAGATCTTCGTATCGATGCCCTCTTTACGTTTAACCAACTTGAACAAAGTTTTGTCTATTGTAAAATTTGACTTTAGACCAATTAGTAACCGGAGCTTGTTTCTTTCGCAGTTTGAGTTTCGTTGCTTCTTTCGATTTAATTCTTTTTGCAAACTGGAGTTCTTAAGTTGAACTTTCTGGTTAGATATGTTCTTTTGGAGTTTTGTTTGTGCATCATTGCTTGTTTGCTTATTTATGCTATTGTTTTCTTGCGATAGAATACCCGGACTGTGAAGCGTGCTACTACGAGTCTCTAGGTTTCGCTAATCGTCAGCAAGACAAGTAACACTTTGAGCATACCTCTTATTACCCAGTTTTTATGCATTAGATCAAACCCTCACACATTGCATGAGTAGGATATCTTAACTTGTGGGACTGGGAAGTAGATTAAGGTAGAACCTATTACCTGCATTATTTTCAAACCCTTGGGAGTTACCTCTACGTTTGCTTAGGTTGCTATGCGATGCTCTTAGACGTGGTTTGGGTTTGAGTGAAATCCAGGATAGATGTGAGTTGTTAATTAAGGATTCAACTTAAGGTGGCTACTTGAATACACATCTGGGGGGATTAGTTGTAGGGCACCTTGGGAACCCAGTGTTGTCCTAGGAAATCCCGGGGTTCCTTGTGATTTTTCCTATGGAATGCCACCCAGGCTCAAATGGATCATAAAACTATTCATGCTAGAAACTTCCGTGTGCAGCCACATGCCAATATGGGCTCTGGCATAGTTGATTAAGTTGTGGGAAACCTTTTTATGATGGGCTAGCAGATGTAGAGGGATTGTAGGTGTACCGGCCCATCTATCCGGTAAAGGGGACCTCTTCGGAAAGACTGTGTCTCGGTCATCCGTTTCTCAAACACCATGCTGTGCGAGAAACCAAACGGAGGTAATCGAGTCTTGTGGGAAAAGTGCACAAACCTCTGCAGAGTGTACAAACTGATCATGATTAGACGTGTCCCCGGTTATGGACATCTTGAGTATCTGGTACTTGAATTATTGGTTGATCTCATCACTCCATATTTTAATTTGTTGGGTTAATGATGAACTTTGAATTTGGGATTGAGTTGGAGGTACCTTCTCAATGATTTTCAACCAACATGATAGTTAAAATAAAATTTATTCCTTTGTTGTAGAAAAAAATTGGCTTTACGCAAAAACTTTAACCTTAGAGCCTCCACCAGCAAAATATGCATATAGTATAGACTTTATTCTATTACTTGCATCCTTTGTGTTGTCTTGCCAGCATATTCCATGTGCTGACCCGTTTTCGGGCTGCAACATATTACATTGCAGACTTTTCAGACGAGGAATAAGACGTGCTAGGTCGTTTGTCATGCACTCAGCTATGCCGTTGGAGTTGATGGACTCACTTATCTTCCAAGCCTTCCGTTGTTATTTTGTTAGATGGCCTTATGCCATAAACTTTTGTTATAAGTTCTCATTGGAGACATTCGATGTAATAAGTGTGTGATTGCCACTCTGTTATAAATCCTTCAAGTACTGTGTGTGTCAGCATTACTAGGGCTGGACCAAAAGCTCAAAGCTCGCGAGCTTAATGAGCGCTCGATTGTTCGGCTCGTTAAGCTCGTGGCTCGCTTCTTAATGAACAGAGCCAATCATTGATTTCAGCTCGTTAAGCTTAATGAGCTTAACGAACGAGCTAACTAGTTTCACGAGTAGCTCGTTAAGCTCGTTAGTAACAACATAACACATATTTTCATCTTACCTCACAAAATTTTCGTAGCACCTCGTCCCATCCACTCAATCTAATACACATAGGAGGCAAGAAAATAGTGCATTTTATTTTGTAGTCACCATCTTTCTTTTTAAAAACCAAAAATACATGCTTATCGTGTGGACCGTAACACGTCAAAATCTGTTAACGAGCCTAGCGAGGGCTCACGAGCTTAACGAGCTTTAAACGAACCGAGCCGAGCAGGGTTTTTTGCTCGTTAATCTTAACGAGCTTAACGAGTCGAGCCTTAACGAGCACGAACTTAACGAGTACGAGCTTAACGAGCCGAGTAGCTCGTTAATCCACCCCTAAGCATTACCGATCCAGGGATGACACAGAACACAGAGACTTCGGTCCATTCGGATCGTGGTCGCTACAAAGATGGTATCAGAGCACACGCTAAATGTAGGACACGACCACTAAGACAGACCCTAGATCACTCTTCTCTACTCATTTCTGACTTCTCTCCATTTTCTACTTCATTAGGATGGAGAACCCAAGGAAATTTCTCCCGAAGATTACATTATCATCGACGACACGGATTCAGAACCTGATGATAGTAAAGACGAAGACTATGAAGATGAAGCTGGAGCAGACATCATGGAATCTTCCGCCGATCAATATTTTTAGATGACCACCATATGACTAGTAGTTTACCCCCATATATTAGTTTTAGAGCACTTTTGTAACGGTAGTTAGATTTGGAAGATCTTGCTTGAAATTGATTGGTGTGATATGATTGTGTTTGCCTCATGTGCATATGGGTAGTGATTTTCCCATAGACCTCAATTCTGTTCTAATCTCTTCCCTCTACACCCATCAGATGCCTCCAAGACGTGAGCCCGGATTTGAGTTTCCCCCTGAGCTCACCCAGTTGATCCAGCAGCAGAACACCCTGATGCAACTGCTTGTCTAGAACACTCAGAATAACCAGAACAACAACAACAACAACCCTCCACCACCACCACCCGTGGACAACCTGACACGTTTCTTAAGGTTGCAACCAGCCGTGTTTGCTAGCAGCATCGAACCAATAGTGGCTGATGACTGGCTACGCAAGATTGGAAGGGATTTGACCACCGCCAATTGCTCGGACGCTGAGAAGGTGCGATTTGCCGCACACCAGTTGTCTGGACCAGCTGCAGCATGGTGGGAGAATTACACAACCACTTTCCCCATAGCCAATGTTACTTGGGAGCAGTTTCAGCAAGCTTTCCATACTGCCCATGTCTCAACTGGAGCTATGCGCATGAAGAAGCGGGAGTTTCGCAACTTGCGCCAAGGAACCGTACTATGGCACAGTATGTGGATGAGTTTAGTACCCTGTCTCGTTATGCCCAAGATGATGTGGCGATAGATGCCGCTAAGCAGGATAGATTTATGGAAGGGTTGAATGATGAGATGAGCATACAGTTGATGGTGGCAACTTTCAACAACTACCAGGAGTTGGTAGATAAAGCTCTTATGATTGGACGGAAGCAGCAGCAGATTGAAAGCCGCAAGAGGAAGTATGCACAAGGAAGGAATAATTCTGGAGCCCAGCAGAAGCCCCGATTCACTCCGAATTCGGGAGGCATACCCATAACCATGGAATTCCCGACAACCACAATGGCCCTAAGAATGGAAATGGGAATGGAGGAAGTAGTAACCAGAGCCGCTCTACCCCGTCCACACCCACCAAGAAGGATTTCAGCCATGTCACTTGTTTCAAGTGCGGGAAGAATGGACATTATGCCAATGACTGCCCTAAAGCTCAGAATGGGAACGGCAATGGAAGTGCCGGGAAGAAGCCCAACCCGTTCAACAAAGGACAAGTGAACCACGTGACTGTGGAGGAGGTAGAAGAGCAACCAGGTGCTGTTGTCAGTAAGTTTTTGGTTAAAACATTTACCGCAATAGTCCTTTTCGATACTGGTGCATCGCATTCATACATTTCAAGGGGGTTCGTAAATAGACATAGGATGTCCACCCGAGTTATTAAGACCCCCATGTTAGTAAGTTCACCAGGAGCAGAGTATATGGCACACCAAGGATGTTTTCAGACGCAATTGACCATAGGACGCCACACTTTTCCCTCCGACCTAATAGTTCCAGATTCACAAGGATTGGATGTGATATTAGGTATGGATTCGCTATCGAAGTATGGAGGTAACATCGATTGTGCCAGTAAGTCTATTTTGCTCACCACCCCGGAGGGAAAAAGGATTAAGTGTGTATCTAAGCATTCGCCTATAAGGACGCAAGTACATTCTCTAATGGGAGTTGTTCAGGAGGAAGTGTCAGTAGTAAAGGATTATCCGGATGTGTTTCCAGAGGAGTTACCTAGCATGCCACCGGATAGAGATATTGAGTTTTTGATAAAGTTGTTGCTCGGCACCGGACCTATATCTAAGAGACCGTATCGGATGCCAGCGAATGATCTGGAGGAGATCAAGAAGCAGATTAAGGAGTTGTTGGAGAAAGGTTTTATTCGCCGAAGTTCATCACCTTGGGGAGCCCCAGTGCTTTTGGTCGAGAAGAAGGATGGATCTTTAAGAATGGTCGTTGATTATCGTGCGCTGAATGAAGTGACTATTAAGAATAAGTACACGCTGCCGATGATCAATGATTTGTTCGACCAACTCCAGGGAGCGAAAGTATTCTCCAAGATAGATCTACGATCTGGATACCACGAATTGAAGATCCGAGAGAAGGATATACCTAAGACAACCTTCACCACACGGTACGGGCTATATGAGTATACGGTTATGTCATTTGGATTGACTAACGCGCCTGCCTATTTCATGAGTATGATGAACAAAGTGTTCATGGAGTTCTTGGATAAGTTCGTCATGGTATTCATAGATGATATTCTGATATACTCAAAGGATGAAGAAGAACATGCAGAGCATTTGCGTTTGGTATTGGAGAAGCTCAAAGAACATCAGTTATATGCCAAGTTTAGCAAATGCGAGTTTTGGTTGAAGGAAGTTGGATTCCTAGGGCATGTTATATCAGGAGAAGGTATAGAAGTGGACCCCGTCAAAGTGCAGGCACTCACTAAGTGGTTGGCACCCACTTCAGTTGGAGAAATCCGCAGTTTTCTTGGACTCGCGGGATACTATCGGAGATTCATAGAAAATTTCTCCAAGATTGCAAAGCCCATGACGACATTGTTGAAGAAGGAGACAAAGTTCGATTGGACTGAAGAATGTGAAGAAAGTTTCCAGGAGTTGAAGAAATGGTTGACGACAGTCCCAGTGCTGATATTGCCAGATATACGCCATGATTTCCAAGTGTACTGCGACGCTTCACGCTTAGGACTTGGAGGAGTACTTATGCAGGATGGAAGAGTTGTTTCCTATGCATCCCGTCAACTGCGACCGCACGAGTTGAATTACGCGATGCAAGATATGGAGTTAGCAGCTGTAGTGCACGCACTGAAAACCTGGATGCATGTGGGGACCCCGACTCATAAGTCGTGATCACCGAATGCACGTGTACAGTGATCCCAGAGATCAATGCTCACTGAACACACAGAAGCTGAATAACAAGAGTCTTACATCCATACATACCGTATTACATAAATAGGACCATTATGGTCAAGTCTTGAATATATCATCGCAGTGGAAATCTTTAATGACAACTTGGACCCATGCCATCTGCCTTAACCCTACAGGCATTCTGACTGGGAAGCGTCCTAGCTCGCATGCTCGTCACCAAGAAATCTTCTTCATAACCTGTTCTTTCATGGCTGGCCAATAAAATAACCAGTGGCAAGCCAATGAGTACATTGAATGTACTCGCAAGCAACCCAAGTGATGACAGAATAATTATGCAAGGCTCTACTGCTAGATTGGCAGTTTTGCGGAAAGCTAGTTTTTCATATGCAAGTATGATCAACATATAACATGGATATGCATGTGTCTGTAACAAGTATCAGGAGGTCACAGACATCAATATCGAGAAAGAGTTGTAATCAACTCATGTTCAAGCTCATTGTGACTTCCTCAAGAATCACATCATCAACATCACAGAACCATGTTGTTTTCTCACACACACACACCAGGTTTCGCAAACATTGGACGTAGCCCAAGAGCGGTTAGCCAACTGTCCTTGACCGTGGACACGGCTATTCGAATAGTTTTACACTCTGCAGAGGTTGCACACTTTACCCACAAGATCCGGGGAACTTCCGTGTCATCCACGACCCGCGGTACCTCAAGTACCCGGGGTAAGCACCCGATCACTATCTTTCCCTAGACGACACTAACATAGAGTCCACTCGATTGGTAGTAACCCCCGTGCCCACATTACACATCTTAATAATTGTGGAGACTCGCTCCCATATTCATCACATACCACTGACACGGGGTACCAACGGTGTGTTTGGTGCCCTATAAAAACAGTCATGGCCGCCTATCCAAGCACGACCCCGTCCCGAGAGTGACCTCATGTCACCCCCGTCACTAGTAATGCGGGCACCATGCTAGTATCGACCTAGGTAATCAATAATGCCCTTTCACATATAAGGGTAGAGTGGTTGCGCATGTAAGGTTGGAATAACGGTCGCAACTTAAACCAATCCGTTTTTCAAAACAACACACACACTTTCCTCGGTACACCACTTCGTCATCAAGTGGTTACCCATCTCACCATCTCCCTCGGGCATAAATGGCACCCGATGGGGTTTCGAAAAGTCTTTTGAAAGTATCCTGCCTCCGTCACCATGCATATACCCGTCCCATTTGCGTAGCCACTATTAAAGCAACCTAACTACTCCCACCCACATAACCCTCATAGGAAGGTAGGGTCATGTTTGATGCAAGTTTCAATAGTAAAGTAACAGAGGTAGCAACCAAAGTGGTTTCCACCTCAACATGATTCCGATGCATTGATAATAAGGTGCTATGAGATATGCATAAAAAGGTTTCTCGAACATGGTCAAAGGGCTGCTTGCCTTATTCTTCCGAGCCTTCAAACCTTCTGGTCCATCTCCGAGTATTCCGTTTATTTCGTCAACTAACGATGGAAACAATCATAATAAGCAACACAATCAAAGCAAAAATAAAATTGCTCTAAAAATAGGAGTTGGACTTTTCTAGGATACCTCTGGTCATATGAAAAATAACCAAGGTGGTTTCATAGGCATTGGATCAATGAATAGCTTGGATCATTTCAATGTGATGGAGCCAAGGGGTTTTATGGATTTGAAGGAAGTGTACAGAAATATATTCTTGAATGATGAGCAAAGGCACCCATCAACAAGTCATGATTTTAGAAGCATCTAGGAGTTGGTTTCACTGGATTTGGAATTCAAATGAATTTCCTAGGATTTTGCAAAGCTGATAAATATGAAGAAATGGCTCAATATTTGGTGGGGTACAGAAAGTATTAATAAAAATGTTCCAAAACTAAGTTTGGATATGACAAGCATCTAGGAATTTCAATCACTGCATTTGGATCAAGATTGAGCTCTCTGTGATTTTCTAAAGTTCATCACAGAAATGAAATATTGGCATTTGATAATTATTTGTGAAGGAAATGTTTCTGGAATAATGTGCATGTTGCACCATGTGATAGAGCATGATTTTAGAGACTACCAGAAATTTGAATCTCCAAATTTGGAGTTCAAATGAATTATTTATGGGTTTTTGAATTATACAGAAAAAGAAAAGGGAAAGAGAAAAGGGCTAATACCCTTATGCTGCGCGCAGGGCGAAGAATAGCTGCATAGCAACTGGGCCGGCCCAACTGTTCGGCCGCGTGCACAGGAGCCTGGCCACGTCGAAGGCGCCCGCGGGGATTACACCTTTGCGGCGGCTAGGCGGTTTCGGCCGAAGCCGCTTCCACTTAAACGACGAGGCCCAGCCTCCAGGTCGCTGACGCGCGGGGCCCAGCGCTCAGGTTCATCCCCTTCCTCCCGCGCGACGCGGCGGGGAGGAACAGAGGCGATGCTCGACGGCGGCTTGCCGGCGCTGCAGGGCATCTCCGGCGACGCTCGGGCTATGAATGGACTCAGCGAAGAACGCCGCTTCCACTCATGTATGCCACGGCTACGAGGGATGATCGAATTGACGGCAGCTTGGACGCAGGCGGACGATGGCATCGGCAAGAGTTGGGCATGGTGCTATGGTGCGCCATTTGACGAGAGGAAGATCGTGGGAGGTCCGCCTAGCTCAGGGGAGTCCGCTGGTGGGGGTAGGAGAGGGAGGAAAGCTCGGGCTGGCTCGAATTTGAGCGGAGGCCGGCGGCGGAACTCCGGCCAGAAAGGTGGTTGCGAGGCACGGGGAGAGCGATGAGTTGGCCTGGGAGGCGTATGAGAGAAGGGAAGGGCCAAAGGAGGTGCAAGGGGGTTCGGGGGTGCCCTATATGTAGGTGGGCGTCGGTCCACCGAGGCGCTGTGCGCCGGCGAGCCTGTTGCCATCGCCACGGGTCAATTGAGCTCGCCGCAGCGTGTCTGGGGTGCTTGTGGGATTGGTCAAGGCCTAAAGAAAGAGAGAGGGGGAGCGGGGAGGTGCCAGAGCGTCGCGCGTGCGAGCTTGCTCACTGGAGCGCTCGGGCGGCCATGGCGCGCATCCGAGCAGAGGTGAGAGAGGAGGAGAGAGGAGGGGGCCGACCGCCCAGCGTGTTGCGGACACCGAGGCAGCCTCGGGGGACACGAGGGGGAGGCCCAAGGCTGTCGGGAGCAGCCGATTGGAGGCGGCTACAGTGCGGGAGCGCACTGTAGCGCGCTCCCGAGCGCCCAAATGGCTGGCACGGCTGCGCCCTCGCCGCTCTGGTCATGTCCATCGTGCCCAAGGTTGTCTAGAAGGTTAGGGGAGGAGTAAAGAAATGGCCTGTGGCCTTGGATGCTCTAGGGAGCCACTGGAATGAGGAGGGAGGTGAGGGAGAGGGAGTTTACTGCTATCTAGCAGTGTGAATTGGGGTTTTACCCCCTCCAATGATTGAGCTGAGGCCATAGAGAAGTTACTGGGGGTAGTAGATGATCAGGAGAAGCTGTGGTAAGAATTTGAGGTAAAGGGAAATAGTAAAAGGGGTCCAAACAAGGGTTTTGCTAATTGGACAGAAGGTGTTTGATCAGGTTTTGGGAAAAGCAAATGACTTCCAATTGGCATGGGACTTAATAGGATCAAATGTCACATATAATTAGGCCCCTCTACCAAATTTGAGCTCATTTGGGCAAAGTTGCCAATGTAACTTTGGTGAACCCTAGAAATCAACAGAATTGGTTGCACCATGTTTGAGTTAAGCTAATCATCTCCCCTTGATGCACCACTTGGTGTAGCATCATCATTTGGGGTTATGATCATGCCCACAAAGTTTGAAGCCCCAAGTAAAAAGTTGATAATGTAGAGTTGTTCAAATTTGAATTTTAACAGAAATGGTTTTGGGGCACTTAGATCAAGTATTGCTTCTCCAAAACTTGTGCCATTTGGCAGGGATGCATGATTACATCATTTTAGCATGTGCACCAAGTTTGAGAGCATTTGGACAAGTTTGGCAATGTAGAGTTGCTCAAACTTCAAATATGGACAGAATGGTTTTGAGGGGATTTGATGATGATTCCTTGATCTTCAAGGCATGAGGCTTTGCAAGATCATCAAATATGTCATATATGACATGATAGAATTTCCCTGGAATTTTTGGAGAATATTTCCTTTGTAAATATTTCAAAAGCTTGAAATATCCAGAAAGGGTTTTGGAAGGATTTGCCCAATATTTTGAACATGACCATGTGTTGAAACTCTTATATATGGACAATATATGTCCTATGAGTTTCCCTGAATTTTGGCAAATATTTTTGAAATACTTAAATAATTTTTCCCTATTAAAGACCATTTCTGGCCTTAAGAAAAAGCTTTTAAATAAAATAGGAAAATAACTTTTAAAATTATACTTTTGTGGTTTCTGGGAGTCCTATACCTAATAGGATTCAAATATAATTTTTGGAAGATTTTTCACACCCTAATTAAGGTACTTGTAGTGCAAACCTCAATTTAGGGGTTTTTGGAAAACTAATTTTTGAAAATACTTTTTGGCCAAAATATTTTTATAGGAAAATTCTATATTGTTCTATACACATGGCATGATCATTGGGAAAAAGTATTGGATCAGGGAGATGAAGTATGAGAGTTGGAGGATTTATTTGATTTTTAGAGCACTAGCAAACAACAGACAAAAGTCAAATCAAGCAAAGTCAAAAACACTCAAAAGTTTTTGCAAATCCACATTTTTAACATGATAATTAGCTTAAGCAAAGTGGCATGAAAATCAGGGTGTGACAGACCTACCCCCCTTACAAGAATCTTGTCCCCGAGATTCCGAGACTAGGCATGGAAAGAAAGGCGGAGTCTTGGATACGGGGTAGTCTTCACTTCTTCTTGTTGGTTCTGCTTCCGAGTGGTGCTCCTTGGAATCCTGAAGTGCTTGATGGTATGGCTTCGCTTCCGTCGTTCTGCTTCGTCCAGAATGCGGATGGGCTTCTCGCGGTAGGTCAAATCAGGCTGCAGATCAATGGCTTGGTGATCAACATCCTTGTAGAGATTAGGCTTGTCCGGAACTTGGAGACATTTCCGGAGTTGTGACACATGGAATACATTGTGCACACCGGATAGCTCGGGTGGTAGTTCCAACTGGTAAGCCACTTCTCCTCGTCGTGCAGTGATCTCAAAGGGTCCAATGAACCTTGGTGCGAGCTTCCCCTTGACGTGGAAACACTTGATTCCCTTCAGAGGAGTTACCCACAGGTACACATGGTCCCCGACATGGAAACTCATGTCCCGACGGTGAGTGTCAGCATAGCTCTTTTGCCTTGACTTGTCTGCCTTCAAACGCTCTCTGACTAGTTGGACTGGCTCTTCTGCTGCGCGGAGAATATCCGGTCCAAAGACTAGCCCTTCTCCAGTCTCTGACCAGTTGAGGGGTGTGCGACATCTGCATCCGTACAACACCTCAAATGGTGCCATCTGAAGGCTCGACTGGTAACTGTTGTTATAGGAGAACTCGGCAAAAGGGAGACAATCCTCCCACTTGGCTCCATATGCCAAGACACATTCTCGGAGCATGTCTTCGAGAGTCTGATTGACTCGTTCTGTCTGACCTCCGGTCTGTGGGTGGAAAGCCGTGCTGAAAGATAACTTGGTTCCCAAGGCTTCTTGGAACTTCTTCCAGAACCTTGAGGTGAACTGGGTTCCTCGAGCTGACACAATCTCCTTGGGAACGCCGTGAAGACTTACGATTCGGTCGATGTAGAGAGCTGCCAGCCGGTTGCCATCATAAGTGGTCTTGACAGGAATGAAATGGGCCACCTTGGTCAAATGATCGACTATGACCCAGATAGAGTCATGTCCTCTATCCGACCTTGGTAATCCAGTGACGAAGTCCATTCCGACTTTATCCCACTTCCACTCAGGAACCTTGAGTGGTTGAAGCAATCCAGCGGGTCGCTGATATTCAGCCTTGACCCTTTGGCACACATCACACTTTGCAACATAGGTTGCAATCTCTCTTTTCATCTCGTGCCACCAGAATCGTGCCTTCAAGTCTTGATACATCTTGGTGTGAGCGTTCCTTCGACACGGAAATGCTCGGTTCCTTCGAGAGGGGTGGTTAGCAGATACGCCCGGTCTTCGACGCGGAAGTTTACTCCTTGATGACGGTGGTCGGTGTAGATCTTCCTTCTTGACAGGGCGGTCTTCAAATGTCTTCCATCCGGTTGTCCGTCTCTTCTTGTCTTCGGGTAGACAAGTAGGCCATCAAATAATGATGTTACCCAACTTGTCCAATTACTCCATGAGGTCAATGGGGGTGCGCAAGGTAGGCTGGGATATTGGCGGTGGTCTCCGTTGAGTATTTGCAGAGGCCTTCCTGACTTAGAGTGAAGGCCCGTGGTCAGAATCTGACCAGGTTGTGGCTTGGTGGGGCTTACGGGTTTCAAGGATTCTAGTGAGTGAGTGAACTTTTATCATCTTATCCTTAAGGACGGTTTCTGAGATGCCAATAGCTCTATCTAGTACTCCGAACGAAAAGCATAGACCAGCTTCAATCACCATTCATGCCATACATGTCCTCATGACCCTCAAGAGACGGTCTATCAAAATTGTACTTGCCTACGATCCCCAAATCCATATGTATGTCTACCCCTAAAATCCATGGGTAGGTCACACATGCTGCTAAGCTTGAATTAAACTCCATAATCCAAGCACTCAACCTATTCTTGCAAGGCTCATGATAAGGCATCTCTATTCTAAGGAAACACGTCATATGCCACTCCAAGATTTTGTTTCCTTCCTATAGATCAACTCCAATAGCCCGGTAATTTCTATCAATCACCACATAATCCAACAATTCTAAAAATCCGATGTCTATGGTGTTCCACAAGATCTCAAGTCCCTATGATATCCAAATACTGGGAAGGACTTTGCATTACGATAGTATGTCCACCAAATTCTCATCATCCGGGTCAAGTAAACTCCAAGATCACGATCATATAGATCCCTAAATCAACTCCGACAAATAATCCAATCTCCAAGGTTCTTGTCCACCGAGAAGCATGATATCATAATCAGGATCATAGGCCTAAATCCAATTTTACTTCGAACCACGCAGACACATCCAGCATTTATACCAACCAGAATCACCTACATAAATCCAAATCTCATGCCCAACGAGAATTCATACATGCTTCCCCAAAGTCAGGATCCCACCAATATGAAAACCTCACAATCCACCAAGGTCTCAGATAATTCCTCGAAGTCACTGATATAAAGCCACCAAGTCATCTGTCCAATATCCTCGAACTGGTCTATCTATGGCATCGTCAGATCTCGTGCTATATTAGGATGAAAATGTGCTCACTCACTGTGTCCACTAGTTCCATTACGAACCCAGTGTTGTGCAAGGTTATAAAGGCTTAACTGGTTCTCTCGCTTTACCATGGGTTAGGCACATGGTTAAGGATTCGTGTTGGACTGTCTCGTGAAGTCTCAAAGGGTCTAGGAATGGGGTTACTGGTCTGGAGGGTTAAACATAACTCTACGGGGTTGCAATTGATCGTGGAGGTTGTAGCATAAGTCTTCAGTGCCAGTTGGCTGCTGAGGTAGAATCCTTGGTGCATCTTGTCTTGCGGGTCTTCAGTTGGGGAGAGAGAGAATAGAGGGAAGAAGCAGCGTAGAGGAGGGAAATGCCTAAAGGGGGTTCTATAGTGCAGGTGCAACAAACAGGTGCAAAAATGTCGAAACAAAAGAAACAAGGCAAGGAAGGTGGTATAGCCATGCACTTGTTGCCTAGGGCAAAAGTGTGACTTATATCAAAACACAAACAAATAAAAACAAGCAACTCACAATCATGGTTCTATTCGAACCATCATACGGACTCGACTACGCATAGGGGGTACACGACTCATCCTACCCTAGGGGTTCTCGGACTCCGTGTCGTGACTTGTGCCTCGTGCAGTCTCCTGAGTTTCCTCAGGTGTTGCTATGTCCCTTGTAGTTGTTTGATGAATGATCCGGGTTGAGCATGAAGAATCTTCAACAAATTCTCGCCTGACGGAGTGATGTGGTGAAGGTGCCTCCTTGTAGCTGGCGTTGACTTGGTCTTCTCTTGTCTCTTTAATCATGACGATCCCTTGTGCCTTCTGGGACGTCGAGGGTACCAGGTAGGCGATCCGTATGCAATGACAATAACAAGGCATAATAGAGGTCCAACATGTCGGTTTCGTTGTTGAAAACATCGGCACCAAGAGCGGGGGACGAAGAGAACCGTTTTCCTGCTCACTATAGTGAGGCGGACCAAATGGCGAGGTTCTCATCCACCGGTGGTTGCCGATACAACAACGGTAGTGACAGGATTACTCTATTAGCGATGCATATCATGATTTTGCATAACCTATAGCCTGGTCATCATAGGCCAATGTTGCATCGTCTTGGGGCACTGTCAAAGGTGTCACCATCTTCTGGTCTTCATGTCCTCATTCCTCGAGGATGGATTTCCTGTTGGCATTGTCTTGTCGTGGTGTCACCAATCGTGCGTCCAGAAGAGGTGGGTGAGTGTTTGGCAAGGTGCACTCCATGAGGATTACAGAAAATCCAGTGGTCTGGGGCATAAGGGTTTTAGCGACCAAGGTTTTGAAGGGGAAGAGATCAAGTATAGCCTAGTTTTCGAAAAACTGAGAAGGGAAGAGGAGTATAGATAGTTTTGAAAACTACTAATAATTTTGGAAATAGTTTTACCCTAACTAACGACCATGCTAACTAAGGCTTCCTACAGTCAGGATGGCTCTGATACCAGCTCTGTGGGGACCCCGACTCATAAGTCGTGATCACCGAATGCACGTGTACAGTGATCCCAGAGATCAATGCTCACTGAACACACAGAAGCTGAATAACAAGAGTCTTACATCCATACATACCGTATTACACAAATAGGACCATTATGGTCAAGTCTTGAATATATCATCGCAGCGGAAATCTTCAATGACAACTTGGACCCATGCCATCTGCCTTAACCCTACAGGCATTCTGACTGGGAAGCGTCCTAGCTCGCATGCTCGTCACCAAGAAATCTTCTTCATAACCTGTTCTTTCATGCCTGGCCAATAAAATAACCAGTGGCAAGCCAATGAGTACATTGAATGTACTCGCAAGCAACCCAGGTGATGACAGAATAATTATGCAAGGCTCTACTGCTAGATTGGTAGTTTTGCGGAAAGCTAGTTTTTCATATGCAAGTATGATCAACATATATCATGGATATGCATGTGTCTGTAACAAGTATCAGGAGGTCACAGACATCAATATCGAGAAAGAGTTGTAATCAACTCATGTTCAAGCTCATTGTGACTTCCTCAAGAATCACATCATCAACATCACAGAACCATGTTGTTTTCTCACACACACACACCAGGTTTCGCAAACATTGGACGTAGCCCAAGAGCCGTTACCCAACTGTCCTTGACCGTGGACACGGCTATTCGAATAGTTTTACACTCTGCAGAGGTTGCACACTTTACCCACAAGATCCGGGGAACTTCTGTGTCATCCACGACCCGCGGTACCTCAAGTACCCGGGGTAAGCACCCGATCACTATCTTTCCCTAGACGACACTGACATAGAGTCCACTCGATTGGTAGTAACCCCCGTGCCCACATTTCACATCTTAATAATTGTGGAGACTCGCTCCCATATTCATCACATACCACTGACACGGGGTACCAACGGTGTGTTCGCTGCCCTGTAAAAACAGTCATGGCCGCCTATCCAAGCACGACCCCGTCCTGAGAGTGACCTCATGTCACCCCCGTCACTAGTAATGCGGGCACCAAGCTAGTATCGACCTAGGTAATCAATAATGCCCTTTCCCATATAAGGGTAGAGTGGTTGCGCATGTAAGGTTGGAATTACGGTCGCAACTTAAACCAATCCGTTTTTCAAAACAACACACACACTTTCCTTGGTACACCACTTCGTCATCAAGTGGTTACCCATCTCACCATCTCCCTCGGGCATAAATGGCACCCGATGGGGTTTTCGAAAAGTCTTTTGAAAGTATCCTGCCTCCGTCACCATGCATATACCCGTCCCATTTGCGTAGCCACTATTAAAGCAACCTAACTACTCCCACCCACATAACCCTCATAGGAAGGTAGGGTCATGTTTGATGCAAGTTTCAATAGTAAAGTAACAGAGGTAGCAACCAAAGTGGTTTCCACCTCAACATGATTCCGATGCATTGATAATAAGGTGCTATGAGATATGCATAAAAAGGTTTCTCGAAGATGGTCAAAGGGCTGCTTGCCTTATTCTTCCGAGCCTTCAAACCTTCTGGTCCATCTCCGAGTATTCCGTTTATTTCGTCAACTAACGATGGAAACAATCATAATAAGCAACACAATCAACGCAAAAATAAAATTGCTCTAAAAATAGGAGTTGGACTTTTCTAGGATACCTCTGGTCATATGAAAAATAACCAAGGTGGTTTCATAGGCATTGGATCAATGAATAGCTTGGATCATTTCAATGTGATGGAGCCAAGGGGTTTTATGGATTTGAAAGAAGTGTACAGAAATATATTCTTGAATGATGAGCAAAGGCACCCATCAATAAGTCATGATTTTAGAAGCATCTAGGAGTTGGTTTCACTGGATTTGAAATTCAAATGAATTTCCTAGGATTTTGCAAAGCTGATAAATATGAAAAAATGTCTCAATATTTGGTGGGGTACAGAAAGTATTAATAAAAATGTTCCAAAACTAAGTTTGGATATGACAAGCATCTAGGAATTTCAATCACTGCATTTGGATCAAGATTGAGCTCTGTGTGATTTTCTAAAGTTCATCACAGAAATGAAATATTGGCATTTGATAATTATTTGTGAAGGAAATGTTTCTGGAATAATGTGTATGTTGCACCATGTGATAGAGCATGATTTTAGAGACTACCAGAAATTTGAATCTCCAAATTTGGAGTTCAAATGAATTATTTATGGGTTTTTGAATTATACAGAAAAAGAAAAGGGAAAGAGAAAAGGGCTTATACCCTTATGCTGCGCGCAGGGCGAAGAATAGCTGCATAGCAACTGGGCCGGCCCAACTGTTCGGCCGCGTGCACAGGAGCCTGGCCACGTCGAAGGCGCCCGCGGGGATTACACCTTTGTGGCGGCTAGGCGGTTTCGGCCGAAGCCGCTTCCACTTAAACGACGGGGCCCAGCCTCCAAGTCGCTGACGCGCGGGGCCCAGCGCTCAGGTTCATCCCCTTCCTCCCGCGCGACGCGGCGGGGAGGAACAGAGGCGATGCTCGACGGCGGCTTGCCGGCGCTGCAGGGCATCTCCGGCGACGCTCGGGCTATGAATGGACTCAGCGAAGAACGCCGCTTCCACTCATGTATGCCACGGCTGCGAGGGATGATCGAATCGACGGCAGCTTGGACGCCGGCGGACGATGGCATCGGCAAGAGTTGGGCATGGTGCTATGGTGCGCCATTTGACGAGAGGAAGATCGTGGGAGGTCCGCCTAGCTCAGGGGAGTCCGTTGGTGGGGGTAGGAGAGGGAGGAAAGCTCGGGCTGGCTCGAATTTGAGCGGAGGCCGGCGGCGGAACTCCGGCCAGAAAGGTGGTTGCGAGGCACGGGGAGAGCGATGAGTTGGCCTGGGAGGCGTATGAGAGAAGGGAAGGGCCAAAGGAGGTGCAAGGGATTGGTCCAGGCCTAAAGAAAGAGAGAGGGGGAGCGGGGAGGTGCCAGAGCGTCGCGCGTGCGAGCTTGCTCACTGGAGCGCTTGGGCGGCCATGGCGCGCATCCGAGCAGAGGTGAGAGAGGAGGAGAGAGGAGGGGGCCGACCGCCCAGCGTGTTGCGGACACCGAGGCAGCCTCGGGGGACACGAGGGGGAGGCCAAAGGCTGTCGGGAGCAGCCGATTGGAGGCGGCTACAGTGCGGGAGCGCACTGTAGCGCGCTCCCGAGCGCCCAAATGGCTGGCACGGCTGCGCCCTCGCCGCTCTGGTCATGTCCATCGTGCCCAAGGTTGTCTAGAAGGTCAGGGGAGGAGTAAAGAAATGGCCTGTGGCCTTGGATGCTCTAGGGAGCCACTGGAATGAGGAGGGAGGTGAGGGAGAGGGAGTTTACTGCTGTCCAGCAGTGTGAATTGGGGTTTTACCCCCTCCAATGATTGAGCTGAGGCCATAGAGAAGTTACTGGGGGTAGAAGATGATCAGGAGAAGTTGTGGTAAGAATTTGAGGTAAAGGGAAATAGTAAAAGGGGTCCAAACAAGGGTTTTGGTAATCGGACAGAAGGTGTTTGATCAGGTTTTGGAAAGCAAATGACTTCCAATTGGCATGGGACTTAATAGGATCAAATGTCACATATAATTAGGCCCCTCTACCAAATTTGAGCTCATTTGGGCAAAGTTGCCAATGTAACTTTGGTGAACCCTAGAAATCAACAGAATTGGTTTCACCATGTTTGAGTTAAGCTAATCATCTCCCCTTGATGCACCACTTGGTGTAGCATCATCATTTGGGGTTATGATCATGCCCACAAAGTTTGAAGCCCCAGGTAAAAAGTTGATAATGTAGAGTTGTTCAAATTTGAATTTGAACAGAAATGGTTTTGGGGCACTTAGATCAAGTTATGCTTCTCCAAAACTTGTGCCATTTGGCATGGATGCATGATTACATCATTTTAGCATGTGCACCAAGTTTGAGAGCATTTGGACAAGTTTGGCAATGTAGAGTTGCTAAACTTCAAATATGGACAGAATGGTTTTGAGGGGATTTGATGATGATTCCTTGATCTTCAAGGCATGAGGCTTTGCAAGATCATCAAATATGTCATATATGACATGATAGAATTTCCCTGGAACTTTTGGAGAATATTTCCTTAGTAAATATTTCAAAAGCTTGAAATATCCAGAAAGGGTTTTGGAAGGATTTGCCCAATATTTTGAACATGACCATGTGTTGAAACTCTTATATATGGACAATATATGTCCTATGAGTTTCCCCGAATTTTGGCAAATATTTTTGAAATACTTAAATAATTTTTCCCTATTAAAGACCATTTCTGGCCTTAAGAAAAAGCTTTTAAATAAAATAGGAAAATAACTTTTAAAATTATACTTTTGTGGTTTCTGGGAGTCCTATACCTAATATGATTCAAATATACTTTTTGGAAGGTTTTTCACACCCTAATTAAGGTACTTGTAGTGCAAACCTCAATTTAGGGGTTTTTGGAAAACTAATTTTTGAAAATACTTTTTGGCCAAAATATTTTTATAGGAAAATTCTATATTGTTCTATACACATGGCATGATCATTGGGAAAAAGTTTTGGATCAAGGAGATGAAGTATAAGAGTTGGAGGATTTATTTGATTTTTAGAGCACTAGCAAACAGCAGACAAAAGTCAAATCAAGCAAAGTCAAAAACACTCAAAAGTTTTTGCAAATCCACATTTTTAATATGATAATTAGCTTAAGAAAAGTGGCATGAAAATCAGGATGTGACAATACATTAGCTTATTAGAAATCGTTGTGATGTGTACACGGATCACAAGAGTTTGAAGTACATTTTCACACATAAGGAGCTGAACCTCAGACAAAGGAGATGGTTGGAGCTTATAAAGGATTATGATATGAAGCTGCACTAGCATCCAGGCAAGGCCAACGTCGTGGCAGACGCTTTGAGCCGGAAGAGTTATGCCAATACCCTAGTAAAAGGGGGTTTGCAACAGGAGTTAGTAGAACATCTCAGGGAGCTTCGTTTGGAGATAGTTCCTAGAGGTTTCGTTGCAACGTTGGAAGTTCAGTCGACATTACGGGGAAAGATACGGGAAGCACAGAAGGATGATAAGGAAATTGCAGAGATAAGGAAAAGGATGAGTGAAGGAAAAGCCAAGGGATTTTGTGAGGACGAACACGACACCTTGTGGTTTGAGGATCGAATCTATGTGCCCAACGACCCGGAGATCAGGAAGTTGATACTGCAGGAAGCACATGATTCACCGTACTCGATACACCCCGGAAACACCAAGATGTATTTAGATTTGAAGGAACATTTCTGGTGGACGGGAATGAAGAAGGACATTGCCGAGTATGTAGCCGTATGTGATGTATGCCAAAGAGTAAAGGCAAAACATCAGAAGCCAGCAGGATTGTTGCAGCCTATGCTGATACCCGAATGGAAGTGGGAGAAACTTGGCATGGATTTTATCACCGGATTGCCCAGGACCAAAGCAGGATATGATTCAATCTGGTAAGTAGTGGACCGATTGACGAAAGTTGCCCACTTTATCCCTATGAAAACCACATACACCAGTGCAAAGTTGGCCCAGATACACATGACTAGGATAGTATGTCTGCACGGAGTTCCGAGGACCATTGTATCAGATAGAGGAACACAATTCACCTCAAAGTTTTGGCATCAGCTACAACAAACTTTGGGAATGAGGATGGAATTTAGCACCGCTTTTCATCCGCAGACCGATGGACAGACGAAAAGAGTCAACCAGATCCTGGAGGACATGTTGAGAGCCTATGCGTTAGATTATGGATCTAGTTGGGATGATAATTTGCCCTACGCGGAATTCTCGTACAACAACAGTTATCAGGCCAGTTTGAAGATGGCACCATTCGAGGCATTGTATGGAAGGAGATGCCGAACACCGATAATGTGGGATGAAGTTGGAGACCGACAGTTGTTTGGACCAGACTTGATCAAAGAGTCTAAGTAGAAGGTGAAGTTGATTCGAGATAGATTGAAGGTAGCCCAGTCCAGGCAGAAGAGTTATGCAGACTCAAAGCACAAGGAGATAGCCTACGAAGTCGGAGACAGGGCGTACCTGAGAGTATCGCCTCTGCGAGGAGTTAAACGTTTCGGAGTTAAAGGGAAGCTAGCCCCGAGATTTGTGGGACCTTACCGTGTTTTGGAACGCATGGGAGAGGTTGCCTATAAGTCGGAATTGCCCGAAGGATTGTCAGGAGTGCACGACGTGTTTCACGTTTCGCAACTTAAGAAGTGCCACGCGGAGATGGTCGATATACCGCTTAGAGACACAGTACCCCTGGAAGCAATTCAGTTGGACAGTGATCTGACCTACGAGGAGAAGCCTGTTAAGATCCTCGAATTTTCGAGTAGAGTCACCCGCAGTAAGGTTATCAAGTTTTGCAAAGTTCAGTGGAGTCACCACACCGAGGAAGAAGCCACCTGGGAACGAGAAGATGATCTACGTCAGGACCACCCACACATGTTGTCTAGCCAAGTCGAATCTCGAGGGCGAGATTCATTCTAAGGGGGGTAGGTTTGTAACATCCCAAATTTTCAATTTGGAATGTTATACATAGATCATACTGCATTGCATGCTCTTTGCATTTTTGTTTGTGGCGTTCCTCGAAATTCTAAGCAACTCAAGGACCTACGGAGAGAGTGGGGAATTTTACCGTTTTCGTATTTGAGTTTACTCAAGTACCGGTACGAGGACAGTGTGATTCTAATTATTTTTCACTCCTAAAAATATTTTTAAATACAAAATATGAGCGGAGATAATATGACTTCTCCAAAATAATAGAAATATTGGAGGAAAAATGTTAAAATCACTTTTGGAATTTTTCTGGATTTATTTGCGATTTTATTTGCATAGGAAAAATGCATGTTTTTCAAAATTGCATTTAGGTCCGGGAAAAATGTTCACTTTGTCCTAATTATTATTAGAGGACGGTGAAAATTTATTTCGAGATTTTTGTAGTCCGTTTAGTATTTCTTTCGTTAGTTTTTCTGCGCCAGGACTCTTTTAGAAAAAAAAGTGCAAACCGACTTGGAGCCGTAGAGGCCCGGGACTCCGGGACTCTGGACTTTATAAGCCGCCACCCAGGGCCCAAGCCAGCCCAAGCCGCGCCGCCCCGCTGCCCTAGCCTCGCGCCGGATCGCCGTTCGCCGCCGCCGCCGCCGTTCGCCGCCGCCGCACGGCAGCGCTGTCGCCGCCGTTCGCCGCCCCGCCGCCCCGCCGCCCGCAGCGCGCCGCCACTCGCCGGACCGCCGCCGCCGTACCGCCGTCTCGCCGGAGTTCGTCGTTGAGGTAGTCATCGTTTTTTTGAAAGAACCGATCAATTTTCGTAAACCGTATATATGTTTTTTTATTACGTTAGATCGGTTCGATTTTTCGTCGGTTTAGTTATTTAGCGGACGTTCATTCGTAGGTTCGTTTTAACGAACGCTTTTCGTCCGTTAGCCGCAGACAGCGAACGTTCGTTCGTTAGCCTGTTCGTCATTTCTTTTTCGGGGTATTTATCCGCGATTATTCCGATCGTGATTTCCGCCCTGATCTTGTTTTTCGTTTTTCTTTTCGCTCGAGAGTCGGAATCAGGTGATTCAAAATCCCAGATCTTCGTCTCGATGCCCTCTTTAATTTTAACCAACTTGGACAAAGTTTTAGCTAATGTAAAATTTGACTTTAGACCAATTAGTAACCGGAGCTCGTTTCTTTCGCTGTTTGAGTTTCGTTGCTTCTTTCGATTTGATTCTTTTTGTAAACCGTAGTTCTTAAGTTGAACTTTCTGGTTAGATCTGTTCTTTTGGGGTTTTGCGTGTGCGTCATTGCTTGTTTGCTTATGTATGCTATTTTTTGCTTGCGATAGAATACCCGAACTGTGAAGCGTGCTACTACGAGTCTCTAGGTTTTGCGAATCGCCAGGAAGGCAAGTAACACTTTGATCATACCTCTTATTACCCAGTTTTTATGCATTAGATCAAACCCTCACACATTGCGTGAGTAGGATCTCTTAACTTGTGGGACTGGGAAGTAGATTGAGATAAAACCTATTACCTACATTATTTTCAAACCCTTGGGAGTTACCTCTACGTTTGCTTAGGTTGCTATGCTATGCTCGTAGACGTGGTTTGGGTTTGAGTGAAATCCATGACATATGTGAGTTGTTAATTAAGGATTCAACTTAAGGTGGCTACTTGAATACACATCTGGGTGGATTGGTTGCAGGGCACCTGGGGAACCCAGTGTTGTCCTAGGAAATCTCGGGGTTCCGTGTGATTTTTCCTATGGAATGCCACCCAGGCTCAAAGGGATCATAAAACTATTCATGCTAGAAACTTCCGTGTGCAGCCACATGACAATATGGGCTCTGGCATAGTTGATTAAGTTGTGGGAAACCTTTCCGTGATGGGCTAGCAGATGTAGAGGGATTGTAGGTGTACCGGCCCATCTATCCGGTTATGGGGACCTCTTCGGAATGACTGTGTCTCAGTCATCCGTTTCTCAAACACCATGCAGTGCGAGAAACCAAACGGAGGCGATCGAGTCTTGTGCGAAAAGTACACAAACCTCTACAGAGTGTACAAACTGATCATGATTAGCCATGTCCCTGGTTATGGACATCTTGAGTATCTGGTACTTGAAATATTGGTTGATCTCATCACTCCATAATTTAATTTGTTGGGTTAATGATGAACTTTTAATTTGGGATTGAGTTGGAGGTACCTTCTCAATGATTTTCAACCAACATGATAGTTAAAATAAAATTTATTCCTTTGTTGTAGGGAAAAATTGGCTTTACGCAAAAACTTTAACCTTAGAGCCTCCACCAGCCAAATACGCATATAGTATAGCCTTTCTTCTGTTACTTGCATCCTTTGTGTTATCTTGCCAGCATATTCCATGTGCTGACCCGTTTTCGGGCTGCAACATATTATGTTGCAGACTTTTCACACGAGGAATAAGATGTGCTAGGTCGTTTGTCATGCACTCAGCTATGCCGTTGGAGTTGATGGACTCACTTATCTTCCAAGCCTTCCGCTGTTATTTTGTTAGATGGCCTTATGCCATAGACTTTTGTAATAAGTTCTCATTGGAGACACTCGATGTAATAAGTGTGTGATTGCCACTCTGTAATAAATCATTCAAGTACTGTGTGTGTCAGCATTACCGATCCAGGGATGACACAGAACACAGAGACTTCGGTCCATTCGGATCGTGGTCGCTACATATGGTTTCACTGAGAGTTGAACTCGGTCACACCGATTTGTAAGTTTCTGCCAGACCGAACGTTACAAGTGCAATGGCCTAAGACAAATCGGTGAGACAGATTTCTACAACTCGGTCGGTCCGAGATGAGTTCGGCGGAAAACTAATCCAAATATTTTGAATCAAATCTAATCTAAAGGGAGTTTTCGCTGGATAGGATGATCTCAAACATGGCAAGAAATGTGGCATTGCCTTTGTGCTAAGAATCAGATTGAGAAAGCACAAAGGATGGAACTCATATCCTAACTCGTTGATGAGTTCATTACAGCAGTAAAGGTGGTGGAGATTCCCATTGACGGCGGCAGAGACCAGCGGCAGGGGGTCCTCGGTGACAAGAGGATGATCTGGAGACCTCGAGTCAGCAGAGATGGATGAGGGCGGGCGAAAAGATTAGGAAAACTTTCCAAGGTTCGGCCCATGGGTATATATATCTAGACCGTATCGGTGTGACCGAGTGGAACGACTCGGTGGCACCGAGATGCAAAACTTCTAGAAGTTACTGCAACTCGGTGTGACCGAATTGTTCTAATCAGTTGCACCGAGATTGAAAACCTAGATCAACTTAATGGACTCGTTATGACCGAAAGGGATGAATCGGTCAGACTGAAATGCACTAAGATGTTTTGGAAGTTTAAGTCTATGACGAATGGTGACTCCGAGTGCTCCTCACTCAGTGGGTTCGAATCTGACTTGATCAAACTTTTTGATGTAGCATGAATAGATTTTGAGACAAGAAAAACATAGATAGCTAGAGGGGGTTCTTAAGCATTCTTTTCCATCCATTTGGAAAAATAAGACAACCAAACAATAAAAGCAACAAATGGATGTCCTTGAATGAGAAAAATATGCACTCAACATGCTCACACAATAAGATAGCAAATCAAATATGTGGCAAAGCATGCACAAACACTCTAGCATCTATCAGGCAATTAGCAATGACTAGGTCATCTATATATGAGTATATTGACTTAGGAGTCAAATGAAAACATTTGATCATAGGTCATACTCATCGTTTAAGTGCAAGTGGGGTTACCACTTTTACATAAAGCTTTGTTGTGTTCACACCATTAGAGTTGCTTTAGCTCAATTCTTAAAGTAAAGCTCCCCAAGATGTGATATCCCCGCTAAGAGGGATGAACTAACCTTGGGTTTTGTCGTTGATGACTTCATGTAGGTGTTGAAGATGTAGATGCTCAACATTCATGTAGATCATTTGGATAAATCCATTAGAGTGACACTACAAGGAAAAGGGCTACTAATGGCGCACCGGTTTTGCCCATTAATGGCGCACTACTGGTGCGCCATTAGTAGCACGCCATTAGTATTATTTACTAATGGCGCACCTCTGGTGCGCCATTAGTATCTGGTATACTAATAGCGCACCACTGGTGCGCCATTAGTATAGTGCACGGTGCGCCATTAGTATGCCTCGCAGGGGGCCATCTATACCCAGGTGCTTTGGCATACTAATGGCGCACTACATAGAAGTGCGCCATTAGTAAAAAAAATTCAAATTTTTTTACAATTTTTTTTTCAAATTTTTTTTTCATAATTTTTTTTTTATTTTTTTTTCTTAATCTCAGATCATTATGGCTTAATATGGGGTCAATTTGCTTAATCTCAAGTCAAATCGCACTCTGTGGTCAAACTTTCCATAAGGTCACCCATCCTCACACTACTCCAGCCCGAGCACGCTTAACTTCGTAGTTCTATCCAACCCCAGCACCAGCTCACTTCAGCTTGGTGGTGCAGGACGACACTCGCCTCGCATCGCCCTTGCCTCCTGAAGATTCTTGATTGCCTTGGCAACAAACTCATGAACACTTGGCGCCTGGTGCCCCGTGCTCTCCTCGCAGAAGAGCGCACTGAAACATGCCTCCACATGGTGCCCTAGCGCCTCCCTCGTGACGTTGGCTAGGTCGGAGGCCCTCCAGATGAGAGTCCCCGAGTCTAGCCCGAGAGCGGCGCCGGGCACGCCTTCCTATGGGAGAGGGGAAGGCGCCCCGTCGGCTGGCGCAGGTCCTCAGGCTTGGCCGTCAGGCGCTCCACCGTCTTGAGGCCCCAGGGTGAGCAACAACTTCTTCTTCTTCTGCGGGACAGCCTCAGGTGACTAGGCAAAGCCTTCGGCATCTGAGTTCTCAACCGCTGCAGCTTGGTAGGCGCGCTCGAGGGAGCACACCGCATCTCTCTCATTGCAGGCGACCGTGATGATGCCACCGCTTCCTGGCATCTTGAGGATGTTGTAGCCGTGGTGGTCGCTGCCCTAAACTTGGCCAAGGCCAGGTACCCGAGGATGGCATTGTACGGGAGATGGATGTGGGAGACGTCGAACTCGATGAGCTCGGTGTGGTAGTTCTTCCGGTCGCCAAAGGTGACAGGGAGTTAGATCTGACCTATCTGGGTGGTGGAACCGTCGGTAACACCTGAAAAGGGTCTGTCAAGGGTTCACGGAACCTAAAATCCCACATTTGGCGCGCCAGGTAGGTGTGTGCCGAAGCCTCATATCCGTCGGTCGACGCGCCACCGCTCCATCTCTTCCATGGCCAACGCTCACCGTGCTCGTGCTGAGCGACGGGCCGCCCTCGCCGCCCACATCGCTCAAACAGCTCCCGCCGGCGGACCTCCTCGCCGTTCTCCATCGCCCGCCGCCAACGCCGCCACCGGCCTGCCGCGGCACGAGCAGCAGGCCTCGTCGCAGTATCCCTCTGTGCGGCAGGAAGGACTCACAGCAACCACATCACTGACTCACGCTGGCTCGTCATCCCACGGCCGTCGCGGACCCGCGGACGCGGAGGCTACACTGCTCATGGCGCGCGAGCTCCTGCGCTACCGCCCATTGACGACCTCTACGAGGACTGGCTCGACCGCATCACCGAGCTTGTCAACGCCGCTGGGGGCTCTCCTGCCCCGTCCCTTTCACTGCCTTGCCCGCCTCCTCTTGCGGGCAACGTGGCCCATGAAGCGCCTCCACCACCTCCGCATCAAGGTGTCGTCCATGACCCAGGGCACGCGGCCTCGCGGCGTGACCCACTGCACGGGGTGCCCGTGCACGAAGAAGGAAGCTGCCAAGAGATCCAGCGACCTCAAGGAGGCGATCCCGTGCTCCCTCCGCTGCCGCGTCGAGAACGTGCACGCCCCGCAGTGGGGGCGCACGGAAACCAAGACCAAGCTCCGCCCCCATGACATGCTACGGTGTCAACAGCAGTCTGCAAAGCCCTCACTCTTGAGCTGCGCAACGTCAACTGGCCCGGGAAGTTCAAGCCCGACCTGCCTCCGTGCTACGACGCCACCCCCGACCCTGTTGAGTTCCTGCAGCTCTACGAGCTGAGGATCGAGGCGTCCAACGGCGACGAGAAGATCATGGCGAACTGGTTCCCCATGGCTCTCAACAATGGCGCGCGCTCGAGGCTCCTAAACCTACCCGCGGGATCGATCTCCTCCTGGGGCGAGACGCGTGAGCGTTTCATTGCCAATTCCTAGGGAGCCCGCAACCGCCCGCCAGCCACAGGTGATCTGCAGCGCGTCAAGCAGCAACCAGGAGAAACCCTGTAGAAGTACATCCAACGCTTTAACAGCGTTCGCCTCAAGATCCCCAAGGTCACGGACGAAGCCATCATCTCAGCATTCTCTGATGCCGTCCACGACGTCAAGATGAAGGAGGAGGTCGCCATCCACGAAGATCTGTGCATGGCCCTGGAGCTGTTCAACCTCGCGACCAGGTGCGCCAGAGCTAAGGAGGGGCGCCTTTCCCTTGTTGAGCTCCCCGCTGCTGACTCAGAAGTAATGAAGGCCAAGGCCAAATACGTGAAGCGCAAGGGGGTGGTTGTGTTCGCGGCCGAACAAGAGATGAAGCGTGGCCGCAACCACCTAGAGTCATCTAAGAGCAACCGTCCATTCTGCGCCTTCCACAATGTGCACAGCCACAACAGCAATGACTGCCAAGAGCTCAGGGCAATCCGACACGGGTGCATCGGCCGTTGCCCCGAGCGCACCGACCAGGCTACGGCCGTGGAAGAAGCTAGATTGGGGGGTGCTGGGACGACTGCGGCCCCTCGTCAGGAGTGGCGCGATCAGCCTCTTGAGGAACGCTGACATCATCTGCCTCGCGAGGGCGCCTGGAGGGACCAGCCTTGTGAGGACCATCCTCAGGGCAAGGCCGGCCTCCCTCCGCTGCCACCACCAAAGATGAACAATGCCCAAGACGAAGGGGCTGGGGACTTCCAGGAGTCTCGCGCAATCGCTTGCATCTTGGGCGGTGCGCAGGCTCCAGCCTCCCAGTGTATCTTCAAGCGGTTTGCCCGAGAAGTAAACGCAGCTCTTCCTAGGATAGAGGCCACACGGCTGGTCAAGTGGTCCAAGTGCGCCATCACCATCTACTCAGCTGAGCAGCTCAAGTGCGCGGCGACCGCCGGCGCTCTCCCAATGCTCTACTCACCCGTCATCAGCAACGTCCAAGTCACCAAGACCCTCATCGATGGCGGTGCAGGCCTCAACATTCTTTCTGTCGACACGTTTGACCGTCTCCATGTCGGGGTTTTGGTGCGACATATGCCAAAGGATGGCTTACCATGCATGGGGACAAGAGTACGTCCCCGGGCCCTGGAAGCAGGATAAGGCGATACTTAGGACACCTACGAATCTTACCCAGGTTCGGGGCTCTCCATGGAGATAACACCCCTAGTCCTGCTCTGTGGTGGCTCCGCATCATGACTAATGTCAATATGGTAGTGACAAGATTGCTCCTTGAGCTTTGTCGTCTAGAGGAGGAAGAAGGGCATGACTAGCTCTCTACGTCCTCTCTCTAGAGCAGGGGAGTGATCGCTAGGGTTCCTCCCTATTGATGTCTCTCTCTTTCTCTCTGTGTCTCTTAGGGTCCAACCCCTCCACACGGAGGACCCTGGGGGGTTTATATAGGCCTACCCCCCAGGGGTACAATGGTAATCTGGGCGGAGTGGCCCACGGCCGTCAGTGTCTCTGGGCGCCGGTCTCTCCACCGTCAGTTGGGGGCTGCCGTCTGTGGGCCCGCGTGATTGTCTTTTACTGTTGACGTCCTTCTGTTGATGGGAGCATCATCAGGATGGGAGTGGGTACAGTGCCACCGCCTCTCGGCCGTACACTGCCACCACGCCCTGTCTTGTCATCTTGATGGGGTTCAGACCCCCAGGGCACGGTTAGCCGCCTGCTACAGGGCGGCCCGTCCCCCAGGCCGCCTACCAAAGGTCGCTTGCTTCTGGGTGGCTCACTGGTGGGTGGGGCCTGCCGCCTGTTGGCCACTCCTCCTATGGGTAGTGGGATCATGGCTTCCTCTGACAAAGGCTAGGTCATCGGTGACATGGCTACAGTGACACACCGTTTAGGGGGTGTCCGTAAGTTAAACTCGCATTATAGCCAAGCTTTGTGGATCTTTTAAGGACAGGCTTAACTGTAGCCATGCCTTCGTCTCGTCACGGCTCCCTAGCACACGTCCCGAGGGGAAGGCACGGGGCCGTCTTCGAGATGCTGGCCGCCAGGCTGCCGCCTGTCAAGGCTCCGCCGCCTGCTAGCAGCCGGCTCCTAGGTGTTGCGGCCCTAGGAGGCGGCCCGATACGTAGGAGGATAGAGGATGACAAGTGGCCCTTATTTTTGTTGAAACGCCATGGGTCGTCGATGAAGACACTCGTGGTCAATATCTCCGACACTCCAAGTGCCTTATGACCAGCTACAACCCACCAGGCCTTTCTGGAGTGACCGACGGCTCCAACACCCCAATCGGACAGATCCGGCTCCCCATTACCTTCGGCACCCGCGACAACTACCACACTGAGCTCATCTACTTTGACGTCGCTCACATCCGTCTCCCATACAACGCCATCCTTGGGTATCTAGCCCTAGCCAAGTTCATGGCAGTGACTCACCATGGCTACAATGTCCTCAAGATGCCAGCGAGCCGTGACATCATCACCATCCCTTGCGAAGAAAAGGACGCAGTGTGCTCCCACGAGTGCGCTTACCAGGCTGTGGCAATTGAAGACCCGGACAGCGAAAACACCATCTACCCCTTGAAGCTATCCCGAAAAAGACGAAGCAGCTGCTTGCCTAGAGCCTCATGAGGATGCAGCACACGGCAGCCGTGCCTCAGGATCCGCGCCCGTGGATGGGGTGCCTCCCTGCCTCTCATAGGAAGGCATGCCCGTCGCCCCCCTCAGACCGGGCTCGGGGGCTCTCCTCTTGAGGGCCTCCGACCTGGCCAATGTTTGGAGGGAGGCGCTCGGGCACAATGTGGAGGCGTGCTTCACTGCATGTTTCTGTCAGGAGAGTTCAGTGCACGAGGCGCCAAGCGCTCAGGAGTTCATCAACCAAACAATCAAAGACATGTAGGTGGGCTGGTGCGAGGGCCCTCCTCATAGCTAGGTTCGCATGCCCTTTGGCTTGCCAAACCACGCGGCCCTGCACCAGCACCACATGCGGGATGTCCTGGCGGCTCGCGAAGCCAGGCATCACAAGATCTTGGTGGAAGTGGCGTCAGTCTTCACGATCTCTCAGAACCTCAGGAGCCTCGCAAGGCCCCGGAGTCAGGTGGCTCGTGAGGAGCCACATCTGCAGCGAGCCTCTTCAGCTACATCAACATCACTCCAGCATCGGTGCCAGGTGACTATTTTTCAGTTGGTTCGGTTGGGGGCGCCCCTTGGGCTGCAGCATCCCCATGTCGCACGCCTGCGACATGTATCTTTTTTGCATCTTAGCTTACTCTGTTGGCGGCGCCCCTCAGGGTGCATCATCCCAAGGTCGCACGGATCCGTCCTGGTGGCATGTATCACATTTTACATCACCTGGATTAGCTCGTTTCCTCTTATGGATTACCTTATGATCATCACCTGCTCACTCACCACCTCTTTTGGCCTTCCTAGCAGCCGAAACGGACTTCTGCTCATCCCACAATGGGGGCTACACACGTTGGCACGGCGCTTGTGCTCGGGTACATCGCTGCATCACTGACAAAATCCGAGAGATCTAGCTTGGACTCACGGCCCACCTCATGCACTTCACCTCACCAGGTCCTCGGTGCCTTTGTCTTCTTGCGGAAAGATCAGTGGCCCAGCGGTACGCGCGATTTTAAGTTTTGCTGTTTCGTTGGACTAACCCGTAGGAATCTCAGGAGCCCAACGACAGGTGGCCTTGCTGGTTTTGTCCTTCTCATGTAATTCGCTCGCGCGTTAAAGGGGGTGCTTCTGAGCATCGCGTCTCTGGGGCTCCTACTGACTCTCAATCCCTCACCTCCTGACCTTGACCACGGCATCGCGACCTGGCATACCAGTGGCGGCTGAGCTCCGCTCGAGGGTCGGGACCCGAGGACGCAGAGCACCTGGAAGAGCCGGAGAAGGGGAGGCCGGCTCAAAGCGCTAAGGTCTATTCATACGTCAAGGGGGACCCCTGAGCATCACGTCTCAGGGTCCTAACTGGCCACGCAGCCCCTCACTCCCTGGTCTCGTACAAGCCCGCAGCAGCTGAGGTATGCGCGGGGCCGGGCCCTGCCGATGCAGAACATCAATGCCTAGTCTAGCATTTCCTTCCCAAGGGCTATTCACACGTCAAGGGGGACTCCTGAGCATCGCGACTCAGGAGTCTAACTGGCCACGTAGCCCCTCACCCCTGGTCTCGTCCTGGCGATCTGGATGAGCCAGCAGCGGCTGAGGTATGCGCGGGGCCGGGCTCTGCCGATTCAGAATGCTAAAGAAAGTGGGAGGGAAATCACGAAAGCTTAGCCTTGCTGCCACGGGAACATATCAGGTGCATCGCATGGAGAACCACCTCCAGACCATCAAGATAAGTCACGCATCCAAATCAGTGCGACGCCACTACCCGACAAGTTTGGTTTCTGTAGTCATGCTCCAGCAATGCCGGCCCCCTTTTTAGCCTCCGGAAGCTGCTAGCACGCCAAGGGGGACCTCTGGAGCATTGTGCCTCAGGAGCTCTTACCAAACCCCGGGCCGCTCATCTCCTGGCCTTGACCACGGCATCGTGACCTGGCATACCAGCGATGGCTGAAGCTTCCCTTGGGACTGGGACTTGCCAGCGTAGAGCACCAAGCTACTGAAAGGATAAAAAGGAGGGACACTGCAAAGCAAGACTTGCAAACATGGATTCATAGCAAGAATAATAGGCATTGGAGCAAAAGTATTACAGGTTCTTTACACACCCCCACGGTGTTCGCTTTGATTCCTTGCCGGGAGCAAAATAAAGAGATTCCAGGAGATCCAAACTACGACCGCCACCGCCGACGCCATCATCAACAGTGTGCCATGAGAGGACGTCTCCAACCACGCTCAAGTGACCATCTGCGACGAACTCGTGCAACTGCCACGCTCCGGGCACGAAATGAGCTTGGATGCGCGTAGCTATCGTCGCTCGTCTGCAGAGACTCGTCAGGCTCGGGAGAGCTGCTGGACTCCCAAAGGCCATCGCTTTGGCTAGGAGAGCTGACGGCGGGACCGAGAGTAGGCATGGCGCCCGTCGATGTACCCCTTTGGTGGCTCCCACCAGGTCAGCACTCCTCAGGCATCCTTCCTCGTTGAAGACCTTGAAGAACAACATGGAGGCGCTGTCAAACTCGAAGTGGAAGACGGAGGCTCCATCAGGACGGCACACACGGGCGACATCGCCCCATCCTCGAGTCATGAAGACACCGGCTGCGGGATGACATCAACCTCCGCCTCCAAAGCTTGGCTGCAGCACCCAGTGTGCTGCAACCATAGCTTTGCATGCCCCCTTGCCGGCATCAGCTCGACAAAGAACCTCGGGAGCCGAATCCAAGAAGACGGTGGCATCACTGTCCACACCACGAACTCACGCGAGGAGTCCTCAGCGTGAGTTCGGGGGCCGACAGCCCTAGCGGCTCCAGCAGGACGACCTCGACCACGACGCAAGCAGAACGGGGTGCGACCCCCTTGCCCCTGGGCGTAGAAGGGCAGCGGGTAGCTAGGAGGGCCACTGACAACAAGGCCTTGTCACCTCTCGCCTCTCGTCAACGCCGCGGGGGCGGCTGAACCTCTTTTTCGGTAGAACCAATTCTCGCTCCACACAGGGAGTCTTTCCTTTTTTAGTAGCAGAGAATCTCCTTATCGGCGCCATGTGTGTGTCATGGTAGAACGGAGCGGCAAGGAGGAAGAAGAGGAGGAGGGGAACAAGAAGAAGGAGATGGGCAACGGGGGCTCCACCCCCTACACATTTATAGCCTAGAGGAGGCCAACCGTCGGCCTCCACAATCTCACGTAATGATGGTTTTCATGTGCATGCAGCAGGGTCTCGTCAAGTCTGGCAGTTGCCGAGGCAGCATGGAGAAGCGGAGATGCCCATGTCCAATCAAGTTGCCACGCGTCGACCAAGGCCGAAGGCGTCTGGGGCCTGCGGCGCTTCGCCCTTACCCCTTTGGCTTCGCCTCGAAGCCGAGTCCGTGCGCGCCTTGGGCCCGGGGGCTACTGTCGGCGTCCTGGGAATGGGGGTACCCAGACTTGCCTGCGTGCGGCCCGTGACGTGGCTCCATCAGCGGCCTGGTACGACCCAACTTCAGCAACCACAACTCAAGAACCTCGCGAGGTTGGCGATCGCAAGAGCTCTCTGGGAGCACCTCACGAGGTTCATGTGACCTGAGCCATGGCGACCAAGGCCAGGAAGGCTCCAGCGGGCGCAGTGTACCAGTTTCCTCCTTGGTGCTAAGAGGGCAAGCGCAGGCGCGGAGTTCCGAGGGATCAGGCAACGGTTTCCATATCGGTGCAACAAGACTGAGGACCGTCAGGGCGGAAGAATGGAGGTTATCGTGGAGCCCGACACGACGTCACCACCAGAGCTTTTGGCAGGGGAAGACCACTTTTGTCCGAATAACTTGTACTAGCTGTTCCCCTTCAAATTTGGCCGTTGTGGGATCCCTTTCCGTCAATATTTGGGAAGAGGACCAAGGCCACTATAAATAGGACCTAGCCACCACCATAGAGAAGGACCCGATCACTTGATTTGATCTAATACACCAGAAGCTCATCCGAGCCCAAGAACACCTCTCCTCCGGAGGCTGTTCATCCCTTGTACTAGTTCATCCTCGGCCATACAAGGCAATCCACCACACACACTGGAGTAGGGTATTACACCACAAGGTGGCCCAAATTAGTATAATTCTCTGTGTCCCTTGTTCTTTGAGTTCATCGAGCTAGGCCGTGGAATCATAGGGCGGGAGCGCTGGGGAGAGAGTGTTCCTCGTGTGCACTCCAGTGTTCCAACATCTCAAGGGTTTGCGAAACCTGAAATTCGGTAGGGTAGTCGCACTCGCGCTTCATCTCGGGCTCAGCAGGGAGCACAGTAGGTCCCTTGGGCTTGGCTTCCTTAGTCCTGGCCTTCTTGTTTTCTGGGTCAGCCTCTGGGAGCTTGACGAGCAAGAGACGACCCTCTTCCGCCCTTGCAAACTTGACTACCATGTTGAACATCTCCAGAGCCGAGCAAATGTCCTCATGAATGGCGAGCTCCTCCTTAATCCTGACATCCCGGACGCCGTCAGTGAACGCGGAGATGATGGCCTCGTCTGACACCTTGGGAATCTTGATGCAGATGTTGGTAAGATGCTGGATGTGTTTGCGCAAGGTTTCCCCCGGCTGCTGGTTGATGCGCCGCAGGTCTCCTATCGTAGGGGCGCAGTCACGAGTCCCTTCGAAGTTGGAGATGAACCGCTAGCGTAGGTCCTCCCAGGAAGAAATCGACTCCGCTGGGAGGTTCAGGAGCCACGAGCATGAACCGTCCTTGTGAGCCATGGGGAACCAATTGGCCATGACCTTCTCGTCACCACTGACCACCTCGATGCTCAGTTCGTAGAGGTGTAGGAACTCAACAGGGTCGGGTGTTCCGTCGTAGCGTGGAGGCAAGTATGGCTTGAACTTGCCGGGCCTAACAACGTGTCGCAGCTCCGGGGTTAATGCCCGGCAGCCTGCCCCGCCTTCGGACACCCGCCGTTGAGGTGGAGCTTGATCAGGGTGCTCATGCGCTGCTGCGGGAGGCGGCGCGCCACCTTTACAAGGCAGCACTAGGAGTGCACGTCTGACCTTAGGGTCGTTGTACCACCTGGTAGCTTTCTTCATCGCGCGCAGGCGCCCTGCGGGGCTAGTCGCGCCGGGAGCCTCGCGCCTTAGCTCGGGGACGACGTCTCGCCAGAGAGGAGGATGAGCGCCGTGGGCTAGATCGCCCGCCTGAGGTGGTGGAGGAGGCAGCAAGCGGGACGATGCTGGAACATCTCCCACGGTGCTGACGAGCTCGACGATGAGGTCCAGCCATTCCTCGTAGAGGTCGTCGGCCGGGTGGTAACGCAGGAGCTCACGCGCCATGAGCAGCGCAGCCTATGAGTTCTCCGGCCCACGATAGGTGTGGGAGGACGAAGTAGCCGCTGGAGCCACTGATAGGGTTGCAGTGCGGCCGTCGTGTCGTGCGGAGAGCGGGAGTGACGAATCTTGCTGCTCTCGGGTAGCGGGGCCGGTGGCAGTGTCTGCCGCCGATGACGGAGAACGACGGGGGATGCCATCGCCTGGAGGCGCAGTCTGAGCCACGCGGGCGGCGAGGGCAGCCTTGGGCTCAGCACGAACTCGGCGACCATCCGCCATGGAGATGGTGAGGCGATGGCGAACCGGTTGGAAGAAGAGTGACTCCGACGCACCACTACCTGGCACGGCATATGTCGAATTCAGGGCTCCTTAAAACCCTTGTAAGTTCGAACACAGGGGTGCGTGCGAAGAGCTCAACTTCCCCTATCAGCATACTTTCCGTCTCCATGAACTAGCTTGAGGAACAAGAAGGAAAATTACACAGTTTACCCACGTTCAAGCCACCTGTCGGTGAGTGGCCCTACTACTGCAGTGTGGTGGATTGCCTCAAGGTGGGGTGAGAAAGAACTAGTACAGTGGTTGAACAACCTCGCGAGGTGTGTTCTTGCTTGCGTGGTGGTGAGGGTGGTCTGGATGATCCGTCCCCTTCTATGTGGTGGCTAAGCTATATTTATAGAGGCCTTGGTCCTCTTCCCCCAAAATGTAGGCGGGACGGGATCCTACAATGGCCAAATTTGAAAGGAGATAACTAGTACATCTTATCCTAACTAAAGGTGGTCCTCGTGTGCAAAGCTTCTGATCCTGACGCCACGGTGGGCTCAGTGATGAGCTCCATCCTGCCGTCCTGGTGACCCTGGTCTTGTTCCATGGAAATGGAAACCTTTGGTTAATTTCTCAGGACTCCGTGCATGCGCTTGCCTCTTTAGCACCAAAGAGGAAACCTGTCATCCTACGCCCGCTAGCACCCGCCTGGCCTTGGTCGTCATGGCTTGCTTCATCCGAATCTCACGAGGTGGTGGCTCGCATAGAGATCTCTGCCCCTCAGGAGCCAGCCTAGTGAGACTGCTCCTTCCGGAGGTCTTGATGTCGTCTGCCTCGCGAGGCTTGGCCCCTCGCGAGGGTCTTGAGTGTCGATGCTGAAGCTGGTCCATACCAGGCCGACGAAGGAGCCACATCATGGGACGCAGGCAGGCAAGTCTCGGTAGCCTGGTTCCCAGAACGCCGACAATGGCTAATTTCAGATATCCCTACATGATAATACATTGCATATCCCTTGCGCATATTCATCCACCAATTAACGATTGTGTGCGCAGCATAAATTAGCCATGACTCTGTCAACTAGACTAGCATGCACTCTATGGGAGCCTAACGTAGTGCACTGGAATTCCTACATGCCACGTACGATTTTGTGTAATGTACTACCTCTGTTCCTAAATATATGTCTTTGTAGATATTCCAGTATGGACCACAAACTGATGTATATAGCTTCATTTTCGAGTGTAGATTCACTCATTTTGCTCTGTATGTAGTCTATAGTGGAATCTCTAGAAAGAATTATATTTAGGAACGGAGGGAGTATCGTGTATGACATCTACATCTCTAATTTAGCAGCCAGTAGTGGAAATCATTGTACGTACAAAGGGATTACTGGTCGAAAATCCTAGCAAAGCACGCTGACAGGCACACAACAATACAAGAGAGAGAGACGCATTTACAAGATCATAGCAATGCCTCAGTCCAGGATCTTGGTTGGACAAGATATTAGATCTAGAAGAAACATCGTCCGTGTTGCTTTTGCCAGCTGCACAACATGTAATAGCGACTTGTTAGTATATTTGAAGTACATCGGGTAGGTGATGCTGGATGGGTTTAAAGCTGACAAATACTTATGCCACGGTGGGTGCTCGACATCTTGCCAGCTGGTGGGAATCTCAACATGGCAACCACAGGGTTTGGATATGGGTTTTAGGTTCCCATACCCGCACCCATCTCAAAAGAATTTGCCCATACCCGTACTCGTACCCACACCCCGGGTTTCAAACCGTCCCATACCCATACCCGGCTGGGTACGGGTAATACATGCGGGTAAAAATGCCCAACTAGGCGTGTATACTTGAGCATTTATATATACAATATTGCAGCACATATTAACAACATTTCAGCACATATATACCATTTCAACACATTTATATAAAATTTTAGCACATATATACAACATTTTAGCACATATACAACATTTAAGCACATATATACAATATTTCAGCACATGTATACACCATTTCAGCACATTTATAACATTTTAGCAAATTTATACAAAATTTTAGCACACATATACAGCATTTCAGCACATATATAACACTTAAGCACATTTATACCAAATTTCAGCACATATATACAACATTTCAGCACATTTATATAACATTTTAGTATATGTACACAACATTTCAGCACATCTATTTCAGCATTTCAGCACACACACACATAAGTAATTTCAGCCAGTTATGTTCGACACACAAGTTGGAAGCTTAGGTTTTTTTATCTAAGTCAATGACACATGGGACCTACTTGATAAGTTTATTACTATACGGGTTTGAGGGTTCACAGGTATGGGTATTGTCTTCCCATACCCCTACCCGCCTTACCCGTTGGGTATGATTTTCTCGCATTTAGAAATCCATGGGTATTTTAATTTCCCATACCCTTACCCTAATAGGATTTTTACCCGCCGGGTTCGTGGGTAGTAGGTACCCATTTCCATGTTGAGATAGGAATCAGGTTAGAAACGTCAAGGGTGATGACATTGTGCTGGTTGTCGGGGTCCGGTAAGGAGATCTAGAACCATGGAGTAGGGTGTTTGTGGAGGGGCTCCAGTAGGGTGGACTACGGTGTGTGCGAAGCGGATCTGAGGCCGCAGATGAGGGCGTCGGTGAAGCTGCTCTGGTGGTTGGGTTTAGGATCGTGTGGATGATGTTGATCTGCGACCATGGACGAGGGGCCAGAAGCTGCTCCGGTAGGTTGAACGATGGTGCGACGAAGCGGATCTGAGGCCGTGGACTTGGGCGGTGGCAGAGCGGCCCCGTTAGGGTTGAGAATGGTATAAGCGAAGCTACTTCGGTAGGGTTGAGGATGGTGTCGGCGAAGTGGCTCCGGTAGGGTTGAGGAAGGTGTCGGCGAAGAGGATCAGAGGCCGTCGGCGGGGGTGTCGGAGGGGCGGCTCCGGGGGTGTGGACGAAGCATCACCAGTGGGGAGTACAAAGGAGCCGCTGTAGATGCGCTATGGTTGACATGCGTACCGGCAAAGCAGATCCGGCATCGTGGACAAGGCTGACACTGAATAGGCCGTGGTACAGTGGTGGATGAGTAGTCTACTTGTTTCTAGGGGAGGTGGAAGGGGTAGATGCGGCCGCAGAAGCAGATGTAGCGAGGTGGACACCGCTGGCAGTGAATGGGCTCTGGTACGCCGGTGGTTGAGTAGTCTAGGTTTGCGAGAGGGGAGGGGTAGAAAGGCCCATGAAGTATGGACGACGTGATGTAAGATGCTCTAGTACTATGGAGTAGTCGTTTTTGCGGGAGGGGGAGAGGACATGGGGGTGCCGCGTTGTGGGGGGAACCGGAAGTACCTTGGTATTTAAGACGAAAGAGGGGATGCCTTCTGAGGCACCCCCAAGCTTAGGGGCTTGAGTATTCCTTGAATATTACCTTGGGGTGCCTTGGGCATCCCCAAGCTTAGGTTCTTTCCACTCCTTACAGTCTGCATATCGACATCTCACTCAAAACTTGAAAACTTAAATCACACAAAACTTAGTGGAACTTCGCCAGATGGGTTAGTATGATAAAGAGCAAATCAGTCACTTGGGTAATGTTAAAGACAAGATTCATAGTTGTTCTCATACAATACCTACTGTAGCTTATCATTTCCACAATTAATATCACTTAATATAAGCTACAGAAACACTAAAACAAGCAAACTATGCATTCAAAACATAATTTTTCAAAAACAGAACAGTCTGTAGTGACCTGGACAACCACCACACTTCTGCAACTTTAAAAATTCTGAAAAATTAGGACAATGGAGGAAATTTTTATATCAATCATGTGTAAAAATTTCAGCTAATTATCATGTTCCAATGATTTATTGAATTTTCTGCACTAGACACAAAACTTTCTATTTTTGCACATAATCAAATCAAATATCAACAACACTATCCCAAAGGCTTTACTTTGCTCTTTATTTAAACAAAAGCTATAAAACATGATTACTACAGTAGCTTAATCATGCGGACACACAAAAACAGTAGGTATAACTATTGGGTTGTCTCCCAACATGAGCTTTTCTTTAACGCCTTTTTAGCTAGGCATAATAATTTAATGATACTCTTCCAAGCCCAATTTCAATGATATTCTTATTCCTACTCTAAAATATATAAGTGAAGCTAATGGACAATTCCACAATTAATATAGATTTACCAACATCCAAGCTCAAAATATATAAGTGAAGCACACAAAACATTCCATAAAGCCATACTCAAAAGATTTAAGTGAAGCACAAAGAGCATTCTATAAAGTCATACTCAAAAAATTTAAGTGAAGCACAAAGAGCATTCTATAATGTCATACTCAAAAGATTTAAGTGAAGCACAAATAGAATTCTATAAAGACATTAAGGACTATCACATACTAGCAGGTGCATAAAGGAAAAATAAACTCAAAAGACATATATCATGTGAACAAAACAAAAATCGAGGTATACCGATAATTATTGAGGAATAAAGATGGGATACCAACCGGGGCATCCCCAAGCTTAGATGCTTGATGTCGGTGTACAAAAGTAGGGGCGCTCTTTTTTACCCCTTACTTGTGCACGGGCAGTCAGAGCCACGCCTGTGGCCAAACATAGCGGAGCAGAGGGGGGAAGCCAGGATCGCGGAATTACCAGAACAACGCCAAGACAATGGCACAAGAAGACCAAGCAAGGAGACAGGCTCTCCCCCGGCAAGAACTCTTGTCTGGATGGCCTGCGCGCACCCAGCAAGGACTCTTGCCAGGGCGAACCACTCAGATGCCTCTGTCGCACCCACCATTGAAGCCTATGGGCTCCAATGATATCAAAAACATTAAGGCCAAGGCTCGAGAAGCGCCCACGTGATGGCTTGCAGATCTTTGTGAAGACAAAGATCTATGACTCCCAAGTTAAGAACTAGAAGACATGGCGATCACAAGGCTCCTTGCCGAGGACGCCCATGAGGCCCCGACAAGGCTCCTTACCGAAGACACCCCGGAGCCCCGGTAAGCCTCTTGCCGCTAGATACTCACGGAGGCCCCGGCAAGACCCTTACCGGGAACAGAAGCAAGTTTGTGGCAAGCCCTTGCCGCCCCGTCGCCGCCCCAGCTCGACGGCCGACCCGCTGGCCCAGGCTGGCACGCACGTGGCGATACATGGTTCCTGGGCCAGATAGTCAAGCACCTGCGTGGTGGCATGCAAATCTTCGTGAAGGCCCTACCACGATGCCACCTCAGCTGCGAGCCTCGCTGGCCTAGAGGCGCGTCGCGACCGGACAGAGCGGCCACGGACGGGATGGGCTTATTTTCCATCCCCAATAAAGTAAATAGACACCTAAGCAGCGCATTAAATGAGCCTTGTCCCGTAATGGCATGGGATAAGCCCATACACTGTACACCTTTCCACCTCCTTCTGTGCCACTGTGGCATCCCCTTTAGAGTATAAAAGGAGGCCCGCCGCATACTGGAGAAGGATTCGGATCCTGGAAAGCTGGACAGGCACCGTAGCTAGCTCAAGAACTCAAGAACACTCAAATATACACCAAAGAAGGACAAGGGTATTACACATCCTCGCGGCCCGAACCTGGGTAAACAATTGATGTGCTGACTCTTAGACCCGCTCTTTGTACAACCTCGCACCCGCCAACCATCGAAGGGATTCCAGTGATCCCATAGGTGTCATTTCGTACCGACATCTTTGGCGCGCCAGGTAGGGGCGCAGTTGTGAAAATCTGGTCTAGTATTTAGTGTAGCGATTCCTCATCGCCATGGCTCCTAAGAAGAAGACGATCGCCTCGGTAGGTTCGTCTACAGTCGAACGGCTCGTACCGGCGCAGGCTGGTGAAGGGGTGGTCGCGGATGGGAGCCGAGGTGCGACCCGCGAACACCCATGCCGTTCCAGTAGCCAAAGCCTAGAAAGCGGCGTCGTTCGTGCGCGTGACAACGAGCCCCTCGCCACCAAGTCCAAGGGTGGAGCCGGGCCCCCGCAGGCGGTGCGGGGCCCTCCAAGAGCGGCATCGTACCGTGCACGGGCGACGCGGCAAATTCCAAGACGCCCACGGCGCGTTCCTCCCAGGTCGTGCACGATGAGCAGGATCACCGCGCGGAGGACCCCGGGCGCCGCCGTGGAAAGAGCCCCGCGCATTAGTCACAAGATGTAGAAGATTAACACGCTCGCCGAGGTGCTGGCGAGGATGGCGTGTAGCTACGGGACCGTGATAGAGCTCCTTCTAACATGGTTAGAAGTCGCAGCGCGTCTCGATCCACGCATCTCTCCCCGCTACCCACGCCAGCGGAAGCCTTAGCGCGCGCAGTTGCTCCTCGACTTCCCTCCTACTGCGAAGAAGCTCGAAGAGTGGGGAGCTAGCGTTCGTAGCCTCGTTGCCATCGCCAACAAGGACGAACCTCGGCCGGCGGTGCCTTCAGGCCGACGCTCTGCCGAGCCACCACACGCCTGTGGAGAAAGGACCAAAGGCGCCGCAGCCATGGTGCATTCTCCTTCTCCTCGCCAGCTACCACGTGTGCCGGCCTTCCGGGACGACGCTTGCGACGATGTATCCATGGCGTCGTCCGACCCATGGACCCACCGTGATCAGCGCCAAGTTCTTCGAGAGCATGCCCACGAGGACGCTCGAACCACCACCGAGCGCCGGCGCGAGGCACACCACCAGTCGGTTAGCTGCGCAGGGACCGCTATGGACAACCCAGCACCGGGAGGATCTGGAGGCTTACCTTACGAGGTAGGCTGTACGGCCTTTACCCGTGAGCTGCGGCGTTTCCAATGGCCCACCCACCGCACCTTCAAGCCCGACGTCAGCGAGAAGTACAATGGCAAGACTCACCCATCAGAGTTCCTCAGCATCTACACCATCGTGATGCAGGCTGCTGGCCAGCGCAACGACAAGGTGCTTGCCAATTATTTCTCGTTGCCACTTAAACCCAACTTCATGTCATGGTTGATGAACTTGCGGGCGGATTCCATTTCTTCCTCGTCGGATTTGTGCCATGAGTTTGTTGGCGCTTTTACGGGAGGCCACCAGGCTCATGGCCAAGCAAGCGATTTGCATGTCATTACCCAAAAGGAAGGTGAAAGCCCGCGCAAGTACATACAAAGGTTCAGCCGAGTGCAGTATAACATCCCGGACGTTCATCCAGCCACCATCATCAGCGCATTCCACCAGAACGTGCGCAACCGCAAGATGCGTGAGGAGCTGGCGATGAATAGAGTCAAGGATGTGACCGAACTTTACGTTCTAGCCGACAAATGCGCCTGGGCTAGAGAGGGAAGGAAGTACCCCAGCGAAGACGCCGGTGTGGAAACTGATTCCTCGGATGAACACGCTGTCTCCCCAACGGAAAAGAGTCGACGCCGTAACAGGAAACGCAAGGGCAAAGCTGTGCTTGCCATCGAGGTATTCGACGACGCCGGCGCTGCCAAGAAAACCAAGGCAGACAATCCCGGCAAGGAAATCGCCGGGTGTGTTGCCTGCCGGGCCTTGGCGGCCGCCGACAAGTCGGGAAGCTCCAACAAGCAATACTGCAAGATCCACCGTACCAAAGGCCATGACCTCCAGAACTGCCGACAAGTCGAGCAGCTCGCGAAGAAGCTAAAGGCCGATTACGAGAGGAAAGACAAGGAGAAAGGCCAAGATGGTGCTGAAGGATTCGGCAAGAAACGTGGCGGCCAGCCTAGCCGCCGTGGCAAAGATAACCAACAAGAACGACCGGCCCGGGGCCATGACAAGAAACGAGAAGATGATGATCGCGAAGAGGACGATGAGTCCGGTGAGCAAGAGTTCCAGAAGGCCATGAAGGCCATGTGCGTCGACGACGGTGCCTCCCTGCACACCTCCCACCGCCAACTTAAACAGTGGGCGCGTGAGATCACAGCAGTGGAGCCTTCGTTCGATGCCTAGAAGCTGCTGAGGTGGTCCAGCACTCCTATCATCTTTGACGCCGATGATCACCTTGACCGCACAACTGCGGTCGGGTGTTTGCCATTGGTGGTCTCACCAACGATACGTAACCTCAAGGTGACGATGATGCTAGTTGATGGCGGGGCCGAGCTAAACTTGATCTCGTCTGTCGTGATCAAAAGGCTGCAAATTCCTGATGGAGACCTCGAGGAGACGGGCTCGTTTCAAGCAGTCAACCTAGGAAGAAGCCAGACCAAGGGTAAAGTCACGTTGCCCGTGACATTTGGGGGCGAGCTAAACTACGGGATGAAGAGGATTGTTTTTTATGTAGCCGAGATCCCCCTGCCTTACAACAGGATCCTCGGCCGCCCAGCGTTGGCCAAATTCATGGCGGCCGCGCACTACACCTACAACATGCTGAAGATGCCTGGGCCGATGTCCATCATTACCGCCCCCTCCGACAAGAAGGATGCGCTGATCTGCGCTAATCAGCTTTACCGGCAGACAGTTGCAGCAACTGCCGCTAAGGCGCTTGCTCCTACCACTGAAGCCCCCGGGGGAAAGAATACCGGTATGGCCTCTCGCGCCTACTCCGGCAAGCGCTCCTCTTCAGAGTGTAGCATTTCTGTTGAGAACATGCCAAAGAGCTCCACTGGCAAGAGCAAGAAATCCAGAGCTGCTCCACCAGAAACCAAGCGGGTGTTCGTGAAGGAGGGCGGCACGGGAGGGGCTTTCACCATAAGCTCCGCCCTTGACATCAAATAGGAAGACGCGCTCGTCTGCTTCCTGCGGGCAAATGTCGACCTGTTTGCATGGCAAGCATCTGACATCCCCGGCGTTCCCAGGGAGGTGATTGAGCACCATCTTGTTGTCTGCCCTCATGCGCGAGCTGACAAGTAGAAGGTCAGGAAGAAAGCTCTAGAGAAGCAAGAGTTCATCAGAGTGGAGACCAGGAAGTTAGAGGCAGCCGTCTTAGTGAGAGGAGTGCTCCATCCAACGTGGTTGGCCAATCTGGTGGTAGTGCGTAAGGAAAATGGGAAGTGGAGGTTTTGTATAGATTACACAAACATTAATAAGGCTTATCCAAAAGTACCTTTCCCATTGCCACGCATCGACCAGATTGTGGACTCCACAGCCGGGTGTCACTTGTTATCATTCATCGACGCTTACTCAGGCTACAACCAAATCTTCATGACAAGAGATGAAGAGAAGACAACATTCATCACCCCATGTGGTACGTATTGTTTTAACGGATGCCTTTCGGACTGAAGAGTGCTGGCTCAACATTTGCAAGGGCAGTCCAGATTGGTTTTTAGCCTCAGCTATATAGAAATATGGAAGCTTATATGGATGATATAGTGGTCAAAACCAAGGACAAAGCAACGCTCGTGCAAGATTTGGAAGAGACATTCACAAATCTGCACAAGACCAACCTTAAGATGAACCCTGAGAAGTGTGTCTTCGACGTTCCGTCTGGCAAGCTTCTCGGTTTCTTCGGCGTTCCGTACGGCAAGCTTCTCGGTTTCTTCGTGTCACAACGTGGAATTGAGGCAAATCTAGACAAGATCAAGGCCCACGAGCAGATTGAAGCACCCAGGCGAATCAAGGATGTGCGTCGGCTTGCTGGATGCGTTGCCGCCATGCGCAGGTTCATCTCCAAATCTGCCGAGCGCGCCCTCCCCTTTTAAAGATTTTGAAAAAGGCGGGCCCAATGGAGTGGACCCCAGAAGCCGAAGTGGCATTGCAAGGTTTGAAGAAATACCTCTCCTCTACACCGATACTGGTCGCGCCTAAACCACAAGATCTGTTGCTGCTGTATTAGTAGCAATGAACCAAGTGGTTAGTGCCATGCTAGTGGCCCAGAGGGAGGTCAATACGGAAGCGATAGCAACGACAACACCTGATGCCACTAGCGCCGAAGCGACGCAACCAGATGGGGTGATGCACAAGAAGAAGATGATGCAGCACCTGGTTTACTTTGTCAGCTCCATATTATAGGGGGCTAGGTCAAGGTACTCCAGCGTGCAGAAATTGCACTTCAGCCTCCTTATGGCCTCGAGGAAGCTGCGTCATTACTTCCAAGCACATGAAATTACCGTCGTCACCCGCCTCCCATTGCAACGGATATTGCATAACCCAGATGCGACTGGGAGGATTGTGGAGTGGGCTCTGGAGCTGCCAAGCTTCGGTTTGAAATTTGAAAGCACTTTGACGATTCAGAGTAGAGTCTTGGCGGAATTTGTTGCAGAACGGACCTCAACGCCTGACAAAGAGATCCAGGACACTACTCTCCCCGGCAAGGGTACGAGTTGCGACTGGATTAAGTACTATGATGGGGCTTTCTCGCTGCAAGGAACCGGTGCTGGTGTGCTGCTCGTTGCACCCACCGGAGAGCACCTCAAGTATGTGATCCGGATGCACTTCCCCAGGGAGGTATCAACAAACAACACTGCCGAGTATGAGGGACTGCTTAACGATCTCAGGATCACGGTGGACCTCGGGATCAAGAAGCTCATCGTCAGAGGAGATTCACAGCTCATCGTCAGGCAAGTGAACAAAGATTACCAAAGCCTGTTGATGGAAGCCTACGTGGGTGAAGTAAGGAAACTGGAGGAGCGTTTCGATGGTATACAAGCTGAACATGTCCCCCGAGCGGAAAACGACATCGCTGACTACTTGTCGAAATGCGCCGCCCCAAACTACCTGTGGAACTAGGTACCTTTGTGCTCCGATTATTTCAGCCATCTGCTGAACCATCGACCGAGCCGAAAAAGCGAAGGAAATCAGGCCCCGACAAGTACTTTCCTGCCGAACCAGCAGGGGTGGTCAGCAAAGGTGTTGCCGGGGACGCTGAGCCTACCATGGGTAGCAGATTCCGGCGGGACATCAAGCCCTGGCCATAGAGGCAATCGCTCCCATGGCAGAGGAAATGCCTTTGAACCCTGCCGTCGAACCCCAGGCTACGGCATGGGCACATCATACCGTCCAATTCCTCCAGACCGGGGAACTTCCTGAAGAACAGGAAGAAGCAGAGAAAGTAGCCCGTCGGTCCGCCATGTACCAGTTCGTTGATGACGTCCTGTACAGGAAAAGACCGAACGGCGTGAAATTGAAGTGCATCACCCGGGAGGAAGGACTAGAGCTGTTGGCAGAGCTACATGGAGGCATATGTGGCTCCCACATAGGGTCAAGAGTCCTTGCCAGCAAGGCATTCCGGTAGGGTTTCTTCTGGCCCACTGCCCTCCAGGATGCAACGACACTAGTAACCAAGTGTGAAGTGTGTCAGTTCCATTCGAAGAAACTTCATCAACCAGCTCAAGCTCTCCAAACAATCCCTCTCTCCTGGCCATTCTCGGCCTGGGGGCTCGACATATTGGGCCATTTTCCCCGTGATGTCGGGGGCTTTGAGTACTTGTACGTAGCAATCGATAAGTTCACAAAGTGGTCGGAGGTGGAAGCAATGAGAAAGGTGACAGCACAATCGGCCGTCAAGTTCTTCAAGGGCCTGGTCTGCCGTTTCGGTGTACCAACCAGAATTATCACCGACAATGGTACGTAGTTCACAAGCAACATGTAACACTCCAAAATTTTAACAATGTTTTATTAATTAAAATTTTGCCAGGAGATTAAAATTTTCAAGTTGCTAGATTCCTCTTTTGATTTCAGGACCTTCCTTTCCTTTTATGTTGGAGTTTTTACCTCAAGTGATAGCTTTCCATTTCTTGTTAGACACACTTGCGATCTTAATGAAACTTTTCTGTTATCAATAAAAATTAATTATATAAATTTTTGCCCTAATCTCCTTCACTCTAAAAATGGTTTCTCCTTAAGAAAAGGCCCCAAATTGAACTGCAACCCTTTGACAGGTTTATCTGAAATTCCAACTAAAATTTGGAACTGTCATGAGATGTGGTTAGATCACTTTTATGCAGAAATATAGTTCATTCAATTAATATTTTGAGCTCCACACCATGATTTCCAATCTGGTCCAGTAGGCAGTTTTGCACTACAACCCCATTAAATATTTCTTTAAAGCTTCCACCAAAATTATGGGATGTTCATAGGAGTATGTTATTCAACTTTATGCAAAAACCCATTTAGGCCCTTTGGAAGATTTGAGTGAATCAACCTCTTTTCTATTCTGGTCCAGTTTGGCATTTTGCACTGCAACCCTAGTTTATTTTGCTCCAGTGCCCTTGAGCTTCCTCCTGCTTATAGCCCATCTTGCAAAACCCTTAAGTCCAGAAAAGTGGACCCATTGGGATAATTTTTGTTCATGAAACAATGCCCTCCACTTTCTGTCCAGAACTGAAGATTTGCAAAACTTGCACTAGCAAGTTTCTGGTTTTGCCCAACTAGCTTAGCCATCATCAATTCCACCTAAAGAGCCCCTGATTTGGAGATTTGGGCCACCAGAAGAAATGCCAACATTCCCATGGCATTCTGTCGAGCACTTGGGGTGCATGGCCTGTTCTGGCATGAGTTTTGCCTTGCACTGTGATCTTGGCACTCAGTGCATAATGTCATGTCCACTAATCTCCCTTTAGCCCCTAAACCAGACCTGCTAAATCCCAGCTTCATCCAAACTCTGTAGCAAGCATTGGCATTTTGTCGAGCGGCTCCCGTGCGTGCTCTGGGCGCGCCCAGAGCACACGTTTTGCACGCGCGCGCACCAAGCCGCCGCGTCCCTCTGCCGGCACCCCACGCCCGTTCTGGCCGCTCCCCTCGCACCGACAACACGCCACCTTTTCCCCTCGCCGCAGAGACAGCTCTGGAGCTCCACAAGGCCGCCATCAGGTCGGCCGCGGCAGCTAGCGGGCAGCCCCAGCAGCCCCTGCCATGGCTAGAGCCGCCCAGGCCACCAGCGCTCGCCACCTTACCCCTGGAACAACTCTAGTTCGTCAGCAAGCTCGTCCCCTAGCGTACGTCGCTGCCATGTCGCCCTGAGCTACAGAACGTCGGTCGCCGGCGTCCTTATCCACGGCCGCCGCGGAACCACCATCGCCCGCATATTTAAGGATGCCCCGAGGCCCTCCGCAGTCCTAGACAACCCCTAACCATCCCACAGAGCGCCTCCATTGCAACCAATTGCCCCGAGGAGGTTTTCTTCTCCAACTCCGGCGATTACAGCCGCCGCCACCCTCCAGTTCAATACGTCGTAGCCCGAGCCCCTCCCTTCCAGCCAGCGTCGCCGTTCGACTCCCTATGACCTTGCGGAGCCGCCCAACGTGTCAAACAAGCTCGAGAACCACCATAGGGCGAAACCCCAATTCCACCCGAGGCCGCCGTCCGCCGCGAAGCTCGTCGCCGGCGTTCCCCTCCACCTCCGTCGCCCCCCGACCTCTGGGAGGACCGCCCCAGTTTGGCGGATCCATCCCTGCACTCGGACTACCTCGAGGAGCCACCGTTCGCCAGCGTTGATCGCCGGAGCCGCGCCTCTGTTCGGCCAGAGGAAGAAGGAGGCGGGGGTGACTGGTCAAACCTGACTAGTGGGCCCCCGGGGCCCTCTGTCAACGAGCCAGCGCCATGCCCGCGCAGGCGTAAGTGGAGGCGCAAAACCCATAGTACGTCTCCCCTACTCCGAACGCGTATTCCTAGCGAAACGTTTTCCTATTTCTGTTTTTATTCTAAAAACAGAATTGACTAAACTTTGACTGGCAATATCTTTTAAAATATAGATCCAAATGACTTGATTCTTTTTCTGTTGGTTCCCAAATATTGTCTAGTTTATTTTCATAATTATTTCAAAATTTCCCAAGAAACTTTTTTGTGCTACTTTGAGTCTATGTATTGATTTCGTATTATTTCAAATAGGATTTTTTGAAGAGGGAGAAACTTCCAAAAAGTACTGGAATGCATTTCTCCTCCCCTCTACTTGAAGGCAAGCATTTTTGAACCCTGGTTTAACGCATATGATTGTAGTTGACACGATTGCATTAATACGAAAGCATTCATTTTTATTTCCTATGTGGTGATATGATCACACCCATGAGAGCATGAGGTAAAACTCTTGCGGAGAATAACGTGTTTGCATGACGGTGATCCCCTCTGTATGCCTATCATGCCTAACGGAAGGAAGTCGTGAAAGTCGCGGTCTTGTGTAGACGCGAGCTTGTCACTAGCTCCCCGTCGGGATGGTGGAATCCGGTACGGCTTGGTAAGGCATGACGGATGGTGTTTCCGACTGTCGTTGCAGAATATATTGGTTTTGACTAACCATTCAAGTAAGGCTGAAACCTCCTAGGTCGACCGTAGATGGAGTCTTGTTCAAGTAACCCCCATGCTTGCTTGTGCTACCACTTGTCCCTGCCACAGGTAGGGTACGGTTCAGTAAGTGTTAACCCCTGTCCTAGCACACACCGTACAGAGAGGCCATGGTGGAATATATCGGTTACAACCGGTAGGCAGGCCACCTGGTCCGGGGGCATGGGTGTTTCCGGTTGGGACCGAGAGGGGGGCACCCCTTAGAGCGCGCGATAGAAATGTGATCCCATGCTACGCGAGGTTGTAGCCTCCCCACTCAGAGTTTGCTTAACAAGTGTCGTGGGTGATTCCAGACACTGGTGAGTTAAGCTGGTGTGTGCAAGTCAGGCGGGTTTTCAACTAAAAGAACGTAGACGGAATTAGTTCAAATGGACTAAAGGAATCCGTCACTCATGGGTAAAGAGTACACCCTATGTAGAGATATAAAAATCTATTCGAATAGCCATGTCCATGGTTAAGGACTACAGTTTGGGATGGGTCGAGTGTCGGTCTTAGTGTCGGTCTTCGGAGGAGAAACTACTAAACCAGAACATTGAGTATGATCTGTGATATATGGTGATTATGATTAATATTGTGGACTAACCATTTGTTTTCCTTGGATTAATGAGTATCCTTGGGACGGTTCTACCTCCCGGATATTCATCCACTTTTAATTATAAGCCCTTTCTGTGGTGTCGCTCAGACGCCCGACTATGGCATGCTTGTTGTTTATTTTCCTTATAAGCCCTTTCTGTGGTGTAGCTCAGACGCCCGACTGTGGCATGCTTGTTATTTATTTCCCTTATAAGCCCCTTCTGTGGTGTCGCTCAGACGCCCGACTGTGGCATGCTTGTTATTTATTTTACTTATAAGCCCTTTC
>LR738714.1:170214655-170236108 GCA_902687465.1 Secale cereale | reverse complement strand
TTTATTTTCCTTATAAGCCCTTTCTGTGGTGTCGCTCAGACGCCCGACTGTGGCATGCTTGTTATTTATTTCCCTTATAAGCCCTCTCGGTGGTGTCGCTCAGACGCCCGACTGTGGCATGATCGCTTTTTATTTTATTATCACTCTCTGATTACATATGCCTTTTCATACGAATGACCTGTTTGCCTTATGGACGGTCATATCATTATTATCATGGTGATCATCATTTATTCTCGAGCGTGATTACATCTCACCCATGTTCATAATGTTTGCGAGTACATTCAAAGTACTCACTGGCTTGTCCCTGGCTATTGCCTTGGCCAGATTCCTTGCGTGGAAAGGAGCGATGCGATGACAGCCCCGGAATCTACGTATATGGAGATAGCAGCCTCGCGAAGATAGGAATTAACCTAGTCAGCTGTTCCTGTGGGAAATGGAGTCCCATAGTCACCGATGAACCCCAAACCGCTTCCGCCATCAGCCACTAGAATCCCTGTGTTGTACTCATAGGCCAGAATGGTCTTGTACTACATATCTTGTATTTTGCTTGGAATTTCTGTACCAAGTTGGTGCCTCATCAGCTAACAGTAATCCTGGGGATGGTGAGCACAAGGTCCGCTTTTGGGAAATTAATGTCCCAAAAATCCGGTCCTGACCCGACACCGTCATGCAATATATTCAAGACCTCGGCGGCAAAGTCTGTTTCGCCTCTGTTGCACATCCACGAAGCAACGGCCAGGCAGAAAGGGCAAATGCTGAAGTACTGCGGGGCCTCTGGACAAGAACTTTTGACAGGCTACACAAGTGCGGAAGGCGCTGGATTGATAAATTGCCGGCGGTTCTTTGGTCAATCAGGACGACACCAAATCGAGCCACCGGCCAGACGCCCTTCTCCCTCATTAACCGGGCGGAGGTACTTCTCCCCCACATAACTCACATACGGGTTACCCCGAGTGCTCGCTTATGATGAGCTTGAGCAAGAGCGACTGCGACAAGATGACGTAACGCTCCTCGAAGAAGATCGTCTTCCGGCGGCTGTACGAGCAGCACGCTACCAGCAAGCCTTGCGCCTCTATCATAGCTGCAAGGTTCCTGCCCGAAGCTTTGAGGAAGGCGACCTTGTTCTTCGGCACATTCAGTCAGCCAAGAATTCCAACAAGTTGGTGCCGAAGTGGGAAGGCCCTTATCGGGTAATAGGAGTCAGCAGCACGCTACCAGCAAGCCTTGCGCCTCTATCATAGCTGCAAGGTTCCTGCCCGAAGCTTTGAGGAAGGCGACCTTGTTCTTCGGCACATTCAGTCAGCCAAGAATTCCAACAAGTTGGTGCCGAAGTGGGAAGGCCCTTATCGGGTAATAGGAGTTGCCAGGCCCGGCGCAGTACGCCTGGAGACCGAAGATGGTACCCAAGTGAGTAACTCCTGGAACATTGAACATCTTCGCAAGTTTTACCCGTAAGGCGCAGTTGCCGAGCCTCCCGGCAAGCCACCCTTTTGTACAAGCCTTGCCAGCAAGGCATGTAACCCTCCGTACAAAGCTAGGTGCAGACCCTGAGCATAAATAAATGAAGCGCTGGTGCCCTAAGTTTTAGCATGCATGCTAGGTTGAGTCTCTTTCTCTATTGGGGTTGATAGTGCTTAACGGCGGCTAACCCCTTGCATAGAGGTCGAGTTTGTGTCTCTCTGCTTACTTTCTGTCCCTTTGATTCACAGGATTCGTGGATGTCCTTGCTGAACCGTTTGAAAGAAAGGAGGCGGGGCGACGCTCCGACCCTGGCAAAACTAAGGTTGCCGGCGGTTGCACAACGAAGGGTCAAACCACGTCAAGACAAGGTTTCCGGGAGCTACAGGACCCAGATAAGTCTTTCGTCCCCCGCTCCATTCTTCCGTATGGAACTTGAACATACGAAGCTTCGCTTGCTCCTATGCCATCGTGCTTCCTTTTTTCCCTTGTGTCCAACAAACTTTGTCTTGGACCGGTGCTGGGTAGTAGCGTGATGGGAAGGGAGCAAGCAAAGGGCCTAACCCTACCCTGTTACTATTCCCGCCAAGGGTGCGAACACAGTTATGGTGCGGGGAATGAACAACAGGGTTTATTGCCGGGGCACGTTGCTTATCATAAGATAAAAAGGATCCGTTCTTTGGTGTGGCTCTTGCCCCCGCGCAAATGAACCGGGCAAACACCTTTCTCTTCATAAATATATTGTAAACAAGTACAATTCATACGGAATGCATACATGAGCAAGGGGGTTACATGTTTTAAATCTTACAAAGGCATGTAGGCTTAAAAACTAAAAAGAGATAAGATGCCCATAATTTCTTGTCCACCTCCTCAGGAAATGGAACAAAATGGAGAAAGGCAAAAGAAGCACCTAGGCGAAGCATGAGCAGCAAAAGGCACCATGAGAACATCCCGGTGGCCATCCCAAAGGAGGCTGACGATGATGGCGCGGGGAAAAGAGCTGAAAGATGGGGCAGCGGACCGCCAATGCGCGGGTTGATGCCCACGTAATCCGACATGACGAACGCTGCCCACCTTCTTCGCCTTCTCCGGCCTCCCAACGCCAGCCGCCCAAGGAGGCGACCCTGAGAAGTTTGAGGGGCTGGCGGTGCAGATGATGGTGCTGCCAGCACCACCTAGGGACGGTGTATCTGCTGCCTAGTCGGACCCGTCATCCTCCCGCCCGCCGCCCTCGTCGGTGCTGCAACTGTCCTCCACATCACTCTCGCTCGGGGAGGAGTTTTCGTCGTCGGTCTAGCTCTCCACACAGCACCCTAGCCTGTGTCTCGAGCGCCTGAATACTTTGACGGGGAGCAGATCACTCTCCGCTAGCCTGAAGTAGAGGACGTGCCCCTTGACCAAGAAGTGGGCACAACAAAAGCTCTTCCACCCCCGGCGAAGGAACATCACATGAGGGGTGAGAAACTTGGTGTCCACCCACATGGCGCCATGGCAACACCCCTCCATGTGAAGCCTTAGCCTTGGTGGCTGATCGACCTCCAACACCCTCGCGAACGCTCCAGGAAGGCGGAGGTGATTGCGCAGAGGCTCACGCAGCTGTAGGATGAACTCCAACGCTGTGTCTTTGACATGGCCGCGTGGGGAGGTAGGAGGAGACGACGAAGGAGATGAAGACAGAGACGATGATGGTGCGGGTGTCCCCCGACCTCGTCTGCCTCTGCGTCGACTGCCTCGCCAGCCACGGCCCCGGCCGGCGCTTCTCCCTCCAGCATGCCCCCATCTGAGGCATCCGGCTCCTCTTTGACCACTGCCGCCCTCTTGAGGGAAGGAATCAAACATGAAGAAGATGAGTGGAGAGGTTAGAAGCGCCGCTCCTCTCCTCCCCTCTTTAGAGAAGGGCGACCGCCCGAATCAACCAGTCCAAACGCCGAAGGCACGAGGGAATAGGGCCGACCCGCTGCTCCAATCAGCGGCCAACACCCCCCCTCAGCATTAATGCCCACGCCCTCTGCGTCCGCCGCTTGCCCTCCCCAATGCATGAGGGGTATGTGGCGGGCGGATCGGGAATCGGATGATGCGTCGTATCACCATTTCGCACCCCGTGATCGTGGCGCGACCCAAGTCCACTTAGTAAATGGGCTGCCCCCACGACTTCCTCTATTCTTTATGAGGAAGACGCGAACCGCCTCTTTACTATTTTTGCAACTACAAGATGATGCAAGCACGCTGCGGTCACCCCATGCACGACCCCCATGTCAGCATAGATTGTGGGGAAGCGCAACCATTGGAGGAGTTACTATGGTAAAGGGAAGCCAACCTCACTGCCCGCACAACGTTCTGGGCCTAGCACAACAACGCGTTACGCTTATGAATGGCCCAGGCCCGGGGGCTCCTGTCGGTGTAAAAAAGTAGGGGCGCTCTTTTTTACCCCTTACTTGTGCAAGGGTAGTCAGAGCCATGCATGTGGCCAAACATAGCGGAGCAGAGGGGGGAAGCCAGGAATGTGGAGTTACCAGAACAGCGCCAAGACAGCTGCACGAGAAGACCAAGCAAGAAGACAGGCTTTCCTCGGTAAGAACTCTTGCCGGGGCGGCCTGCACGCCGCCGGCAAGGGCTCTTGCCGGGGCGATCCACTCAGACGCCTCCATCGCAGCCACCCTTGAAGCCTATGGGCTCCAACGATATCTACAACATTGGAGCCAAGGCTCGGGAAGCTCCCACGTGATGGCATGCAGATCTTTGTGAAGACAAAGATCTATGACTCCCAAGATAAGAACCAGAAGACATGGCGATCACAAGGCTCCTTGCCGAGGACGCCCACGAGGCCCCTGCAAGAATCCATACCGAAGACACCCCAGAGCCCCAGCAAGCCTCTTGCTGCTGGATACTCATGGAGTTCCCGGCAAGACCATTGCCGGGAACAGAAGCAAGTCTATGGCAAGCCCTTGTTGCCTCGTCGCGGCCCCGGCTCGGCGGCCGACCCGCTGGACCAGGCAGGCACCCACGTGGTGATACGTGGTTCCTGGGCCAGCTATTCAAGCACCTGCATGGTGGCATGCAGATCTTCTTGAAGGCCCTACCACGACGCCACCTCAGCTGCTTGCGTCGTTGCCCTAGACGCGCGTCGCGACCGGACAGAGTGGCCACGGACGGGACGGGCTTCTTTTCTGTCCCCGATAAAGTAAATAGACACCCAAGCAGCACATTTAATGCACCTTGTCCCGTAATGGCATGGGATAAGCCCATACACTGTACACCTTTCCACCTCCTATGTGCCACTGTGGAAGCCTCTTTAGACTATAAAAGGAGGTCCGCGACATACTGGAGAAGGATTCGGATCCTGGAAAGATGGACAGGCACCGTAGCTAGCTCAAGAACTCAAGAACACTAAAATATACACCAAAGCAGCACTAGGGTATTACGCATCCTCGCGGCCCGAACCTGGGTAAAAGATTGTTGTGCTGACTCTTAGACCTGCTCTTTGTACAACCTCGTGCCCACCAACCGAAGAAGGGATTCCAGTGATCCCATAGTGTCGTTTCGTACCGACACTTGAGTATCCTTGAAATATTTATTTGGGGTGCCTTTGGCATCGCTGGGCCTGAACTGATGTCTCTCCATATTCTTCTTATATTGATACCAACTCGATCTTCGAACACTTCATCAACACAAAACTTAACAAAAAACCTTGTGAGATCCGTTAGTATAATAAAACAAATCACTACTATTAGGTACTGTTGTAACCTCCTTCCAATTTCATATTGGCATTATATCTACTATTCCAACTTCACCATGGTTCATACCCCCCCGATACAAACCATAGATACATCAAAATAAGCGAACAACACATAGAAAACAGAATCTGTCAAAAATAGGACATTCTGTAACAATCTAGAAACTTCGTATACTTCTGTAACTCTAGAAATTCTGAAAAATAGGACCAATTAAACAATTTCTATAGCAGTATTGTGTAATAATTTCGGGAACTTTTGACGTTCCAGTAAAAAATGTAAATTCACATACTACAGCCAAAGTTTCTGTTTTTGCACTGCACGTAGCAAACAAGCAATCTAATCATCCTAAAACCAAAACTTGGCGCATTATTTTGATAATAAAATTTATATATACAAGGGGATAATTATTTTTGTTGAAAAGTTTCTGTAATTCAAGATTTGCAATGTTTCCGCGGGCATGAACAAAGTTCAAGGAGGTCCGCCACTTCGACGGTGCTCGTCCTTCTTACTTTCACTTTTCTTTTCGAAAAAGTTTTTAGGAAAATGAGGCAAGTAATATTTTTGGTATTTTAATTCTTTTAATTTTTTGTTTGTTTCACCCACAACTAAAGAAAACAAAAAGGGAAAATAAAATCTACTTAGTGAAGAAAGCAAACAAGCACACACGAGAATATCAACCCCACGCTATTGCTCCCTGACAACGGCGCTGGAAAAGAGCTTGATAAACCCCAAGTGCTAGGAATCATCGTAGAAATTTCCAAAGGTGGAAGTGATAAGTATGGAGTGTCGAACCCACAAGGAGCTAAAGGTAATATCAATATTCTCTCAAGTCCTATCCGCCACTTCTACGACTCTACGTACACCGAACATTTGCTTCCATCTAGAAACGAGAAATAAAACTACGTCGTGGATATGGAGAGGATAACTTTGCATGATATCTGAGAACTAAAATATAAAAATAGGTGTTGTTAATATAAAGTTAGATTATATTACTGTATATTATAAAGAGCGAGTGTGGAATAATGATGGATCGGTGTGCAGAATTGTCCTAGGCAATTGTTAACAAGATTGGTACTCGTCATTGCAATTTCATATGAGGGAGAGGCATAAGCTAACATACTTTCTCTTCATGGATCATATGCACTTATGATTGGAACTCTAGCAAGCATTCGCAACTACTAAAGATCATTAAGGTAAAACCCAACCATAGCATTAAAGTACCAAGTGCCCTTTATCCCATACGCAACAACCTTCTTACCCGGGTTTAAGCTTTCGTCACTCTAGCAACCCACTATAAGCGAATCATGGACGTATTGCAACACCCTATAGCGGGAATCCTTCACGTGTGCGCGGCATGGAAGGTACCATAGGATAGCACCAAAATAAAACATACAACTCAAACAAATCTAGATCATCAATCAACCCAAAAGACAAAGGAAATCTACTGAAAACAACATAGGATGGCAACACATAATTGGATCATAATATGTGGCATAAAACACCACATTCAAGTAGGGGATTACAGTGGGGTGCAGGAGAGTGGACCGCACAAAAGAGATGAGGATGGTGATGATAATGGTGATGTTGATGAAGACGATCATCACAACGATGGTTCCCTCGATGGCACTCTGGAGCCACCGAGAGAGGGGGGGAGAGGTTCTACCCCTTGTGCTTCCTCATCCATGGCCTCCCCCTAGATGGGGAGAGGTTCTCCCTCTGATCCTCGGCCTCCATGACCATGATGGACCCCTCCAGGATGCTCCTCCACGGCCTCCGATGATGATGGCCCCCTCCGGAAGGGTGCTAGAGAGGGCCTAGATTGGTTTTTCGTGGCTAAAGAGGCTTACGACGGCAGAACTCCTGATCTAGGTTTCTTTCGGGGGGTTTCTATATTTATAGGAATTTTCGGAGTTGGTTTTACGTTAAGGGGGTCCATGAGGCAGTGACAAGGTAGGAGCACCCTGCCAGCGAGGTAGGTCGCGTCCCCCCCGACCATTGTCGTCTCGGGACTCTTCTGGCCCAAATCTTTTGCTTCGAAGGTCTATTTTGGTCCATAAAAATCATCGCCAATTTTCAGCCCATTCTGAGAACTTTTATTTCTGCACAAAAAATGACACCATGGTAGTTCTACTGAAAACAACGTCAGTCCAGGTTAGTTCTAATCAAATCATACCAAAATCATATACAATTGTTGTAAACATGGCATGAATACTTAATAAATTATTGATACATTGGAGACGTATCAGCGCCACCTCTGTTTTCGTGCACTTGCGTGCCGAGAGCATATTGGCGCGTGTTCAAAATTTATGCTACCTTTTTATCCTCGATCTCCCGCCCTCCCCCACCTCTGGAATCGCGATTCCTACTCTAGTTCCCCCAAATCCCCCTCCTGGACTCTCTGTACTCAAGCAAACTATCACGTCGCTGGTCAACACAGATATCCGAGGCAGAGATCCTGAGGTCCATCTTGCCTTTGGGCGCTGTGTGCTGTCGCTCAAAAGTGGCATGGTGGTACTTGACGACCAGTTTGCCAGGAAAGTGTTGACGGTAATCATCAACGACGACCGGCCTCCCGTCTCACCGGACGACCTTGTCAAAGATATTGGCATTGCACACGACAACCAAGTAAGTGACTTGCTCATCGAAGTCTGTCCGCCATCGGCTGATTTCTTCGTCAGGTTCCGGAAAACTTTCGACTGCAGTCGTATGTTCGAATCTTCTCGGTGTTTGTTCTACGATGGCACGCTAGCGAGCTTTGATCGGTGGCACCTAGGATGGGGCTCGGTGCCATCTGAGCTTGAGTTTTTAACAAAGCTTACCTTCCACGGCATGCCTCGATGTGCTTGGAACAACGAGTCCATGAATGAGCTTATCAACGATCTTGGATGTGAGCTCGTAAGTATGTTTGTTCCTCCAAACAGCTGGGCTCTGACGATTATGGCATGGATGAAGAAGCCGTACACCATACCGAAGTTGATTGGTGTTGAGATACTGGTGCAGGAACCGCGGTTGTACTATTCATTGCCACTAAGGCCGCCGTGGACCACGTTAGGGATGTACCTGTATCGAGTTTTCGTGCATGTCAAAGAAGTGGTCAATCCATCAATTGAAGTCCTGCCGCCGGCGCTGGTGCCAAGGTCCATGGACGATGTCCATTACAGGAGTCAACGTCAGACTTTCCTCATGTTGCTCGGAATGATGGATGGCACAGGCCCTACTCCATCGCACGGCGGAGGCCACTATTTCTTTGGGAGAAGAGGTAGGGCTGGCTGCCTTGATGTGCTCTAATTTGAGGTAACAACTGAATGTACTCAGATAGTAGTTTCTGAGCTATCGGTGTGAAGCACTGATGTGCCAGTACATTTGATTGTGACTTGTTCTATTTTTGTACCTGAACTTTTTTAGAAAGGGGTGTACCTCAACTTAATGTGCTAGCATAACTAATTGTGTTATCTGTCTGTTTTCTTTGCACAACATTTAAGATATTTCCCCGTCATTGATAAGGATGATGAACCATTATGTACGAGTTCGTTGGTTTCAACATAGCCCTACCCGTAGCAATCCACTGCTTACAACCTAAATGTGCCACTTGCGGGAAATTTTTGTATGCAAGTTCACTATGCTATGATGTTCCATATGATTGTGTCAACTATATAAGTTTTTACTGAGCCTTAGCAATGCATATGTCTAAAAGATGTATTTACGGACATCGACCGATGGGGTTCTCTCTATCTCTCTCTCACACACACAAACACACACACACACACACACACACACACACACACACACACACACACACACACATACTGTGGGGACCCCGACTTAGAAGTCGAGATCACCGAATGCACGTGTACAGTGATCCCAGAGATCAATGCTCACTGAACACACTGAAGATGAATAACAAGAGTCTTACATCCATACATATCGTCTTACACAAATTATGGCCAAGTCTTATATAGATAAAGCCTCACGGGCTGAATAGCAAATAACTTAAGTAGCGGAAGTCTTCGATAGTAGGTAGAACCCATGCCATCTGCCTTAACCCTACAGGCATTCTGACTGGGATAGCGTCCTAGTTCGCATGTTCGTCTCCAAATAACTCTTCCTCATATTCATGTTCCTCCATGCCTGGCCAATTAAATAACCAGTGGCAAGCCAATGAGTACTTTGAATGTACTCGCAAGCAACCCATGATGTGGTTCAAAGTAACAGTACAATTGAACAATAATGAACAATCTAGCAAGGGCTAGAAAAATATTCTACCATCAAGTTTATGCATCAATAAACTCGCGTAACCTCGAAGACAGGTTACCAATATCAACATGAATATGATTCAACTCATCGAGTCAAGTCATCACCTTGACTCATCACACACATACTTTCACCGATGAAGTAAAATTCTGGACATAGTTTAAGTAGCACCACCCAACTGTCCATGACCGTGGACACGGCTATTCGAATAGTTTTACATTCTGCAGAGGTTGTACACTTTACCCACAAGATCCGGGGAACTTCCGTGTCATCCACGACCCGTGGTACCTCAAGTACCCGGGGTAAGCACCCGGTCATTACCTTTCCTTAGACGACACTAACATAGAGTCCACTCGTTGGTACACGGCCCTCGGGTACAAACAATAGATCACAGGACTTGCCCAAATTTCAATGTCACGCGTACCCGAAGGGACCAACGGTGTGTCAGGTGCCCTGTGAAAACAGTCATGGTCGTCTATCCAAGCACGACCCCGTCCCGGGAAAGACCTCAAGTCTTCCCGTCACTAGTAATGCGAGCACCATGCTAGTATCGACCTAAGTAATCAATAAAGCCTCGTCCCATAAGGGGTAGTGTGGTTGCACATATTTGGTTGGGACGGTAGTCACACATAAATCTAATCCATTATTTCACCCATGCACAAGATTTACCGGCACATCACTTCTTCCTCAAGTGATGACCTAACTCAACATCACCCTCGGGCATTAGGGGCACCCGATGGGTTCATGCAAAGATTTTCAACCACGAAGGTTCAAATCACACACGCATCACTAAGCATCATCACTAACTATTTGCATGTCATCTAGCACATAGCAAGATCAAGAGTAAAGCATGCATCATGTGGTGGTTTCAACTAGGTCACCATCGTAACCCTATCATCATGCATCGGAAACAAACGGGTTCCGAGAACAAATGTATCATGGTCAAAGGGCTGCTTGCCTGGATTGGCTTGGTCTTCAAAGTCTTCAAATACTTCTCCTTCTCCTTCTTCAGCAACTTCGTCAAATACGGTATCTATACATCGCATAATAACAACGGAAAAATAAGACCACAAATAAAACAGAAAAATCAAAGTGCTCAGAAAAATGTCAACTATTTTTTGTTAAATACTAGAGGGATTTCTAAGATGGGGAAAATTCTTAGTTGGAGTTTTGGAGTAACATAATGGAATCTAGGGATTTTTGAACAGGAGTTTTATTGCTCAAATTTGAATTTAAATTTGAACAGAACAGAAAAGTTTCATGGATGGGTGTGAAAGTGACACCATTAAATAGGTTGGAATATTACAAGAATTTAGGAGTTGGAATTATTTCATTTGGACCAATATTCTTTTCTGTAAAAATGTTTGAAATAATTACAGAAAGAATAAAAAGAAAAAGCCATGTGCAACTGGGCTAGAGGGGCCACAGTGCACGGCCCAGGGCAAACCAGCCCAGCCGCACGGGCGCCAGCGCGCGCACGTCAGGTTTTCAAACCTGACGGGCGGGGCCCGACGGTCAGCGGCTGTGAGGAGGGGAGAGAGGGGTGAGGATGACAGGCGGGGCCCGCCTGTCATCTCCAACCTCACGGCCACGGCGACGGCGAGCTCGCAGGCGAGGATTCCGGCCACGGCGATGGCAACGGAGGGCAGGGACGGACTCAGCGTCGAGTGGCGGATGTAGTGGAGGTGGTGCGGCACGCCGGGGAGGTCGGGTTCGCCGGCAGCGAGGTGGGACGGCGGAGGAGCTTCGGGAGGTCGTCGCTCCGGCCGATTCCGACTGCAACAGAGAGGGGAAAGCGGGGGGAAAGAATCAGTGGTGCACGGCGGTTCTAGATCGGGCAAAAGGAGGGGCAGAGAAGGCCTGTACTGCGAGATTACCGGCGGCCCGACGCGGCGGAGCTCCGGTCGATCTCGAGCACTTGAGCTTCCTGGGGAGGAACGGGTGGTGCTGGAGGACTCAGGGAGATGTGGTGAGGCTGTTGGTGCTGAGCGGGGAGCTCGGGGGGCTTATATAGCCGCGCCCAGGGTCCACCGTGGACTCGTGCGCCGGCGAGGTTGCAGGCGAGGCTAGAAGAGGTTCTGGTGCCTGTGATCAAGCCGGGGAGGATCGTGGACGTGTTCTACGTCCATTTGAGGTGAGAGGAGGAGCGGGGAAGCTTCCAGACGACGCGCGCGTGCGAGCCCGAGGAGTGGGCGTCGCGGGCGGCCGGTGCGCGTGTGGCGACGGCCACTGGAGGAGGGGGGACAGCGCCGGGGTGGTCGCGGACGTCGAGGCGCGTTGAGAGGAGCGAGGGGGAGGCCCAAGGCTCTCGGGGCAGCTGATTGGGCGAAGCTACAGTGCGGTGGCGCACTGTAGCGTGCTCCAGAGCGCCCGAATGGTTGGCACATTCGTGCCCTCGCCGCTCTGGTCATGTCCAACGTGCCCAAGGTTGTCTAGAAGGTCAAGGGAGGAGTAAAGAAATGGCCTGTGGCCTTGGATGCTCTGGAGATGCTGTGAGAGAGAGAGAAGCTGGTAACTTGGTGAGAAATGGCTGTCCAGCAGGGTGAACTAGGGTTTTTACCCCTCAATCATGGAGCTGGGGTCCTGGGGAAGTTACTGGAGGTAGCTAGTAACTGGTTGAACATGTGGTAGAAAGTTGAGGCCAAGGAGAAGGGTAAAAGTGATAAAGAAGAGGGTTTTGGTAAAAAGCCAGAAGGTGTTTGATCAGTGTTTGGTCAAGTAAATGATCTCCACTTGCCATGACACTTAACAGGATTGAATGACATGTGAAAATAGGGTGCTTCACCAATTTTGGGCTCATTTAAAGAAACTAGCCAATGTAACTTTGGTGAACCCTAGAAATCAACAGGAATGGCTTCATCTTATTTGAGTCAAGCAAATCATCTCCCCTTGATGCACCACTTGGTGTAGTTTCATCATTTGGGGTATTGATCATGCCCACAAAGTTTGAAGCTCCAGGTAAAAAGTTGGTAAGGTAAAGTTGTTCAAATTTGCATTTGAACAGAAAGGGTTTTGGGGTGTTCTGATCAAGTTGCTCTATTCAAAATCTTGTGCCATTTGGTCTAGATGCCTTATTAGGCATTTCTAGTATGTGCACCAAGTTTGAGAGCATTTGGACAAGTTTGGCAATGTAGAGTTGCTCAAACTTCAGATATGCACAGAATGGTTATGAAGGGTTTTGATGATGTTTTCTTGCTTCCCAAGGCATGGGACTTGGCAAGATCGCCAGATATGTCATATGTGACATGATAGAATTTCCTTGGAATTTTTGGAGAATATTTCCTTTGTAAATATTTCAAAAGCTTGAAATATCCAGCAAGGGGTTTAGAGGGATTAGCCCATTATTTTGAACATGACCAAGTGTTGAAACTCTTATATATGGACAATATATGTCCTCTAAGTCTCCCTGAATTTTGGCAAATATTTTTGAAATAGTTAAATAATTTTCCCCTATTAAAGACCATTTATGGCCTTAAGAAAAAGCTTTTAAATAAAATAGGAAAATAACTTTTAAAATTATAACTTTATGGTTTCTGGGAGTCCTATGACTACTAGGTCTCAAATATACTTTTTGAAATAATTTTCTCACCCTAAATCAAGCACTTGCAGTGCAAATATCAGTTCAGGGGTTTTTGGAAAACTAAATTTATAAAATACATTTTGGCCAAATTAATTTTGTAAGAAAATTCTATACTGTTATATAACACTTGGCATGATCATTGGGCAGAAGTTTTGGGTATGGAGATGAATTCTACAAGAGGTAATAGTTGACTTTAATGAGCACATGAAAAAGCACATGAAGAAAAACTCAATTCAAATAAAAGCCAAATGATGCTAAAAAAATTTGTTGGTCCAAATTTTCATGCTTCATTGATGCAAATAACATGTTACAAAATGCAGGGTGTGACAGACCTACCCCCCTTACAAGAATCTCGTCCCCGAGATTCCTAAACTAGGTCTTAAAAGAGATCGGGAAACTCGGATCTAAGATAGTCTTCACGTTCCCAGGTTGCTTTTGCTTTGGTGTGGTTGCTCCACTGGACCTTGAAGTACTTGATGGTACAGCTTCGCGTCCGTCGTTCTGCTTCGTCCAGAATGCGGATGGGCTTCTCGCGGTAGGTCAAATCAGGCTGCAGATCAATGGCTTGGTGATCAACATCCTTGTAGAGATTGGGCTTGTCTGGAACTTGGAGACATTTCCGGAGTTGTGACACATGGAATACATTGTGCACATCGGATAGCTCAGGTGGTAGTTCCAACTGGTAAGCCACTTCTCCTCGTTGTGCAGTGATCTCAAAGGGTCCGATGAACCTTGGTGCGAGCTTCCCCTTGACGTGGAAACTCATGTCCCGACGGCGAGTGTCAGCATATCTCTTTTGCCTTGACTTGGCTGCCTTCAATCGCTCTCTGACTAGTTGGACTTGCTCTACTGCTGCGCGGAGAATATCCGGTCCAAAGACTAGTCCTTCTCCAGTCTCTGACCAGTTGAGGGGTGTGCGGCATTTGCGTCCGTACAACACCTCAAATGGTGCCATCTGAAGGCTCGACTGGTAACTGTTGTTATAGGAGAACTCGGCAAAAGGGAGACAATCTTCCCACTTGGCTCCATATGCCAAGACACAGGCTCGGAGCATATCTTCGAGAATCTGATTTACTCATTCTGTCTGACCTCCGGTCTGTGGGTGGAAAGCCGTGCTGAAAGATAACTTGGTTCCCAAGGCTTCTTGGAACTTCTTCCAGAACCTCGAGGTGAACTGGGTTCCTCGATCTGACACAATCTCCTTGGGAACGCCGTGAAGACTTACGATTCGGTCGATGTAGAGAGATGCCGGCCGGTTGCCATCATAAGTGGTCTTGACAGGAATGAAATGGGCCACCTTGGTCAAATGATCGACTATGACCCAGATGGAGTCATGTCCCCTATTCGACCTTGGTAAACCAGTGATGAAGTCCATTCCGACTTTATCCCACTTCCACTCAGGAACTTTGAGTGGTTGAAGCAATCCAACAGGTCGCTGATATTCAGCTTTGACCTTTTGGCACACATCACACTTTGCAACATAGGTCGCAATCTCTCTTTTCATCACGTGCCACCAGAATCGTGCCTTCAATTCTTGGTACATCTTGGTTCCTCCGGGGTGGATGGAATACGGAGTGTCGTGGGCTTCCTGCAGAATCAGGTTCTTCAGCTCTATGTTGTTTGGTACGCAGATGCGGCCTTTGTACCAAACAATCCCGTGCTCGTCTTCGGAGAATCGTGGGGCCTTGCCTAGCTTCATCTTCTTCTTGATGCCTTCAACGCTTGCGTGTCCATCTTGTGCCTTCTTGACTTCGTCCATCAGGGTTGGTCTGACTTCCAAATGATCCAGAAATCCAGGGGTGACCAATTCCAAACTGAATTGTTTGAGCTCCTTAAACAAGGCTGGCTGCCTTTCTTGAATAATAGCATTCAAGGAGCAAGCCTTCCTGCTTAAGGCATCGGCCACCACGTTAGCCTTCCCGGGGTGATATTGAACACTGAGGTCATAGTCTTTGATGAGTTCCAACCATCTTCGCTGCCTCATGTTCAATTCCTTTTGGGTGAAAATGTACTTTAGACTTTTGTGGTCTGTGTAGATCTCACACCGTTTCCCTAGGAGGTAATGCCGCCATGTCTTCAAGGCATGAACTACTGCCGCTAGCTCAAGATCGTGAGTAGCGTAGTTCTCCTCATGGGGTCGTAGCTGCCTGGAGAGGTATGCTATGACTAGGCCTTCTTGCATTAGAACGCTTCCCAATCCGGTTCGAGAGGCATCACAATATATCACAAACTCCTTGTGGATATCAGGTGTTGCCAGGACTGGGGCGGTGGTCATTCTCTTCTTGAGTTCTTGGAAGCTTTCTTCGCATTTTGGCGTCCACTCGAACTTCCTGTCCTTCTTGAGGAGCTGAGTCATTGGCCGTGCAATGCTAGAGAACCCTTCAACGAATTTGCGGTAATAGCCCGCAAGTCCGAGGAAGCTTCTGACTTCCTTGACGGTCGTTGGAGATTGCCATTGGGTCACAGCTTCGATCTCTGCGGGATCAACTGATAATCCTTCTTCGGTCAAGACGTGACCTAAGAATCCAACTTTATGCAACCAGAACTCACACTTGCTGAATTTGGCATACTGTTGGTGCTCCCGAAGCTTGTCTAGGACCATCCTCAGACTTTATTCATGAGATACATGAAGTATGCTGGGGCATTGGTTAACCCAAAGGACATGACCGTGCACTCGTACAGGCCATATCTGGTTACGAATGCCGTCTACAGAATATCTTGGGGTCTGATCTTCAGCTGGTAGTACCCAGATCTGAGGTCGATCTTGGAGAACACCTTGGCTCCGCTGAGCTGATCAAACAGATCTTTGATCTTGGGAAGCGGATATTTGTTCTTGATTGTAACTTCATTGAGGGAACGATAGTCAATGCATAAGAGGATGGTACCGTCCCTCTTTGCCACAAACAGAATAGGAGATCCCCAAGGGGAGGCACTCGGGCGGATAAATCCCTTCCTCAGCTGCTCTTCCAGCTGCTTCTTCAACTCGGCTAGTTCTTCCGTCCCCATTCTATAAGGCTTCTTATAGATGGGTCCTGCTCCGGGCACGAGCTCGATGATGAACTCAATGTCACGGTCAGGGGGCATTCCCGGCAGTTCATCCGGAAAGACATCAGGATACTCACATACCACCGGTACTTGCTCTAGCCCAACTTCAGACAGACAGTTGACTTGAGCGGCTTGAGCGGAAGAGGAGTTGGAAGCAAACTTGACTTCGACTCCTTGGTCATTGGCCACAGTGACTGTCCGACTGGCACAGTCTAACAAGCCTTGGTGCTTGCTGAGCCAATCCATCCCTAAGATCACATCCAAGCCTTGCGATCTTAGGATGATGAGGTCTGCTAGGAAGTCTACACCGTTAATGGTAATACCGACTCCTTCGCAGCCTATCTTGGCTCTCATCTCGGCTCCGGGGGTTTGTACCACCATAGGGTTATTCAGGGGTGTAGGGGTCATGCCACTTTTTAATGCAAATCTTTGAGTGACAAATGAATGCGTTGCTCCAGAATCAAACAAGACAGTTGCAGGTGCTTAGTTGACAAGGAACGTATCCAGCACGACGTCCGGGTCTTCCTGGGCTTCTTCAGCAGTGACGTGATTCACACGCCCCTTCCCATGGTTAGGTGGATTGCGAGGATCTGGGTTCCTTGTTGGCATCCCGCGGCCTTGTCCCTGGTTCTGCGCATTGGGGCGCGGGGCATGAGGCTTCTTGTTGGGGCACACCCTTGAGATGTGTCCGTACTGACCACATCCAAAGCAAGTGACTTTGTTTGGATTGATCTTGTTGCCACCACTGGTATTGGGGTTGAAAGCTGGCCTTGGGTTGGCATACTGCTGAGGCTGAGGGTTGGTGCGAGGTGCAGGAGCTCCTTCTTGCTGATAGGTTGGCTTGGTCGGGGCTGACTGCCACGGACGAGGCTTCTGGTTGCTGGAACTTCCCTTACTGACCATCTTGCGCTTGCGAGTGTCTTCCAAAGCACGCCGCTTGTCTTCAAGCATAAGTGCTTTGTTCACCAGGTCAGAGAAGGATGGGCAGTCGCACACGACAAGCGAGTATTGCAGAGTCTGATTGAGGCCTTCCATGAAGCGCTCCCTTTTTGCAGCATCAGTGCTGACATCTTTAGGGGCATACCTTGACAGAACACTAAACTTCTGCATGTACTCCTTGACAGTGCCACTTCCTTGCTTCAGGGCTCGGAATTCACGCTTTTTGATAGCCATGATTCCGGAAGGAATGTGGGCCTTGCGGAATTCTGCCTTGAAGTTGACCCAAGTGATGTCTTGTGCAGCATGCATGACCTTGAATCCATCCCACCAAGCTCTGGCAGTCCCCCCGAGGCAGTGGGCTGAATAAGCCACCTTCTCGCGGTCTTCAGTGCATCCGACTAGTTCCAGTATTTCCTCAATGGAGCGGATCCAGTCGTCTGCATCCAGGGGTTCTGCAGTCTCGATAAAGGTTGGCGGTGCATGCTTCTTGAACTCTGCCAACGTGGAACGTCCATTGCCATTCCCCGCCGGCTGGCGGTTGTTGGTGACAGCTTGAGCGATCAGCTGAAGGGCTGCAGTGTTGGCTTGGCGTTCCTCTTGGAAGGCTTGGAGAAGCTAAGCCATGTCCATGTTCGGAGGAGGTGGTGGTGGAGCTTGGTCGTTGGTTTGGTCGTGGCCTGCCTCTGGCTGAGCGGATGCTCCGGCTTCAGGCTGCTGGGTAGAGGTACCAGTACGAGTTACAACAGGCATCCTATTGGAGCGGTAAAAGGTCTCATGACTTGGAAGAGGGAAAGCAAGATAGACGGGTGCCTAGTAAGGGGGTTGGTGTGACACTAATCAAATCATGCAAGGGCCGAAAGGCCAAAACACATTCATTAAAATCCAAATGGGTGGTGTAGTCGTTTACACATTCCCGAAGGAAGAATACGACATACATCCAGATACAACAAAAGCAAACACTAGATGGTTTCATATGAATCATACAAGGACTCGACTGCGCATAGGGGTTACACGACCTATCCTACCGTAGGGGTCACAACTGGCATATCCGAGTAGCGAATAATGCCTAAGCGGCCGAATGCTCGGTCGCGTATTCCAGCTCTTCTGGGTCTTCCTCCTTGTCTTCATTTGTCTGGGCCCCCTTGTCACTTGAGGGTGTGGGGGAGTGGAGGAGTTGGATACGACGGTGCTTCGTCGGTGGTGCAGGGAAAATCTTGCGATATTCCCTTGCCGTCATCCGGCGTCGCCGAGGTGGTTCTTCATTCTTGGAAGATACATCCTCGGAGGGCCTTCCGCCTCGATATGCGATAGCGGACTGTCCTGAAGGTGCTCCTTCCTTCTTGATCCTATTTGTCTTCTCTTGAGCTCGACGAAGAAGTGCCTTGGTCTTGTGAAGTTCTTCTCGAAGCTTCATTGACTCCGAGGCCAAGTCTTGTGCCAAGCTATCGGCACATAGACTGAAGTAGGTCTGGAACCGAAGCGAGAGTCCTTCCTTCAGTGGAGGGGCTAGTGCGCTGCTTTCTTCTTCACCTTCCTTCCGGTAAGGTAAGAAGCGAGTTGTCATCTTGGCTGCCATCTCCGGAAGAAGCTCGCAGAGACGGGTTAGTGCCTTGAGTGCAGCAGCCTCTACAGCAAGAGGTAGTGTTGCCATCTGGGGTCCCTCGAAGAACCAACTTGTGGGAGGATCGTTTGCCTTCACGATCACTTCCACATGGTACTCCACCTCAGTGTCGCTAACCCAATGCTCAAGGTACGTGAGGATGGGTGCTCGGTGGAACTGACACTCCTGGAGGCTATCCTCGAGAAGTAAGGGAAACCCAGTGGTCAGGTGCTCTTCGGGTACAACGGCCATCTACAAAGGTGGAATAGGAGGGGTTAATAAGCTGATGAAATCTCAGGTTTAGAAAAGAAGAGAGGTTCAGAAGGTTTTTTAAAAAGGGTCTCATCTAACTAACGCCCATGCTAACTAAGGCTTCCTACAGTCAGGATGGCTCTGATACCAGCTCTATGGGGACCCCAACTTAGAAGTCGAGATCACCGAATGCACGTGTACAGTGATCCCAGAGATCAATGCTCACTAAACACACAGAAGCTGAATAACAAGAGTCTTACATCCATACATATCGTCTTACACAAATTATGGCCATTATGGCCATGTCTTACATAGATAAAGCCTCACGGGCTGAATAGCAAATAACTTAAGTAGCGGAAGTCTTCGATAGTAGGTAGAACCCATGCCATCTGCCTTAACCCTACAGGCATTCTGACTGGGATAGCGTCCTAGTTCACATGTTCGTCTCCAAAGAAGTCTTCCTCATATTCCTGTTCCTCCATGCCTGGCCAATTAAATAACTAGTGGCAAGCCAATGAGTACTTTGAATGTACTCGCAAGCAACCCATGATGTGGTTCAAAGTAACAGTGCAATTGAACAATAATGAACAATCTAGCAAGGGCTAGAATAAATATTCTACCATCAAGTTTATGCATCAATAAACTCGCGTAACCTAAAAGACAGGTTACCGATATCAACATGAATATGATTCAACTCATCGAGTCAAGTCACCACCTTGACTCATCACACACATACTTTTACGGATGAAGTAAAATTCTGGACATAGTTTAAGTAGCACCACCCAACTGTCCATGACCGTGGACACGGCTATTCGAATAGCTTTACACTCTGCAGAGGTTGTACACTTTACCCACAAGATCCGGGGAACTTCCGTGTCATCCACGACCCGTGGTACCTCAAGTACCCGGGGTAAGCACCCGGTCATTACCTTTCCTTAGACGACACTAACATAGAGTCCACTCGTTGGTACACGGGACTTGCCCTAATTTCAATGTCACGCGTACCCGAAGGGACCAACGGTGTGTCCGGTGCCCTGCGAAAACAGTCATGGTCGTCTATCCAAGCACGACCCCGTCCCGGGAAAGACCTCAAGTCTTCCCGTCACTAGTAATGCGGGCACCATGCTTGTATCGACCTAAGTAATCAATAAAGCCTCGTCCCATAAGGGGTAGTGTGGTTGCACATGTTTGGTTGGGACGGTAGTCACACATAAATCTAATCCATTATTTCACCCATGCACAAGATTTACCGGCACATCACTTCTTCCTCAAGTGATGACCTAACTCAACATCACCCTCGGGCATTAGGGGCACCCGATGGGTTCATGCAAAGATTTTCAACCACGAAGGTTCAAATCACACACGCATCACTAAGCATCATCACTAACTATTTGCATGTCATCTAGCACATAGCAAGATCAAGAGTAAAGCATGCATCATGTGGTGGTTTCAACTAGGTCACCATCGTAACCCTATCATCATGTATCGGAAACAAACGGGTTCCGAGAACAAATGTATCATGGTCAAAGGGCTGCTTGCCTGGATTGGCTTGGTCTTCAAAGTCGTCAAATCCTTCTCCTTCTCCTTCTTCAGCAACTTCATCAAATACGGTATCTATACGTCGCATAATAACAACGGAAAAATAAGACCACAAATAAAACAGAAAAATCAAAGTGCTCAGAAAAATGTCAACTTATTTTTGTTAAATACTAGAGGGATTTCTAAGATGGGGAAAATTCTTAGTTGGAGTTTTGGAGTAACATAATGGAATCTAGGTATTTTTGAACAGGAGTTTTATTGCTCAAATTTGAATTTAAATTTGAACAGAACAGAAAAGTTTCATGGATGGGTGTGAAAGTGACACCATTAAATAGGTTGGAATATTACAAGAATTTAGGAGTTGGAATTATTTCATTTGGACCAATATTCTTTTCTGTAAAAATGTTTGAAATAATTACAGAAAGAATAAAAAGAAAAAGCCCTGTGCAACTGGGCTAGAGGGGCCACAGTGCATGCCCCAGGGCAAACCAGCCCAGCCGCACGGGCACCAGCGCGCGCACGTCAGGTTTTCAAACCTGACGGGCGGGGCCCGACGGTCAGCGGCTGTGAGGAGGGGGAGAGAGGGTGAGGATGACAGGCGGGGCCCGCCTGTCATCTCCAACCTCACGGCCACGGCGACGGCGAGCTCACCGGCGAGGATTCCGGCCACGGCGACGGCAACGGAGGGCAGGGACGGACTCAGCGTCGAGTGGCGGATGTAGTGGAGGTGGTGCGGCATGCCGGGGAGGTCGGGTTCGCCGGCAGCGAGGTGGGACGGCGGAGGAGCTTCGGGAGGTCGTCGCTCCGGCCGATTCCGACTGCAACAGAGAGGGGAAAGTGGGGGGAAAGAATCAGTGGTGCACGGCGGTTCTAGATCGGGCAAAAGGAGGGGCAGAGAAGGCCTGTACTGCGAGATCACCGGCGGCCTGACGCGGCGGAGCTCCGGTCGATCCCGAGCACTGGAGCTTCCTGGGGAGGAACGGGTGGTGCTAGAGGACTCAGGGAGATGTGGTGAGGCTGTTGGTGCTGAGCGGGGAGCTCGGGGGGGGGGGGGG
>LR738714.1:170126427-170214541 GCA_902687465.1 Secale cereale | reverse complement strand
CTTATATAGCCGCGCCCACGGTCCACCGTGGACTCGTGCGCCGGCGAGGTTGCAGGCGAGGCTAGAAGAGGTTCTGGTGCCTGTGATCAACCCGGGAAGGATCGTGGACGTGTTCTACGTCCATTTGAGGTGAGAGGAGGAGCGGGGAAGCTCCCATACGACGCGCACGTGCGAGCCCGAGGAGTGGGCGTTGCGGGCGGCCGGTGCGTGTGTGCGGACGGCCACTGGAGGGCGCAGGAGGAGGGGGGACAGCGCCGGGGTGGTCGCGGACGTCGAGGCGCGTTGAGAGGTGCGAGGGGGAGGCCCGAGGCTGTCGGGGGCAGCTGATTCGGCGAAGCTACAGTGCGGTGGCGCACTGTAGCGTGCTCCAGAGCGCCCGAATGGCTGGCATATTCGTGCCCTCGCCGCTCTGGTCATGTCCAATGTGCCCAAGGTTGTCTAGAAGGTCAAGGGAGGAGTAAAGAAATGGCATGTGGCCTTGGATGCTCTGGAGATGCTGTGTGAGAGATAGGAAGCCGGTAACTTGGTGAGAAATGGTTGTCCAGCAGGGTGAACTAGGGTTTTTACCCCTCAATCATGGAGCTGGGGTCCTGGGGAAGTTACTGGAGGTAGCTAGTAACTGGTTGAACATGTGGTAGAAAGTTGAGGCCAAGGAGAAGGGTAAAAGTGATCAAGAAGAGGGTTTTGGTAAAAAGCCAGAAAGTGTTTGATCAGTGTTTGGTCAAGCAAATGATCTCCACTTGCAATGTCACTTAACAGGATTGAATGACATGTGAAAATAGGGTGCTTCACCAATTTTGGGCTCATTTGAAGAAACTAGCCAATGTAACTTTGGTGAACCCTAGAAATCAACAGGAATGTCTTCATCTTGTTTGAGTCAAGCAAATAATCTCCCCTTGATGCACCACTTGGTGTAGTTTCATCATTTGGGGTATTGATCATGCCCACAAAGTTTGAAGCTCCAGGTAAAAAGTTGGTAATGTAAAGTTGTTCAAATTTGCATTTGAACAGAAAGGGTTTTGGGGTGTTCTGGTCAAGTTGCTCTATTCCAAATCTTGTGCCATTTGGTCTAGATGCCTTATTAGGCATTTCTAGTATGTGCACCAAGTTTGAGAGCATTTGGACAAGTTTGGCAATGTAGAGTTGCTCAAACTTCAGATATAGACAGAATGGTTATGAAGGGTTTTGATGATGTTTTCTTGCTTCCCAAGGCATGGGACTTGGCAAGATCATCAGATATGTCATATGTGACATGATAGAATTTCCTTGGAATTTTTGGAGAATATTTCCTTTGTAAATATTTCAAAAGCTTGAAATATCCAGCAAGGGTTTTAGAGGGATTAGCCCATTATTTTGAACACGACCAAGTGTTGAAACTCTTATATATGGACAATATATGTCCTCTGAGTTTCCCTGAATTTTGGCAAATATTTTTGAAATAGTTAAATAATTTTCCCCTATTAAAGACCATTTCTGGCCTTAAGAAAAAGCTTTTAAATAAAATAGGAAAATAACTTTTAAAATTATACCTTTGTGGTTTCTGGGAGTCCTATGACTACTAGGTCTCAAATATACTTTTTGAAATAATTTTCTCACCCTAATTCAAGCACTTGCAGTGCAAATCTCAATTCAGGGGTTTTTGGAAAACTAAATTTATAAAATACATTTTGGCCAAATTAATTTTGTAAGAAAATTCTATACTGTTATATAACACTTGGCATGATCATTGGGCAGAAGTTTTGGGTATGGAGATGAATTCTACAAGAGGTAATAGTTGACTTTAATGAGCACATGAAAAAGCACATGAAGAAAAACTCAATTCAAATAAAAGCCATATGATGCTAAAAAATTTTGTTGGTCCAAATTTTCATGCTTCATTGATGCAAATAACATGATACAAAATGCAGGGTGTGACACACACACACACACACACACACACACACACACACTGCCGGCATTTTGGGAACCTATCGGCGTCCTGGGAATGGGGGTACCCAGACCTGCCTGCCTGCGGCCCGTGGCATGGCTCCATCGATGGCCTGGTACGGCCCAACTTCAGTAACCACAGCTCAAGACCCACGCGAGGTGGACGACGGCAAGACCTCCCTGGGGGCAGCCTCTCTAGGCTAGCTCCTGAGGAGTATAGATATCTATGCAAGGCGCACCTCACTAGGTTCACGTGACGTGAGCCATGACAAGCAAGGCCAAGCGGGCGCTAGCGGGTGCAGTGTACCATTTTCCCCTTTGGTGCTAAGGGGGCAAGCGCAGGCGCGGAGTCCTGAGGAATCAAGCAAAGGTTTTCATATCTGTGCAACAAGACCAAGGCCAATCAGGATGGTAGAATGGAGGTCATCATGGAGCCCAGTGCGGTGTCACCACCAGAGCCTTTGGCACGCGAAGACCTCTTTTGTCAGGATAACTTATACTAGTTGTTACCCTTCAAATTTGGCCGTTGTGGGATCCCTTACCGCCGATATTTGGGAAGAGGACCAAGGCCAGTATAAATAGGACTTAGCCACCACCATAGGGGGGCATCTCATCTTGAGATGATCCCACCATAGAAGGGATCAGATCCATTCCAGCCTGACCATACCACAAGCTCATCCGAGCCCAAGAACACCTCTCCTCAGAGGCTATTCACCCATTGTACTAGTTCATCCTCAACCCCACGAGCCAATCCACCACACACACTGTAGTAGGGTATTATACCGCAAGGTGGCACGAACCAGTATAATCCTCTGTTGTCGGCGTCCTGGGAACCAGGGAACCCAGACTTGCCTTCCTGCGGCCCGCGATGCACTCCTACTATGGCCTGGTACGGCCTAGCTGATCGACCATCTGCTCAAGACCCTCGCGAGGTGACTAAGCCTCACGAGGAGAACAACACAAAGACCCTCTAAGGAGCAGCCTTGGCTAGGCTGCTCCAGAGGAGCAAAGAACTCAAGGCCAAGTCTGCCTCAGGAGGAGGCAGTGACGCGAGCAGTGATGCACCGCGCCAGCGGGTGCCAGCGCGTGCCAGCGGCGTACTTCCCGTTTTGGTGCAAAGGAGACATCGCAGGCGCAGGATCCTGAGGGGCGAGACAAAGGTTTCCTCCTCGGTGCAACAAAACCGAAGAACGCAAGGACGACAGGGAGGATGTCACCACCGAGCCCACCAGCGCGTCATCGTCTGAACTCTTTGCAGGCAAAGACCGCTTTTGTCAGGATAGGACCGTCCTTGTGTTCCCGCTCAAAATGTCCGTTGTGGGGTCCCTTTCCGCCTAAACATTTCAGGTTGAAGAGGACCCTAGCCACCTATATAAGTAGCTAGGGTTTCCTTTATGGAGGGGATCTGATTAAACTCATCTCGAACACCCCACCTTTGCTTCAAGGAGCAAGAACACTTGCCTCCTGGCCCTCTTGAGCTCAAGAACCACTGTACTTGTTCATACTCAAGCCCACCCGAGGCTAATCCACTCAATCAGGATGTAGGGTTTTACACCGCAAGGTGGCCTAAACATGGGTAAATTCGTGTGTGCTTTTACTTGTTGCTAGCTCGATCTCACCATCGGGCGAGGGCGTGGCACTAGGTAGACGTGAGCGGGAGAGATCTTTGTTCACGCCCCTGTGTTCGAACATCTTGGGGTTTGCGGAGCCCGTAATCCGACATTTGGCACGCAAGGTAGGGGGGCGTGTGGAAATCTCGCCTCTCCGACGACCTCGTCCCGGTCTCGTTCGACAACCTCGCTTCACCGCCATGGTGAACACACGCCAAGCGCAGGCCGCTAGCCGTGCCACCAACGTCGCTCAGATGGCGCCCGCGGGCAATGGTGCACCGCTCCGCCCCAACTCGCCGGTGGCCAACGCTGCCACCGACCCGACAACCACGAGCAGTAGGACTCGTCGCTGCCGCTGTCCATGCGGCGCGATGGCTGCACCGCGACACCATCTCCAGTGCCGGTCGTGGTGTCGTCCTCGTTGATCTGCCGCGGGCTAGTCTACCAGCAGCCTCCGCAACTGATGGTGCGGGAGCTCCTACGTTACCGTCCTGCGGACGACCTCTACGATGAGTGGCTCCACTGCATCACCGAGGTCGTTAACGTCGCCGGGGAGGTACCTGCACCGACTCACTCCCCCCGTCCTCTTTCGCTCATGGTGGGGAACGTAGACCACGGCGTCCCGGCTCCACCTCCAGTGCACGGCGCTGGCCAGGGGCTCAAACGCGAGGCTCCTCGGCGCGAGCAGCCCCGCAGGGCCCCTGCACGCGACGAGGAGAGCTGCTAGGTGGACCCGCATCCCCAGGCAGAAGCTCGTAGGCTCCCTGTTCTGCAGCACCAGAACCGCACACCACAGGAGGTGGTGGCGCCTGTACCCCAGGAACCAGCACCGCTGGCGCCTGCAATCATGACTGTGGCTGGATGTCGCGCCCTAGCTCCAGAGCTGCGGTGCCTTTTCTAGGCCGGCAAGTTCAAGCCGGATCTGCCTCCGCGCTACGATGGCACCGCCGACCCCACAGAGTTCCTCCTGCTCTACGAGCTAAGCACCAAGGCGTCCAACGGCACCGAGCAGGCCATGGCGAACTGGTTCCCCATGGCCCTCAAGGACGGCGCTCGCTCCTGGCTCCTGAACCTCCCCGCAGGATCCATCTCCTCCTGCGGGGAGCTTCGTGAGCATTTCGTCGCCAACTTCCAAGGTAGCCGCGACCGAGCCCCGGCGGCCGCGGATCTGCGTTGCGTGAAGCACGAACCTAGGGAGATCCTCCAGAAGTACATCCAGCGTTTCAACATCGTGCGCCTCAAGATCCCGATGGTCTCGGACGAGGCCATCATCTCGGTGTTCTCCGACAGTGTCCGCGACATCAGGATGAAGGAGGAGCTCGCCATCCACGAGGAATTGTGCATAGCCCTCGAGATGTTCAACCTCGCGGCGAAGTGCGCCAGGGCAGAGGAAGGCCGCCTCTCTCTCCTGGAGCTGCCTGAAGCGGAGGCTGACGACAAGAAGGCCAAGGCCAAGGAAGCAAAGTGCAAGGGACCCGCCGTGCTGGCTGCGGAGCCAGAAGTGAAGCGTGGCTGTGGCTACAACGACCCCCCAGAGACAACCGTCCATACTGCGTCTTCCACGATGTTCACGGCCACAACACCAACGACTGCCAAGAACTCAGGGCGATGTGTGACGGGCGCGTCAGGCAGCATCCTGAGCGCGACAACCACGGCTACGGCCGTGGAGGGGGCCGTGGTGGAGGACGCTGGGACGGTAGGAACTCGCGCCAAGGATGGCGTCACCAACCTCGTGAAGACCACTGGCAGGATCAGCCTCGTGATGACCCCTGGCGTGACCAGCCTCGTGAGGGTCGCCCTCAGGGCAACGCGGGCCTGCCTCCGCTTCCACCACCGCCAAGAAGGAATGACGACGACTGCCAGGGACACGCAGCAGGGGGCTTTCAGGAGCCGCACACGGTTGCATGCATCCTGGGAGGAGCCCACGCTCTGGCTTCCCACCGCATCTTCAAGTAGTTCACTCGTGAGGTGAACGCGGCGCTCCCCAGGCCTGACGCCGCGCGCAACCTGAGGTGGACCAAGCAGGTCATCGCCTTCGACCCCAAGGACCAGCTCAGGTGCACCGCAGCCCCAAGCACTCTCCCGATGCTCTGAACTCCGACCATCGGCAACGTCCTGTGACCAAGACCCTCATCGACGGTGGAGCAAGGCTCAACATCCTCCCCGTCCAGACCTTCGAGACGCTCCAAGTCCCCTACGATCAGCTGCACCCAACCAAGCCATTCTATGGAGTCACAGATGGCTCCACACTCCCGATGGGGCAGGTCTGCCTCCCCGTCACCTTCGGCGATCGCGACAACTATCACACCAAGCTCATGGACTTCGACGTCGCCAACATTCACCTCCTGTACAACGCCATCCTATGGTATCCGGCCCTCACCAAGTTCATGGCGGCGACCCATCATAGCTACAATGTCCTCAAGATGCCCGGGAGTGGCGGGGTCATCACGATCGCCTGCTACGAGAAGGAAGCAGTGCGTTCCCTGGAGCGCGCCTACCAGACTGTGGAGGTGGAGAGCTCCGATAGAGATGGACCCGTCTTCGCCCTACAGGCCTCCCCCAAGAAGAAGAAGCACATGTCCACAAATGGACCTCGGGACGCAGGTGCTCCTCACGGCACCGCCTCAGGTCCCACACCTGCTGATGAGGCGCCCTCCACCTCGCATAGGGAGGCGCGCCCAGTGCCCCTCTCAGGACAGACTTGGGGGCCCTCCTTTGGAGTGCCTCTGGTCTGACCAACGTCATGAGGGAGGTGTTCGGGCACAACCTGCAGGCGTGTCTCGACATGCATTTTTGTGAGCCCAGCGTGAGCCATACAACGCTGGGGGCTCAGGACTTCATCGACCAGGCTGCCGAGGAACTTCAGTACACAAGGCTCATATGCGGTGGGCGCAACCGCACGGCACCAAGATCACCTACCTGCAACCCAAGCAACCAATTCCGTGTCTGCGTCGACATCGCAGGCCTCAACCGAGCCGCTTCTCTGGAGCCCTTCTGGCCGACGGCTGTCGGCTGGAGGAGGACTCTCCCTTGCAGTTACATTCACACGCTCTTCAGCTTCCACAACGCAGCTGCCACGTTCCAGTACCTCACACTGTAGGCTTTGGGGGCTCAGGAGGCTCAGTGGCAGGCGGTCCTGACGGAGCAGGAGCCGGACCCCCGTGACCACTGAGAGCCTCCGGAGCCTCTGGGCCTCAAGAGCCCGGCGATCCTCAGGAGCGACCCGCACGACTCGTGTCTTCAGCTACCCCAACTCTTCTTCGACGACAAGTATGAGCTGATGTCTCAGGTATTCAATCGAGGGCGCCCCCGGGCTGCATCATCCTCGAGCTGTCGGGGGCTCACCCCCACAGCAATCCTCGAGTTGCTAGGGGCTCACCCCCATAGCTTTCTCTTTTGCGCAGAAATCGAGGCTAGTTGGTTCTCCCTACTTCCATTATCTATATTCTTAGCGTCCTCACCGCCACTAAGGTCATGAGACCTTGCGAGCCCGCCCGCGACCGCCCCGTGATTAAGGAATGGCACGGTGTCTGTGCTCGGGTCCATCCCTGCAGCGTCGCTAAATCCAAGGGCTGAGGTCTGTGTCGCGAGCCATTCCCGTGACGTCACCTCCCGTGGTCCTAGGTGCCTTGTTCTCGCATGGGCTAATCGTGGATGGGTAAGTGGGGGCTCATGGCAGGTGCCTCGCTCATGCAGGAACCGCATGCCAATTGTCTTTCTTTTGGACTGCTGCATGAGAAGACTGGGCACGGCGTCTATGCTCGGCTCCGTCCCTGCAGCGTTGATAAATCCAGTGGCTGAGCTCTGTCCTACGTGCCGGTCCCGCTAACGTCACCTCGTAGGGTCGTTGGTGTTGCGACCTTCTCTTGTGATGCCCTCTAGAGATGCACTCGGCGCAGGTCGACACAACGCATCTCTTTTCACATTTGGCAGAAGAAGACTCCGGCGCAACCCGCCTCAGGGTAGGGTCTCGTGGGTGATGCATAAGCTCACAAGAACTTCCTGAAAATCGTTCAGCTCGTCCTGAGGATGGCTCATATACACCTTGGTTGTCCTGCCGTGCAAGCCATGTGTCAGGACGGGGCTGTACACGCCCCGGAGTCTCTCCCGGTGGGAGGCTCCCTCCCACGGTCTAGTGGAAGTACCATGCTCCATGCTCGCAGAACCAACCGAGGAGAGGTTTTCCCACGAACCAATGGAAGCACCAAGCTCCGTGCTGGCCGCTACGACCGAGGCGCGGTTACGCCCACACTCCGCGCAAGTGTGGTAGCTCTATGCTCCGCGCTAGTTATAAACAACTGAGTGCGGCCCCCAGTGTTCACACCAACCTCAGGGAGCTTTTCAGCTCACGACGCTCACAACTTCTCCTGGGAAGGGTGTCACAAGGGGGGCTACGCACGGGGGCTATGCTCAGGTCACGCCTGGCAGACGCCACCCTACCAGGTGCCCAGACACCTGGCTTTCTTGCGCCCACATCCTAGGCGAAGGCTCGTGAGCAAGGTATGGTGCTCGTTCTCCCTCATGAGAGCCGTTCGCACGTCAAGGGGGACCCCTGGGCATCGTGACCCAAGGGCCTCACTAGTCACATAGCCCTTCAGTCCTTGAGCCCGGTGCTCAACGGCGGTCGAGGTATGTGCGGGGCTGGGCCCTGCCGACGCAGCATGCAAACGGGGTCGCTTGAGCGTTAAGGGGGACCCCTAGGCATCACGACCCAAGGGCCTCAATGGCCACGTAGGCCCTCATTCCTTGAGCCTGCCTCGGTGACCCGGAGGGCTCAATGGCGATCGAGGTATGCGCGGGGTTGGGCCCTGCCGACGCAGAGCACCTAAGCAAACATGAAAGGAAGCAAGCATAGAAATCACCAAGTTCAAGCCTAGTTATTACAATACCATCAAGTTCTCCAAATTCTTGCGAGTCCTTACACCTCCCCGAGGCACTTGCATTTCTCTCATCTTGACAGAGAAAGGTCAGGCATCGTCGACCGTGCCATCACCAGCATCCGCCTCCTCGGCCGCGGCAGCAGCGACCTGGAGGAATGCCTCCACCAGCCCCTTGACCTTCTCGCCCAGGGACTTGGTAGCCGCACCCTCTATGCTCGCGGTCACGGGCTCGGACAGCTAGGCCGGGTCAATGGTGGGGTCGCGGAGACAGAGGTGGCCGCACACCCGCGTCAGGGCCAAGGTAAAGAGCGCGCGACTCTCGATGTCTGCTAACTGGCCGATCGCGGCCACAACCTCACGCAGGGTCTTCACGAGCGCGGCAAGGAGCCCGGCGGAGCCATCCTCCGGGGTTGCCAGCGGCTCCTCGAACCCTTCCCCGTAGGCAATTTGCATCACCGTGCGGGCCTCGAGCTCGATGGTGGCAAGGGCCTCGCGACACACTGTTTCCGAGACCGCGAGGGCGTCTTCCTTGGCCCTCAGCTTGGAGTCGCGCATAGCTTGGGTCGTCTTGGCCTGCTCGGCCTCAGCCTTCAGCTTCTCTAGGCTCGCGCGATCAATGAGCTGCTCCTGTTACAGCCGAGATGTCTCAGACTTCTGGGCCTCGAGATCCTTCTCCAACCTTTCGAGCTCCAGGGCGCGCCTGGTGCCTTCCTCGCGAAGGGCCTTCAGCTCACTCTCCACCTTGTGGCAGCGCTTCTCGGAGGATGTTGTGGCAACTTGTGCGACATCGCGTGCCCGTGCGGCTGCCGCAGCCTCCTCCTGACCCTTGGCGGCGGCCGCTGAGGCCTGGCTCCAGGAGGCCCGCGCAGACTCGTCTGCCAGGAGCCACCCAGAGATCAGGCCCAGACGTCCTTCCATCCCGTGGCCATCACCACCTAGAAGATCAGTGGGGAGCAGACCCAGCTGATACGTCTCCAACGTATCTATAATTTTTTATTGTTCCATGCTATTATTTATGATGTCTTGGATGTTTAATGGGCTTTCTCATACACTTTTATATCATTGTTGGGACTAACCTACTAACCCAAAGGCCCAGTCCAGATTGCTGTTTTTTTGCCTGTTTCAGGGTTTTGCAGAAAAGGAATATCAAATGGAGTCTAAACAGAATGAAACCTTCGGGAGAGATATTTTTGGAGAAAATCACGCACGGGAGGCTTGATAACCATGACAGGGGAGCCACGAGGTGGCCACGAGGGTGGGTGCGCGCCCCCTGCCTCACGGGGCCCTTGTGAGTCCCCCGGTGTCATCCTTCCTCCTATATAAGCCTATGTACCCCCAGAACCATCAGCAACCGAGAGAAAACCCTAATTCCACCGTCGTAACCTTCTGTTCCCGTGAGATCCCATGTTGGAGCCTGTTTCGGAGCTCCGTCAAAGGGGGGATCCATCACGGAGTGCTTCTACATCATCGCCATCGCCCTCACGATGAGTTGTGAGTAGTTTACCACAGACCTTCGGGTCCATAGCTAGTATCTAGATGGCTTATTCTCTCTCTCTGGATCTCAATAGAAAGTTCTCCTCGGTCTTCGAGGAGATCTATTCGATGTAATCTCTTTTTGCGGTGTGCTTGTCGAGATCCGATGAATTGTGAGTTCATGATCAAGATTATCTATGAGAAATATTTGGTTCTTTTTGGAACTCTTTATGTGTTCTCATAATATCCTTGCAAGTCTCTTTGAATTATTGGTTTGGTTTGGCCTACTAGATCTATAGTTCTTGCAATGGGAGAAGTGCTTGGCTTCAGGTTCAATCTTGCGGTGTCCTTTCCCAGTGACAGTAGGGGCAGCAAGGCACGTATTGTATTGTTTCCATCGAAGATAAAAAGATGGGGTTTATATCATATTGCTTGTGTTTATCCCTCTACATCATGTCATCTTGCTTAAGGCGTTACTCTGTTCTTATGAACTCAATACACTAGATGCATGCTGGATAGAGGACGATGTGTGGAGTAATAGTAGTAGATGCAGGCAGGAGTCGGTCTACTTGTCTCGGACGTGATGCCTATATGCAATGATCATGCCTAGATAGTCTCATAATTATTTGCTTTTCTATCAATGGCTCGACAGTAATTTGTTTACCCGTCGTAGAATATCGCTATCATGAGAGAAGCCACTAGAGAACACTATGGCCCCCCGGTCGATTCTCAACATACCATTCTACATGTACTTTACTTTTTTCGCTTTTACTTTCTGTTCTTATAAACAAAAATACCAAAAAATATAAACTATCATCTATATCAGATCTCACTTTCGTAAGTGACCGTAAAGGGATTGATAACCCCTTATCACGTGGGCTGCGAAGTTCTTATTTGTTTGTGCAGGTGCGAGGGACTCCAGCATGGTCTCCTACTGGATTGATACCTTGGTTCTCAAAAACCGAGGGAAATACTTACGCTACTATGCTGCATCTCCCTTTCCTCTTCGAGGGAATACAACGCAAGCTCGAGAAGCAAGAAGAATTTCTCGCGCCATTGCCTGGGAGGGTTGCGCAAAAGTCATATACCAAGTACCTATCACAAACCCTTATCCTTCGCATTACATTTTTTGCCTCTCGTTTTCCTCTCCCCCACTTCACCCTTGCCGTTTTATTTGCCCTTCTTCTGCAGTGTGTTTACCGTTCGCTTGCCTCTCTTTTGCTTGTGTGCTATGTGCCTTAAAGTGTTCTACTTGGATCATCTTCGACCCTTATGCGCTCGTGCTGAAACCCCAACTAGCCTAGTTGATGGGAAATCGTTAGATGTGCATGCTCAGTTTGTGCGTCACCGTTTGTCTGAAAAGGGGATACTCTTATGGGATCATATAGACAGATTGCTGTGTTATGCTGGGAATCTTTGCGAAATCTGTGATTTTACTTGTTGCTCTAAGAACCCTGAAAAACATCTCCCCTGTCTATGTGAGTTTAATGATAATGAAATCTTATCTTCTTATGCAAAAGGTGTTTATAGTTACTATGATATCGAACGAATTGAAGAATTCGTTGCTTTTAAGGGTGCTTATGAAGTTGCTTCTTTGATTGAAAAGTATGATATTACTCTCTATGAATCTGAAATTTTTGACATACTTAAATATTGCTATGAAAACTATGCTCATAATGCCAATATCAAAGAATTTATTTAAGGAATGACTGCTGCTTTGAAGGAAAATAATGATATGCATGAATCTATAGATAATTATGATTCCGATGATTTGATTGAAATATCCCTTGATGAACACGATGCTTTCTATTCTTGTGGACATGATGTCAATATTTATGAATAAGAATTTGCTATAGTTCCCTATGTTAAACATGAGATCGTTGCTATTGCACCCATACTTGATAGTTCCTTCGATGAAAAGCATGATTGCAATGATGTTATTATAAATTCTATTGATGTCAATTGTGTTAATGATATGCAAAACCCTAAGCTTGGGGATGCTAGTATTGCTATTGGCACTACTTGTTGCAATGATCATGATTCGGGTGATGCTTCTTACAATCTTGAAACATTATTTGAACCCCGTGATGAATATGAGATTGATAATGTTTGCAATAATATTGAAAGTGGGTTTGGAAGAGTGTCAACTTTAGATCCCACATATTTGGAGAATGTTCAATCTTATGAAATTTTTGATCAAAGTGGGTTTCGAGAGGTCATGACTTTAGTTAATGTTAATCCCACAATTTTGGAAGAGTGTCAATTTTGCATGCATGTGGATCGTGTTGAGAATATGTTATGTGATAGCTATTTTGTTGAATTTGATCATGATCCTACACGCAATTATTATGAGAGAGGAAAATATGATCATAGAAATCTTTATGTTACTAAATTACCTCCCGTTATGTTGAGATCGCTATTGTTCTTTCTTCTTCCTTGCATATGCTAGAAATTGATTGCCTTGATAATTTGTTTTCTTATAAAATGCCTATGCATAGGAAGTATGTTAGACTTAGACGTGTTTGTCACATTTTTTATTATGCTCTCTTTGTGCTTCAATTCCTATCTTTAATGTGAGCATCAATGAATTCGCAAGCCTATCTTAATGGCTATAAAGAAAGAGCATGTTGGGAGGCAACCCACTTTTTTATTTTTTATTTTTGCTGCTGTTAGGGAATAAATATTGCATCTAGCTTCTATTTAGATGTGGTTTCATGTTCTGTTTAGTGTTTGTGCCAAGTAGAACCTTTGGGAAGACTTCTGTGAAGTTTATATGATCTTGCTGTGAAAAACAGAATCGTTAGTGCTCGCTAGAATGGTCATCAGATTTTTACTGGAGCGTGCTATTTAGTTAATTATTTTTGCAGATGATTAATAGAAAAATTCAAGTTTACCAATTTAGTTTGAATTTTTTGGAGTTACAGAAGTATGTGAAACCTGCAGATTACTACAGACTGTTCTGTTTTTGACAGATTCTGTTATTCGTGTGTTGTTTGCTTATTTCAATGCATCTATGCGTAATATTGTGAAGTATGAACCATAGAGAAGTTGTAATACAGTAGGTTTAACACCAATATAAACAAAGAATGAATTCATTGCAGTACCTTTGAGTAGTGGTTTGCTTTCTTATACTAACGGAGCTCACGAGAATTTTTGTCTAAGTTTTGTGTTGTGAAGTTTCTAAGTTTTGAGTATTGCTTTGATGGACTATGGAACAAAGAGTAGCAAAGGCCTAAGCTTGGGGATTCCCATGGCTCCGCGAGTAAAATTCAAGGACAATCAAAAGCCTAAGCTTGGGGATGCCCCGGGAAGGCATCCCCTCTTTCGTCTTCATCCATCGGTAACTATACTTGGAGCTATATTTTTATTCACCACATGATATGTATTTTGCTTGGAGCATCTTGTATAATTTGAGTCCTTGCTTGTTAGTTTGCCACAATTATCCTTGCCGGACACACCTATTCGAGAGAGTTAAATATGGCCAAGGAATTGTTAGAACACTCTATGTGCTTCACTTATATCTTTTGAGTTGAATGGTTTTGCTCTAGTGCTTCACTTATATCTTTTAGAGCACGGTGGTGGTAATATTTTGAAGAAATTTTTGAACTCTCATGCTTCACTTATATTCATTTGAGAGTCTATTAAAACAGCATGTTAATGTGTTTAGTCTATAAAACTAGTCTTCACATGATAGACATCCAATATCAATGTAGTAAACACTTTCACACTAAGTGCATTGAATATGATGAGATGTTGGATGCTTGATAATTGTTTTGAGATATGAGGATAGTGATATTAGAGTCATGCTAGTGGAGTTATTATGAAATTGAGAAATTCTTGTGTTAAGGTTAGAGATTCCCGTATAATGCACGTATGGTGAACCGCTATGTGACGAAGTTAGAGCATGAGTTATTCATAAAGTGCCAACCTTTGTGTGGAGGTCCGGGGCGCGCGATGGTTAACTCCTACGAACCTCCCCCTAGGAGTATGCGTGGTTTGCTTTGTTCTGATGAGTCGTAGATTTTTGTAATAAGTATATGAGTTCTTATGACTAATGTTGACTCCATGGATTACACGCACTCTCACCCTTCCACCATTGCTAGCCTCTCTTGTGACGCGCAACTTTCGCCGGTACCATAAACCCACTATATATCCTTCCTCAAAACAGCCACCATACCTACCTATCATGGCATTTCCATAGCCATTCCTAGATATATTTCCATGCAACTTTCCACCGTTCCGTTCATATGACACGTGTCATATTGTCATATTGCAATGCATGATCATGTAGTTGACATCGTATTTGTGGCAAGGCCACCATGCATAATTTGTCATACATGTCACTCTTGTTTCAATGCACATCCCGGTACACCGCTGGAGGCGTCCATATAGAGTCATACTTTGTTGTAGTATCGAGTTGTAATATCGAGTTGTAATGGAAGTGTGATGATCATCATTATTAGAGCATTGTCCCATGGGAGGAAAGGCTAAATCAATAAAGTCCCTGCGAACAAAAAAGCCAACGAAATAAAAGGCCCAAAAAAGGGACAATTGCTACTATCTTTTTTCCACACTTGTGCTTCAAAGTAGCATCATCATTCTTCATGATAGAGAGTCTCAAGCTTAGTCACTTTATATACTAGTGGGAATTTTCATTGTAGAGCTTGGCTTGTATATTCCAACGATGGGCTTCCTCAAATGCCATAGGTCTTCGTGAGCAAGCAAGTTGGATGCACACCCACTAGTTTCTTTTGTTGAGCTTTCATACATTTTTAGCTCTAGTGCATCCGTTGCATGGCAATCCCTACTCACTCACATTGATATCTATTGATGGTCATCTCCATAGCCCGTTGATACGTCTAGTTGATGTGAGACTATCTCCCTCCTATTTGTCTTCTACACAACCACCTCTCTATTCCACCCATAGTGCTATGTCCATGGCTCATGCTCATGTATTGCGTGAAAGTTGAAAGGTTTGAAATAATAGAGTTTGAAAACAAGTGCTTGGCTGAAATCGGGTTGTGCATGATATGAATATTTTGTGTGATGAAGAGGGAGCATAGCCAGACAATATGATTTTGTAGGGATAACTTTCTTTAGCCATAGTATTTTGAGAAGACATGATTGCTTTGTTAGTATGCTTGAAGTATTATTATTTCTTATGTCAATATAGACTGTTATCTTGAATCTTTCAGATCTGAACATTCATGCCACAATTATGACAATTACGTTGAAAAACTATGTTGGTTAGCATTCCACATCAAAAATTCTGTTTTTATCATTTACCTACTCGAGGACGAGCAGGAATTAAGCTTGGGGATGCTTGATACGTCTCCAATGTATCTATAATTTTTTATTGTTCCATGCTATTATTTATGATGTCTTGGATGTTTAATGGCCTTTGTCATACACTTTTATATCATTTTAGGGACTAACCTACTAACCCAAAGGCCCTATCCAGATTGCTGTTTTTAGCCTATTTCAGGGTTTTGAAGAAAAGGAATATCAAACGGAGTCCAAACGGAATGAAACCTTCGGGAGAGATATTTTTGGAGAAAATCACGCACGGGAGGCTTGAGAACCAAGTCAGGGGAGCCACGAGGTGCCCAAGAGGGTGGGGGCGCGCCCCCCTTCCCAGGGCGCGCCCCTGCCTCGTGGGGCCCTCGTCAGTCCCTCGGTGTCCTCCTTCCTCCTATATAAGCCTACGTACCCCGGTACCATCAGCAACAGAGAGAAAACCCTAATTCCATTGTTGTAACCTTCTGTTCCCATGAGATCCCATCTTGGAGCCTGTACCGGACCTCCGTCGGAGGGGGGATCCATCACGGAGTGCTTCTACATCATCACTATCGCCCTCACCATGAGTTGTGAGTAGTTTACCACAGACCTTCGGGTCCATAGCTAGTATCTAGATGGCTTCTTCTCTCTCTCTCTCTGGATCTCAATACAAAGTTCTCCTAGGTCTTTGAGGAGATCTATTCGATGTAATCTCTTATTGCGGTGTGCTTGTCGAGATCCGATGAATTGTGAGTTTATGATCAAGATTATCTATGAGAAATATTTGGTCCTTTTCTGAACTCTTTATGTGTGCTCATAATATCCTTGCAAGTCTCTTCAAATTATTGGTTTGGTTTGGCCTACTAGATCTATAGTTCTTGCAATGGGAGAAGTGCTTGGCTTTAGGTTCAATCTTGCGGTGTCCTTCCCCAGTGACAGTAGGGGCAGCAAGGCACGTATTGTATTGTTGCCATCGAGGATAAAAAGATGGGGTTTATATCATATTGCTTGAGTTTATCCCTCTACATCATGTCATCTTGCTTAAGATGTTACTCTGTTCTTATGAACTCAATACACTAGATGCATGCTGGATAGCGGTCGATGTGTGGTGTAATAGTAGTAGATGCAGGCAGGAGTCGGTCTACTTGTCTCGGACGCGATGCCTATATACAAGGATCATGCCTAGATAGTCTCATAATTATTCGCTTTTCTATCAATTGCTCGACAGTAATTTGTTTACCCGTCGTAGAATATCGCTATCATGAGAGAAGCCACTAGAGAACACTATGGCCCCCGGGTCTATTCTCAACATATCAATCTACATATAGTTTACTTTTTTCGCTTTCACTTTCTGTTCTTATAAACAAAAATATCAAAAATATAAACTATCATCTATATCAGATCTCACTTTCGTAAGTGACCGTAAAGGGATTGGCAACCCCTTATCACGTGGGCTGCGAAGTTCTTATTTGTTTGTGCAGGTGCGAGGGACTCACGCGTGGTCTCCTACTGGATTGATACCTTGGTTCTCAAAAACCGAGGGAAATACTTACGGTACTGTGTTGCATTTCCCTTTCCTCTTCGAGGGAATACAACGCAAGCTCGAGAAGTAGCACCAGCGAAGAGGAAGCGCCTCCAAGGCCTCAGGGCCAGGCTGCGCCGGCTGGCGGATGGGTGCCACCACGATCGCATGCTTGACCAGGGGCTCCGGGGCTTCGGCTCCCCTCAATGGAGCGGAGGGAGCAGGAGCCACCACGGCCTCGCAAGCAGCGACGACGCCCTCAGGCGACACAGCCACCGTGTGCTCGGCAGCCTGGCTGGCCGAGGCGCGCAAGGCTATGGCACCCTTCTCCATGGCGACAGCAGCAGCAGGTGGAGCGGGGCACCGCGATGTGGCCTCCCCCTTCTCCTTCTTCATCACGCCACCCAGGCTGCTGCGCCAGGAGAAATACGTCAGGAACACAGTGATCAAGGAATGACGGGAGACTGCACACTTACTCATCGAAGGCGAGGCACGCCCTCCTCTTCATCAACAGGCCGGCAGCGGTCGCCGGTCCTACAGGTGCGCCAGCAGTCCGGATGCTGGTAAGGAGCGAGGCCACGGACTTGGGCGCGGCTGCGGCCACTGGCTTTGTTGGCGCGGCGCTCCTCGGCGGGATCGCCGCATCGCTCCCTCCGGACACAGCGCGCCCGGATCGACGCGGGCTGGTTGCCTGGGGCCGCCCAGCAGCGTCTGGGCCCGGTGCCACTTCCTCGGCAGACACCTTGGAGGCGTCCTCCTTGTCAACCTGTTCCCCGTAGCCCAGGGTCTCCTCCGAGTCCTCCTCCTCGTCGCTCCCCTGCTCGACACCAGAGGACACGTCGACAGTGGGTAGAGCAAGCACGGGAACCCCGAATCCTGACATGGCCTTCGGCAGCTCAGCCTTGTCAGGACGGCGGTACAGTGGAAGATGGGCCCCCGAGAGGTCCTCAGGAACCATCCCTAGGAGAGCGTTCGAGATGAGGCTCACCTCGACCTTGGCCAGCGTCCCCAAGCGTAGCGAAAGCCTGTCATCGTCTCCCATCAGCTCCCACATGGGGCGCGAGTGTGCCTGGAGCGGCGCCAGCCGCTGCCTCAGGAACTCCTTCACAATCTGGGCCCCTTCAAGCCTCGAGCCCAGGTCGACCTCGATCCTTGCCAAGACAGGCTCGACAAGGGTGTCGTTGAGCTTCGCGTAGCTCCAGCAGGCACGTTTCTTCGAACTGGCGGTAGGTAGCGTCAGCAGCGGGTGAATACGCTGGGCATCCAGATAGACCCACCTCTTCCGGTGGGTGTCTATCTTCTTCCCGACTGTCATCAGCCTGCAGCCCCGGCGCTGAAAGACGAAGGAGCCGCAGCCCGAGCACGGACCCTCGTCATACCGCTACATGGAGAAGAAGTGGCGGAAGTGGGCGATAGTCGGTTTCACCCCCACACACGCCTCACAGTAAAAGGCGAAGAGCGATAGGACAAAGATGGAGAAAGGCTGGATGTGGAGGGCGTGCACTTGGTAGTGATTCAGGATGGCGTAGAAGAACTCCGATATGGGCGGCACGAGCCCGATGGAGATGCTGTGGAGGAAGAAGGGGTAGCAAGACTTCGGCAAGGTATGCACCGTGGTGGACCCAACCCAATCTTCGTAGGGCCATGCTCGTTATGGTCGCTCGACAAGAAAGACTGGACCTCCACGTAGTTCTCCTCCTCGGTGATGGTGGACTCCTCGAGCGCCGCCTCGGGGGAGGAAGAAGATCCGGATGCCTGCGCGGCACCCTTGCCTTTCTTCACCATTGCTGGAGGCGCTAGAGGATGCAGGTGATTTGGGAAGGCTGGGGGCGAAGAAGAAGGGGATCTGAGCAGGAATGAAAGGAAGCGATAACCCCACTACAACGAAGACAGTCCCTTTTTGTTAGGTGGCACGGTCACTAAGACTGCGTGGGGAGCGGAGTCGCCCACGTCCCATCCAACCGTCACGTGCCACCCTGGCCCGCAGTCTTTTGGGGCCAGCGGCACTTCATTCTCGACTAAGGCTTCGCCCCGATGATAACTCCACGCGCACCTTGGGCCCGGGGGCTACTGTCGGCTTCCTGGGAACCAGGGTACCCAGACTTGCCTGCCTACGGCCCGCGACGCCCTCCTACTACGGCCTATTACGGCCCAGCTGATCGACCAGCTGCTCAAGAACCTCGCGATGGGGCGAAGCCTCGCAAGGAGAACCACACCAAGACCCTCTTAGGAGCGGCCTTGGCTAGGCTGCTCCGGAGGGGCGGAGAACTCAAGGCCAAGCCTGCCTCAGGAGGAAACAGGGACGCGAGCAGTGACGCACCGCGCCAGTGGGTACCAGCGCGTGCGAGCGGCGCAGTTGCCGTTTTAATGCAAAGGAGACAACGCAGGCGCAGGTTCTCGAGGGGCGAGAAAAAGGTTTCCCCTTCGGTGCAACAAAACCGAAGACCGCTAGGACGACAGGGAGGATGTCACCACCGAGCCCACCATCGCGTCATCGTCTGATCTCTTTGCAGGCGAAGACCGCTTTAGTCAAGATATGAGCGTCCTTGTGTTCCCTCTCAAAATGGCCGTTGTGGGATCCCTTCCCGCCTAAATATTTCGGGGGAAGAGGACCCTGGCCGCCTATATAAGTAGCTAGGGCTTCCACTGTGGAGGGGATCTGATTGACCTCATCTCGAATGCCCCACCTTCTCTTCAAGGAGCAAGAACACTTGCCTCCTGACCCTCTTGAGCTCTCCTCCTGAGCTTGAGAACCACTGTACTTTTTCATACTCAAGCCCTCCTGAGGCTAATCCACTCAAGCATGATGTAGGGTTTTACACCGCAAGGTGGCCCGAACCTGGGTAAACTCGTCTGTGCTTTTACTTGTTGCTTGCTCGAATCTCACCACCGGGAGACGGCATGGCGCTAGGTAGACATGAGTGGGAGAGATCTTTGTTCATGTCCTTGTGTTCGAACTTCTTTGGGTTTGCCGAGCCCGTAATCCGACATATGTGTCCCTTGTTCTTTCAGTTCGTCGAGCTTGGACGTGGAATCGTAGGGCGAGCGCACCGGGGAGGGACTGTACTTCATCTGCACCCCAGAGTTTGAATCTCTCAAGGGTTTGCAGAACCCGAAATCCGACATTCGGCGCGCCAGGTAGGGGTGCACTAAAGTTCCACCTCTCCGCCTGACTCGCTCTCCATCCACCAGGCTTCCATGGCAGGCGCCACACCTCCAACTAAAGGGAATATGCCCTAGAGGCAATAATAAAGTTGTTATTTATATTTCCTTGTATATCATGATAAATGTCTTTTATTCATGCTAGAATTGTATTAACCGGAAACTTGATACATGTGTGAATACATAGACAAAACATAGTGTCCCTAGTATGCCTCTACTAGACGAGCTCGTTAATCAAAGTTGGTTATGCTTCCTAACCATAGACATGTGTTTTCATTTGATCGACGGGATCACATCATTAGGAGAATGATGTGATGGACAAGATACATCCGTTAGCTTAGCACTATGATCGTTTAGTTTTACTGCTATTGCTTTCTTCATGACTTATACCTGTTCCTCTGACTATGAGATCATGCAACTCTCGAATACCAGAGGAACGCCTTGTGTGATATCAAACGTCACAACATAACTGGGTGATTATAAAGATGCTCTACGGGTGTTTCAGAAAGTGTTTGTGGTGTTGGCATAGATCAACATTAGGATTTCTCACTACGAGTGTGGTAGAGGTATCTCTGCGCCCTCTCGGTAATACACATCATAATAAGCCTTGCAAGAAAATGACCAATGAGTTAGTCATGAGATGATGTATTGTGGAACGAGTAAAGAGACTTGCTGGTAATGTGATTGAACTAGCTATTATGATACCGACGATCGAATAACGGGCAAGTCACATACCGATGAAAAAGGGAACAATGTGTGTTGTTATGCGGTTCGACCGATAAAAATCTTCGTATAATATGTAGGAACCAATATGAGCATCCAGGTTCCGCTATTGGTTATTGACCGGAAATGTGTCTCGGTCATGTCTACATAGTTCTCGAACCCGTAGGGTCCGCACGCTTAGCGTTCGATGATGATCGGTATTATGACTTATGTGTTTTTGATGACCAAAGATCGTTGGGAGTCCTGGATGAGATCATGGACATGACGAGGAGTCTCGAAATGGTCGAGACATAAATATTGATATATTGGAAGGTTATATTCGAACACCGGAAGGGTTCCAAAGTGTATCGGGTATTCTTTGGAGTACCGGGAGGTTACTGGAACCCCCGGGGAGTCTACGGGCCTTATTGGGCCCTAGTGGAGAAAGAGTGCAGCAAGCATGTGGTGGGGCGCACCCCCCTAGGCCCAAACCGAATTGGTTTAGGGTTTGGGGGCCGCCCCCCTTTCCTTCTCCTCTCCTCCTCTTTCCTCCTTCTCCTAGTCGGAATAGAAAAGGGGGGCCAAACCTACTTGGAGTAGGATTGCTCACCCTTGGCGCGCGCCTCATCCTAGGCCGGCCTCTTCCTCGCTCCCTCCTTTATATACGTGGGGAGGGGGCACCCCAAAGACACACAAGTTGATTTCTTAGTCGTGTGCGGTGCCCCCCTCCACAATTACACACCTCGGTCATATTGTCGCGGTGCTTAGGCGAAGCCCTGCGTCGGTAACTTCATCATCACTGTCACCACGCCATTGTGCTAACGAAACTCTCCCTCAACCTCAACTGGATCAAGAGTACGAGGGACGTCACCGAGCTGAACATGTGCAGATCGCGGAGGTGCCGTGCGTTCGGTACTTGATGGGTTGGATCGTGAAGACGTTCGACTACATCAACCGCGTTACTAAACGCTTCCGCTTTCGTTGTACGAGGGTACGTGGACACACTCTCCCCGCTCGTTGTTATGCTTCTCCTAGATAGATGTTGCATGATCGTAGGTAAAAGTTGTCGGATGACAGGCTCCGCAAACCCAAGAAGTTCGAACATAGGGGCATCAATGAAGATCTCTCCCACTCATGTCTACCTAGCGCCTCACATACATCCAATGAAGAGATTCAAGCAAGCAACAAGTAAAGCACGCACAAGTGTACCCAGGTTTAGGCCACCTTGCGGTGTAAAACCCTACTTCCTGCTTTGGTGGATTAGCCTCGAGAGGGCTTGAGTATGAATGAGTACAGTGGTTCTTGAGCTTAGGAGGAGAGCTTAGGAGTGTCAGGAGGCAAGGGTTCTTGCTCTTCGGTGTGACGGCGGAGTCTCTCTGGATCTCATCCCCCCCTCGCACGGTAGGAATCCTAGCTACTTATATAGGAAGCCAGGGTCCTCTTCCCCCGAAATGTTTAGGCAGGACGGAATTCCACAATGACCATTTTGAGTGGGAACACAAGGACGCTCCTATCCTGACAAAAGCGGTCTTTGCCTCCAAAGGGATCAGGCGATGATGTGTTGGTGAGCTCGATGGTGACATCCTCCCTCTCGTCCTTGCGGTCTTCGGTCTTGGTGCACCAAAGGGGAAACCTTTGTCCCGCCCCTCGAGAACATGCGCCTGCGCTATCTCCTTTGCACCAAAACGGCAACTGCGCCGCTGGCACGCGCTGGCACCTGTTGGCGCGGTGCATCACTACTTGCGTCACTGCCTCCTCCTGAGGCTGGCTTGGCCTTGGATTCTCCGCCCCTCCGGAGCAACCTAGCCGAGGCCGCTCCTGAGGGGGTCTTGGTGTCGTTCTCCTCGCGAGGTCTAGCCCACTCGCAAGGGTCTTGAGGAGCTAGTCGGTCAGCTGGTCTATACCAGGCTGTAGTAGGAGCGCATCGCGGCCCGCAGACAGGCAAGTCTGGGTACCCTGGTTCCTAGGACGGCGACAGTAGCCCCCGGGACGAAGGAGCACGCAGAGTTGGCTTCGGGGCGAAGCCTTAGTCGAGGATGAAGTGCCGCGGGCCCCAAAAGGCTGCTGGCCAGGCTAGCGCGTAACGGTTGGATGGGACGTGGGCGACTCCACTTCCCATGCAGTCTTGGCAATCGTGCGACTTGACAAATCCTTGGTGTGGGTGGCAGGGTCATTATGGCCGTGCGCGAGTGGCCGGCGATTGATCTTCTTAGCCTATAAACAGGGGGTGAAGCGCCACGCCCTTCACGTGACTGTTGCAGATCAAACCTAGCTCCTATTTCTTCTTCGAGGGCTTTTCATGGTGCCGCTACGTAGCTTCTTGGCCGCGCAAAAGGGGAAGACCCCGATGATGGAGCCCGAGCAGCTCCCGCCGAAGAAGAGGCATTGTGACTCCCCAAGGGCGCCCCTGAGGCTGGCGGACGCCCGTACGTGGTGCATACGGGCGCCACCAAGATTCCCGCTTTGCTTGGGTGCTCTGGGGACAGGCAGAGGATGCGGGGGCGGCGGCGATGGGGGCGGTGCAGTCAGCCGCCCGGAAGGGCGAGTGATTTCACGCCTCTCGTCGCCGTCTGATACTGAAGACAATGTCCACGAGTTTATCATGTGGGCGGCAGCCCCTCCACATTCTTGGATCCTCCTTCCTCCATTCCCGAAGGAGGTGCTCCCAGCTCGCGGTCGGGTAATGATGCGGCTGCGGCATGAAGGGTGCCACCTTCCCCCTTCATATGCCCACGTGGTGGTGGTCTCCTCCGGCAGGGTCTTCATGACCTGGGGTTGGGGCATGGGCGCCGCGCCTGTGCCCCCGCCGGGAGGCACATTCTTCATTTCACGCTGGATGGGCTGGCCACGCCGACCTTCAAGATCTTCGGGGTAGACGGCCGTCGGCTACCGTGCAGCGCGGAGGATGGGCCCGCCGGCGACCATCACCCATGTTGCCAGGGCAACAAGGCCGAGGGCGAGGTCCTCGCCATCGGCTGTGCCACGGATTCCTCCAGCAGCAGCTATGCTTCTCCTGGGATGGCCTCGAGCTCCGACGAGAGCTATGAGCCGCCGAGTCGCCGCTCTCGTCGCCAGAGGGAAATAGCGTCCTCTAGCCGTCGTCGCCGCTGAAGGAGCCCGGGTCGTGTCCCTCCGAGAACGGACTGCTTTAGCTTGGTCCCTGCGAGGCAGCCATGGACGGCCCCATGAGGGCATGTAAATCTTTTGCGATACCTTTGCTATTATCTGATGTTATAAACTTATGTTCCTCATGAGGTCCTTCGCTAGGGCAGGACTTTCCCTTTCTTCCATCGCCGCGGTAGCATAGGGCCCTACGCCTGCGAGACCTAGTCCCTAGAGAGGCTTCAGCCATCGCTGGTATGCCAAGTCGCGATGCCGTGGTCAAGGCCAGGAGGTGAGCGGCCAAGTGTCCAGTAAGAGCCCCGAGGCGCGATGCTCGGGTGGTCCCTCTTGGCGTGCAGGTAGCTACCACGAGGGCCGGTGAGAGGGGCTTTCGTGCTCCAGTGAATTCACAATTACGATGGGTGGAGGCGTAAGTGCGTGAGTGGATGTGGGCGTTGAACGCTTATCTTAGTGATCCCCTGCGGTCAGGCGATAGTGGCACTTGATCGCATCTGCCACATTTCCCATGTGGCGAAACTCTATGCTCTTGGAACCCGCCTCTTGAGATGCCTATGCCGCCACTGGTATGTCGGGTCGCGATGCCGTGCGCAAGGCCAGGAGGTAAGGGTTTAGGAGCCACTTGGGGCCCTGAGGCGCGATGCTTAGGAGCTCCCCCTTCTGTGCCCAAGTCGTCTGCACGAGGGGGTGGCAACAGCCGCTCCCAGGCCGCCGAGCATAGAGGGCATGGCTGTGTAGGCCCGGTAAGAGAAGTTGGAGGCATTCCTACGGGTTGCTACTGCCATGGCCGAGGAGGTAGAGGCTGGTGATGGCGCGCTTGGTGATGCCTGACCTATTACTGTCCAGATGAGAGAGATGCAAGTGCCTTGGGGAGGCGTTGGGACTCGCTTGAATTTGGAGAACTTGGTGTTATTGTAATAACTAGACTTGAACTTGATGATTTCCGTGCTTGCTTCCTTTCATGTTTGCTTAGGTGCTCTGCGTCGACAGGGCCCAACCCCGCGCATACCTCGATCGCCATTGAGCCCTCCGGGTGATAGGGGTTATCGTAATAACTAGACACAAGTAATGAGGGGCTACGTGGCTAGTGAGGCCCCTGGCTCGTGATGCCCTGGGGTCCCCCTTGACGTTCAAGCGATCCCGTTTGCGTTCTGCATCGACAGTGCCCAGCCCCGTGCATACCTCGACCGCCGTTGAGCGCCAGGCTCAAGGAGTGAGGGGCTACGTGACTAGTAAGGTCACTAGGTCGCGATATCCAGGGGTCCCCCTTGACGTACGAACGGCTCTCATGAGGGAGAACAAGCACCATACCTTGCTCACGAGCCTTTGCCTAGGCTGGGAGCGCGAGAAAGCCAGGTGTCTGGGCACCTGGTAGGGTGGCGTCTGCCAGACGTGACCTGAGCATAGCCCCCGTGCCTAGCCCCCTCGCGACACCCATCCAAGGAGAAGTTGTGAGCGTCGTGAGCTGAAAAGCTCCCTAAGGTTGGTGCGACCACTGGGGAGCGCCCTCAGTTGTTTATAACTAGCGCGGAGCATAGAGCTACCACACATGTGCGAAGTGTGGGCATAACTGCGCCTCGGTCGTAGCGGCCAGCGCGGAGCTTGGTGCTTGCACTGGTTCGTGGGTAAAACCTCTCCTCGGTTGGTTTTTCCAGCGCGGAGCATGGTTCCTCCACTGGACCGTGGGAGGGAGCCTCCCACCAGGAGAAACTCCGGGGCGTGTACAGCCCCGTCCTGACACGTGGCTTGCACGACAAGACAACCAAGGTGTATATGGGCCCTCCTTAGGACGAGCTGAACGACTGTAAGGAAGTTCTCGTGAGCTTAGGCATCACTCACGAGACCCTACCGTGAGGCGAGTTGCGCCAGAGTCTTCTTCCACAAAATGTGAAAAGAGATGCTTGTGTCGACCTGCGCCGAGTGCATCTCTAGAGGGCATCGCATGAGAAGGTTGCGGCACCAACGACCCCAGGAGGTGATGTTAGCGGGACCGACCCGTAAGACAGAGATCGGCCGCTGGATTTATCGACGCTGCAGGGACGGACCCGAGCACAAACGCCGTGCCCAATCTTCTCATGCAACAGTCCAATAAAAAAACAACCGGCACTCGGTTCCTCCATGAGCGAGCCACCTGCCACGGGCCCCCACTTACCCATCCACGATTAGCCCATGCGAGAACAAGGCACCAAGGACCACGGGAGGTGACATCAGGGGAATGGCTCGGGAGACAGAGCTCAACCCATGGATTTAGCGACACTGCAGGGACGGACCCGAGAACAGACGCCTTGCCAGTTCTTAATCATGGGGCGGTCGTGAGTGGGCTCACAAGGGCTCATGACCTTAGTGGCGGTGAGAGCGCCGAGCATATAGATAATGTAAATAGGAAGAAACAACTAGCCTTGATTCATGCGCAAAAGAGACAGCTATGGCGGTGAGCCCCCGGAAGCTCGAGGATGATGCAGCTCGGGGGGCGCCCTCGATTGAATACCTGAGACATCACCTGACACTTGTTGAAGAAGAGTTGGGGTAGCTGAAGACGCGAGTCGTGCGGGTCGCTCCTGAGGATCGTTGGGCTCCTGAGGCCCTGGGGCTCCGGAGGCCATCAGTGGTCACGGGGGTCCGGCTCCCGCTCCGTCTGGACCGCCTGCCACTGAGCCTCCCAAGCCCCCAAAGCCTGCCACGCAAGGCACTGGAACGTGGCAGCTGCGTTGCGGAAGCCGAAGAGTGCGTGAATGTAGCTGTAGGGGAGAGTCCTCCTCCAGCCAACTGCCGTCAGCCAGAAAGGCTCCAGAGAAGCAGCTCGGTTGAGGTCTGCGATGTCGATGCAGACGCGGAAGTGGTTGCTTGGGTTGCAGGCAGGTGGGCTCGGTATCGTGCGGTTGCGCCCACCGCGCATGAGCCTCGCGTACTGAAGTTCCTCGGTAACCTAGACGATGAAGTCTTGAGCCCCCAGCACCGTACGCCTCACGCTGGGCTCACAAAAACACGCGTCGAGACACGCCTGCAGGTGGTGCCCGAACACCTCCCTCGTGACGTTGAAAAGACCGGAGGCCCTCCAGAGGAGAGCCCTCGAGCCCGTCCTGAGAGGGGTGCCGGGCGCGCCTCCCTATGTGAGAGTGGAGGGCGCCTCGTCGGCAGGGACGGGTCCTGAGACGGGGCCGTCAGGAGCCTCAGTGTCCTGAGGTCCGGTGGCAAGCAAGTTCTTCTTCCTCTTGGGGGCGGTCTGCAGGACAGAGACGGCTCCACCTTTGTCGGGGCTCTCAACCGCCATGGTCTGGTAGGCGCGCTCTAGGGAACGCACCACTTCCTTCTCATCGCAGGCGATTGTGATGACTCCGCCACTTCCGGGCATCTTGAGGACGTTGTAGCCATGATGGGTCGCCGCCATGAACTTGGCGAGGGCCGGATACCCTAGGATGGCGTTGTACGGGAGGTGAATGTTGGTGACGTCGAAGTCGATGAGCTCAGTGTGATAGTTGTCGCGATCACTGCAGGTGATGGGGAGGCGGACCTGCCCCATCGGGAGTGTGGAGCCATCTGTTACTCTATAGAATGGCTTGGTTGGGTGGAGCTAATCATTCGGGACCTGGAGCGTCTCAAAGGTCTAGACAAAGAGGACGTTGAGCCTCGCTCCGCCGTCGATGAGGGTCTTGGTCATGAGGATGTTGCTGATGGTCGGAGTGAAGAGCATCGGGAGAGCGCCTGGGGCTGCGGTGCACTTGAACTGGTCCTTGGGGTTGAAGGCAATTACCTGCTTGGTCCACCTAAGGTTACGGCGTCAGGTCTGGGAAGTGTCACGTCCACCTCTCGAGCGAACTGCTTGAAGATGCGGTGGGAAGCCGGAGCATGGGCTCCTCCCAAGATGCATGCAACCGTGCGTCGCTCCTGAAAGCCCCTGCATCATCCCTCTGGCGGTCATCATCGTTCTTTCTTGGCATTGGTGGCAGTGGAGGCAGGCCTGCGTTGCCCTGAGGGCGACCCTCACGAGGCTGGTCGCGCCAGGGGCCTGTCGGCGTCCTGGGAACCAGGGTACCCAGACATGCCCGTCTGCGGGCCGCAACGCGCTCCTGTCGCGGCCTGGCACGGCCCAGTTGATCGACCATCTGCTCAAGACTCTTGTGAGGGGGCTGGACCTCACGAGGAGAACGACATCAAGACCCCCTCGGGAGCGGCCTCGGTTAGGTTGCTCAGGAGGGGCGGAGAATCCAAGGCCAAGTCTGCCTCAGGAGGAGGCAATGACACAAGCAATGACACACCACGTCAGCGGGTGCCAGCGCGTGCCAGCGGCGCAGTTGCCGTTTTGGTGCAAAGGGTGACACCGCAGGCGCAGGTTCCTGAGGAGCAGGACAAAGGTTTCTCCATTGGTGCAACAAGATCGAATACCGCAAGGACGATAAGGAGGATGTCACCGCCGAGCCCACCACTGCGTCACCGCCTGATCCTTTTGCAGGCGAAGACTGCTTTTGTCAGGATAGGAACATCCTTGTGTTCTCGCTCAAAATGGCCGTTGAGGGATCCCTTCCCGCCTAAACATTTTGGGGGAAGAGGACCCTGGTCGCCTATATAAGTAGCTAGGATCCCCACTATGAGGGGAGGGAGGATCAGATCCATAAAATCTGCCCTCGCAGATAGGAGCAAGAACTCTTGGCTCCTGACCCTCCTGAGCTCTCCTCCTGAGCTCAGGAACCATTGTACTAGTCCATATTCAAGCCCTCCTGAGGCCAATCCACCAAAGCAGGAAGTAGTGTTTTACACCAAAAGGTGGCCTGAACCTGGGTAAACTCTTGTGTGCTTTACTTGTTGTTCGCTTGAATCTCTTCATTGGACGAGGGTGAGACGCTAGGTAGACGTGAGTCGGAGAGATCTTTGTTCACGCCCATGTGTTCAAACTTCTTGGGTTTGCGAAGCATGTAATCCGACATTTGGCGCGCCAGGTAGGGGGCGTGTCGGAATCTCGCCTCTCCGACGACCTCGCCTCCCCTCTCCTGCTCTGCGCTGCCACGATGACTACGGCCCGCTGCGTCCGCGTGGAGGCTGGCACTCTCCCCGTCGCCCGAGCGGCATCAGCGGACCACGCCACCCATGGGCGCTCCGCCTCCTTCCCCAACGACGTTCTCGCCGGTCGGGCCACGGGAGAGCGGCCTGCTCCGCCAGTCCCGCTCCCTGTGGCCACACCGGCGACGCTCTTGGTGGCACGACGGCTGCCCCGGCACCGGCCACCCATGGGAGAGTTTGGCGCTTGAACGGCCCACGGCGATGGGCAGCGGAGCATTGCTGGCAGGGAGCTACGCTGCCGCGGGGTCGCCTGTATCCTCGGAGGATCCCAAGCGCCGACATCGGCTCGACACGTCAAGTCACACTTTCGGCAAGTCGGGGCCGCCGCCCAGCCGCAGGAGGCCTCACGGGCACAGAGCGCGTAGGGGCACGTCATCACCTTCGGCCCTAGTGACCTCACCATAGAAGCGGCCGGCACGAGCGTTCTCCCCACGGTATGCGCGCCCACCATCTACGGGGTGGCCGTCACAAGAACCCTCATCGACAGCGGCGCCCGGCTCAACATCCTCTCCCCCGAGGCCTTCGGTCATCTGCCCGTGTCCTACTGGCAGCTCCTCCCCACCAAGCCCTTTTAAGGGGTTGCGGGCTCGGCCGTCCCGCTCGGCCAGATCCGCCTCCCGGTCACCTTCGGTACACCCGCCAACTACCAGACTGAGCTGGTCGAAATCGACACCGCGCTCATCCACCTGCCTTACAACGCCGTCCTCGGCTTCCCAGCCTTGGTGAAATTCATGGTGGCGACTCACCCGGGCTACAACACCATCAAGATGCCCGGGAACAACGGCGTCATCACCATCAAAGGGGACCCCAAGGCCGACCTTCAGGTCCTCGGGCGCGCTTACAGGGCTGCTGCCACAGCTCATCCAGGAGCAAAGAGGGCTCCAGAGGCACCTGAAGTCGCGCCTGCAAAGAAGAAGCAACTCTTCTCTCAGGACCCCGCCGAGACGAAGCAGGTGCCCGCTCATGAGGAGGGCTTAGGATCCACCTTCACCATCGGCACGGGCATGGATGCTGAGCAAGAGGCAGCACTGTTCAGCTTCCTCAGGGCCAACAAAGATGCGTTCGCCTGGAAAGCCGCTGACTTGGTCAGGGTGCCTAGGCACATCATCGAGCATCACCTCACGGTGTGCCCCAACACGCGCCCTATAAAGCAGAAAGCACGCAGACAAGCCCCAGAGAAGCAGGCCTTCATCGTTCAGGAGGTTCGGAAGCTAGAGGAAGCAGGCGTCATATGGGAAGTACGGCACCCGGAGTGGCTGGCCAACCCCGTCATAGTCCCGAAGAAAGGAGGCAAGGAGCGCATGTGCGTCGACTTCACGAGCCTCAACAAGTTCTGCCCTCAGGACCCATCCTCTCTCTCACGCATTGACCAAATCGTGGACTCAACAGCTGAGTGTGACATGCTCTACTTCCTCAATGCCTTCTCAGGCTACCACCAAATTAAGATGGCGGTGGAGGATGTGGAGAAGACGGTGTTCCTTACCCCATGCGGGGTCTATAGCTACACCTGCAATACTTTCGGGCTAAAGAACGAGGGTGCCACCTTCAAGCGCCTGATGCACATCACCCTCGGACCTCAGCTCGGGAGGAACGCAGAGGCCTATGTCGACGACATTGTGGTCAAGACCAGAGAGGCCAGGACTCTCGTCCAGGACCTAGAAGAAACATGCGCCAACCTGCGCAAGGTGAAGATGTGCCTCAACCCGGAGAAGTGCGCGTTTGGTGTACCTTCTGGCAAGATACTAGGATTCCTCGTTCCGCACCGGGGCATTGAAGCTAACCCGCAGAAGATCAAGGCCATCGAAAAATGAAGCCGCCCACAAACCTGAAGGAGATGCAGAAACTTGCGGGATGCGTAACGTCCCTGGGACGCTTCATCTCTAAGATTGGTGAATGCGCCCTCCCGTTCTTCAAGCTCATGAAGTAGAAGGGGCCCTTTGAGTGGACTCCGAAGGCCGATGCCGCCTTCCGTGATCTCAAGGAATACCTCACCAGCTCGCCGGTTATGGTAGCGCCACGACCCCTGGAACCTATGACTCTCTACCTCGCAGTGACGCCTCACTCCGTCAGTGCAGCGCTAGTGGAGGAGCGCGAGGAAAGGCCTCGAAGCGTGAGGCCACCAGACAATTCGGCATCTCCAGGGCCCCCCTCACCCCCTGACGCAGTTCCAGAGGTAGATTCAACCACGATTACTGCCGGCCCAGCCGTCCAGCAAGAGGCACCCAAGATTCCTGAAGCGCCTGAAGATCCTGCTGCGCCGACCCTCGTGGAGCACCTAGTGTACTTCGTCAGCACCGTACTACGCGATGCGTGCTCGCACTACCCGATGCCTCAGAAACTGCTGCTGGCACTCCTTGTCACCTCCAGGAAGCTGTGCCATTACTTTCAGGGCCACCCTATCAAGGTTGTCTCGTCATACCCTCTCGAGAAGGTACTCTGGGGCCCGAACGTCGTCAGAGGGTCGCCGAGTGGAACATCGAGCTTCAGGCATTCCAGTTGGAGTTTAGCACCACGCGAGTGATCACGGGAGTGGCTCTGGCAGACATTGTGGCAGAATGGAATGACGCGCCGGAGCGGGGGGCTGGCGAGGATCGCTCGCTGGCCCCCGGTGATGAAGCCCTGAACGGATGGGTGGTATACTTCCACGGCGCCTTGTCGCGCCTTGGCGCGTGGGCTGGCATCGTGTAAGTATCTCCCACTCAGGACAAGTTGTACTACACTGTGCAGCTCTGCTTCCAGCAAGGCGAGAAGGTCTCCAACAACATCGCAGAGTACGAGGGCCTAATTGCTGGGCTCAAGGCCGCCGCTGCACTGGGGGTCAAGCGTCTCACCATCAGAGGTGATTCGCAACTCCTCGTCAACTTCTCCAACAAGAAATACAAGCCAAACGACGAGCACATGGAGGCATATCTGGAGGAGGTGCGCAAGATGGAGAAGCGATTCTGAGGACTGGAGGTGCAGCATGTACCAAGAGGCACCAACAAGGAAGCGGATGACATCGCCAAATGAGCCTCCAGGCGGGAGCCTCAGAGGCCGAGCGTCGTCGAGGAGCGGCTTCTCAAACCATCGGTAACACCGCCCGTTCCTGATCCGGCGTCGCCTCAGCAGGGGCTACCTGTGGCGCCTGCGGACGGTGCCCCGCCCCGCGGACCGGCCTCCGGAGCCCGCCTGCTACTCGTCGCGGAGCCTGAGAAGGGTTGCTGGACCCAAGAGCTCAAGATGTACCTGCAACACGACACCCTGCCAGACAAGGAGGAAGATGCAGAGCACGTGGTCCGACAGGCCTCAGCTTACTTCATCCAAGATGGAGAACTCTACAGAAGGCGCCCCAACGACGTATGCATTTCGAGGAAATAGGGGCGCAAGCTGCTGGTCGACATCCACGATGGGGACTGTGGTCATCACTCGTCGTCCGGCACCCTCGTTGGCAAGGCCTTCCGCAACGGCTTCTACTGGCTCACAACACTCAATGACGCCATGGAGCTTGTGCGGGCTTGTGACGCGTGCCAGTTTCACGCCAAGCAGATCCACCAGCCAATGCAGGGCCTCCAGACGATCCTGCTCTACTGGCCCTTTGCATTCTGGGGATTGGACATCCTGGGTCCATTTCCCCGGGCAGCGGGGCGCTATCGCTTCCTCTACATCGCCATCGCCAAATTCACCAAGTGGGCAGAGGTGGAGCATGTTCGCACTGCCCAGCCAGGTCACCCGTTAAGTTCATCCAAGGCCTCATGAGGCGATTCAGGGTCCCCAGCCACATCATCACGGATAATGTTTCGCAGTTCACAAGCAATCTCCAGAGGTCATATTGTGTTAACCTTGGAACACAGATCTGCTACACCTCGGTGGCTCACCCCAGGAGCAACGGTCAGGCCGAACACGCCAACGCGGATGTCTTGCGCGGCATTAAGACGTGCAGCTTTAAGAAGAAGCTCAGGGCTTGGGGCAGGGGCTGGATCGACGAGCTCCAGTCCGTGCTGTGGTCAATACGAACCACTGCCACCGAACCCATGGGAGAAACTCCTTTCTTTCTCATCTATGGGGCGGAGGCAGTCCTCCCTCATGAGGTCAAGCATCGCTCCCCATGGGTCTTGGCTTTCAATGCGGAATGCCAGGACGCTGCCTAGCGGATGGACCTTGTGCTCGGCGAGGAGGGCCGCCGCCGAGCTGCCCTCAGGGCGGCGCGATATCAGCAGGCGCTGCGGCGGTACCACTGCCGCAGCATCCACGCGAGAACACTTGAAGTTGGTGACTTGGTCCGGAGGCGGGTCCTCTCCAGGGAGGGATTACACAAGCTCTCGCCCATCTGGGAGGGCCCGTTCAGAATCGCTCATGTCTCTAGGCCTGGTGCTGTGCGCCTGGAGATGCAGGATGGGATACCTATCCAGAATTCCTGGAACATTGAACACCTCAGGAGGTTCTATCCGTAATCAAGGCTCCGTGCCCATGAATGTCTCCGCTCGTGACACTCTCACATAATAATGATTTGGGGTTGTACACGCCTCGGAGTCTCCTGCGCGTTGCCTACGGACCCTCAGACGGGGCTCCCACCCACGTCCCAGTGGCAGTGCTTAGCTCCACACTGGGAAGAAGACGTAGTGTAGGGGTCGGATGCGAACTTTTTCCTTTTTGGCTTGGTGTTTGGCTGTCAGCCTTTTCTACTTCATTGGCTATCAGCCCTTCCTCTACCCGTGCTATGAAGTTCTCTTGTTTCTCGTGTTTCTTGCATTTGGTTGGAAGTCTTGCTTGGGATCTTTCTCGCCGGTTTTAAGGTCAGCTTGTTAAGCAGGGGCTGCGCCACTCGCTCTCCTTCACGCGTCTCTTGCGTGGGGGCTGGGGCACGGTCGGGCACCGGCCTTCGTCTGCCACGGCCCCGTGACCTCGCCTGGCCAAGCCTGCTCAGGCTCTGGCATTGGGCTTCTCCGTGCAATCTATCCTACCGAGACAGCTCAGGCTTTGGCGCATCCTTAACACACGCTCGGCGCTCTCAGCGGCTCACCCATGCTCGGGGGCTGCGCGAGCTCCCTGGATTCGTACGTCCTCACGACCCGATGAGGGCTCATGACGCCAATGAGTCAGGAGCACTTCGCCTCAAGACGTCGCAACGCATAAGCTAAGTAATCTCGCCAAGACCAAAAACATGATAGCAAGTTCTCGCTTCATACATATGTCGTAGTCCATTACACGCCTTCTCGAGGCAACTTAAAGTTTTGACACAGGAAGGACATGAAGAAAAAAAGGGGAAGAAGAAGAAGCAAAGGCTGCTCCCGTTCAGTCGGATTCTCCCAGTCCATCTGGCTTCATCGAGCTACATCGGCGCAGCGACCCCCTCCCCTCGCCGAGCCGAGTTCGGCAGCATGGTGGCTCGTTGTAGCCGTCGCTGCTGGAGGAGCTGTTGCTGCCATAGAGGGGGGACCTGCGGCGCCCCCCAGGACCAAGATCATCTATGGACGAGGAGCTGCTCTTCCATATGCTGTCCCCGCCGTCATCTTCGTCATCAGCCTCAGGACAACACCCAAGGCGCCTCCCTTCCTCCGAGAAGACCCTGACGAACAGCGTGGAGGCGCCATCATACCTGAAGTGGAGCTTACAGCTCCCCTGCAGCCGGTGCGCGCGTGCAAACGATTGCCAGCCGCGCTCCAGGAACACGTCGCCCGACGGAACCACATCGACCTCCACCCAGGATGCACCGCTGTAGCAACCATCGGTCTGCAGCCAGACGCCACTGGGGCCTCCGGCCGGTCGCACGTCGCCAAACGAGCAGGGAAGCCGGAGCCATGAGCCGCCATGCTTCTCCGCCCACACCACGAACTCCGACGATACGTCGGAGGAGTTGAGCTGCTGGCGCGGGTGACGCACGACCGCCATACGCCGCCTCGCGCCTCCTCTCCCACCACGGCCACAACCACCTTCACCATGGGGAAGCCTATGGCCCCTCTTTGACGGCAGCGAGGCCAATTCCTTTGGGGCCTTCCCCTTCTCCGCGGCAGAATGCTTCCTCGGCGGCGCCATGGAGATCTCGCAGCAAGAGGGAGAGCAGAGAGCAAGCAAGGAGGCAGACGACATTGGCTTGAAGATGGCTTGGGGGCTCCCCCTCCTAGTCCCATTTATAGGGCGGAGGAGCCCAACCACAAGTCGCTGGTGTCGCAGCCATAACGGCTCCGTCGTCGGCGCCAGGGAGTTGTCTAGTCACACGGTTACCATGATTGCGTGGGGAGCGGAGTCGCCACGTCCCATCGAACCGTCACGCGCCAGCCTGGTCCGCAGCCTATTGGGGCCCGCGACGCTTCGTCCTCGACTAAGGCTTCGTCTCGAAGCCAAGTCCACGCGCGCCTTGGGCCCGGGGGCTACTGTCGGCGTCCTGGGAACCGGGGTACCCAGACTTGCTTCTCTGCGGGCCACATCACGCTCCTACCGCGGCCTGGCACGGCCCAGCTGATCAACCAGCTGCTCAAGACCCTCGCGAGGGGTTGGACCTCGCGAGGAGAACGACATCAAGACCCCCTCGGGAGCGGCCACGATTAGGTTGCTCAGGAGGGGCAGAGAATCCAAGGCTAAGCCTGCCTCAGGAGGAGGCAGTGACGCAAGCAATGACACACCATGCCAGCGGGTGCCAGCGCGTGCCAGTGGTGCAGTTGCCGTTTTGGTGCAAAGGGGGACAGCGCAGGCGCAGGTTCCCGAGGAGTAGGACAAAGGTTTCTCCATTGGTGCAACAAGACCGAAGACCACAAGGACGACCAGGAGGATGTCACTGCTGAGCCCACCACCGCATCACCGGCTAATCCTTTTGCAGGCGAAGATTGCTTTTGTCAGGATAGGAATGTCCTTGTGTTCCCGCTCAAAATGGCCGTTCTGGGATCCCTTCCCGCCTAAACATTTTCGGGGAAGAGGACCCTGGCCGCCTATAGAAGTAGCTAGGATCCCCCATATGAGGGGAGGGAGGATCAGATCCATAAACAACGCCCTCGCACATAGGAGCAAGAACTCTTGCCTTCTAACCCTCCTGAGCTCAGGAACCACTATACTACTCCATATTCAAGCCCTCCCGAGGCCAATCCACCAAAGCAGGAAGTAGGGTTTTACACCACGAGGTGGCCTGAACCTGGGTTACCTCTTGTGTGCTTTACTTGTTGTTCGCTTGAATCTCTTCATTGGACGAGGGTGAGACGCTAGGTAGACGTGAGTGCTAGAGGTCTTTGTTCACAACCCTATGTTCGAACTTCTTGGGTTTGCGAAGTCCGTAATCCCACAGGGGCGTCATGAGGCTGCTCCTGCCAGTGGTCTTCACGAGGTTGGTCACGCCATCCTTGGCGGGAGTTCCTCCCTTCCCAGTGTCCTCCACCACGGCCCCCTCCGCGGCTGTATCCGCGGTTGTCACGCTCAAGGCGCTGCCCGACGCACCAGCCGCGCATCGCCTTGAGCTCTTGGCAGTCGTTGGTGTTGTGGCTGTGAACATTGTGGAAGACGCAGTACAGACGGTTGTCTCTGCGGGGGGTCATTGTAGCCGTAGCCACGCTTTACTTCTCGCTCCACAGCCAGTACGGTGGGTCCCTTGCGCTTCACCTCCTTGGCCTTGGCCTTTTTGAAGTCAGCCTCCGCTTCAGGCGGCTCCAGGAGAGAGAGGCGTCCTCCCTCTGCCCTGGCGCACTTTGCCGTGAGTTTGAACATCTCGAGGGATGTGCATAGGTCCTCGTGGATGGCGAGCTCCTCCTTCATCCTGACGTCGCGGACACCATCAGAAAACGCTGAGATGATGTCCTCATCTGAGACCCTGGGGTTCCTGAGGCGCACGGTGTTGAAATGTTGGAAGTACTTCTATAGGGTCTCCCTAGGTTGCTGCTTCATGCGGCGCAGATCCGCGGCCGTCGGGGCTCGGTCGCGGGTACCCTGGAAGTTGGCGACGAAACACTCATGAAGCTCCCCCCTGGAGGAGATGGATCCCAAGGGGAGGTTCAGGAGCCAGGAGCGGGCGCCGTCCTTGAGGGCCATGGGGAACCAGTTCGCCATGACCTGCTCGGTGCCGTTGGATGCCTCGATGTGCAGCTCGTAGAGCTGGAGGAACTCTGGGTCGGCGGTGCCATCGTACCGCGGAGGCAGATCCGGCTTGAACTTGCCGGGCCAGACGAGGCGTCGTAGCTCTGGAGCTAGGGCGCGAAATCCAGCCACGCGCATGATCGCAGGCGCCCCCTGTGCCTGCGGTACTGGTTCCTGGGGCACAAGCGCCACCACTTCCTATGGTGCGCGGTTTTGGTGCTGCGGGATGGGGGGCCCGCAAGCTTCTGCCTGGGGATGCGGAATCACTTGGCCGCTCTCCTCATCGCGCACAGGGACCCAGCGGGGTTGCTCGCGCCACGGAGCCTCTCGCCTGAGCCCCTGGTCAGCGCCGTACAGTGGAGGTGGAGCCGGGACACCGTGGCCCTCGTTCCTCGCCATGAGCGATAGAGGACGGGAGGAGTGAGTTGGTGAAGGTACCTCCCCGGTGGAATTGACGAGCTCGGTGATGCGGCGGAGCCACTCATCATAGACGTTGCCCGTCGGGCGGTAGCGCAGGAGCTCCCACGCCATCAGTCATAACCCACAAGTGTAGGGGATCAGTTGTAGAATCTTTTGATAAGTATGAGTGTCGAACACAAAGTGGAGCTAAAGGTAGAACAAATATTCCCTCAAGTTCTATCGACCACCAATACAACTCTACGCACGCTTGACGTTTACTTTACCTAGAACAGGTATGAAACTAGAAGTACTTTGTAGTTCTTGTGGGATAGGTTTGCAAGAATATAAAGAACACATAAATAAAACTAGGGGCTATTAAGATAAAGAGGTAATAAAGTTAATGATAACGAGTGTGGAAAAGTGGTGGTAGGAGTTGCGAAATTGCCCCTAAGCAATTGACTACGTTACTAGACCGATAGCAAGTTTTCTGTGGGAGAGGCCACTGCTAGCATGTCATCCCTTACTTGGAATTCTATGCACTTATGATTGGAACTATTAGCAAGCATCCGCAACTACTAACGTTCATTAAGGTAAAACCCAACCATAGCATTAAGATATATTGGTCCCCCTTCAATCCCGTATGCATTAATTTCTACGCTAGGTTGAAGTTTCTGTCGCTCTTGCCCTCCAATACTTAGTCCTATCAACATACAACTAACCCTATGGTGTGATCCACGCGCGCGCTCATATGATGGGCACCAAAGGACAGCAACATAACCACAAGCAATTTAAATCAATCATAGGAATTCACCAATCACCGATAGGACAATGAAAATCTACTCAGACATCATAGGATGGCAACACATCATTGGATAATAATATGAAGAATAAAGCACCATGTTCTAGTAGAGGGTACAGTGGGTTGCGGGAGAGTGGAATGCTGTAGATAGATGGGGGAAGGTGATGGAGATGTTGGTTAAGATGACGGAGGTGTTGGTGTAGATCGCCATCACACGATGATGGCCCGGGTGGCACTCCGGTGCCACCGAAAGTGAGGGGGAGAGAGCCCCCCTCCTTCTTCTTCTTCCTTGACCTTCTCCCTAGGTGGGAGAAGGGTTTCCCCTCTGGTTCATGGCCTCCATGGCGGCGGAGGGGCGAGAGCCCTCCGAGATTGGATCTGTCTCTCTGTCTCTCTCTGTTTATGCGTTTCCAGATTCTTCCCCTTCACCGTTTCTTAAATTCCCGGAGATCCGTAACTCCGATTGCGCTGATTTTTTGACACGATTTTTATCCGGATATTAGCTTTCTTGCGGCGAAAGAAGGGCAGAAACCGCCTTAGGGTGTGGCCTCGAGGGCCCAGGGCGCTCCCTGGGCAGGGGGGCGCGCCCCCCACCCTCGAGGCCTACTCGGGCGTCGTCTCGTGTGGGTTTCGCTTCCCAAAATTCACATATATTCCAAAAAAATTCTTCGCCCGTTTTTATTCCGTTTGGACTCCGTTTGATATGGATATTCTGCGAAAGAAAAAACATGCAACAAACAGGAACCGACACTAGGCACTGGATCAATATGTTAGTCCTGAAAAAATGGTATAAAAAGTTGCCAAAAGTATATGAAAGTTGTAGAATATCGGCATGGAACAATCAAAAATTATGGATACCACGGAGACGTATCAGCATCCCCAAGCTTAATTCCTGCTCATCCTCGAGTAGGTAAATGATAAAAAAGATAATTTTTGATGTGAAATGCTACCTAGCATAATCTTGATCATGTAATCTAATCATGGCATGAATATTAAGACACGAGTGATTCGAAGCAATAGTCTATCATTTGAGATAGAAGACTTTAATACTCGGGCATCCCAACAAACAATCAAGTCTTTCAAAATATCAATGCTAAAGAACGTTATCCCTACAAAATCATATAGTCTTTTATGCTTCCCTTTTCTTAACACAAGGTACTCCTCATGCTCATCCCGGTGTCAGCCAAGCAATTGTTTTCATACTTTACTTTTTTGAAACTTTTCAATTCTTCGCGCAATACAAGAGAGTGAGCCATGGATATAGCACTATGGGTGGAATAGAAGGTGGTAGTAGATAAAAGTAGGGAGAAAGTCTCAAAAGTCTCACATCGACTAGGCGTATCAATGGGCTATGGAGATGCCCATCAATAGATATATCAATGTGAATGAGTAGGGATTGCCATGTAACGGATGCACTAGAGCTATAAGTGTATGAAAGTTCAAAAGAAAACAAGTGGGTGTGCATCAACTTGCTTGCTCATGAAGACCTAGGGCATTTGAGGAAACCCATCGTTGGAATATACAAGCCATGTTCTATCGAAAAATTCTCACTAGTATATGAAAGTGACAACATAGGAGACTCTCTATCATGAATAACATGGTGCTATGATGAAGCACAAGTGTGGAAAAAGATAGTAGCATCGCCCCCTTTTTTTTTTCTTTTTTTTGGGCCTTCCTTTTTTGGCCTTTTTTTTCTTTTGGCCTTTCTTTTTTTTCTTTTTTTCAAGGGACAATGCTCTAATAATGATGGTCATCACACTTCTATTTACTTACAACTCGATACTAGAATAAAATATGACTCTATATGAATGCCCCCGGCGGTGTACTGGGATGTGCAATGATCTAGCGTAGCAATGACATCAAAAAACAGACAAGCCATGGAAACATCATGCTAGCTATCTTACGATCATGCAAGGCAATATGACAATGATGGTGTGTGTCATAATAAACGGAACGGTGGAGTTACATGGCAATATATCTCGGAATGGCTATGGAAATGCCATAGTAGGCAGGAATGGTGGCTTTTTTGAGAAAGGAATATGGTGGGTGTATGGTACCGGTGAAAGTTGCGCGGTACAAGAGAGGCTAGCAATGGTGGAAGTTGAGAGTGCGTATAATTCATGGACTCAACATTAGTCATAAAGAACTCACATACTTATTGCAAAAAATCTATTAGCCCTCGAAGCAAAAATACTACGACGCATGCTGCTAGGGGGAGGTTGGTAGGAGTTAACCATCGCGCGCCCCTGACCTCCACACAAAGGATGACACTCAATAAATAAATCATGCTCCAACTTCGTCACATAACAGTTCACCATACATGCATGCTACGGGAATCAAAAACCTCAACACAAGTATTTCTACAATCCACAACTACCCACTAGCATGACTCTAATATCACCATCTTTATATCGCAAAACTATTGTAAGGAATCAAACATATCATATTCAGCGATCTAAAAGTTTATGTAGGATTTTATGACTAACCATGTGAATGACCAATTCCTGTCAACTCTCTAAATAGATATAAGTGAAGCAAGAGAGTTTTAGTTCTTTCTACAAAAGTTATGCACACGCTCTAACAATTGTAAGTGAAGCAAAAGAGCATTCTACAAATGGCGGTTTTTCTATGTGAAGAGAAATAGGCAATCCAAACTTCAAATGATGTAAGTGAAGCACATGAAGTATTCTATAAAGCCATACTCGAAAGATATAAGTGAGGTGCAAAGAGCATTCTATAAATCAAACAAGGACTATCTCATACCAGCATGGTGCATTTATTAAAAGGAAAAATAGAAAGCACAAGACGCTCCAAGAGTTTCACATATCACATGAATGAAATGAATCCGAAAACATACCGATACTTGTTGAAGAAAGAGGGGATGCCTTCCGGGGCATCCCCAAGCTTAGACGCTTGATTATCCTTGAATATTTACTTGGGGTGCCTTGGGCATCCCCAAGCTTGAGCTCTTGCCTCTCCTTCTTCTCCTCACATCGAGACCTCCTCGATCTTCGAACACTTCATCCACACAAAACTTCATCAGAAAACTCGATAAGATCCGGTAGTATAATAAAGCAAATCACTACTCAAAGGTATAGCAAGGAATTCATACTTTGTTTATATTGGTGTTAAACCTACTGTACTCCAAGTTCTCTATGATTCATATCCTCCAATATTACTCATAGATGCATCGGAATAAGCAAACAACACACGAAAAACAGAATCTGTCAAAAACAGAACAATCTGTAGTAATCTGCTGGGTTCGCCTACTTCTGGAACTCCAAAAAATTCAAACTAAATTGGTAAATTTGCGTAATTTGTCTACCAATCAGCAGAAAAAATAATCAACTAAAAAGCATGCTCAAGTAAAATCCGAAGACTACTTTAGCTAGCGCTAACGATTCTGTTTTTCACAGCAAGATCAAATGAACTTCACACAAGTCTTACCAAAGGTTCTAATTGGCACAAACACTAAACAAAACATGAAAACACATCTAATCAGAGGCTAGATGCAACATTTATTCCCTAACAGCAACAAAAGCAAAAACATAAAATTGGGTTGCCTCCCAACAAGCGCTATCGTTTTATGCCCCTAGCTAGGCACGATACAAGATAAATCTAGGGATAGCCATAGTGGTACAATATGTCGCGAAAGCTCATCTCATATTCCCTACATTCAGCAGCAAGCTTCCTTTGTGGCAAGCAAAAGTAATCCAAAGGGCTAAATTTAATGGGACGAAAGTCCCCTACATCAATCTCTGGAGGAACAGGTTCCTCCTTTGGCCATTTGTAGTGGATGACCAATTCATCATTATAGGCATTCTTTTGGCAGAAGGCCATAAGCCTTCGTTCAAGGGGGAAGCCTAACCCATTATTTTGAACAGCAAAGTCATCGTTAATCTCAGAAATTCTATCAATAAAGATCTCAACAGGAACCTTTTTCTAAGGTTTTCATTAAAAGCAACATGATCAGGAGATCGCAAACGCATAAGGTCTTCTTGATTGAACAACATAGCCTCTATAGGAGGTCGACCAGTATCTACCCCGTAATGAGCAAAGATTTCTCTGGCCTCTTTAATGATATATCTAAATTCTTGAGCCAAAAAGATAGTAGCTGCACACTTAACTGAAGAATGCTCAATATTGGAGAACTCCAAAAATACTCTCTGAATACAGGGATGCATATGGATAAATTGCCTTTCAATTTCTACTACGAGCATAGATACAGCATCCGCAAGGCTACTAGTTCTGTGAAGAGTAGAGCCATCCATAGTGGGCAAAGCACCGGCACAAGTAAAGAAGTCTTAAAGAACCCCTTTTCCAATAATATTGCCACTACCAACCCGGAACTTCTTGACATGTAAAGTGGTAGCTTCATCCGGGGGGTCAACATGAATGTTTCCCTCGGCATTGCTACCCTTCTCGATAAAATTGTCCCCCATCTCAGACATGAGGGCAGGCAAGCAAGCAACACACATAAGCGAACAAGAAGCAAGCGAATGAAAAACACACGGCGGAATAAGGGCAAATAAAACGGCAAGGGGTGGAGTGGGGGAGAGGAAAACAAGAGGGAAATAAATGTAATGCGAAGGATAAGGGTTTGTGATAGGTACTTGGTATATGACTTTTGCGTAAGCCTCCCCGGCAACGGCACCAAAAATTGGCTAGTTGACGGGATGGCAAATCTTGACTTGACTTGGCATGAGTCTCCCTGGCAACAGCGCCAGAAAAAGGTACTGATAACCCACAACTGTAGGGGATCAGTTGTAGCCTCTTTCGATAAGTAAGAGAGTCGAACCCAAAGAGGAGCTAAAGGTAGAACAAATATTCCCTCAAGTTCTATCGACCACCGATACAACTCTACGCACGCTTGACGTTTACTTTACCTAGAACAAGTATAAAACTAGAAGTACTTTGTAGTTTTTGTGGGATAGGTTTGCAAGAATATAAAGAACACGTAAATAAAACTAGGGGCTGTTAAGATAAAGAGGTAATAAAGTTAATGATAACGCGTGTGGAAAAGTGGTGGTAGGAGTTGCGAAATTGCCCCTAAGCAATTGACTACGTTACTAGACCGATAGCAAGTTTTATGTGGGAGAGGCCACTGCTAGCATGTCATCCCTTAGTTGGAATTCCATGCACTTATGATTGGAACTATTAGCAAGCATCCGCAACTACTAACGTTCATTAAGGTAAAACCCAACCATAGCATTAAGATATATTGGTCCCCCTTCAATCCCGTATGCATCAATTTCTACGCTAGGTTGAAGTTTCTGTCACTCTTGCCCTCCAATACGTAGTCCTATCAACATACAACTAACCCTATGGTGTGATTCACGCGCCCGCTCATATGATGGGCACCAAAGGAAAGCAACATAACCACAAGCAATTTAAATTAATCATAGGAATTCACCAATCACCGATAGGATAATGAAAATCTACTCAGACATCATAGGATGGCAACACATCATTTGATAATAATATGAAGCATAAAGCATCATGTTCAAGTAGAGGGTACAGCGGGTTGCGGGAGAGTGGACCGCTGTGGATAGATGGGGGAAGGTGATGGAGATGTTGGTGAAGATGACGGAGGTGTTGGTGTAGATCGCCGTCACACGATGATGGCCCGGGTGGCCTCTGGTGCCACCGGAAGCGAGGGGGAGAGAGCCCCCCTCCTTCTTCTTCTTCCTTGACCTTCTCCCTAGGTGGGAGAAGGGTCCCCCCTCTGGTCCATGGCCTCCATGGCGGCGGAGGGGCGAGAGCCCCTCCGAGATTGGATTTGTCTCTCTGTCTCTCTCTGTTTCCGCGTTTCCAGATTCTGCCCCTTCACCGTTTCTTAAATTCCCGGAGATCCGTAACTCCGATTGGGCTGATTTTTTGACACGATTGTTATCCGGATATTAGATTTCTTGCGGCGAAAGAAGGGCATCAACTGCCTTACGGTCTGGCCTCGAGGGCCAAGGGCCCGCCCTGGGCAGGGGGGCACGCCGCCCACCCTCGAGGCCCACTCAGGCATCGTCTCGTGTGGGTTTCGCTTCCCAAAATTCACATATATTCCAAAAAAAATCTCCGTCCGTTTTTATTCCATTTGGACTCCGTTTGATATGGATATTCTGCGAAACAAAGAACATGCAAAAAATAGGAACTGGCACCGGGCACTGGATCAATATGTTAGTCACAAAAAATAGTATAAGAAGTTGCCAAAAGTATATGAAAGTTGTAGAATATTGGCATGGAACAATCAAAAATTATAGATACGATGGACACGTATCAATCAGCAGCGCGGGCTGCTGGTAGACCGGCCCGCGGCGGACCAGTGAGGACGACGCCGCAGCCGGCAAAGGTGACGGCGTCGCTGTGCGGCAATCACGCCGCACGGACAGCGGCAGCGACGATTCCAGCTGCTTGTGGACGGCCGGGTCGGTGGTGGCATTGGCGACCAGCGAGTTGGGGCGGAGCGGTGCATCGTTGCCAGCGGGCGCTGTCTGAGCGATGTTGGCGGCGCGGCGCGCGCTCGGCGTGTGTCCACCATGCTGTCTGATACTGAAGACAACGTCCGCGAGTTTATCATGTTGGCGGGAGCCCCTCCACATTCTTAGATCCTCCTTCCTCCATTCCTCAAGGAGGTGCTCCTGGCTCGCGGTCGGGTAACGATGCGGCTGCGGCATGAAGGGTGCCACCTTCCCCCTTCATATGTCGACGTGGAGGTGGTCTCCTCCGGCAAGGTCTTCATGACCTGGGGTTGGGGCATGATGCGTGCATGCGCCCCCGCCGAGAGGCACATTCTTCATTTCACGTTGGATGAGTTGGTGATACGTCTCCAACGTATCTACTTTTCCAAACACTTTTGCCCTTGTTTTGGACTCTAACTTGCATGATTTGAATGGAACTAACCCGGACTGACACTGTTTTCAGCAGAACTGCCATGGTGTTGTTTTTGTGCAGAAATAAAAAGTTCTCGGAATCGCCTGAAAATCAACGGAGAATTATTTCAGAAAATATAAAAAATATCTGCAAGAAGATCTGCGCCGGGGGGCTCACTCCCTGTCCTCGAGGGTGGGGGGCGCGCCACCCTTCCCAGGGCGCGCCCCCCTGCCTCGAGGGCCCCTCGATGCTCCACCGACGTATTCTCGGGTCCTATATATTCCGTTTCGTGGAGAAAAAAAAGGAGAAAGGATTATCACGTTTCATGAGACAGAGCTGCCGGCAAGCCCTAATCTCTCTCGGGAGGGCTGATCTGGAGTCCGTTCGGGGCTCCGGAGAGTGGAGATCGTCGCCATCGTCATCACCAATTCCATGATGCTCACCACCGTGTGTGAGTAATTCCATCATAGGCTTGCTGGACGGTGATAGGTTGGATGGGATCTATCATGTAATCGAGTTAGTTTTGTTAGGGTTTGATCCCTAGTATCCACTATGTTCTGGGATTGATGTTGCTATGATTTTGCTATGCTTAATGCTTGTCAGTAGGGCCCGAGTGCCATGATTTCAGATATGAACCTATTATGTTTTCATGAATATATGTGTGTTCTTGATCCTATCTTGCAAGTCTATAGTCACCTACTATGTGTTAAGATCCGGCAACCCCGAAGTGACAATAATCGGGACGACTCCCGATGATGACCATAGTTTGAGGAGTTCATGTATTCACTATGTGCCAATGCTTTGGTCCGGTACTCTATTAAAAGGAGGCCTTAATATCCCTTAGTTTCCAATAGGTCCCCGCTGCCACGGGAGGGTAGGACAAAAGATGTCATGCAAGTTCTTTTCCATAAGCACTTATGACTATATTGGGAATACATGCCTACATTGCATTGATGAACTGGAGCTAGTTCTGAGTCACCCTAGGTTATAACTTCTACATGATAAATCGCATCCAACGTAATTTCCCATCACTGATCCAATGCCTACGAGCTTTACCTATATTGCTAGTTGCTATTTACTTTTCTGTTGCTACTATCACAAAAGCTACAAAAACACTATCATTACTTTTATTGTTGTTACCGCCACTATCATATTATTGTTGTATCCTGGTGTGGTTGAATTGACAACTCAGCTGCTAATACTTAAGAGTATTCTTTGGCTCCCCTTGTGTCGAATCAACAAATTTGAGTTTAATACTTTACCCTCGAAAACTGTTGCGATCCCCTACATTTGTGGGTTATCAAGACTATTTTCTGGCGCCGTTGCTGGGGAGCATAGCTTTATTCTTTAAGTCACATAGGATTTATATGGGCTCATCACTATGAAGAATTTGAAGGACTCAAAAGCCAAGATCTTACCCTCAACTACGAGGGGGGGTAAGGAACTGCCATCTAGCTCTGCACTAGATTCTCCTTCTGTTATGAGTAAACTTGCGACACCTACTCCTGCTATTGAATCTGATATGTCATATCTACTTGACGATGCTACTTCTGTTATGTATGATGAAACTACCTCTATGCCTGATAATGTGCCACTAGGTGAATTTCTGGATGATCAAATTGCTAAGGTTAGGGAGAGTGCAAATTTTGATGATATTTATGAAAGTGATGATGAAACTACTCCCAATAGATATGAATTGCCTGTTGTGTCTGAGGGTTATGTTATGGATGAAGAAACTGCTAGAGACTTTCTTGCTTGCAATGATAGATATGATCTTAAGAAATTATTAGCTAAGTTGAAAGAAAAGTCCTTGAATGCTAGAACGAAACAAGACCCTACTTTTGCTACTTCACCTATTTGTGTCACTGATAAGGATTATGAATTCTCTGTTGATCCTGAGTTAATTGCCTTGGTTGAATCTGATCCTTTCCATGGCTATGAGTCTGAAACTGTTCTGGCACATCTTACTGAGTTGAATGATATAGCCACCCTGTTTACCTATGATGAAAAGATTCGCTACTACTATATCCTTAAGTTGTTTCCGTTCTCTTTAAAGGGTGATGCTAAGACTTGGTTTAATTCTCTTGATCCTGGTTGTGTGCGTAGTCCCCAGGATATGATGTATTACTTTTCTGCTAAATATTTCCCCACTCATAAGAAACAAGCTGCCTTACGAGAAATATATAACTTTGCTCAAACTGAAGAAGAGAGTCTCCCACAAGCTTGGGGGAGCCTTCTCCAGTTACCTAATGCTTTGCCTGATCATCCTATTGAGATGCATGATATACTCGATGTCTTTTATAATGGACTAACCGATGCTTCTAGAGACCACCTGGATAGTTGTCCTGGTTGTGTTTTCAGGGAAAGAACAGTGGAACAAGCTGAATTACTATTGAATACTATGCTAGCCAATGAAAATAATTGGACACTTCCTGAATCAGCCCCTTTGCCAACTCCGAAGAAAAGAGGTGTTCTATTTCTCAGTCCTGAAGATATGCAAGAGGCAAAGAAATCTATGAAAGAAAAAGGTATTAAAGCTGAAGATGTTAAGAATTTACCACCTATTGAGGAAATACATAATCTTGATAACCCGACACAAGTAGTAAAGGTCAATTCTCTTTATAGATTTGATGAAGGTGATATTCCTCGTTATAAGTCTACTAGCCAATGCTTAGATGAGTTTGACAATTTTATTATGAAACAAGAAAACTTCAATGCTTATGTTGGTAGACAATTACAACACAATGCTTATATGATCGAACGCTTGAGTGATTATCTGTCTAGCGCCAAAGATGAACTGAAACTTATTAGTATACATGCTTCTGTAGTCACCACTCAAGTAGAACAAGTACTTAAGGCTCAGAATGATTTGCTCAATGAATTAAATAGTAAGAATAATGATAATGCCATTAGAGTTGTGACTAGAGGTGGTAGAATGACTCAGGAACCTCTGTATCCTGAAGGCCACCCTAAGACAATTGAGCAAGATTCTCAGAGAGCTAATTTAGATGCACCTAGTTCTTCTAAGAACAAGAAAAAGAAAAATGATAGGACTTTGCATGCTTCTAGTGAACCCGTAGATCACCCACCTGAGAATCCCAATGATATATCTGTTTCTGATGCTGAGACACAATCTGGTAATGAACATGAACCTAGTAATAATATTAATAATGATGTTCATGATGATGCTCAACCTAGCAATGATAATTATTTAGAGATTGAACCTACTATTGATCTTGATAACCCACAATCAAAGAATAAACGTTATGATAAGAGAGACTTTGTTGCTAGGAAGCACGGTAGGGAAAAAGAACCATGGATTCAGAAACCCATGCCTTTTCCTCCGAAACCATCCAAGAAAAAGGATGATGAGGATTTTGAGCGCTTTGCTGAAATGATTAGACCTATCTTTTTGTGTATGCGTTTGACTGATGTGCTTAAAACAAATCCTTATGCTAAGTATATGAAAGATATTATTAACAACAAAAGAAAGATACCTGATGTAGAAATCTCCACCATGCTAGCCAATTACACTTTTGAGGGTGGAATGAATAAGAAACTAGGAGATCTAGGAGTACCTACTATACCTTGCTCCATCAAGAGAAATTATGTTAAAACTGCTTTGTGTGATCTTGGAGCCAGTGTTAGTGTCACACCCTGATTTTCATGTCACATTGCTTAAGCTAATTTTCATGTTAAAAATGTGGATTTGCAAAAACTTTTGAGTGTTTTTGACTTCAATTGATTTGACTTTTGTCTGTTGTTTGCTAGTGCTCTAAAAATAAAATAAATCCTCCAACTCTTATACTTCATCTCCTTGACCCAAAACCTTTTCCCAATGATCATGCCATGTGTATAGACTAGTATAGAATTTTCTTATAAAAATATTTTGGCCAAATGGTATTTTCTAAAAATTAGTTTTCCAAAAACCCCTGAATTGAGGTTTGCACTGCAAGTACCTTATTTAGGGTGTGAAAAATCTTTCAAAAAGTATATTTGAATCCTATTAGGTATAGGACTCCCAGAAACCATAAAAGTATAATTTTAGAAGTTATTTTTGATTTTTATTTAAAAGCTTTTTCTTAAGGCCAGAAATGGTCTTTAATAGGGAAAAATTGTTTAATCATTTCAAAAATATTTGCCAAAATTCAGGGAGACTCATAGGACATATATTGTCCATATATAAGAGTTTCAACACATGGTCATATTCAAAATATTGGACTAATCTTTCCAAAACCCTTTCTGGATATTTCAAGCTTTTGAAATATTTACAAAGGAATATTCTCCAAAAAATTCCAGGGAAATTCTATCATGTCATATATGACATATTTGATGATCTTGCAAAGCCTCATGCCTTGAAGATCAAGGAAACATCCTCTAATCCCCTCAAAACCATTCTGTCCATATTTGAAGTTTGAGCAACTCTACATTGCCAAACTTGTCCAAATGCTCTCAAATTTGGTGCACATGCTAGAATGGCCTAATAAGGCATCTAGACCAAATGGCACAAGATTTGGAATAGAGCAACTTGATCAGATCACCCCAAAACCCTTTCTGTTCAAATACAAATTTGAACAACTTTACATTGCCAACTTTTTATCTGGAGCTTCAAACTTTGTGGGCATGATCAATACCCCAAATGATGATGCTACACCAAGTGGTGCATCAAGGGGAGACGATTTTCTTAACTCAAACATGGTGAAACCATTTCTGTTGATTTCTAGGGTTCACCAAAGTTACATTGGCCACTTTGCCCAAATGAGCCCAAATTTGGTGAAGCACCTTATTTTCTCATGTGTTTCAATCCTGTTAAGTGCCATGTCAAGTGGAGGTCATTTACTTGACCAAACACTGATCAAACACCTTCTGGCTTGTTACTAAAACCCTCATCTTGATCACTTTTACTCTTCTCCATGGCCTCAACTTTTTACCACATGATCATTCAGCTACTGGCTACCTCCAGTAACTTCCCCAGCACCCCAGCTCCATGATTGAGGGGTAAGAACCCAAGTTTACCTTGCTGGACAACAAACTTTCACCAAGTTACCAGCATCCTCCCTCTCTCTCAGCATCCCCAGGGCATCCAAGACCTTCACACTATTGTTTACTACTCCCTAGCACTGCTGGACACAAGAGGACACGGCCAAGGAGCAATAGGCACGGCCATGCCGGCCAAAAGCATGCTCTAGAGCGCGCTACAGTGCTCTGGAGCACTGCAGCCGCCCCCAATCGGCTGCTTCCGACAGCCTTGGGCCTCCCCCTCGTGTCCCCCGAGGCGGCCTCGACGTCCGCAACACGCCGGGCCGTCGGCCCCCTCCTCTCTCCTCCTCCCTCACCCCTGCTCGCACGCGCACCGGCCGACCCTGAGCACCAGTGAGCAAGCTCACACGCGCGGCCTCTCTGGCGCCTCCCAGCTCCTCCTCTCTCTTCCTCTAAGCGTGGACTAACCCCACGAACGCCCTGGACAAGCCCACTGTTGCCCCCGTGGACTGCAACGACGGCAACATGCTCGCCGGCGCACGGCGCCTCGGTGGACCGGCGCCCACCTATATATAGGGCACCCCCGAACCCCCTTGCACCTCCTTTGGCCTTTCCCTTCTCTCCTACGCCTCCCAAGCCGTCCCACTCCTCCTCCCGTGCCCTCCAGCCTCCTCCCTGGCCGGAGCAAAGCCGCCGGCCGCCGCTCGAATTCGGGCAACCCCGAGCCCCTCTCTTCCTCCTAGCCACTCCAGTGCCACCGCTCGACCTCCAGGGAGCTCCCCGCCTCCGCCAAACCTCCCCAAGATGCCCCTATGCTCGAAGCTCAAGATGACCGGAGCCCTTCTCCGCCGCAGTTGGACGCCTGCTCGCCCTGGTCCTCCCCGGCAGGCGTGCTACCCACGGTTGGATGCGCCTCTTCGTCCTTGTCACTCCGATGGCCGGAGCGTCGCCGGAGACGGCCCAAGCCGACGGGGCCACGCCGGCGAGCGCTCGGCCGCACCTCCCCTGTTCCCCGTCGTACCGTGCGGGAGGAAGAAGAACCTGCCGCTGGGGCCCGCGCATCAGCGACCCAGTGGGCGGGCCCCTCCGTTTAAGTGGAGGCAGATCTGGCCTCGACCGCTTCCCCTGCGCGGAAACGCATGTCCTGGCGGGCGCCTTCGACGTGGCCGGATCCCTGAGCGCTGCTGTGCAGATGGGCCGGCCCAGTGCGCCGAAGCACTAAGCCCCGCCTGTGCGCAGTATAAGGTTGAACCCTTATTCCTTTTCTTTTTCTTTATCCAGTCAACTTCAAAAAAAAACCCAAATATTCAAATGAACTCCAAATGGCATGATTCAAATTTCTGGTAGTCTCTAAATTCATGCTCTACCACATGGTGCAACATGCACATTATTCCAGAAACATTTATTTCACAAATATTTATCAAATGCCTTTATTTCATTTCTGTGATGAACTTTAGAAAATCACAGAGAGCTCAATCTTGATCCAAATGCAGTGGTTCAAATTCCTGGATGATTGTCATGTCCAAACTTAGTTTTGGAACATTTTTATTAATACTTTCTGTACCCCACCAAATATTGAGCCATTTCTTCATATTTATCAGCTTTGCAAAATCCTAGGAAATTCATTTGAATTCCAAATCCAGTGAAACCAACGCCTAGATGCTTCTAAAATCATGACTTGTTGATGGGTGCCTTTGCTCATCTTTCAAGAAAATATTTCTGTATACTTCTTTCAAATCCATAAACCCCTTGGTTCCATCATATTGGAATGTTCCAAATCACCCATTGATCCAATACCTATGAAACCACCTTGGTTATTTTTCATATGACCAGAGGTATCCTAGAAAAGTCAAACTCCTATTTTTAGAGCACTTTTATTTCTGCTTTGATTGTGTTGCTTATTATGATTGTTTCCATCATTAGTTGACGAAATAAACGGGATACTCGGAGATGGACCAGAAGGTTTGAAGACTCGGAAGAATAAGGCAAGCAGCCCTTTGACCATGTTCAAGAAACCTTTTTATGCATGTCTCATAGCACCTTATTATTCAATGCATCAGAATCATGTTGAGGTGGAAACCACTTTGGTTGCTACCCCTATTACTTTACTGTTGAAACTTGCATCAAACATGACCCTACCTTCCTATGAGGGTTATGTGGGTGGGAATAGATAGATGTATGCTATAGTAGTTGGCTACGCAAAATGGGTCGGGGTTATGCATTGAGTGAAACAAGTGTGGTCTGGCATACTTGCAAAAGACCCAGTGGGTGCCACTAATGCCCCTGGGAGTTGATGAGGAGCTAGGGCACTACTTGGTGAAGAAGTAGTGTGCCGAGGCTTGACGGAAGTGTTGATTACAGAGATGGATTAGATTTATGTGTGACTACCATCCCAACCAAACTTGCGCAACCACTCTACCCTTATATGGGAAAGGGCATTATTGATTACCTAGGTCGATACTAGCATGGTGCCCGCATTACTAGTGACGGGGGTGACATGAGGTCACTCCCGGGACGGGGTCGTGCTTGGATAGGCGGCCATGACTGTCTTTACAGGGCACCGGACACACCGTTGGTACCCCGTGTCAGTGGTATGTGATGAATATGGGAGCGAGTCTCCCCAATTATTAAGATGTGAAATGTGGGCACGGGGATTACTACCAATCGAGTGGACTCTATGTTAGTGTCGTCTTGGGGAAGATACTGATCGGGTTCTTACCCCGGGTACTTGAGGTATCGCGGGTCGTGGATGACACGGAAGTTCCCCGGATCTTGTGGGTAAAGTGTGCAACCTCTGCAGAGTGTCAAACTATTCGAATAGCCGTGTCCGCGGTCAAGGACAGTTGGGTGGTGCTGCTTAGACTATGTCCATAAGTTTCTGGGAAACAACACGATTCAGAGATATTGTTGATGTGATTGTGAGAAAGTCTCAATGAGCTTGAACATGAGTTGATTACAACTCTTTCTCGATATTGATGTCTGTGACCTCCTGATACTTGTTACAGACACATGCAAATCCATGTTACATGTTGATCATACTTGCATATGAAAAACTAGCTTTCCGCAAAACTGCCAACCTAGCAGTAGAGCCTTGCATAATTATTATGTTATCACACTTGGGTTGCTTGCGAATACATTCAATGTACTCATTGGCTTGCCACTGGTTATTTTATTGGCCAGGCAGGAGAGAACAGGTTATGATGAAGATTTCTTGGCGACGAGCATGCGAGCTAGGACGCTTCCCAGTCAGAATGCCTGTAGGGTTAAGGCAGATGGCATGGGTCCATGTTGTCATTGAAGATTTCCGCTGCGATGATATACTCAAGACTTGACCATTATGGTCCTATTTGTGTAACACGGTATGTAAGGATGTAAGACTCTTGTTATTCAGCTTCTGTGTGTTCAGTGAGCATTGATCTCTGGGATCACTATACACGTGCATTCGGTGATCACGACTTATGAGTCAGGGTTCCCACAGTTAGTGTTATGTCTCTCTCTTTATATCATAGACTTGACTTGAGTAAGTTGAAACCTACTGAAATATCTTTGCAAATGGCTGATAAATCAACTCCTATACCTGTCAGTATTTGTGAGGATGTGCCTGTTGTAGTTGCAAATGTTACTATTCCAACGGACTTTGTTATACTTGATATTCCCGAGGATGATAGTTTGTCTATTATTCTTGGAAGACCTTTTTTGAATACTGCAGGGGCTGTTATTGATTGCAACAAAGGCAATGTCACTTTTCATGTCAATTGTAATGAGCATACGGTAAACTTTCCAAGGAAACAACCTCAGGTCTTCAGTATCAATTATATTGGAAAAACTTCAACTATCACTATTGGAGGTTTTGAGTTTCCTATTCCTACTATCAAGAAGGCATATGACATACTTATTGTTGGGGACATACATATCCCCATTGAGGTAACATAGTGTTATTCGAAATTCTCCGGTTTCATGTTGCTCGGAAAGAGTTTATTAACAAGACCTGATCAACCTTGTTAATGGATTCCTTTTGATGAGCATGGGATAGGTGAATCTAGATAAGACAAACCTTCTGTACCCTCCTTTTACTTTCTGTTAATTAGGTTAAATAAAACAAAAATAGCATTATCTGTTTGTTTCCAGACTTATCAATGCAATAAAAAAATATCTCGAAAATAACAGTTCTCCAAATGCCATGACAATGAAATATGATTTTTTCTAGAACATTTAAGAAAATATGGCACTGAACACACAGCGAGGGGAGCCGGCACGTGGCCTCGAGGGCATAGGGCGCGCCCCCCTTCACTGGGCGTGCCACCCTGCCTCGAGGGCCCCACGTGGCCCCCCTCCACTTATCCTTTCACCCATGCTCTTCTTCTTCCTCCCCAAAAAATCCCCAACCAGCTCAAACCCGAGTTCTAGCTCATTTTGCTGCCATTTTCGATCTCCTTGCTCAAAGCACCATTCACCAAACAGTTTGGGGAGATTATTCCTTGGTATGTGACTCCTCTATTGGTCCAATTAGTTTTTGTTCTAGTGCTTTATTTATTGCAAATTTGTGCTACTGTGGTGACCTTGTTCTTGAGCTTGCATGTCAAATTTTCTTGGTCCCAAGTAGTTCTAATGCATGATATAGCCTCTAGCTACTTGTAGGAGTTGTTGCTATCAATCTTGTTGAGTTTGGTTAACTTTTATTGTGAGTTAGTAAAAAATTCAGAAATTTTCAGAAAAGGAAAATGTTAAAAAGATTATTGAGGGGCTCTTCCAGCAAGAGCTCAGAGGAGAAGAAGAAAGAAGAAAGGAAGAAGCCCAAGTACCATCTTCCTCGCATGGCGGAAGTTCGACCGTGCAAATGGCCTTGTAATAATTTCATGATGTCCGCTGGTATTTACGAAGACTTTTATTGGATGGCAAATAATGCAGGCCTCACCGACTTCATCATCGACCAAAAAGAACAGTATCCCTTACTCACCAATATTTTTACGCAAAGTTTTCATTTTCATTCTAGGAAAACACCACCTACAGTGGAGTTTCGCTTATATGATGTGGTTAAGGAGATATCACTATTAGACTTTTGTGAAATATGCAAAGTACCCTTTGAAGGTAGGCTTGATGAACCATGTCATGAAGACGTCGAAGGGTTTATTGATATGATAGCCAAAGGTGAAACTAGACATGTTGCAGGGGCAAGAATCACTAGTATACACTTCCCTGTTCTGCGCTACTTTGCTTTATTTGCTAGTAGGTGTTTAATTGGTCGCGGGAATAGTGCAAACCTTAGTGCCCCTGATATTATCATTTTACGCCATGCTTTGTTTCGTGACACAACTTTTAGCTTGGGCACCGTCGTTGCCAAACTATTGAGTCTTAACTGATCAAGGGGGCCCGTCTTTGGAGGCATCTTTACTTCTCGCCTTGCTGAACATTTTAATATACCCATTAGGCATCATGAGAAGGAATAAAAATTGCTTGCCCCTGTTTATCTAGACTACAAGAGCATGGTAGCCCATGACTTTATTGTTAAAGACAAAAATATGCAGCTCCATAATAAATTGAGGTTTGATGAAATATACTGTGAAATTGTTACCTTGCCTGCACCTTCTTTGTTTGATCTATCTACAGGTGTATTCCTCACCACCTTAGATGTCGTCTACCAGTACCAAGGCCAGGCACAAGCTTTAGAGCCTGAGCCAGAACCACCACTTGATCCTTCCAGTCAATCTGTTGGTGGGTGGGATCTGGACGAGCTCGCCAACCAGTGGCATCCAAAGGACACATCTCAGTACAATGGAGGGAGTGGCTTCGATCCCTGGCCATAGACCAACTTAGGCCAAAAGCCTAAGCTTGTGGGAGTACATGTTTCTCACCGACTTACATTCATGTCAACACTTATTCTAGTTGTCGGTGCTCACACTCTTTCACTGTACCATCCATGCTTAGTTTAAATTTCTTTTTCTTAGTCTTTTTCTTGTGTGCTAGAAAAATCCAGAAAAACAAAAAAAATTATCTGTTGTAGCTTCTAGCTAGTTTACTTTCTTTGCTGTAGTAGTAACTAAAAAATGAAAACCCAAAAATATTTCCCGTTCTTCTTTTGCTTGTTGGGAGCTTTACGTGTAAATAGTTTCTTTTCTTTTCTTTAGGGGTTAAGTGTAGAAGACCATGATGAAAATGCTTAGTGGCTCTCATATGCTTTGTTGTTGATTTAACCTTGAGCCATATTACCTTGTCTTCTCTCTTGTATTAAATGCCTGCAGATTCTAGCTTAGTCCAATGCACATGCACTATTATTATTTTCCACACCGTTCGGTCGTGCGAGTGAAAGGAAATAAGGATGATATATGATGAACTAATTGAGATGAGAAAAGCTGGTATGAACTCGACCTCTCTTGTTTTTGTAAATATGATTGCTCGTCGTTCTTGATTCAGCTTGTTATGAATGAAACATGTTTGCAATGACAATTAGAGATCATAGCTGCTTATGCCATGCTTAATTAGCTGAGAGTTTATAATGGTCTATCTTGCGTGCCAACATGATATTAAAATGGTTGTGATGTGGTATGATGCGTGGTATCCTCCTCCAAACGATTTAAGTGACTTGACTTGGCACATGTTCATGCATGTAGTTGAAACAAATCAACATAGCCTTCACGATATTTATGTTCATGGTGATTTATATCCTACTCATGCTTGCATTCATTGTTCATTAATTTTAATGCATGTTCATGACCATTGTTGCTCTCTAGTTGGTCGCTTCCCAGTCTTATTCTAGCCTTCACCTGTACTAAGCGGGAATACTACTTGTGCATCCACTTCCATAAGCCCCAAAGTTATTCCATATGAGCCCACCATACCTTCCTATATGTGGTATTTACCTGCCGTTCCAAGTAAATTTGTATGTGCCAAACTCTAAACCTTCAAATGAAATTATGTTTTGTATGCTCGAACAGCTCATGTATCAACTAGGGCTGTCTATATCTTCCATGCTATGTGGGTTATTCTCACGATGAGTGGACTCCGCTCATCATTCATGAGAAAATGGCTGGTAACCGGGATGCCCAGTCCCATGCTCAAAATCATAATAATTAAACAAAACTCCCCCAGGGCTGTTACTTGTTTGGACGGTAACCCGTGGATTCAGTTGGCCGTGGAGTGTGCTTGTTGGTGGTTGGGGGAGTATAAACTTTACCATTCTGTTTGGGAACCGCCTATAATGTGCATAGCATGGGAGATATCGAGATTCTTGGTTGCTATGTTGACAATGAAAGTATACCGCTCAAAATGTTATTCAATCTCTATTTAAAAATCGAGCTCTGGCACCTCTACAAATCCCTGCTTCCCTCTGCGAAGGGCCTATCTATTTAATTTTATGCAGAGTCATCATCCTCTTATCAAAAAGCACCAGTAGGAGAGCACCTCGGTCGTTGCATGTATTACTATTAATTTGCATTGAGTATGATCATGACTGGATCTCTTTTACCATGAATTACAATGTCTAGTCAGTTCTTGATCTTTAAAGGTGCTCTGCATTTATGTTTTGCGGTCTCAGAAGGGCTAGCGAGATACCATCCTATTATATCATATCATGATTGTTTTGAGAGGTGTTGTCATCCGAGGTTTATTATTATTGCTCGCTAGTTGATTATGCCATTGATGTGAGTAGTCTTGAGACCTGAAAGTTATTGTGAATGTGGTCAGTTCATGATCTTGTTAAAAACATGAATGCTAGCTTACATATTTACAACAACAAGAGCAAACAGAGTTTGTCAAAGTTTTTCTTTATCACTTTCAGTTTATCAACTGAATTGCTTGAGGACAAGCAAAGGTTTAAGCTTGGGGGAGTTGAGACATCTCCAACGTATCTACTTTTCCAAACACTTTTTCCCTTGTTTTGACTCTAACTTGCATGATTTGAATGGAACTAACCCGGACTGATGTTGTTTTCAGCAGAACTGCCATGGTTATGTTTTTGTGCAGAAATAAAAAGTTCTCGGAATCGCCTGAAATCAACGGAGAATTATTTCAGAAAATATAAAAAATATCTGCAAGAATATCTGCGCCGGGGGGACAACACCCTGTCCTCGAGGGTGGGGGCGTGTCCCCCTGCCTCGAGGGCCCCCCGATGCTCCACCGACATATCCCAGGGTCCTATATATCCCGTTTCATGGAGAAAAAAGGAGAAAGAATTATCGCGTTTCATGAGACGGAGCCGCCGCCAAGCCCTAATTTCTCTCGGGAGGGCTGATCTGGAGTCCGTTTGGGGCTCCGAAGAGTGGAGATCGTCGCCATCGTCATCATCAACCTTCCTCCATCACCAATTCCATGATGCTCACCGCCGTGTGTGAGTAATTCCATCATAGGCTTGCTGGACGGTGATGGGTTGGATGGGATCTATCATGTAATCGAGTTAGTTTTGTTAGGGTTTGATCCCTAGTATCCACTATGTTCTGAGATTGATGTTGTTATGACTTTGCTATGCTTAATTGCTTGTCACTAGGGCCCGAGTGCCATGATTTCAGATCTGAACCTATTATGTTTTCATGAATATGTGTGTTCTTGATCCTAACATGCAATTCAATAGTCACCTACTATGTGTTATGATCCGGCAACCCCGAAGTGACAATAATCGGGACGACTCCCGGTGATGACCATAGTTTGAGGAGTTCATGTATTCACTATGTGCCAATGCTTTGGTCCGGTACTCTATTAAAAGGAGGCCTTAATATCCCTTAGTTTCCAATAGGACCCCGCTGCCACAGGAGGGTAGGACAAAAGATGTCATGCAAGTTCTTTTCCATAAGCACTTATGACTATATTGGGAATACATGCCTACATTGCATTGATGAACTGGAGCTAGTTCTGAGTCACCCTAGGTTATAACTTCTACATGATAAATCGCATCCAACGTAATTTCCCATCACCGATCCAATGCCTACGAGCTTTACCTATATTGCTAGTTGCTATTTACTTTTCTGTTGCTACTATCACAAAAACTACAAAAACACTATCATTACTTTTATTGTTGTTACCCCCACTATCATATTACTTTGCTACTAAACTACCTTGCTGCAGATACTAAGTGTCCTGGTGTGGTTGAATTGACAACTCAGCTGCTAATACTTAAGAGTATTCTTTGGCTCCCCTTGTGTCGAATCAACAAATTTGGGTTTAATACTTTAGCCTCGAAAACTGTTGTGATCCCCTACACTTGTGGGTTATCACCTGGCCACGCCGACCTTCAAGGTCTTCGGGGGTGACGGCCGTCGGCTGGCATGCAACACAGAGGATGGGCCCGCCGGCGACCATCTCCCATGCTACCAGGGCAACAAGGCCGAGGGCGAGGTGCTCGCCATCGGCCGTGCCTCTGATTCCTCCAGCAGTAGCTATGCTTCTCCTGAGACGGCCTCGAGCTCTGACGAGAGCTACGAGCCGATGAGTCGCCGCTCTCCTCGCCGGCGGGAAACAGCGTCCTCTAGCCGTCGTCGCCGCTGAAGGAGCCTGGGCCGTGTCCCTCCGAGAACGGCCTGCTTTAGCTTGGTCCCTTCGAGGCAGCCATGGGCGGCCCCATGAGGGCATGTAAATCTTTGGCGATACTTTTGCTGTTATCTGATGTTATAAACTTATGTTCCTCATGAGGTCCTTCGCTAGAGCAGGACTCTCCCTTTCTTCCGTCCCCGCGGTAGCTTAGGGGCCTACGCCTGCGAGACCCAGTCCCTAGATAGGCTTCAGCCGTCGCTGGTATGCCAGGTCGCGATGCCATGGTCAAGGCCAGGAGGTGAGCGGCCCAGGGTCTAGTAAGAGCCCTCGAGGCGTGATGCTCGGGAGGTCCCTCTTGGCGTGCAGGTACCTACCACGAGGGCCGGGTGAGAGGGGCTTTCGTGCTCCAGCGAATTCACAATTACGGGTGGGTGGAGGCGTAAGTGCGCGAGTGGATGTGGGCATTGAACGCTTATCTTAGTGATCCCATGCGATTGGGCGACAGTGGCACTTGATCGCATCTGCCACATTTCCCACGGGGCGAAACTCTATGCTCTTGGAACCCGCCTCCTGAGATGCCTAGGCCGCCACTGGTATGCCGGGTCGCGATGCCGTGCGCAAGGCCAGGAGGTAAGGGTTCAGGAGCCAGTTGGGGCCCTGAGGCGCGATGCTGAGGAGCTCCCCCTTCTGCGCTCAAGTCATCTTCGCGAGGGGGTGGCAGCAGCCGCTCCCAGGCCGCCAAGCATAGAGGGCGCGGCTTCCTAGGCCCTGGAAGAGAAGTTGGTGGCGTTCCTCCGGGTTGTTGCTGCCACGGCCGAGGAGGTAGAGGCTGGTGATGGTGAGCTTGGCGAAGCCTGACCTGTTCCAGTCCAGATGAGAGAGATGCAAGTGCCTTGGGGAGGCGTGGGGACTCGCTTGAATTTGGAGAACTTGGTATTATTGTAATAACTAGACTTGAACTCGATGATTTCCATGCTTGCTTCCTTTCATGTTTGCTTAGGTGCTCTGCGTCGACAGGGCCCAACCCTGCGCATACCTCGATCGCCATTGAGCCCTCCGGGTGACCAGGGTTATCGTAATAACTAGACTCAAGGAATGAAGGGCTCCGTGGCTAGTGAGCCCCTGGGTCGCGATGCCATGGGGTCCCCCTTGATGTTCAAGCGATCCCGTTTGCGTTCTGCATCGGTAGGGCCCAGCCCCGCGCATACCTCGACCGCCGTTGAGCGCCAGGCTCAAGGATTGAGAGGCTACGTGACTAGTGAGGCCCTTGGGTCGCGATGCCCAGGGGTCCCCCTTGACGTACGAACGGCTCTCATGAGGGAGAACGAGCACCATACCTTTCTCACGAGCCTTTGCCTAGGATGGGAGTGGGAGAAAGCCAAGTGTCTGGGCACCTGGTAGTGTGGCGTCTGCCAGGCGTGACCTGAGCATAGCCCCCGTGCCTAGCCCCCCTCGCGACACCCATCCATGGAGAAGTTGTGAGCGTCGTGAGCTGAAAAGCTCCCTAAGGTTGGTGCGACCGCTAGGAGGTGCCCTCAGTTGTTTATAACTACCACGGAGCATAGAGCTACCACACTTTCGCGAAGTGTGGGCATAACCGCGCCTCGGTCGTAGCGGCGAGCGCGGAGCTTGGTGCTTCCACTGGTACGTGGGAAAAACCGCTCCTCGGTTGGTTCTGCCAGCGTGGAGCATGGTACTTCCACTGGACCGTGGGAGGGAGCCTCGCACCAGGAGAGACTCTGGGGCCTGTACAGCCCCGTCCTGACACGTGGCTTGCACGGCAGGACAGCCAAGGTGTATATGGGCCCTCCTTAGGACGAGCTGAATGACTCTGAGGAAGTTCTCGTGAGCTTACGCATCACTCATGAGACCCTACCCTGAGGCGACTTGCGCCTGAATCTTCTTCTACAAAATGTGAAAAGAGATGCTTGTGTTGACCTGCGTCGAGTTCATCTCTAGAGGGCATCGCATGAGAAGGCTGTAGCACCAACGACCCCAGGAGGTGATGTTAGTGGGACCGGCCCGTAAGACAGAGCTCGGCCGCTGGATTTATCGACGCTGCAGGGACGGACCAGAGCACAGACGCCGTGCCCAGTCTTCTCATGCAACAGTCCAAAAGAAAAACAACCGGCACGCGGTTCCTGCATGAGCGAGACACCTGCCACGGGCCGCCACATACCCATCCACGATTAGCCCATGCGAGAACAAGGCACCAAGGACCACAGGAGGTGACGTCACGGGAATGGATCAGGAGATAGAGCTCAGCCCTTGGATTCAGCGATGCTGCAAGGACGGACCCGAGCACGGACGTCGTGCCAGTCCTTAATCATGGGGTGGTCGTGAGTGGGCTCGCAAGGGCTCATGACCTTAGTGGCAGTGAGAATGCCGAGCATATAGATAATGTAAATAGGAAGAAACAACTAGACTTGATTCATGCGCAAAAGAGATAGCTGTGGCGGCGAGCCCCCAGCAGCTCGAGGATGATGCAGCTCGGGGGGGCGCCCTCGATTGAATACCTGAGACATCACCTGACGCTTGTTGAAGAAGAGTTGGGGTAGCTGAAGACGCGAGTCGTGCGGGTCACTCCTGAGGAACGTTGGGCTCCTTAGACCTAGGGGCTCCGTAGGCCCTCACTAGTCACGGGGGTCCGGGTCCCGCTCCGTCTGGACCGCCGGCCACTAAGCCTCCCGAGCCCCCAAAGCCTGCCGTGCAAGGCACTGGAACGTGGCAGCTACATTGCGGAAGCCGAAGAGCATGCAAATGTAGCTGTAGGGGAGAGTCAGAAAGGCTCCAGAGAAGCGGCTCGATTGAGGCCCGCGATGTCGATGCAGACGCGAAAGTGGTTGCTTGGGTTGCGGGCAGGTGGGCTTGGTATCGTGCGGTTGCACCCACCGCACATGAGCCTCGCGTACTGAAGTTCCTCGGTAACCTGGTCGATGAAGTCTTGAGCCCCCAGCACTGTACGGCTCACGCTAGGCTCATAAAAATGGGTGTCGAGACACGCCTGCGGGTGGTGCCCGAACATCTCCCTCGTGAAGCTGGACAGACCGGAGGCGCTCCAGAGGAGAGCTCCCGAGCCGGTCCTGAGAGGGGCGTCGGGCACGCCTCCCTATGCGAGAGTGGAGGGCGCCTCGTCGGTAGGCGCGGGTCCTGAGATGGGGCTGTCAGGAGCCTCCGTGTCCTGAGATCCGATGGCGGGCAGGTTCTTCTTCCTCTTGGGGGCGGTCTGCAGGGCGGAGACGGCTCCACCTTCGTCGGGGGTCTCGACGGCCGCGGTCTGGTAGGGGCCCTCCAGGGAACGCACCACTTCCTTTTCGTCATAGGTGATTGTGATGACTGCGCCACTTCCGGGCATCTTGAGGACGTTGTAGCCGTGATGGGTCGCCGCCATGAACATGGCGAGGGCCGGATACCCTAGGATGGCGTTCTGCGGGAGGTGAATGTTGGCGACGTCAAAGTCGATGAGCTCGGTGTGATAGTTGTCGCGATCACCGAAGGTGACAGGGAGGCGGACCTGCCCCATCAGGAGTTTGGAGCCATCTGTGACTCCGTAGAATGGCTTGGTTGGGTGGAGCTGATCATACGGAACATGGAGCGTCTCAAAGGTTTGGACGGAGAGGACGTTGAGCCCCGCTCCGCCATCGACGAGGGTTTTGGTCACGAGGACTTTGCTGATGGTTGGAGTGTAGAGCATCAGGATAGCGCCTGGGGCTGCGGTGCACTTGAGCTGGTCCTTGGGGTCGAAGGCAATGACCTGCTTGGTCCACCTGAGGTTGCGCATGGCGTCAGGTCTGGGAAGCGCCGCGTTCACCTCCCGAGCGAACTGCTTGAATATGCGGTGGGAAGCCGGAGCATGGGCTCCTCCCAAGATGCATGCAACCGCGTGTCGCTCCTGAAAGCCCCCTGCATCATACCTCTGGCGGTCGTCATCGTTCCTTCTTGGCGTTGGTGGCAGCGGAGGCAGGCATGCGTTGCCTGAGGGCGACCCTCCGGAGGCTGGTCGCGCCAGGAGGCTGTCGGCGTCTTGGGAACCAGGGTACCCAGACTTGCATGTCTGCGGGCCGCAGCGCGCTCCTGCCGCGGATTGGCATGGCCCAGCTGATCGACCAGCTGCTCAAGACCCTCGCGAGGGGGCTAGACCTCGCGAGGAGAACGACATCAAGACCCCCTCGGGAGCGGCCTCGGTTAGGTTGCTTAGGAGGGGCGGAGAATCCAAGGCCAAGCCTACCTCAGTAGGAGGTAGTGATGCAAGCAATGACACACCACACCAGCGCGTGCCAGCGCGTGCCAGCGGCACCGTTGCCATTTTGGTGCAAAGGGTGACAGCACAGGCGCAGGTTCTTGAGGAGCAGGACAAAGGTTTTTCCATTGGTGCAACAAGACCGAAGACCGCATGGACGGCCAGGAGGATGTCACCGCCGAGCCCACCACCGCCTGATCCTTTTGCAGGCGAAGACTGGTTTTGTCACGATAGGAACGTGCATGTGTTCCCACTGAAAATGGCCGTTGTGGGATCCCTTCCCGCCTAAACATTTCGGGGGAAGAGGACCCTGGCCGCCTATATAAGTAGCTAGAATCCCCAATATGAGGGGAGGGAGGATCAGATCCGTAAACTCTGCCCTCGCACATAGGAGCAAGAACTCTTGGCTCCTGACCCTCCTGAGCTCTCCTCCTAAGCTCAGGAACCACTGTACTAGTCCATATTCAAGCCCTCGTGAGGCCAATCCACCAAAGCAGGAAGTAGGGTTTTACACCACAAGGTGGCCTGAACCTGGGTAAACTCTTGTGTGCTTTACTTGTTGTTTGCTTGAATCTCTTCACTGGACGAGGGTGATACGCTAGGTAGATGTGAGTGGGAGAGATCTTCGTTCACGCCCCTGTGTTCGAACTTCTTGGGTTTGTGGAGCCCGTAATCCGACATTTGGCGCGCCAGGTAGGGGGCGTGTCGGAATCTCGCCTCTCCGACGACCTCACCTCCCCTCTCCTGCTCTGCGCCGCCACGATGACCGTGGCCCGCCGCGTCCGCGTGGAGGCTGGCACTCTCCCCGTCGCCCGAGCGGCATTAGCGGATCGTGCCACCAATGGGCGCTCCGCCACCTTCCCCAACGACGTTCTCACCGGCCGGGCCGCGGGGAGCGGCCTGCTCCACCACTCCCGCTCCCTGTGGCCGCGCCGGTGACGCTCTTGGTGGCGCGACGGCTGCCCCGGCACCGGCCACCCATGGGAGAGTTCGGCGCTCGAACAGCCCACGGCAACGGTCTGCGGAGCATTGCCGGCGGGGAGTTGCGCTGCCGCGGGGTCGCCTATATCCTCGGAGGATCCCAAGCGTCGACATCGGCTCGACACGTCAAGTCACACTTTTGGCAGGTCGGGGCCGCCGCCCAGCCGCAGGAGGCCTCACGGGCGCATTGCGCGCAGGGGCACGTCATCACCTTCGGCCCTTGCGACCTCGCCACAGAAGCGGCCGGCACGAGCGTTCTCCCCACGGCATGCGCGCCGACCATCTGCGGGATGGCCTTCACAAGAACCCTCATCGACGGCGGCGCCGGGCTCAACATCCTCGCCCCCGAGGCCTTCGGTCATCTGCTTCTGTCCTACAGGCAGCTCCTCCCTAGCAAGCCCTTCTCAGGGGTCGCGGGCTCGGCCAGATCCGCCTCCCGGTCACCTTTGGCACACCTGCCAACTACCGGACTGAGCTCATCGACTTCGACATTGCGCCCATCCACTTGCCCTACAATGTCGTCCTCGGCTTCCCAGCCTTGGCGAAATTCATGGTGGCGACTCACCCGGGCTACAACAACGTCAAGATGCCCGGGAACAACGGCGTCATCACCATCAAAGGGGACCCCAAGGCCGCCCTTCAGGTCCTCGGGCGCGCTTACACGGCTGCTGCCGCAGCTCATCCAGGAGCAAAGAGGGCTCCGGAGGCACCGGAAGTCGCGCCTGCTTAGAAGAAGCAACTCTTCTCTCAGGACCCTGCCGAGACGAAGCAGGTGCCCGCTGATGAGGAGGGCTTAGGAGCCACCTTCACCATCGGCACGGGCATGGACCCTGAGCAAGAGGCAGCACTGGTCAGCTTCCTCAGGGCCAACAAAGATGTGTTCGCCTGGAAAGCCGCTGACTTGGTCGGGGTGCCTAGGCACGTCATTGAGCATCACCTCACGGTGTGCCCCAACGCGCGCCCTATGAAGCAGAAAGCACGCAGACAAGCCCCGGAGAAGCAGGCCTTCATCATTCAGGAGGTTCGGAAGCTAGAGGAAGCAGGCGTCATACGGGAAGTATGACACCCGGAGTGGGTGCCCAACCCCGTCATAGTCCCGAAGAAATGAGGCAAGGAGCGCATGTGCGTCGACTTCACGAGCCTCAACAAGGTCTGCCCTCAGGACCCATTCTCTCTCTCGCGTATCGACCAAATCGTGGACTCAACAGCTGAGTGTGACATGCTCTACTTCCTCGACGCCTTCTCAGGCTACCACCAAATTAAGATGGCAGTGGAGGATGTGGAGAAGACAGCATTCCTTACCCCATGTGGGGTCTACAGCTACACCTGCATGACTTTTAGGCTGAAGAACGCGGGTGCCACCTTCCAGCGCCTCATGCACATCACCCTCGGACGTCAGCTCGGGAGGAACGCAGAGGCCTATGTCAACGACATCATGGTAAAGACCAGAGAGGCCAAGACTCCCATCCAGGACCTAGAAGAAATGTTTGCCAACCTGCGCAAGGTGAAGCTGTGCCTCAACCCGGAGAAGTGCGTGTTTGGTGTACCTTCCGGCAAGCTGCTAGGATTCCTGGTTTCGCACCGGGGCATTGAAGCTAACCCGGAGAACATCAAGGCCATCGAAAGAATGAAGCCGCCCACAAACCTGAAGGAGACGCCGAAACTGGCGGGATGCATAATGTCCCTAGGACGCTTCATCTCTAAGCTTTGTGAACGCGCCCTCCCGTTCTTCAAGCTCATGAAGAAGAAGGGGCCCTTTGAGTGGACTCCGGAGGCCGATGCCGCCATCCATGATCTCAAGGAATACCTCACCATCTCGCCGGTTATGGTAGCGCCACGACCCCTGGAACCTTTGACTCTCTACCTCGCCGCGACGCCTCACTCCACCAAAGCAGCGCTAGTGGAGGAGCGCGAGGAAAGGCCTCCAAGCATGAGGCCACCGGACAATTCGGCATCTCCAGGGCCCCCCTTGCCCCCTGGTGCAGTTCTAGAGGTAGATTCAACCACGGTTACTGCCGGCCCCGCCGTCCAGCAAGAGGCACCCAAGATTCCTGACGCGCCTGAGGATCCTGTTGCGTCGACCCTCGTGGAGCACCCAGGGTACTTCGTCAGCACCGTACTGCGCGACGCGCGCTCGCGCTACCCGATGCCTCAGAAACTGCTCCTGGCGCTCCTTGTTGCCTCCAAGAAGCTGTGTCATTACTTCCAGGGCCACCCTATCAAGGTTGTCTCGTCATACCCTCTCGAGAAGGTACTCCGGGGCCTGAACGTCGTCGGAGGGTCGCCGTGTGGAACATCGAGCTTCAGGCGTTCCAGTTGGAGTATAGCACCACGCGAGTGATCAAGGGAGTTGCTCTGGCAGACTTGTGGCGGAATGGACTGACGCGCCGGAGCGGGGGGTTGGCGAGGATCGCTCGCTGGCCCCCGGTGATGAAGCCCCGATCAAATGGGTGGTATACTTCTATGGCGCCTTCTAGCGCCTTGGCGCGGGGGCTGGCGCCGTGTTAGTATCTCCCACTCAGGACAAGTTGCACTACACTGTGCAGCTCTGCTTCCAGCAAGGCAAGAAGGTCTCCAACAACGCCGCAAAGTACGAGGGCCTAATTGCTAGGCTCAAGGCCGCCGCTGCACTGGGGGTCAAGCGTCTCACCATCAGAGGTGATTCACAACTCCTCGTCAACTTCTCCAACATGAAATACAAGCCCAAGGACGAGCACATGGAGGCATATCTGGAGGCGGTGCTCAAGATGGAGAAACGATTCCGAGGACTGGAGGTGCAGCACGTACCAAGAGGCGCCAACAAGGAAGCGGATGACATCACCAAACGAGCCTCCAGGCGGGAGCCTCAGAGGCCGGGCATTGTCGAGGAGCGGCTGCTCAAACCATTGGCAACACCGCCCATTCCTGATCCGGCATCCCCTCAGCAGGGGCTACCTGCGATGCCTGTGGACGGTGCCCCACCCTGCAGACCGGCTTCCGGAGCCCGCCAGCTACTCGCCGCAGAGCCCGAGAAGGGTTGCTGGACCCAAGAGCTCAAGATGTACCCGCAACACGACAGCCTGCCAGACAAGGAGGAAGACACAGAGCGCGTGGTCCGACATGCCTTAGCTTACTGCATCCAAGACGGAGAACTCTACAGAAGGCGCCCCAACGACGTCTCACTAAAATGCATTTCAAGAAACAGGGGCGCGAGCTGCTGGTCGACATCCACGGTGGGGACTGCGGTCGTCACTCGTCGTCCCGCACCCTCGTGGGCAAGGCTTTCCGCAACGGCTTCTACTGGCCCACAACGCTCAACGACGCCATGGAGCTTGTGCGGGCTTGTGAGGCGTGCCAGTTTCACGCCAAGCAGATCCACCAGCCAGCGCAGGGCCTCCAGACGATCCCACTCTCCTGGCCCTTTGCGGTCTTGGGATTGGACATCCTGGGTCCGTTTCCCCGGGCAGCTGGGGGCTATCGCTTCCTCTACGTCGCCATCGACAAATTCACCAAGTGGGCAGAGGTGGAGCCTGTTCGCACGATCCCAGCTAGGTCGGCCGTCAAGTTCATCCAGGGCCTCGTGAGGCAATTCGGGGTCGCCAGCCGTGTCATCACGGATAACGGTTCACAGTTCACAAGCAATCTCTTCAGGTCATATTGTGTTAACCTTGGAACATAGATTTTCTACGCCTTGGTGGCTCACCCCAGGAGCAACGGTCAGGACGAACGTGCCAACGCGGAAGTCTTGCGCGGTCTCAAGACGCGCAGCTTTAAGAAGAAACTCGAGGCTTGTGGCAGGGGCTGGATCGACGAGCTCCAGTCTGTGCTATTGTCAATCCGAACCACTGCCACCAAACCCATGGGAGAAACTCCTTTCTTTCTTGTCTATGGGGCGGAGGCGGTCCTCCGTCACGAGGTCAAGCATCACTCCCCACGGGTCTTTGCTCTCAATGAGGAATGCAAGGATGCCGCCTGGCGGATGGACCTTGTGCTCGGCGAGGAGGGCTGCCGCCGAGCTGCCCTCAGGGCGGCGCGATATTAGCAGGCGCTGCGGTGGTACCACTGCCGCAGCGTCCGCACGAGAACACTTGAAGTTGGTGACTTGGTCCTGAGGCAGGTCCTCTCCAGGGAGGGATTACACAAGCTCTCGCCCATGTGGGAGGGCCCATTCAGAATCGCTCGTGTCTCTAGGCCTGGTGCTGTGTGCCTGGAGACGCGGGATGGGATACCTATCCAGAATTCCTGGAACATTGAACACGTCAGGAGGTTCTATCCGTAATCAAGGCTCCGTGCCCGTGAAGGTCTCCGCTCGTGACACTCTCACATAATAATGAGTTGGGGCTGTACACGCCTCGGAGTCTCCTGTGCGTTGCCTACGGGCCCTCAGACGGGGCTCCCACCCACGTCCCAGTGGCAGTCCTTAGCTCCACGCTGGGAAGAAGATGTAGTGTTGGGGTCGGATGCGAACTTTTTCCTTTTTGGCTTGGTGTTTGGCTGTCAGCCTTTTCTACTTCACTGGCTATCAGCCCTTCCTCTACCCCGTGCTATGAAGTTCTCGTGTTTCTCGTTTTTCTTGCATTTGGTTGGAAGTCTTTCTTGGGATCTTTCTCGCTGGTTTTAAGTTTAGCTTTTTAAGCAGGGGCTGCGCCACTCGCTCTCCTTCGCGCGCCTCGCGTGTGGGGGCTCGGACATGGTCGGTCACCAGCCTTCGTCTGCCACGGCCCCGTGACCTCGCCTGGCCAAGCCTGCTCAGGCTCTGGCGTCGAGCTTCTCAATCTGCGCAATCTATCCTACCGAGCCGGCTCAGGCTTTGGCACCTTAACCCACGCTCAGCGCTCTCAGCAGCTCTCAGCGGCTCACCCATGCTCGAGGGCTGGGCGAGCTCTCTGGATTCGTCCGTCCTCACGACCCGATGGGGTCTCATGATGCCAATGAGTCAGGAGAACTTCACCTCAAGACGTCGCAACGCATAAGCTAAGTAATCTCACCAAGACCAAAAACATGATAGCAAGTTCTCGCTTCATACATATGTCACAGTCCATTACATGCCTTCTCGGGGCAACTTAAAGTTTTGACATAGGAAGGACATGAAGAAAAAAAGGGGAAGAACAAGAAGCAAAGGCCGCTCCCGTTCAGTCGGAGTCTCCTAGTTCCTCCGGCTTCACCGAGCCACAGCGGCACAGCAAACCCCTCCCCTCGCCGAGCCGAGCTCGGCGGCGTGGTGGCTCGTTGTAGTCGCCGCTGCTGGAGGAGCTGTTTCTGCCACAGAGGGGGGACCTGCGGTGCCCCAAGGACCAAGATCATCTCCGAAGGAGGAGCTGCTCTTCCGTACACCGTCCCCGTTGTCCTCTTCGTCATCAGCCTCACGACAGCACCCAAGTCACCTCCCTTCCTCCCAGAAGTCCTTGACGAACCGCGTGGAGGCGCCATTGTACTTGAAGTGGAGCGTACACCTCCCCTGCAGCCGGCGCGCGCGTGCAAACGATTGCCAGCCGCGCTCCAGGAACACATCGGCCGAGGGAGCCACATCGACCTCCACCCAGGATGCACCATTGCAGCAACCGTCGGTCTGTAGCTAGACGCCACCGGGGCCTCCGGCTGGTAGCACATCGCCAAACGAGCGGGGAAGCCAGAGCCACAAGCTGTCAGGCTTCTCCACCCACAGCATGAACTCCGACGACACGTCAAAGGACTGGAGCTGCTGGCGCGAGGGATGCACGACCGCCATACGCCGCCTCGCGCCTCCTCTCCCACCACGGCCGCGACAACCTTCACTGTGGGGACGCCCGCGGCCCCTCTTCGACGGCGGCGAGGCCAAATCCTTTGGGGCCTTCCCCTTCTCCGCGGCAGACGGCTTCCTCGGCAGCGCCATGGAGATCTCGCAGCAAGAGGGAGAGCAGAGATCAAGCAAGGAAGCAGATGGCACTGGCTTGAAGATGGCTTGGGGGCTCCCCCCCTCCTAGTCCCATTTATAGGGCGGAGGAGCCCAACCGCCAGTCACTGGCGTCACAGCCATAACGGCCCCGTCGTCTGCGCCAGGGAGTTGTCAAGTCACACGGTTACCAAGACTGCATGGGGAGCGGAGTCGCCACGTCCCATCCAACCATCATGCGCCAGCCTGGCCCGCAGCCTTTTAGGGCCCACGGCGCTTCGTCCTCGACTAAGGCTTCGCCTAGAAGCCAACTCCACGCCCGCCTTGGGCCCGGGGGCTACTGTAAGCGTCCTGGGAAACAGGGTACCCAGACTTGCCTGTGTGCGGGCCGCAGCACGCTCCTACCGCGGCCTGGCACGACCCAGCTGATCGATCAGCTACTCAAGACCCTCGCGAAGGGGCTGGACCTCGCGAGGAGAGCGACGTCAAGACCCCCTAGGGAGCGGCCTCGGTTAGGTTGCTCAGGAGGGGCAGGGAATCAAAGGCCAAGCCAGCCTCTGGAGGAGAAGTGACGCAGTTAATTACACACCACGCCAGCGGGTGCCAGCGGCACAGTTGCCGTTTTGGTGCAAAGGGGGACACCGCAGGCGCAGATTCCCGAGGAGTAGGACAAAGGTTTCTCCATTTGTGCAACAAGACCGAAGACCGCAAGGACGACCAGGAGGATGTCACCGCCGAGCCCACCACCGCATCACCACCTGATCCTTTTGCAGGCGAAGACTGCTTTTGTCAGGATAGGAACATCCTTGTGGTCTCGCTCAAAATGGCTGTTGTTGGATCCCTTCCCGCCTAAACATTTCGGGGGAAGAGGACCCTGGCCGCCTATATAAGTAGCTAGGATCCCGACTATGAGGGGACGGAGGATCAGATCCATGAACTCTGCCCTCGCACATAGGAGCAAGAACTCTTGCCTCCTGAGCCTCCTGAGCTCTCCTCCTGAGCTTAGGAACCACTGTACTAGTCCATATTTAAGCTCTCCTGAGGCCAATCCACCAAAGCAGGAAGTAGGGTTTTACACCACAAGGTGGCCTGAACCTGGGTAAACTCTCGTGTGCTTTACTTGTTGTTTGCATGAATCTCTTCACTAGAAAAGGGTGAGACGCTAGGTAGACGTGAGTGCTAGAGATCTTCGTTCACACCCCTGTGTTCGAACCTCTGAGGTTTGCACAGCCCGTAATCCAACTGGGGCGTCACGAGGCTGCTCCTGCCGGTGGTCTTCACGAGGTTGGTCACGCCATCCTTGCCGGGAGTTCCTGCCGTCCCAGTGTCCTCCACCACGGCCCCCTCCGCGGCCATAGCCATGGTTGTCGCGCTCAGGGAGCTGCCCGACGCGCCCGCCACGCTTCACCCTGAGCTCTTGGCAGTCGTTGGTGTTGTGGCCGTGAACATTGTGGAAGATGCAGTACAGATGGTTGTCTCTGCGGGGGGTCATTGTAGCCGCAGCCACGCTTTACATCTGGCTCCGCAGCCAGCACGGTGGGTCCCTTGCGTTTCACCTCCTTGACCTTGGCCTTTTTGTCGTAAGCCTCCGCTTCAGGCAGCTCCAGGAGAGAGAGGCGTCCTTCCTCTGCCCTGGCGCACTTTGCCGTGAGTTTGAACATCTCGAGGGATGTGCACAGGTCCTCGTGGATGGCGAGTTCCTCCTTCATCCTGACGTCACGGACACCATCGGAAAAATCTGAGATGATGTCCTCGTCTGAGACCCTGGGGATCCTGAGGCGCACGGTGTTGAAACGCTCGATGTACTTCTGTAGGGTCTCCCCAGGTTGCTGCTTCACGCGGCGTAGATCCGCCGCCGCCGGGGCTCGGTGTGGGGACCCCGACTTAGAAGTCGAGATCACCGAATGCACGTGTACAGTGATCCCAGAGGTCAATGCTCACTGAACACACAGAAGCTGAATAACAAGAGTCTTACATCCATACATACCGTCTTACACAACTTAAGGCCATTATGGCCAAGTCTTACATAGATAAAGCCTCATGGGCTGAATAGCAAATAACTCAAATAGAGGAAGTCTTCGATGATAGGTAGAACCCATGCCATCTGCCTTAACCCTACAGGCTTTCTGACTGGGATAGCGTCCTAGTTCGCATGTTCGTCTCCATAGAACTCTTCTTCATATTCCTGTTCCTCCATGCCTGGCCAATTAAATAACCAGTGGCAAGCCAATGAGTACTTTGAATGTACTCGCAAGCAACCCATGATTTGGTTCAAAGTAACAATGCAATTTGAACAACAATGAGCAATCTAGCATCGAGCTAGAATAAATATTCTACCATCAAGTATATGCATCAATAACTTCACGTAACCTTGAGGACAGGTTACCGATGTCAACATGAATAGGATTCAACTCAACGAGTCAAGTCACCAACTTGACTCATCACACACATACTTTCGCTGAGGTAGTAAAATTCCGGACATAGTTTAAGTAGCACCACCCAACTGTCCTTGACCGTGGACACGGCTATTCGAATAGTTTTACACTCTGCAGAGGTTGCGCACTTTACCCACAAGATCCGGGAAGCTTTCGTGTCACCCACGATCCCGCAGTACCTCAAGTACTCGGGGGAAGTACCCGGTCATTATCTTTCCTTAGACGACACTAACATAGGGTCCACTCGTTGGTACACGGCCCTCGAGTACAAATAATAGATCATGGGACTTGCCCTAATTTCAATGTCATGCGTACCCGAAGGGACCAACTGTGTGTCCGGTGCCCTGTAAAAACAGTCATGGTCGTCTATCCAAGCACGACCCCGTCCCGGGAAAGACCTCAAGTCTTCCCGTCACTAGTAATGCGGGCACCATGCTAGTTTCGGCCTAAGTAATCAATAAAGCCCCGTCCCATAAGGGGTAGAGTGGTTGCACATGTTTGGTTGGGACGATAGTCACACATAAATCTAATCCATCATTTCACCCATGCACAAGATCTTTACCGGCACATTACTTCTGCCTCAAGTGATGACCTAACTCAATATCACCCTCGGGCATTAGGGGCACCCGATGGGGTTTTTGAAAGAATGCGACCACGAAGGTTTCATGGCACACATGCATCACTAAGCATCACTACTAACCATTTGCATTGCATCTAGCACATAGCAAGATCAAGAGTAAAGCATGCATCATATGGTGGTTTCAAACTAGGTCATCACCATAACTCTTATCATCATGCATTTGGAAACAAACGGGTTCAGAAGAACACAAGTGTATCATGGTCAAAGGGCTGCTTGCCTGGATTGGCTTGGTCTTCAAAGTCTTCAAATCCTTCTCGACCTTCTTCTTCAGCAACCTCGTCAAATACGGTATCTAATCGTCGCAAAATAATAACGGGAAAATAAGACCACAATAAAAACAGAAAAATCAAAGTGCTCATAAAAATGTAAACTTATTTTTGTTAAATACTAGAGATAAAACTAAGATGGCAAAAATTCTTAGTTTGAGTTTATGAGTGGCAGAATGGAATCTAAGGATTTTTTAACATGAGTTTTAATGTTCAAATTTGAATTTAAATTTGAACAGAACAGAAAAGGTTCATGGATATGTGTGAAAGTGACACCATTAAATAGGTTGGAATTTTACAAGATTTTAGGAGTTGGAATTAATTCATTTGGACAAATATTTATTTCTGTGAAATTATTTGAAATAGTCACAGAAAAAGAAAAAGAGAAAAGGTCCTGTGCCACTGGGCCAGAACGGCCACAGTGCACGGCCCAGGGCGAATAGCCCACCGATCGGGCACCAGCGCGCGCGCGTCAGGGTTTTCAAACCTGACGGGTGGGGCCCGGCGGTCAGTGGCTGCGAGGGAAGAGAGAGAGCAGTGAGGATGACAGGCGGGGCCCGCCTGTCATCTTCAACCTCATGGCCAAAGCGACGGCGAGCTCACCGGCGGTGATTCCGGGCTCGGTGGGGCAAACGGAGGGCAGGAACGGGCTCAGCGAGGACTCGCCATTCCAGTGGTGGTGGTGCGGCTCGCTGTAGAGGCCTGGTTCGCCGGCGGCGAGGACACGCGGCGGAGGAACGTCGGGAAGATCCTGGCTGGCTCGCTCCGGGCTGCAATAGGAGTGGAAGAAGGAGGGGAACGAGTCAGTGAGGTCTGCTGGCTCCAGATCGAGCGAGAGTTGGGGAGGAGAGGGGCTGTACCGCGAGATCTCCGGTTGCCCGATGCGGCGGAGCTCCGGTCGATCCCGAGCACTGAGGCTCTCTGAGGGCAAATGGGTGGTGCTGGAGTGCTACTGGGAGTGTGGGGAGGCTGTTGGTGAAGAGAGGAGGGGCTCGGGGGCCCTATTTATAGGGGAACGGCGAGGTCCCGTGGACCTGTGCGCCGGCGAGCTTCTGCTCGACGCCACAGTGCACGGGAGGCGACGGGATTGTGTCTGGGGTGTTGCTGGACGAATTCCAGGGCGGAGGGAAGGAAGACGGGGAGCGGGGGATGCTCCAGAGGTCGCGTGCGGGTGAGGCTCACGAGTGGAGCTTGCGGGCGGCCGGCGCGCGTGCGAGGGCGGTCACTAGAGGGAGGAGGAGGAGGAGGGGGACAGCGCCGGGGGAGGTCGCAGACGTCGAGGCGCATTGGTAGGCGCGAGGGGGAGCACGAGGTGGTCGGGGGCTAGCGATTGGGCGAAGCTACAGTGCGGGTGCGCACTGTAGCGCGCTCTGGAGCGTGCTTATGGCATGCCACGGCATGCCATTGGCTCTCTGGGCGTGTCTGCCATGTCTGGGGGGTCCAGGACGAAGTAAACAACTCAGGTGAGGCCTTGGATGCTCTGGATGATCAATGAGGGAGGAGTGAAGCTGGTAAATGAGTAGAAATGGGCTGTCGAGCAAGGTGAATTAGGGTTTTCACCCCTCTATCATGGAGCTGTGGACATGGGGGAGTTACTGGAGGTAGAATGTATCTAGATGAAGCTGTGGTAGAAAGTTGAGGCAAAAGTAAATAGTAAAAGAGGTCAAGATGATGGTTTTGGTAAAATAGCAGAAGGTTCTTGATCAAGTTTTGGGCAAGCAAATGATTTCCACTAGCCATGACACTTAACATGATTGAATGTCATATGGAAATAGGGTGTTTCACCAAATTTGGGCTCATATGAAGAAACTAGCCAATGTAACTTTGGTGAACCCTAGAAATCAACAGAAATGGCTTCATCTTGTTTAAGTCAAGCAAATCATCTCCCCTTGATGCACCACTTGGTGTAGATTCATCATTTGGGGTTATGATCATGCCCACATAGTTTGAAGCTCGATGTAAAAAGTTGGTAATGTAAAGTTGTTCAAATTTGCATTTGAACAGAAAGGGTTTTGGGGTATTCTGATCAAGTTACCCTACTCCAAATCTTGTGCCATTTGGTCTAGATGCCTTATTAGACCTTTCTAGCATGTGCACCAAGTTTGAGAGCATTAGGATAGGTTTGGCAATGAAAAGTTGCTCAAACTTCAGATATGGACAGAATGGTTATGAAGGGTTTTGAGGATGTTATCTCGCTTCCCAAGGCATGGGGCTTGGCAAGATCATCAAATATGTCATATATGACATGATAGAATTTCCCTGGAATTTTTGGAGAATATTTCCTTTGTAAATATTTCAAAAGCTTGAAATATCCAGAAAGGGTTTTAGAGGGATTAGCCCATTATTTTGAACATGACCAAGTGTTGAAACTCTTATATATGGACAATATATGTCCTATGAAACTCCCTGAATTTTGGCAAATATTTTTGAAACACTTAAATAATTTTTCCCTATTAAAGACCATTTCTGGCCTTAAGAAAAAGCTTTTAAATAAAATAGGAAAATAACTTTTAAAATTATACTTTTGTGGTTTCTGGGAGTCCTATGACTACTAGGTCTCAAATATACTTTTTGAAATAATTTTCTCACACCAAATCAAGGACTTGCAGTGCAAACCTCAATTCAGGGGTTTTTGGAATACTAAATTTTTTAAAAAAATTGGCCAAATTAATTTTATAAGAAAATACTATACTGCTATATAACACTTGGCATGATCATTGGGCAGAAGTTTTGGGTATGGAGATGAATTCCTCAAGAGGTAATAGTTGACTTTAATGAGCACATGAAAAACATAGGAAGAAAAACTCAATTCCAAATAAAAGCCAAATGATGCCAAAAAAATTTGCTAGTCCAAATTTTCATGCTCCATTGATGCAAATAACATGTTACAAAAATGCAGGGTGTGACAGACCTACCCCCCTTACAACAATCTCATCCCCGAGATTCCTAAACTAGGTCTTAAAAGAGATCGGTATACTCGGATCTAAGATAGTCTTCACGTTCCCAGGTTGCTTCTGCTTCAGTGTGGTTTCTCCACTGGACCTTGAAGTACTTGATGGTGCAGCTTCGGGTCCGTCGTTCTGCTTCATCCAGAATGCGAACGGGCTTCTCCCGGTAGGTCAAATCGGGCTGCAGATCAATGGCTTGGTGATCAACATCCTTGTAAAGATCAGGCTTGTTCGGAACTTGGAGACATTTCCGGAGTTGTGACACGTGGAATACGTTGTGGACATCGGATAGCTCAGGTGGTAGTTCCAACTGGTAAGCCACTTCTCCTCGTCGTGAAGTGATCTCAAAGGGTCCAATGAACCTTGGTGCGAGCTTCCCCTTGACATGGAAACGCTTGGTTCCCTTTAGAGGAGTTACCCGCAGGTACACATGATCTCCGACACGGAAACTCATGTCTCGGCGGTGAGTGTCAGCATAGCTCGTCTGCCTTGACTTGGCTGCCTTCAAACATTCTCTGACTATTTGGACTTGCTCTTCTGCTTCGCGGAGAATATCTGCTCCAAAGACTAGCCCTTCTCCAGTCTCTGACCAGTTGAGGGGTGTGCGACATCTGCGTCCGTACAACACCTCAAATGGTGCCCTCTGAAGGCTCGACTGATAACTGTTGTTATAGGAGAACTCGGCAAAAGGGAGGCAATCTTCCCACTTGGCTCCATATGCCAAGACACAGGCTCGGAGCATGTCTTCGAGAATTTGATTTACTCGTTCTGTCTGACCTCCGGTCTGTGGGTGAAAAGCCGTGCTGAAAGACAATTTGGTTCCCAAGGCTTCTTGGAACTTCTTCCAGAACCTTGAGGTGAACTGGGTTCCTCGATCTGACACAATCTCCTTGTGAACGCCGTGAAGGCTCAAGATTCTGTCGATGTTGAGAGCTACCAGCCGGTTGCCATCATAAGTAGTCTTGACAGGAATGAAATGGGCCACCTTGGTCAAATGGTCGACTATGACCCAGATGGAGTCATGTCCTCTATTCGACCTTGGTAATCCAGTGATGAAGTCCATTCCGACTTTATCCCAATTCCACTCAGGAACCTTGAGTGGTTGAAGCAATCCAGCGGGTCGCTGATATTCAGCCTTGACCCTTTGGCACACATCACATTTTGCAACATAGGTTGCAATCTCTCTTTTCATCCTGTGCCACCAGAATCTTTCCTTCAAGTCTTGATACATCTTGGTTCCTCTAGGGTGGATGGAATACGGAGTGTCGTGGGCTTCTTGCAGGATCAGGTTCATCAGTTCTATCTTGTTTGGTACGCAGATGCGGCCTTTGTACCAAACAATCACGTGCTCGTCTTCAGAGAATCATGGCGCCTTGCCTAGCTTCATCTTCTTCTTGATGCCTTCAATACTTGCGTGCCCTCCCTGTGCCTTCTTGACTTCGTCCATCAGGGTTGGTTTGACTACCAAATGATCTAGAAATCCAGGGGTGACCAATTCCAGACTGAATTGTTTGAGCTCCTTAAACAGGGCTGGCTGCCTCTTTTGAATTATGGCATTCAAGGAGCAATCCTTCCTGCTTAAGGCATCGGCCACCACGTTAGCCTTCCCGGGGTGATATTGAACACTGAGGCCATAGTCTTTGATGAGTTCCAACCATCTTCGCTTCCTCATGTTCAATTCCTTTTGGGTGAAAATGTACTTCAGACTTTTGTGGTCTGTGTATATCTCACACCGTTTCCCTAGGAGGTAATGCCGCCATGTCTTCAAGGCATGAACCACTGCTGCTAACTCAAGGTCGTGAGTAGCATAGTTCTCTTCATGAGGTCGTAGCTGCCTGGAGAGGTAAGCTATGACTCGGCCTTCTTGCATCAGAACGCTTCCCAACCCGGTTCGAGAGGCATCACAATATATCACGAACTCCTTGTGAATATCAGGTGTTGCCAGAACTGGGGCGGTGGTCAATCTCTTCTTGAGCTCTTGGAAGCTCTCTTCGCATTTTGACGTCCACTCGAACTTCTTGTCCTTCTTGAGGAGCTGAGTCATTGGCCGGGTAATGCTAGAGAATCCTTCCAAGAATTTGTGTTAATAGCCCGCAAGTCCGAGAAAGCTTCTGACTTCCTTGACGGTCGTTGGAGATTGCCATTGGGTCACAGCTTTGATCTTCGTGGGATCGACTGACAATCCTTCTTCGGTCAAGACATGACCTAAGAATCCAACTTTATGCAGCCAGAACACACACTTGCTGAATTTGGCATATAGTTGGTGCTCCTGAAGCTTGTCTAGGACCATCCTCAAATGTTGCTCGTGCTCTTCCTCCGTCTTAGAGAAGACAAGAATGTCATCAATGAAGACAACAACAAACTTGTCCAAATTTTCCATGACGACTTTATTCATGAGATACATGAAGTAAGCTCGGGCATTGGTTAACCCAAAGGACATGACCGTGCACTCATACAGGCCATATCTGGTTACGAATGCCGTCTTCGGAATATCTTGGGGTCTGATCTTAGTTGGTAGTACCCAGATCTGAGGTCGATCTTGGAGAACACCTTGGCTCCGCTGAGCTGATCAAACAGATCTTCAATCTTGGGAAGTGGATATTTGTTCTTGATTGTAACTTCATTGAGGGAGCGATAGTCGATGCATAGGCGGATGGTACCGTCCCTCTATGCTACAAACAGAACAGGTGATCCTCAAGGGGAGGCACTTGAGCGGATAAATCCCTTCCTCAGCTGCTCTTCCAGTTGCTTCTTCAACTCAGCTAATTCTTCCGTCCCCATCCTATAAGGCTTCTTATAGATGGGTCCTGCCCCGGGCACGAGCTCGATGATGAACTCAATGTCACGGTCAGGAGGCATTCCCGGTAGCTCATCCGGAAAGACATCAGGATACTCGCATACCACCGGTACTTGCTCTAGCCCAACTTCAGACAGACAGTTGACTTGAATGGATTGAGCGGAAGAGGAGTTGGAAGCAAACTTAACTTCGACTCCTTGGTCATTGGTCATAGTGACAGTCCGATTGGCACAGTCTAACAAGCCTTGGTGCTTGCTGAGCCAATTCATGCCTAGGATCACATCCAAGCCTTGTGATCTCAAGACAATAAGGTCTGCTAGTTAATCTACACCGTTAATGGTAATACTGACTCCTTTACAGCCTATCTTGGCTCTCATCTCTGCTCCCGGGGTTTGTACCACCATGGGGTTATTCAGGGGTGTAGGGGTCATGCCACTTTTTAATGCAAATATTTGAGTGACAAATGAATGCGTGGCTCCAGAATCAAACAAGACAGTTGCAGGTGCTGAGTTGACAAGGAACATACCCAGCACGACGTCCGGGTCTTCCTGGGCTTCTTCAGCAGTGACGTGATTCACACGCCCCTTCCCATGGTTAGGCGGGTTGCGAGGAGCTGGGTTCCTTGGTGGCATCCCGCGGCCTTGTCCTGGGTTCTGCGCATTGGGACATGGGGCATCAGGCTTCTTGTTGGGGCACACCCTTGAGATGTGTCCTGACTGACTACATCCAAAGAAAGTGACTTGGTTTGGATTGTTGATCTTGTTGCCACCACTGTTATTGGGGTTGAAAGCTGGCCTTGGGTTGGCATACTGCTGAGGCTGAAAGTTGGTGCGAGGTGCAGGAGCTCTTGGTTGCTGATAGGTTGGCTTGGCCGGGGCTGACTGCCACGGGCGAAGCTTCTGGTTGCTGGAACTTCCCTTGCTGACCATCTTGCGCTTACGAGTGTCTTCCAGAGCACGCCGCTTGTCTTCAAGCATAAGTGCTTTGTTCACCAGGTCAGGGAAGGTCGGGCAGTCGCACATGACGAGCGAGTACTGCAGAGTCTGATTAAGGCCTTCCATGAAGCACTCCCTTTTTGCAGCATCAGTGCTGACATCTTCAGGGGCATACCTTGAGAGAACACTGAACTTCTGCATGTACTCCTTGACAATGCCACTTCCTTGCTTCAGGGCTCGGAACTCACGCTTTTTGATAGCCATGATTCCGGAAGGAATGTGGGCTTTGCGGAATTATGCCTTGAAGTTGTCCCAAGTGATGTCTTGTCCAGCATGCATGACCTTGAATCCATCCCACCAAGCTCTAGCAGTCCCCCCGAGGCAGTGGGCTGCATAAGCCACCTTCTTGCGGTCTTCGGTGCATCCGACTAGTTCCAGCAAGTCCTCAATGGTGCGGACCCAGTCGTCTGCATCCAGGGGTTTAGCAGTCTCGATGAAAGTTGGCGGTGCATGCTTCTTGAACTCTGCCCACGTGGAACGTCCATTGCCATTCCCCGCCGGCTGGCGGTTGTTGGTGACAGCTTGAGCAATCAACTGAAGGGCTGCAGTGTTGGCTTGGCGTTCCTCTCGGAAAGCTTGGAGAAGCTGAGCCATGTCCATGTTCGGAGGAGGTGGTGGTGGAGCTTGGTCGTTGGTTTGGTCGTGGCCTGCCTCTGACTGAGCGGATGCTCCGGCTTCAGGCTGCTGGGTAGAGGTACCAGTACGAGTTACAACAGGCATCCTGTTGGAGCGGTAAAAGGTCTCATGACTTGGAAGAGAAATATAGACGGGTGCCTAGTAAGGGGGTGGGTGTGACACTAATCAAATCATGCAAGGGCCAAAAAGGCCAAACACATCCATTAAAATCCAAACGGGTGATGCAGTCGTTTGCACATTCCCGAAGGAAGAATACAACATACATCCAAACACAACAAAAGCAAACACTAGATGGTTTCATATGAACCATACAAGGACTCGACTGCGCATAAGGGTTACACGACCTATCCTACCGTAGGGGTCACAAACTGGCATATTCGAGTAGCGAATAATGCCTAAGTGGCGGAATGCTCGGTCGCGTATTCTGGCTCTTCAGGGTCTTCCTCCTTGTCTTCATCTGTCTGGGCCCCCTTGTCAATTGAGGGTGTGGGGGAGTGGAGGAGTTGGATACGACGGTGCTTTGTCGGTGGTGCAGGGAAAAACTTGCGATATTCCCTTGCCGTCATACGGCATCGCCGAGGTGGTTCTTCATTCTTGGAAGATACTTCTCCGGAGGGACTTCCACCTCGGTATGCGATAGCGGACTATCCAGAAGGCGCTCGTTCTTTCTTGATCCTATTTGTCTTCTCTTGTGCTCGACGAAGAAGTGCCTTGGTCTTGTGAAGTTCTTCTCGAAGCTTCATCGATTCCGCGGCCAAATCTTGCGCCAAGCTATCGGCACATAGACTGAAGTAGGTCTGGAATCGAAGGGAGAGTCCTTCCTTCAGTGGAGGGGCCAGTGCGCTACTTTCATCTTCACCTTCCTTCCGGTAAGGCAAGAAGCGGGTTGTCATCTTGGCTGCCATATCCGGAAGAAGCTCGCGGAGACGGGTTAGTGCCTTGAGTGCAGCAGCCTCGACAGCGAGTGGTAATGTTGCCATCTGGGGTCCCTCAAAGAACCAACTTGTGGGAGGATCGTTTGCCGTCACGATCACTTCCACATGGTACTCCACCTTAGTGTCGCTAACCCAATGCTCAAGGTAGGTGAGGATGGGCGCTCGATGGAACTGGCACTCCTGGAGGCTATCCTCGAGAAGCAAGGGAAACCCAGTGGTCAGGTGCTCTTCAGGTACAGCGGCCATCTACAAAGGTTGAATAGGAGAGGTTAATAAGCTGATGAAATCTCAGGTTGGTAAGGTTTAGAAAAGAAGAGAGGTTCAGAAGGTTTTTGAAAAAGGTGTCTCATCTAACTAACGCCCATGCTAACTAAGGCTTCCTACAGTCAGGATGGCTCTGATACCAGCTCTGTGGGGACCCCAACTTAGAAGTCGAGATCACCGAATGCACGTGTACAGTGATCCCAGATATCAATGCTGACCGAACACACAGAAGCTGAATAACAAGAGTCTTACATCCTTACATACCGTTTTGCACAACTTAAGGCCATTATGGCCAAGTCTTACATAGATAAAGCCTCACGGGCTGAATAGCAAATAACTCAAATAGCAGAAGTCTTCGATGATAGGTAGAACCCATGCCATCTGCCTTAACCCTACAGGCATTCTGACTAGGATAGCGTCCTAGTTCGCATGTTCGTCTCCATAGATCTCTTCTTCATATTCCTGTTCCTCCCTGCCTGGCCAATTAAATAACCAGTGGCAAGCCAATGAGTACTTTGAATGTACTCGCAAGGAACCCATGATTTGGTTCAAAGTAACAATGCAATTTGAACAACAATGAGCAATCTAGCATCGAGCTAGAATAAATATTCTACCATCAAGTATATGCATCAATAACTTCACGTAACCTTGAGGACAGGTTACCGATATCAACATGAATATGATTGAACTCAACGAGTCAAGTCACCACCTTGACTCATCACACACATACTTTCGCCGAGGTAGTAAAATTCTGGACATAGTTTAAGTAGCACCACCCAACTATCCTTAACCGTGGACACGGCTATTCGAATAGTTTTACACTCTCCAGAGGTTGCGCACTTTACCCACAAGATCCGGGAAGCTTTCGTGTCACCCACGATCCCGCAGTACCTCAAGTACTCGGGGGAAGCACCCGGTCATTATCTTTCCTTAGACGACACTAACATAGGGTCCACTCGTTGGTACACGGCCCTCGAGTACAAACAATAGATCATGGGACTTGCCCTAATTTCAATGTCACGCATACCCGAAGGGACCAACGGTGTGTCCGGTGCCTTGTAAAAACAGTCATGGTCGTCTATCCAAGCATGACCCCGTCCCGGGAAAGACCTCAAGTCTTCCCGTCACTAGTAATGCGGGCACCATGATAGTATCGGCCTAAGTAATCAATAAAGCCCCGTCCCATAAGGGGTAGAATGGTTGCACTTGTTTGGTTGGGATGGTAGTCACACATAAATCTAATCCATCATTTCACCCATGCACAAGATCTTTACCGGCACATCACTTCTTCCTCAAGTGGTGACCTAACTCAATATCACCCTCGGGCATTAGGGGCACCCGATGGGTTTTTTGAAAGAAGGCAACCACGAAGGTTTCATGGCACACATGCATCACTAAGCATCACTACTAACCATTTGCATTGCATCTAGCACATAGCAAGATCAAGAGTAAAGCATGCATCATATGGTGGTTTCAAACTAGGTCATCACCATAACTCTTATCATCATGCATTCGGAAACAAACGGGTTCCGAAGAACACAAGTGTATCATGGTCAAAGGGCTGCTTGCCTGGATTGGCTTGGTCTTCAAAAGTCTTCAAATCCTTCTCCACCTTCTTCTTCAGCAACCTCGTCAAATACGGTATCTAATCGTCGCAAAATAATAACGGGAAAATAAGACCACAATAAAAACAAAAAAATCAAAGTGCTCAGAAAAATGTCAACTTTTTTTTGTTATATACTAGAGATAAAACTAAGATGGCAAAAATTCTTAGTTTGAGTTTTGGAGTGGTAGAATGGAATCTAAGGATTTTTGAACAGGAGTTTTAATGTTCAAATTTGAATTTAAATTTGAACAGAACAGAAAACGTTCATGGATATGTGTGAAAGTGACACCATTAAATAGGTTGGAATTTTACAAGATTTTAGGTGTTGGAATTAATTCATTTGGACAAATATTTATTTCTGTGAAATTATTTGAAATACTCACAGAAAAAGAAAAATAGAAAAGGTCATGTACCATAGGGCCAGAACGGCCACAGTGCACGTCCCAGGGCGAATAGCCCACCGCTCGGGCGCCAGCGCGCGCGCGTCAGGGTTTTCAAACCCGACGGGCGGGGGCCGGCGGTCAGTGGCTGCGAGGGGAGAGAGAGAGCGGTGAGGATGACACGCGGGGCCCGCCTGTCATCTTCAACCTCATGGCCAAAGCGACGGCGAGCTCACCGGCGGCGATTCCGGGCACGGCGGGGAAAACGGAGGGTAGGAACGGGCTCAGCGAGGAGTCGCCATTCTAGTGGTGGTGGTGCGGCTCGCCGGTGAGGCTTGGTTCGCCGGCGGCGAGGACACGCGGCGGAGGAACGTCGGGAAGATCCTGGCTGCCTCGCTCCGGGCTGCAATAGGAGTGGAAGAAGGAGGGGAACGAGTCAGTGAGGTCTGCTAGCTCTAGATCGAGCGAGAGTTGGGGCGGAGAGGGGCTGTACCGCGAGATCTCCGGTTGCCCGACGCGGCGGAGCTCTGGTCGATCCCGAGCACTGAGGCTCTCTGAGGGCAAATGGGTGGTGCTGGTGTGCTACTGGGAGTGTGTGGAGGCTGTTGGTGAAGAGAGGAGGGGCTTGGGGGCCCTATTTATAGGGGAACGGCGAGGTCCCATGGACCTATGCGCCGGGGAGCTTCTGCTCGAAGCCACAGTGCACGGGAGGCGACGGGATTGCGTCTCGGGTGTTGCTGGACGAATTCCAGGGCGGAGGGAAGGAAGAGGGGGAGCGGGGGATGCTCCAGAGGGCGCGCGCGTGTAAGGCCGACGAGTGGAGCTTGCGGGCGGCTGGCGCGCGTGCGAGTGCGGTCACTGGAGGAAGGAGGAGGAGGGGGACAGCGCCAGGGGAGGTCGCAGACGTCGAGACGCATCGGTAGGCGCGAGGGGGGAGCACGAGGTGGTCGGGGGCAAGCGATTGGGCGAAGCTACAGTGCGGGTGCGCACTGTAGCGTGCTCTGGAGCGTGCTTATGGCATGCCACGGCATGCCATTGGCTCTCTGGGCGTGTCCACCGTGTCTGGGGGGTCCAGGACGAAGTAAACAACTCAGGTGAGGCCTTGGATGCTCTGGATGATCAATGAGGGAGGAGTGAAGCTGGTAAATGAGTAGAAATGAGCTGTCCAGCAAGGTGAATTGGGGTTTTCACCCCTCAATCAAGGAGTTGTGGACATGGGGGAGTTACTGGAGGTAGAATGTAACTATATGAAGCTGTGGTAGAAAGTTGAGGCAAAAGTAAATAGTAAAAGTCGTCAAGATGATGGTTTTGGTAAAATAGCAGAAGGTGTTTGATCAAGTTCTGGGCAAGCACATGATTTCCACTAGCCATGACACTTAACAGGATTGAATGTCATATGGAATTAGGGTGTTTCACCAAATTTGGGCTCATTTGAAGAAACAAGCCAATGTAACTTTGGTGAACCCTAGAAATCAACAGAAATGGCTTCATCTTGTTTAAGTCATGCTAATCATCTCCCCTTGATGCACCACTTGGTGTAGTTTCATCATTTGGGGTTATGATCATGCCCACAAAGTTTGCAGCTCCAGGTAAAAAGTTGGTAATGTAAAGTTGTTCAAATTTGCATTTGAACAGAAAGGGTTTTGGGGTATTCTGATCAAGTTACCCTACTCCAAATCTTGTGACATTTGGTCTAGATGCCTTATTAGGCCTTTCTAGCATGTGCACCAAGTTTGAGAGCATTAGGATAAGTTTGGCAATGTAAAGTTGCTCAAACTTCAGATATGGACAGAATGGTTATGAAGGGTTTTGAGGAGGTTATCTCGCTTCCCAAGGCGTGGGGCTTGGCAAGATCATCAAATATGTTATATATGACATGATAGAATTTCCCTGGAATTTTTGGAGAATATTTCCTTTGTAAATATTTCAAAAGCTTGAAATATCGAGAAAGGGTTTTAGAGGGATTAGCCCATTATTTTGAACATGACCAAGTGTTGAAACTCTTATATATGGACAATATATGTCCTATGAGTCTCCCTGAATTTTGGCAAATATTTTTGAAACACTTAAATAATTTTTCCCTATTAAAGACCATTTCCGGCCTTAAGAAAAAGCTTTTAAATAAAATAGGAAAATAACTTCTAAATTATACTTTTGTGATTTCTGGGAGTCCTATGACTACTAGGTCTCGAATATACTTTTTGAAATAATTTTCTCACACAAAATGAAGCACTTGCAGTGCAAACCTCAATTCAGGGGTTTTTGGAATACTAAATTTAAAAAAAATTGGCCAAATTAATTTTATAAGAAAATACTATACTGCTATATAACACTTGGCATGATCATTGGGCAGAAGTTTTGGGTATGGAGATGAATTCCTCAAGAGGTAATAGTTGACTTTAATGAGCACATGAAAAACATAGGAAGAAAAACTCAATTTCAATTAAAAGCCAAATGATGCCAAAAAAAATTTGCTAGTCCAAATTTACATGCTCCATTGATGCAAATAACATGTTACAAAAATGCAGGGTGTGACACTCGGTCGCGGGTACCCTGGAAGTTGGCGACGAAACGCTCACGAAGCTCCCCCCAGGAGGAGATGGATCCCGTGGGGAGTTCAGGAGCCAGGAGCGGGCGCCGTCCTTGAGGGCCATGGGGAACCAGTTCGCCATGACCTGCTCGGTGCCGTTGGACGCCTCAATGCTCAGCTCGTAGAGCTGGAGGAATTCTACGGGGTCGGCGGTGCCATCGTAGCGCCGAGGCAGATCCGGCTTGAACTTGCCGAGCCAAACGAGGTGCCGCAGCTCTGGAGCTAGGGCGCGACATCCGGCCACGGTCATGATCGCAGGCACCCCCTGCGCCTGCGGTGCTGGTTCCTGGGGCACGGGCGCCACCAGTTCCTGTGGTCCGCGGTTCTGGTGCTGCGGGATGGGGGGCCGCGAGCTTCTGCCAGGGGATGCGGAATCACCTGGCAGGTCTCCTCATCGTGCGCAGGGGCCCAGCGGGGTTGCTCGTGCCGCGGAGCCTCACGCCTGAGCCCCTGGTCGGCGCCGTACAGTGGAGGTGGAGCCGGGACACTGTGGCCCTTGTTCCCCGCCATGAGCGACGGAGGACGGGAGGAGTGAGTTGGTGCAGGTACCTCCCCGGCGGCGTTGACGAGCTCAGTGATGCGGTGGAGCCATTCATCATAGAGGTTGTCCGCCGGGCGGTAGCGCAGGAGCTCCCACGCCATCAGCAGCGCGGGCTGCTGGTAGACCGGCCCGCGGCGGACCAGCCAAGACGAAGCCATCACGCCGCCTAGACAGCGGCAGCGACGATTCCTGCTGCTCGTGGACGGCCGGGTCGGTGGTGGCATTGGCGACCGGCTAGTTGGGGCGGAGTGGTGCACCGTTTCCCACGGGTGCTATCTGAGCGATGTTGGCGGCGCGGCGGGCGGCGCGCGCTCGGCGTGTGTCCACTATGGCGGCGAAGCGAGGTCTATGAACGAGAGCGGGATGAGATCGTCGAAGAGGCGAGATGTCGACAAGCCCCCTACCTGGGCGCCAAATGTCAGATTACAGGCTCTGCACACCCAAGAAGTTCGAACACAGGGGCATCAACAAAGATCTCCCCCACTCACGTCTACCTAGCTCCTCGCCCTTGTCCAATGAAGAGATTCAAGCAATCAACAAGTAAAGAACGCACAAGTTTACCCAGGTTCAGCCCACCTTCTGGTGTAAAACCCTACTTCCTGGTTTGGTGGATTATCCTCGGGAGGGCTTGAGTATGAACGAGTACAATGGTTCCTGAGCTCAGGAGGAGAGCTCAGGAGGGTCAGGAGGCAAGGGTTCTTGCTCTTTGGTGTGACGACGGAGTCTCTCTGGATATCATCCCCCCCC
>LR738714.1:170074001-170126321 GCA_902687465.1 Secale cereale | reverse complement strand
CCCCCCCGCCTCGCACGGTAGGAATACTAGCTACTTATATAGGCGGCCAGGGTCCTCTTCCCCCGAAATGTTTAGGCGGGAAGGGATTCCACAACGACCATTTTGAACGGGAAAACAAGGACGCTCCTATCCTGACAAAAGCGGTCTTCGCCTGCAAAGGGATCAGGCGATGACGCGTTGGTGGGCTTAGTGGTGACATCCTCCCTGTCGTCCTTGCGGTCTTCGGTCTTGTTGCACCAAAGGGGAAACCTTTGTCCCGCCCCTCGGGAACCTGCGCCTGCGTTGTCTCCTTTGCACCAAAACGACAACTGCACCGCTGGCACGCGCTGGCACCCGCTGGCGCAGTGAGTCACTACTCACATCACTACCTCCTCCTGAGGTAGGCTAGGCCTTGGATTCTCCGCCCCTCCGGAGTAACCTAGTCGAGGCCGCTCCTGAGGGGGTCTTGGTGTCGTTCTCCTCGCGAGGTCTAGCCCCCTTGCGAGGGTCTTGAGTAGCTGGTCGATCAGCTGGGCCGTACTTCATCAGCAGGGTAATTCGCGACGCTCGTTGCGCTACCCTATGTCGCAGAAGCTTCTACTCGCATTCCTGGTTGCTTCACGCAAGGTACACCACAACTTCCAAGGCCACCACATCAAGGTCGTATCATCTTACCCACTGGAGAGGGTGCTGCGGAGCCCCAATGGCGCGGGAAGGGTCGGCGAATGGAACATTGAGCTACATGCATTCCAGGAGTTCAGCACCACCAGGGTCGTCAAGGGTGCCGCGCTCCCCGACTTCATGGCAGAGTGGACCGACACCCCGAGGACTGGAGCATGTGAGGATCAGTCCCTCTCGCCAAGGCGTGAAGCACCAAACGACTGGGTTATGTACTTTGACGGCACCTTCGCACGACCTGGCGCGGGGGCTGGAGCCGTGCTCATCCGGCCCACCCAAGACAAGCTCTACTACGCCGTGCAACTCTGTTTCCAGCACGGCGAGAAGGTCTCCAACAACATCACGGAGTACGAAGGCCTAATCGCTAGCCTGAAGGCCGCGACCGCCTTGGGTGTGAAGCGCCTCACCATCAAGGGCGACTCCCAGCTCCTCGTCAACTCCTCCAACAAGGTGTACGAACCGAAGGATGAGCACATGGACGTAATTCTTGGGCCTAGAGCTACAGCATGTGCCGCACGGCACGAACAAGGAGGCCGACGACATTGCCAAGACGGCGTCCAAGCACCAGCCACAGGAGCCCGGCGTTTCGAGGAGCGCCTCTTGAAGCCCTCAGCAGCCCCTCCGACTTTGCAGCCGACACCGCCTCTGGAGGAGCTTCCCCCTTCATCGACCTGAGGACTTCCCGCCCGCGGCCTAATATCAGGGGCGTGCCTACTCCTCACACTCGAGCCTCAGGAGGGGTGTTGGGTTAAAGAGTTCAAGGCCTACCTGCTACAGGGAACCCTGCCGGAGAGGGAGGAAGATGCAGGGCGTGTGGCTCAGCAGGCCACGGCCTACTGCCTTCAGGATGGTGAGTTATACCGAAAAAGACCCAATGGCGTTTCCTTGCGGTGCATCTCAAGGGAGCAGGGGTGCAAGCTGCTGACTGACATACATGGCGGAGACTGCGGGCATCACTCATCATTGTGCACCCTTGTGGGTAAGGCGTTCCGCAGCAGATTCTACTGGCCAACAATGCTGAGTGACGCGGCCGAGCTGGTGAGATTCTGTGAAGCCTGCTAGTTCCATGCCAAGCAGATCCACCAGCCTGCTCAGGGCCTTTAGACTATCCGGCTCTCGTGGCCGTTCACGGTCTGGGGGCTGGACATTTTGGGACCATTCCATCGGGCGCGTGGGGGCTACCGCTACCTCTACGTCAGTCGGTTCTTGGGTTTTGGCAAAACCCTTGAGGTTCGAACACTGGGGTGCACACTAAGATCTCTCATTTCCGCTCTAGCTCGCTCTCGCACTGATTCCTAGGCCTAGCTCGTCAAACTCAAAGAACAAAGGACACAAGGGTTTATACTGGTTCGGGCCACCGTTGTGGTGTAATACCCTAATCCAGTGTGGTGTGGTGGATTGCCATGAAGGCTGGGGAAGAAGTAGTACATGGGAAGAACAGCCTCCTGAGGAGAGGTGTTCTTGTGCTCGGAAGCGCTTGCAGGTGTGTGTGGGGACTCAATGATCTGATCCCCTTCCTATGGTGGTGGCTAGTCCTATTCATAAAGGCCCGGGTCCTCTTCCCAAATATTGAGCGGGAAGGGATCCCACAACGGCCAAGTTTGAAGGGGGACAGTTAGTACAAGCTATCCTGACAAAAGGTGGTCTTCGCCTGCCAAAGGCTCTCGTGGTGACGCCGCCGTGGGTTCCGCGATGACCTCCGCTCTGCCGTCCTGCTGGTCTTGGTCTTGTTCCACCTATATGGAAACATTTGCCTAATGCCTCGGGACTCCTCGCCTACGCCTGCCCCTTTAGCACCAAAGGGGAAACTGGCACCCTGCGCCCGATGGCACCCTCCTGGCCTTAGTCGTCATGGCTCACGTCACGGGAACCTCGCGAGGTGCCCCTTGCCTTGATATCTTCTCTCCTAGGGAGCTAGCCTAGTGAGGCCGACCCAGGGGAGGTCTTGCGTCGTCTACGTCACGAGGCTCGGCCCCTCGTGAGGGTCTTGAGTGGTTGTTGATGAGGTTGGGCCGTTCCAGGCCGCTGGATGAGCCACGCTCTGGGCCGCAGGCAGGCAAGTCTGGGTACCCCCATTGCCAAGATGCCGACAGTAGCCCCCGGGCCCAAGGCGCGCTCGGACTTGGCTTCGCGGCGAAGATAGGGGTCAAGTGTGGAGCACCGCTGGCCCCAAAAGCCCGCGGCCTTGATTGACGCGTGGCGATTGATGGGACGTGGGCGTCTCCACTTCCCCACGTAGCCTTGATTTTTGCTCAGCTTGACGGCCACTTTTGCTTACACAACTCCACCTCCTTCGCCGGTAACACACCTGACAGCTTCTTCGTCTTCTTGAACCTCCCCCTAGTCCGATTCGACACCAAGTCCCTCCGCCACCATGGTCTCCAGCAGAAAGAAGAAAGAGGGGGAGGAGTCTTGTTTCTCGGCCCCTCGCCGCTAGCCTTCGTTCCCGCCATCGAGCGGTCGGTGGTGATCAATGAATAGATGATGGACAAGCTGCGCCCGGCGCTCACCTTCGATTGCAATGAGTGGGGGAGGGGGGCGACGGTGGCTTGGCCTGCTTCCCGCGCCGAAATCGATAGGACGGCCATCGAGGTCCCCTTCCACCTTCACGCCCTCTGGGCGGGCTTGATTCCTCCCTTTTCTGATTTCTTCAAGGTGGTGCTCTCACATTACCAGATCAGCGCACTGCACCTTGATCCTCAATCTATCATCCACCTTGTTGTTTTCGCCTTCGTCTGCGAAGCCATGGTGGGCATCGCCCCCTCCGTGGCCTTGCTCTAACACTTCTTCTCGCTGCACCTGACGGATGCACTCCAGTGCTTGGGGTGTGTATCCTTCCAGGCCATTACAGCAACGGCCGGCTCGGGGATCGATTTCGACCTTTCTACGATTGTCGGTGGCTTCAGGAAGCGATGGGTGTTCGCCGATGTCGGTGTGCGCATCCCCCTGCTACTTCTTCCGCTGGTTCTGGCTGCCCAGAGCTCTGGCTGGAAGCATGAGAAGCTCACTGACCAGAAACTAGCCCTCCGTTTGGTGTCGGCTGGCTAGGCTGCAGAAGCTTGGTGTGACGGCGCCCATGGTGGTGAAGGAGTACATCCAGCCGCATCGTTCCACTCCAGCACCACTCTTGGCCGATGAGGACCTTCTCCAGCTAAGGGAAACACATGAGGCTCCAAGCGCCTGCTCTTCCTCGCGAGGTATGGTGCACGGTGCTTGAGTTCCTGACAGGCGACCCAGCTCTGGCCCACTTGCTGGAGGAGGGCTGTCTTCTGTACTGCTACTCAAACAAGGTGGAGTTCATGAAGCAGATGCCCTTCTTTGAAGAACGGGGGCTTCGTCCGACTGGCCTTGTCGGGTCTCGCGAGAACCCCGTCTGCACGGCTCCCTTGTTCGCTGTTATCATCATCCCACAAGGGTGTGCCAGGGGGGGATTGCCGCTGAGTGCTGGTGGCACGACTGCCTCGATGTCGACGTCTCCTGGGTCTCTCGAAGCACCATCCCCTAGGGCTCGTGAGAACCGCCCAGGGGGGACGGCTGAGGAGCAGGTGCTGCCTGGTGCTCCTGAGGCAAAAGCCCCCATGGCCCCCTCGCGTTGCCCTGAGGCGGGGCAGGGGGCCCCGCACGGGGGGCGCCTCACCTGGAGCCGCCCCGGTCACGCCTGGCGCTGCTGACCGCATCTAGGGCTTCGGCCGGCTTCAGCTAAAGTTCGAAGCTCTCCGCAAGAGGAAGGGATCTCCAAGCTGCAGTGGTGATGCCTTCCGGAATTTGAAGCAGATGAAGTACATTGCCATAGATGATTGAGTAACTTATATTTGTAATTCCCTAAGTGTTGCCCTCCCTCCTGACCGTGATTCCTCATGGCCCCTTCTGCCAAGGTGATGACATCTCCTGAGAAGCATCCCCCAGCTGCCTCGAGCTCTCCGCCGATCCTAGGCGCCCTCAGTCGATGTGCCGCCTCTCACATGACGCCATTCAAGAGGGCGGATACGCCGGCCTAGCGTCTTGACCATGCGTTCTTGCCGTTCCTTCGTGGTCCCCCCTGGGCCGCGGGAGGCGTGCCAAGGGCTCCCCCTGTGGTTGTCGACTGCGGTTGGGTCACTTCGTCCCTGGTGCCTTCTTCGAGCGGTGAGTCCCGGCCCCTCTGGGTCCCAGCCGAGGCCCAAAAGACGACCGATGCGGAGGAGTCCCCAGGACCGCCACCGGTAGGGGACGAGCCTCCTCTGGCTTTGTCAATGGCCTCCGGTGCCGAGGAGGGTCCCGGTCACGCGTTTGAGTTTGCGCATAGGCGGGGCGCCTCCCGCCATGAGCTTCTTCACGAGGCGATGTGTGCACTGAATCGACTCGGGGAGAGCTTGTGGAGGTGGATACTTATCTTGAGGCTGAGGGCCTCTGGCTGATGGACGAGTCGCATCGACTGAAGGTGGCTATCAACCTCGGGTATCTCCAGCGCGAGCGTGCCAATGCAGAGGCCGAGGCATCCCTTGCAGCCTCGCGTGAGGCCAGTGCCTGAACCCTGGAGGAGGCTAGGGGGGCTGGCAGCTGCAGCGAGGTTGCAGAGAAGCGCAGGCAGGAACTTCAGGCCCTGAACGCCCGCCTGGAACAACGAGCTGAGGCACACAGGGCCGCCTTGGCGTCGATGAAGGGGACACCTTCGGAAGAGGCGGAGATCTTGCGGTGTGAGGAAGCGCTGATGTTTGAGACCATGGAGCGCAGCCTTGAGCTCGAGCGGCTGGAGGTGAGGGAGCGCAACATGACCCTGGCCGAGGATGCTTTCTCCGCTTGTGAGGCCAGAGTTCAGGAGGAAATTGACCAGAGGGTGGCGAAGGCTAGCGCAGACCTTGCCAAGAAATATGGCCTGAAGTTGGAGCTCCAGCGGACGGAAACTGATGGGAGAACTGCTGCCCTCGGGATGAAGCTGGAGGAAGTAGAGCGGCACGAGAGGGTCGCCACGGCAGCCCAGTCTTCTGCTCAGGCCAAGCTGGACTCCGCGCAGGCCGACCTGGCCTAGCTCCAGCAGCATGTTGATGATGCCTCAGCTCTCGTGCAGGGGAGCAAGGATGAGGCTGGCCATCGACTGGTGCTACAGCATGAGCACGCCCCATGCTCCAGGCTCTCCGGGTGAAGGTAACCGGGCGCTAGGGGCCATCTGCGAGGGGAACATCCCTCATCCCCATGTGTAGGATTACGCGGGCCATCTCGTATTCTTCATCGAAGTTGTGACGCGCTTGGAGAGCCGGGCCACGAGGGCCCGCCAGCTTGTCGAAGAAAAGAGCTGAAGCCTCCTTTGGTGCGCGTTCTGCCGGGTCTTCAGCCACCTCCAGAACATTGACCCCCACTATGATTTTGATGCCGCCATTGCCCTAGTGCCCGGGGCCATCCGAGACAACCTGGCACGCTGGGTGGATGACAACGTGGATGCTCTGGTTAGGCCCTTTGCCACTGAGGATGAGGAGGCCGTGGTAGTGGCAGACGAAGGCGGCATGGTTGATGACGGTGAAGACGAGGCCAGCGACAGCGCCGGTAGTTTGCATGAGAGCGACTCGGATGGTGCGGCGAGCGATATGAACGGTTGATCTTGTAATCCTTCGCCTCCATCCTGCACGTAGGGATTTGGACACGGCACCGTAGGGCATGAGAGCATTTTGATGGGGGAGCCCACTATGTGTGTAAACTAATACTCTCTTCCCTTTTTTGCTTCTTAAATCTAAACCTGGGACGTGTGTCCTCGAGTTTTCTGAGCTAGGTTGTCATTGTAACTCACCTAGGTCTTACCTGGCCTCGTGCGGCTTACGAGGCTGTTGTCACACCTCTCCTCTGGGGTTGATCGCTAGGGATCCACGGCCCTGAGCTTCCTGAGCAACACGTGGCCCCGCTCCGAGGAGTGGGGCCAGGAGTGTCCTGTTGGCCGCGGCAGGATGCCTACGCGGCAATTTTGCTGCGCGTAGGGTCTTGCCCCTAGGGGGTCCTACTGAGGTTACAGAGGTCCGCCGGGTGGGATCGGCCTTCTAGTCTCCGAGCCGGAGGACTTGAGGTGCGATCTTCAAAAACGGCCAAAGGCGACAAAATCCAGCATAAATCAATGGAAAATGCCCCCCATTTTTGGCAATGAGAAAGACGTCAAATTCGATTCGAAAAAGCGGTGAATCAAGTAACAAAGAAACGGATGGGAAAGCAAATAGCCGCGTCCGGCACCTATCTAGTCTTCAGGTCTTCCACTAGCACGGAGATAAGTGCTACCACTAGGACGTGGGAGAGAGGTCCCGAGGGCCGGGAGTGGCACTTCGGAGACTCTGGGGCGTGTACAGCCCCACGCATTATTACGTGAGAGTGTTACGAGTGGAGACCTTCACAGGCGTGAGCCTTACTTCATATTGCCAGACGAGGGCCCCGCCTTGCACCGCCCCCGACCACTGTTGGGGGGTGTGGAAACCAGGACGAGACCAAGGGGCAAGGGGGATGCCAGCGGCGCCCTCGGCGACCACAAGCCCTCTGCCGGGGGGAAAGGCTTGTCGATGCCCCCCCCCCCGGCAGAGGACCTACCTCCGCACGCTACTTTGCCCCACGCGGCGCGGGGGTGGCCGCGACTCCAAGCCCTCCACGCGCAGCCCCCAGTGCTCTGCCCCGGTTAAGGGCGGACCGTCGCTCTTGGGTCTCCGACCATCGTCGTGGTCCGGTTCACTCGCAGCCCATTGTAAGTGCACACCTACTGCTGTGATTCCTGCTGCGCCCTGTCATCATCGCTGAAGGGGTCGACGGCGCCCCCAGACGACTCATGGTAGTCCCCTGCCTCGAGTGTCCCGTCGTTCCATCTTGGCACGAGGAAGGCGTTGGGGCCTTCCCCATGCGTACGCCAGGTCCACCATGCGGGGCACGTACGCTTCGTCGGTTGCCCCACCAAGGACACCGCCCAAGTGCCCCACGCCTTGAACTTCTAGCTGCAGCGCCTGGCCTTGGCGGCCGCCGGGTTGTAGTCCGGCACGCCGTCGTAAGGGGCCGCCGGCGATTGCTCCTGCCTGCGAGGAAGTCGCTGCGGTCGGACGGATGGCGCCATCGCCGATGTTGGTGTCGTCGGGCCCCTCCATCGCCCCAGGGGGCGCATAAGCTTGTTGGGACCTCGTGTGTGCCTCACCCGCGACCTGGGGCACGGGTGAGGAGCAGAATGGCGGCGCGCCCTTGCAGGCGCAGTCCAGCAGTTTGGCGACGCGTTCTAGCAGCACATCGCGGCCACCCTCGGCCAGCCTACATCGTAACAGCTCTTGCGCCACGATCAGCACAACCCTCATGTTTGCCTACTCCCGTCGGGTGGGCGGTGTTGTTGCCGCGGCGTAGTTCAAAGATCACGCTGCGGAGCATGCGCGCCGTGATGCCAAGGCCGAGGTTGCAGGTCCCCGCCGCCCGTGGCCGGTGGCGTTTGGTGGTGCGGGGCGGCCTGTTGCGCGGGGTTGAGGCCTTCATGGGCGGACGGCGCCGTCCGCGCGGGCTAGGCTGCCCAGCGGTCAGCGTGAACCCCCTGATCGTCGGCCATCGAGACTGCGGAGTGGTAACGAACCGAACGCGGGAGAGAGATCCGGCGCACCCCCTACCTGGCTCGCCAAATGTCGGATCTTGGGTTCCGGCAAAACCCTTGAGGTTCAAACACTATGGTGTGCACGAATATCTCTCCTTTCCGCTCCAGCTCGCTCTCGCACCGATTCCCAGGCCTAGCTCGTCGAACTCGAAGAACAAAGGACACAAGGGTTTATACTGGTTCGGGCCACCGTTGTGGTGTACTACCCTAAACCCATGTGTTGTGGTGGATTGCCTTGAAGGCTGGGGAAGAACTAGTACATGGTCAGAACAGCCTCCCGAGGAGAGGTGTTCTTATGCTCGGATGCACTTGCGGGTGTGTGTGGGGTCTCAATGATCTGATCCCCTTCCTATGGTGGTGGCTAGTCCTATTTATAGAGGCCCGGGTTCTCTTCCCAAATATTGAGCGGGAAGGGATTCCTCAACGGCCAAGTTTGAAGGAGGACAACTAGTACAAGCTATTCTGACAAAAGGTGGTCTTCGCCTGCCAAAGGCTCTGGTGGTGACGCCGCCGTGGGCTCCGCGATGACCTCCGCTCTGTCGTCCTGTATGTCTTGGTCTTGTTGCACCGACATGGAAACCTTTGCCTGATGCCTCCGGACTCCTCGCCTGCGCCTCCCCCTTTAGCACCAAAGGGGAAACTGGCACCCTACGCCCGCTAGCGCCCGCCTGACCTTGGTTGTAATGGCTCACGTCATGGGAACCTTGCGAGGTGTACCTTGCCTTGATATCTCCGCTCCTCGGGATCTATGTAATGCCCAGGATGGGACTATATCTCCTACGTGTCGAGGCACGACTTAAAGATATAAGCCCATTCTGGAATGATCGCAAGTTCGGTATCTTTGCCCATCTCATGTAAAATGGGGATGGAAAACATGAAATATAGTTGGCTTACACTCGCCTCGTCACACAAATTCATTACATATCCAAACATCATTCAAATGAACATCACAGCCCATCTAAGGGTAAGATCCAAATGACAAGATACCAAACATAACATTAAACCACAGGTCTAGATCGAATCCTAGTAGAAGCTCTACTGATCAACCGGATAGTTCACATAGTAACGGCTATGCTCCTCATCGTACTCCCAGTCTAGCTCAGTGCCATCGCCTGTGTAGCTCACCATCGTACCTGCATTTGGGGTGTTGAAGTAAATGTGAGCCACAGAGGACTCAGCAATCCCGTTCCCGGGTAATACGACTATCTAAGCCTTGGGTGTGGAACAAGGCTATAGAAAGAATAAGAGGTTGCAGCAGCACTAGCACTAGCTTACGTAAAAGAGAGCGAGAAGAGAAGGTGCCTTGGTCGAGAGATGATCACGAAGTGATCCTAACTAAAGCAAGTCAAACATAACCCCACCGTGTTCATCTCCCGAATACCTTTCGGAAAATGACAGTCACGGTACTCACGCTGGTAGTGTATTGGAACATGGTGTCAAGTTTTCTACAACCGGATATTAACAAGCTCCCATCTGCCACATAACCGCGGGCACGGCTTTCGAAAGTTCAAAACCCTGCAGGGGTGTTCCAACTTGGCCCATGACAAGCCCACGATCCGCGGAGTCGCAACTCCAAGGTGGGAAGGCCCGAGTATTCTCGGAATCCCGTGCTCAAGATACTCCGAACTAAGGTAAGGCTAATCCAGCAAATCCTCCCGGCGTGCCGACACCCTGATACTAGCCGCGCGTATCTAGTCTCAGGCCACGACTGGATGGGCGATCCCACAGGTTTTTACCAGACCTTGAGTTCCCTCGAGGTGGCCCCGCGTAACCCCCAGTTTGGACCAACACTCATGTGGAGCACTGGCCCGGGTTGTTGATTAAGAAGAGGGTTCATTACTCCCTATGCAAGTTTTAGTTATTAGGCAAATAGTACCAATGTTGCGACTTGCTGAAAAAAACTTAGCACTTAGCGGTTTATCGAGGGGGTCCCATAACCCCAACCGTGTGAGGAACGCATAATCAAGGAACATAACACCAGTTTATACGGTTCCTAAGGCGGCATGAGTGGAACAAAACAGCAAGCAAAAGGCTTAGCCTTCCACCCATTACCAATATATAGATGATTTCATTTAATAATTAATATAGTGTGATATCCCAACAAGCTTCAACAAGAAGCAAGAATCTTCAATCTTCAGCTGCAACTAACAATGCTATAAGAGGGGCTGAGCGAAGCCTACGTATAGCCAATCAATGGTTTGCATAGGTAGGGTGGTTAAACAGGTTCATGGTTACAATAGGAGGTTGACAGGAAAAATATGGGCATCGAGGAAAAACTATAGATCGAGACTTCTAGCAATAGGCAAAGATAGTAATGTTATCGGGGTTCGGTCATCTTTCCTGAAGAGTTGTCGGTGGGATCGTAAGAGGGGTCCTCGTTCTCAACCTCGGTAGTAACCTCGTGCTCGTACTCATACTCGGTCTCAGCTTCCGGCTCTACTCAAACACAAGAACACAAGGCAACGAATCAAACAAGATGCAATGCGCAGAAAAATTACTGGATGCATGACTGATGCACTATAGAAGCAAAACATATGCACTATGGAAGCACAGAAAGTCTACTTAGGAAGCACAGTGTTACAGCACAACAAGATGCATCAAGCAAAATGCTTCAAAACATGCTAACAATAGGATATTATGAATCTACATGCAAAATCACACAAGTTTCATATAGGAATTGCTCAAAACGGAGCAACGGGCTAAAAGTTACACCCGAAATAATAAACAAGCACAAGCTGAAAATTACAGCCACATAGCAACTTCGGAGCAATAGATAAATAAGCTACAGCACTCAACATCATGGCAATGAGCATGGACAGAAACTAGACATATCCTACAGCAAACAAATCCATTGGGGCATCCCCAAAGGAGCCATGGATCAATAGCAACAAGCTATGACATATTGCACTTGACAACAAAATCCTGACAGCAGTAATATGTTGCAACTTGGGAGCAAAAGTTAAATATGCTACAGCCACTCAAATAAGCATGTGAGAGCATGAATGGATAGCCAACAACTTATAAAACAAGGAATCATCAAGAGTCACCCCAAAACTATCATGGATTGTCCTAGAACAACAAGCAAACATGGCATCTGGAAATTACAGATTCCAGACTTAGTGAAATTTCACTAAGTGTTAAACAGCAGTTTCATCATGGCATCTTTGAGAGCAAGTTTAAGTCTCCTCAAAGCATATCAAGACAAGTGGTAAGTACCACAGCAAAGTACACATGATGGTGAATCCAAAACATCTAAGCATGCATCAAGGGGACAAACACATCAATAACAACGAGCTCCTCTTCGAGGCATCTCGTAACAAGTTTAATGACATAACAGCCACATAGCACATTGCAAAGGAGATAAGCATGGCAAGATGATATCTATCATGCAAGCTAAAGCAATCAACATGTAGAGCATTTCATGAGGAACACGTGGACATCTCATTTGCTTCATTTGGATAAACATGCACCAAGTTATCACATTGCAAGGATGGCATGAAAACAACTACAAACATCAGTTTTTTAACAAGTAGCACTCTTCCCACAGATATTTAAGCATCTAGATGACCTCAAACATGCATGGCACAATGGAAAAAAACGTAGTACAAGACTCCACGATCATTTTGACATATCATATGCTCAAATCGGACCATCACACAAAAAGTTATCCATGTTTTAAAACAGCACCGGACAACAGAATTCTGGGGACTTAGAGAAAATCGAGGGCTACCTCCGGGTCAACAGAAGTCAACGCAGGCTCGTATCTGCGGATTGGGCCGAAGGACTCGCGGATCGGGCCGGATCCGCGCGGCCTGGAGCGGATCGGGCGAGCGGCGCTACCGGGCTGACGCGGAGCGGATCGGGGCCCGCAGGGCGGCTCGGCCCGCTAGGGCGCAGGCGGTCGAAGGGGATCTGGATCGGGGAGGCGCTCCTCCTCCCGATCGAGCCTGGCGGCGGCGCCTCGAGTGCTGGCTGCGTACTGGGCCGGCTCGCGCGGGGTGGAGCGGTGGAGGCCCGGCTGGCCTAGGGTTCGGCCCGATAGGCCGGATCTGGCCCAGGAGGGGCGGTGGCGATTGGATCGGGGAGCCTCCTGCTCCCCTCGATCTGGGCGGCGGCATGGCTTCGAGCCGATGGAGCGGCGGGGCTCCCTGCGGGCAGCGCCGGCTGGAGGAGAGGTGGGGACCGGCGGGAGGTGGCGGATGCCGTGGCCCCGGCCGGTGAGGTGGCGGCGTCGGCCGGCGAGGCCCCCTGCGGAGGACGACCGGAGCGCGGCGGCGGCGAAGATTCCGGCAGCGGTGAAGGGTGGCGCGGCTCCGGCGAGCTCCAGCCGGAGTGGAGGAAGATGGCTGGAGGAAGGGGATGAGGTCTAGGGTTTTTTTTTATTTAGGGCAAAAATTGGGGAAGATGGACAAATATATACGCACAAGGAGCTAGGGTTGTCCAAATGAGGTGTGGTTTTCGGCCACGCGATCAGAATTGGATGGCCTAGATGAAGAGAGGGGTTTGGGTTGGTTTGGTGGGCTGTTGGAGGGGTGTCTTGGGCCTCAAAGAGGGGGTACTTTGAGCCCACGAGAATAACTGTTGGGGAACCAAACGAACTCCAAACGCGACGAGATTTGATAGGTGGGTTACACACACCAAAACAATAACACACGACAAGTTTCACGCCAAACCGGAAACGTTACACGGCCAAACACCAAAGTAGGCCTCCGGGATACCACAGACACGTGAGAGGGCTCCGGAACTCGAAACGGACAACGGAAAGGAACGCGTGGGACCGGATGCAAACGATAACACAAATGCAATGCAATGCACATGACTATATGATATGGATGAATGCCACACACGCGACACGACAAAACGACGAAAACCCGAAAGACGAAGAACCCGGAATGGAAATGATGAAGCCAGAGATATTATATATTGCCCAAAAGGGAAAGTATTACATCCGGGGCATTACAAAATGATCTCGTCCCAAGATCTAGGACTGGAAAAAGGAAGGGTACTCAGAATGAAGATGATCTTCTCGTTCCCACGTAGCTTCTCGGTCGGTATGGTGTGACCACTTGACTTGGAACCTTGAGACTGAAACTGATTCTTCGACTGGTTGCTCGGGTTGGGTGGGTGGGAGAAACCACGTCCACTAGAGTTCTTGTTGTTGTTGTAGGGAGCTCGAATCACAGGAGGAGGTGGAACCCAAAATTTCTGTTGCTTCGCGACCACTTGAGAAGATGAGGAGGAGTGAACGGCATCTCGAATCCTCTTTTTAGAAGCCTCCATCTTGAGTTGGGTTGCCTCTTGCTTAAGCGCCATGTTATAGAATTTGTCGAACTCATCGGGCTCGAACAAGGTGAGAGCAAGTTGAAGTTCATCCTTGAGACCTCCACGGAACTGATAGATCTTGCTCTTGGCATCTGGAATGTCTTGCTTAGCATAGCGGGCAAGGTTTTGGAACTTGACATTATACTGGTAGACAATCATAGAGCCTTGCTTCAGGTTGCGGAATTGCTCACGCATACCCTCAATGACACCTGTTGGAATGTGGTGAGAGCGAAAGTCCTTGCAGAAATCATCCCAAGAGATCACACGCCCTTCTCTGGAGTCTTTGTACTGCTGCTACCAGTCAGCTGCTTGGTCCTTGAGTTGGAAGGCTGCAAATTTCACATAGTCCTCAGGCCTGACGTTACTGCACTCAAAATGCTTCTTGATATGAGTGATCCAATCTTCAGCATCGAGAGGGTCGATATAGTAACTGAAAGCCTTTGGTTGATTGGCCAAAAACTGGTTGAGAGTAGCATGGTGCTGTTGGTTGAAGAAATTGCCTTGGTTCCCTGGAGCACCCTGATTTGCTTGATTTGCTTGCATTTGCTGCATCATCTGCATCAACATCTGGGTGTTCTGATTTGTAGTCTGCATAATCGCTCTCCAAGCCTCAGACGGAGGAGGAGGGGAAGGAGGACGGTCTGGAACCTCTTCACCCTCTGGGTTAGCGTTGTGAACCCTTTTCGGAGCCATCCTGAAAGAGATGACCAGCAATCAGCAATTGATTGAAAGAATGTATAAGCTGAAACAACGGATTGAATGCAACATAGTCTTCACAAGAATCATTCGAACAAGAGGAACGAATGAAATTCTCAGCTTAATGATAACAACAATCTTCACGAGAAGCCACTGGGAGACAACAGGTAAATAAGAAAAAACACAAGGTACAGATGGAACAAACACAAGATAGGAGCTTCGTTCGACATCTTTGTGTTGTAAGATTATGGAACGCGTTACGAAAGGGTTTTGCAATCCCCGGATCAGCATAGCCAAGGATCCTTTAAGATGCAAATCCCGATCGGAACATCGGCCATAAAAACACTTCACTCAATGTAGAACCCCGAACTCGCTAACCTGCATTCGTTGGAAGAATGCCTATGATCTACTGGATAACCCACCTATTAATTTCCGAAAGTTTCCAGTTATGCAATCAGGTGTTGGGGATACAGGGGAAGCACCGCGCAATCAACTCTAAACCTACATCCAGCTGTATCCATCCTTCAACACATAACCAGTTGTTCTCGGAAACCGTCTACCTCGGACCTTCGAAAAGCATCCACTATACAAAGCTATGGCAATACTCCCGAACTACCTCCCCAGTACTGGGTGATGTCGGGGTTATCTTGCCACTAACCGTATAGGAGAGTTTTCGATGTCGGCCGTCTTAAGTATTCTAGTACTGTCGCGATATGCTTGTGATGACAATACCCCGAAGCTCAACTCCCCGGGACACTGCCACAACCCCTAATGTCAGGAGGCATCGAGAATAATATTCTCGTCACAAATACATCGAAACAATCTGTGGGGACCCCGACTCATAAGTCGAGATCACCGAATGCACATGTACAGTGATCCCAGAGATCAGTGCTCACTGAACACACAGAAGCTGAATAACAAGAGTCTTACATCCATACATACCGTATTACACAAATAGGACCATTAAGGTCAAGTCTTGAATATATCATCGCAGCGGAAATATTCAATGACAACTTGGACCCATGCCATCTGCCTTAACCCTACAGGCATTCTGACTGGGAAGCGTCCTAGCTCGCATGTTCGTCACCAAGAAATCTTCATCATAACCTATTCTCTCATGCCTGTCCAATAAAATAACCAGTGGCAAGCCAATGATTACTTTGAATGTACTCGCGAGCAACCCAAGTGTGATGACAGAATAATTATGCAAGGCTCTACTGCTAAATTGGCAGTTTTGCGGAAAGCTAGTTTTTCATATGCAAGTATGATCAACATATAACATGGCCATGCATGTGTCTGCAACAAGAATCAGGAGGTTACAGACATCTTTATCGAGAAAGAGTTGTAATCAACTCATGCTCAAGCTCATTGTGACTTCCTCAAGAATCACATCATCAATATCACTGAACCCCTGTTGTTTTCCTCACACACACACACACACACACACACACACACACACACACACACACACACACCGGGTTTCGCAAACATTGGACGTAGCCCAAGTGCGGTCACCCAACTGTCCTTGACCGTGGACACGGCTATTCGAATAGTTTTACACTCTGCAGAGGTTGCACACTTTACCCACTAGATCCGGGGAACTTCCGTGACATCCTCGACCCGCGGTACCTCAAGTACCCGGGGTAAGCACCCGATCACTATCTTTCCCTAGACGACACTAATATGGAGTCCACTCGATTGGTAACAGCCCCGTACCCCACATTTCACATCTCAAGATTTTTGGAGCCTCGCTCTCATATTCATCACATACCACAAGCACGGGGTACCAACGGTGTGTCCGGTGCCATGTAAAGACAGTCATGTCCGCCTATCCAAGCGCGACCCCGTCCCAAGAGTGACCTCATGTCACCCCTGGCACTAGTAATGCGGGCACCATGCTAGTATCGACCTAGGTAATCAATAATGCCCTTTCCCATATAAGGGTAGAGTGGTTGCGCATGTTTGGTTGGAATAACGGTCGCAACTTAAACCAATCCGTTTGAAAAACATCACACACACTTGTCTAGGTACACCACTTCGTCATCAAGTGGTTACCCATCTCACCATTTCGGTAAACAACACTTTCGTCAAGCCTCGGCACACTACTTCTTCACGAAGTAGTGCCCTAGCTCCTCATCAACTCCCAGGGGCATTAGTGGCACCCACTGGGTTATCTGCAAGTATGTCAAACCACACTTGTTTCACGCAATGCATAACCCTGACCCACTTTGCATAGCCAACTACTATAGCATTCATCTATCTACTCCCACCCACATAACCCTCATAGGAAGGTAGGGTCATGTTTGATGCAAGTTCAATAGCAAAGTAACAAAGGTAGCAACCAAAGTGGTCTCCACCTCAACATGATTCCGATGCATTGATAATAACGTGCTATGAGATATGCATAAAAAGGTTTCTTGAACATGGTCAAAGGGCTGCTAGCCTTATTCTTCCGAGTCTTCAAACCTTCTGGTCCATCTCCGAGTACTTCGTTTATTTCGTCAACTAATGATGGAAACAATCATAATAAGCAACACAACAAGGTAAAAATAAAAATGCTCTAAAAATGGGAGTTGGACTTTTCTAGGATGCCTCTGGTCATATTAGAAATGACCAAAGTGTTTTCATTAGGGTATGATCAATGGATGGTTTGACACATTTCAATATGGTGGAATCAAGGGTTTTATGGAATTGAAAGAAGTGTACAGAAATATATTCTTGAATGATGAGCAAAGGCACCCATCAACAAGTCATGATTTTAGAAGCATCTAGGAGTTGGTTTCAATGGATTTGGAATTCATATGAATTTCCTAGGATTTTGCAAAGTTGATAAATATGAAGAAATGGCTCATTATTTGGTGGGGTACAGAAAGTATTAATAAAAATGTTCCAAAACTAAGTTTGGATATGACAAGCACCTAGGAATTTGAATCACTGCATTTGGATCAAATTTGAGCCCTCTGTGATTTTCTAAAGTTCATCACAGAAAATGAAACATTGGTATTTGATAATTATCTGTGAAGGAAAAGTTCCTGGAATAATGTGCATGTTGCACCATGTGATAGAGCATGATTTATGGAGTCACTGGAAATTTGAATCACCAAATTTGGAGTTCAAATGAATTATTCATGGATTTTTGAAGTTGTCTGGAAAAGAAAAAGAAAGAGGAAAAAGGGTTATACCCTTTACTGCGCACTGGCGACAGATAGACCTTGGGACCGGCCCGGCGGCTCGGCTGAGCGGGGAGATGCGGTGACGCCGAAGACGTACTTCGGTGATCCTGTTTTCGCCGCGCGGACACGGGAAGTGTCGGACCCGTCTCCACTTAAAATGTCGGGCCCGCCCCGCTAGGTCACCGACGAGCGGGCCCCACCAGCAGGCCTTCTCCTTCCTCCCGCCCGCGATAGAGGAGGCAGGGGCCTCGTCGACGGGAGGTTACTGCTCCTCCCCCCCGGCGGCTCAGGCCACCTCCGGCCAAGCGATGGCCACCGGAGGGGCCACTGGAAAGCAGCGCATCGGGGGAGGTCGGCAGGGCCGGCAGGAGACGACCGTGGTGCGCTCGGCACTGCCTCGGTGGATGCCCATTCGGGCGACGAGCAGCTGGGGGGTGTGGTGCCCCGGCTGTCTGGGAGAAGTAGGGGAAAGGGTCTCCGGACCCTCGCGTCTCTTCTGGTGGAGGAAAGGGAGGGAGGCGAGCTCGGGATGGCGAGAATTTTGGTGGTGGGCGGCGGCTCGGCTTCGGCCATGGCGGCGCGTTGGGGGCATGGGAGGAGCAGAGCTTTAGCCTGGGGGTGCACGGGGGCTAGGAGAAGCAAAATGAGGCGAAGGGGAGGACCCGGGCGGCCTTATGTAGGATAGGGCGTGGTGCACAGCGGGCCGTGCGCCGGCGAGGCCGTAGCCGTCCCTGTAGGCCACGGGGGGGCTTGCCTTCGAGTCGGGGGTTCTGCTGGGCGTGGTCTACAACCAGGGAAAAGAGAGAGGGAGCGAGGAACGAGCACGAGGGATGCCAGTGACACGGGCGGCAACTGGTGGACGCGGGCGGCGCTCGGGCACGCGTGACACAGGTAGCCGGAGTGAGAAGGAGGAGGGGGCTGACCATCTAGCGTGTCCCGGACGCCGAGGCGTCCTCGGGGGACACGAGGGGGGAGGCCCTAGGTGGTCGGGGCCGGTGATTTGGGGCGCTACAGTGCGCCAGGGCACTGTAGCGCGCTCCAGAGCACCCGTTTGGCCGGCATGGCCGTGCCCTCGCTGCTCTGGACCCGTCCATCATGCCCAAAGCTGTCTGGGGGGTCGAGGGGGTAGTAAACTAATGCGCTGTGACCTTGGATGCTCTGGGAAGCCACTGGAATGAGGAGGGAGGTGAGAAGGAAAGAGGTTACTGCTGTCCAGAGGAGTAAATTGGGGTTTTACCCCCTCCAATGATTGAGCTGAGGCCATGGGGAAGTTACTGGGGGTAGGAGATGATCAGAAGAAGCTGTGGTAAGAATTTGAGGTAAAGGAAAATAGTAAAAGGGGTCAATCCAATGGTTTTGGTAATTGGACAGAAGGTGTTTGATCAGGTTTTGGGAAAGCAAATGACTTCCAATTGACATGGGACTTAACAGGATCAAATGTCACATATAATTAGGGCCTTCCACCAAATTTGAGCTCATTTGGGCAAAATTGCCAATGTAACTTTGGTGAACCCTAGAAATCAACAGAAATGGTTTCACCTTGTTTGAGTTAAGCTAATCATCTCCCCTTGATGCACCACTTGGTGTAGTATCATCATTTGGGGTTATGATCATGCTCACAAAGTTTGAAGCTCTAGGTAAAAAGTTGATAATGTAAAGTTGTTCAAATTTGCATTTGAACAAAAATGGTTTTGGGGGACTTAGATCAAGTTAAGCTTCTCCAAAACTTGTGCCATTTGGCATAGATGCATAATTACATCACTTTAGCATGTGCACCAATTTTGAGAGCATTTGGACAAGTTTGGCAATGTAAAGTTGCTCAAACTTCAAAATGGACAGAATTGGTTTTGAGGGGATTAGATGATGTTTCCTTGATCTTCAAGGCATGAGGCTTTGCAAGATCATCAAATATGTCCCATATGACATGATAGAATTTCCCTGGAATTTTTGGAGAATATTTCTTTTGTAAATATTTCAAAAGCTTGAAATATCCAGAAAGGGTTTTGGAAGGATTTGTCCAATATTTTGAACATGACCATGTGTTGAAACTCTTATATATGGACAATATATGTCCTATGCGCTTCCCTGAATTTTGGAAAATATTTTTAAAATAGTTAAATAAGTTTTACCTATTAAAGACCATTTCTGGCCTTAAGAAAAAGCTTTTAAATAAAATATAAGAATAACTTTTAAAATTATACATTTGTGGTTTCTGGAAGTCCTATACCTAATAGGATTCAAATATACTTTTTGAAAGATTTTTCACACCTTAAATAAGGTACTTGTAGTGCAAACCTCAATTCAGGGGTTTTTGGAGAACTAATTTTAGAAAATACTATTTGGCCAAAATATTTTATAAGAAAATTCTATACTGGTCTATACACATGGCATGATCATTGGGAAAAGGATTTGGATCAAGGAGATGAAGTATAAGAGTTGGAGGATTTATTTGATTTTTAGAGCACTAGCAAACAGCAGAGAAAAGTCAAATCAAGCAAAGTCAAAAACACTCAAAAGTTTTTGTAAATCCACATTTTTAACATGATAATTAGCTTAAGCAATGTGACATGAAAATCAGGGTGTGATAGACCTACCCCCTTACAAGAATCTCGTCCCCGAGATTCCCAGACTAGGCGTGGAAAAGAAATACGGAGTCTTGGATACGGGGTAGTCTTCACTTCTTCTTGCTGGTTCTGCTCCCGACTTGTGCTCCATGGATTCTTGAAGTACTTGGTGGTGTGGCTTCTCGCTTGCTGCCTTCCTTGATGGAGGTTGCTGAGGGGTCTCTTGCGTAGGTTAGGTTGAGTTAGTTGTCAAAGGCTCGGTGACCGATGTCCTTGCGGGCACCGGGCTAGTTAGGAAGTAGGAAGTACTTCCAGAGTGGGGACTCGTGGAAGATTTGGTGCACGGAGGGTATCTCAGGAAGTAAATCTAGCTGGTAGACGTCTACTATTTGCCTTGCAGTGATCTTGAAGAAGGGTCGATAAATCTTGGTGCGAGCGTCCCTTCGACACGGAAATGCTCGGTCCCTTCGAGAGGAGTGGTTTGCAGATACGCCCGGTCTTCGACGCAGAAGTTTACTTCTTGATGACGGTGGTCGGTGTAGATCTTCCTTCTTGACAGGGCGGTCTTCAAATGTCTTCTATCCAGCTATCCGTCTCTTCTTTGTCTTCGGGTAGACAAGTAGGCCATCAGAGAATGATGTTACCCAACTTGTCCAATTACTCCATGAGGTCTATGGGGGTACGCAAGGTAGGCTGGGGTATTGGTGGTGGTCTCCGTTGAGTATTGCAGAGACCTTCCCGACTTAGAGCCAAGGCCCGTGGTCGGAATCTGACCAGGTTGTGGCTTAGTGAGGCTTAAGGGTTTCAAGGATTCTAGTGAGTGAGTGAACTTTTACTATCTTATCCTTAAGCACAGTTTCTGAGATGCCAATAGCTCTATCCAGTACTCCGAACGATAAGACATCTTCTCGCATAGACCAACTTCAATCACCACTCATGCCATACACATCCTGATGACTCTCAAGAGACGGTCTAACAAAATTATACTTGTCTACGATCCCCAAACCCATATGTATGTCTACCCCTAAAATCCATGGGTAGGTCATACATGCTACTAAGCTTAAATTAAACTCCACAATCCAAGCACTCAATCTATTCTTGCAAGGCTCACGATAATGCATCTCTATTCTAAGGAAACACGTCATATGCCACTCCAAGATTTGTTTCCTTCCTATAGATCAACTCCAATAGCCCGGTAATTTTCCATCAATCACCACATAATCCAACAATTCTACAAATCCGATGTCTACGGTGTTCCGCAAGATCTCAAGTCCCTATAATACCCCAAATACTTGGAAGGACTATGCACTACGATAGTAAGTCCACCAAATTCCCATTATCCGGGTCAAGTAAGCTCCAAGATCACGATTATATAGATCCCTAAATCAACTCCGACAAATAATCCAATCTCCTAGGTTATTGTCCACCGAGAAGCATGGTATCATGATCAAGATCATCGGTCTAAATCCAAATTACTCCGAACCATGCAGACATATCAAGCATTTATACCAACCAGAATCACCTACATAAATCCAAATCTCATGCCCAACGGGTACTTGTACATACTTCCCCAAAGTCATGATCCCACCAACATGAAATCTCACAATCCACCAAGGTCTCAGATAATTCCTCGAAGTCACTGATATAAAGCCACCAAGTCATATGTCTTATATCCTCAAATTGGTCTATCTATGGCATCGTCAGTTCTTGTGCTATATTAGGATGATAATTGCTCACTCACTGTGTCCACCAGTTCCATTACGAACCCAGTGTTGTGCAAGGTCATAAAGGCTTAACTGGTTCTCTCGCAATACTATGGGTTAGGCACATGGTTAAGGATTCGAGCTGGAGTGTCTCGTGAAGTCTCAAAGGGTCTCGGAATGGGTTTCTAGTCTGGAGGGTCAAACATAACTCTACGGGGTTGCACTTGGTCACGGAGGTTGCAGAAGAAGTCTTAAGTGCCAGTTGGTTGCCGAGGTAGAAACCTTGGTGCATCTTGTCTTGCGGGTCTTCAGTTGGGGAGAGAGAGAAGAGAGGGAAAAGTAGCATAGAGGGGGGATGCATAAAGGGGGTTCTATAGTGCAAGTGCAACAAACAGGTGCAAAAAGGGTCGAAACAAAAGAAACAAGGCAAGGAAGGTGATATAGCCATGCACTTGTTACCTGGGGCAAAAGTGCGACTTATATCAAAACACAAACAAATAAAAGCAAGCAACACACAATCATGGTTCTATTCGAACCATCATACGGACTCGACTGCGCATAGGAGGTACACGACTCATCCTACCCTAGGGGTTCTCGGACTCAGTGTCGTGACTTGTGCCTCGTGCAGTCTTCTGAGCTCCCTTCGGTGTTGCAATGTCCCTTGTAGTTGTCTGACGAATGATCCGGGTTGACCCTGAAGAATCTTCAACAGTTTCTCGCCTGATGAGGTGATGCGGTGAAGGTGTCTCCTTGTAGCTGGCGTTGACTTGGTCTTCTCTTATCTCTTTAATCATGACGATCCCTGGTGCCTTCTGGGACGTCGAGGGTACCAGGTACGCGATCCGTATGCAATGACAATAACAAGGCATAATAGAGGTCCAACATGTCGGCTACGTTGATGACAACATCGACACCAAGAGCGGGGGACGAAGAGAACCGTTTTCCTGCTCACTATAGTGAGGTGGACCAAATGGCAAGGTTCTCATCCACCGGTGGTTGCCGATACATCAATGTTAGTGACAGGATTACTTTATTAGCGATGTACATCATGACTTTGCACAACTCATGCCATGGCCATCGTAGGCTAGGGTTGCACCATCTTGGGGCAGTGTCATGGAGATTTTCCATTGACATCGTCTTGTCGTGGTGCCGCCAATCTTGTGTGCAGAAGTGGTGAGTGAGTGTTTGGCAAGGTGCACTCCACGAGGATTACAGAAAATCCAGTGGTCTGGGGCATAAGGGTTCTAGCGACCAAAGTTTTGAAGGGGAAAAGATCAAGTATAGCCTGGTTTTCAAAAAACTGAAAAGAGAAGAGAAGTATAGAAAGTTTTGAAAACTAGTAATAGTTTTGGAAACAGTTTCACCCTAACTAACGACCATGCTAACTAAGGCTTCCTACAGTCAGGACGGCTCTGATACTAGCTCTGTGGGGACCCCGACTCATAAGTCGAGATCACCGAATGCACGTGTATAGTGATCCCAGATATCAATGCTCACTGAACACACAGAAGCTGAATAACAAGAGTCTTACATCCATACATACCGTATTACACAAATAGGACCATTAAGGTCAAGTCTTGAATATATCATCGCAGCGGAAATCTTCAATGACAACTTGGACCCATGCCATCTGCCTTAACCCTACAGGCATTCTGACTGGGAAGCGTCCTAGCTCGCATGTTCGTCACCAAGAAATCTTCATCATAACCTGTTCTCTCATGCATGGCCAATAAAAAAACCAGTGGCAAGCCAATGAGTATTTTGAATGTAATCGCAAGCAACCCAAGTGTGATGACAGAATAACTATGCAAGGCTCTACTGCTAAATTGGCAGTTTTGCGGAAAGCTAGTTTTTCATATGCAAGTATGATCAACATATAACATGGACATGCATGTGTCTGCAACAAGAATCAGGAGGTTACAGACATCTTTATCGAGAAAGAGTAGTAATCAACTCATGCTCAAGCTCATTGCGACTTCCTCAAGAATCACATCATCAATATCACTGAACCGCTGTTGTTTTCCTCACACACACACACACACACACACACACCAGGTTTCGCAAACATTGGACGTATCCCAAGTGTGGTTACCCAACTGTCCTTGACCGTGGACATGGCTATTCGAATAGTTTTACACTCTGCAGAGGTTGCACACTTTACCCACTAGATCCGGGGAACTTCCGTGACATCCACAACCCGCGGTACCTCAAGTACCCGGGGTAAGCACCCGATCACTATCTTTCCCTAGATGACACTAATATGGAGTCCACTCGATTGGTAACAGCCCCGTGCCCCACATTTCACATCTCAAGATTTTTGGAGCCTCGCTCCCATATTCATCACATACCACAAGCACGGGGTACCAACGGTGTATCCGGTGCCCTGTAAAGACAGTCATGGCCGCCTATCCAAGCGCGACCCCGTCCCAAGAGTGACCTCATGTCACCCCTGGCACTAGTAATGCGGGCACCATGCTAGTATCGACCTAGGTAATCAATAATGCCCTTTCCCATATAAGGGTAGAGTGGTTGCGCATGTTTGGTTGGAATAACGGTCGCAACTTAAACCAATCCGTTTGAAAAACATCACACACACTTGTCTAGGTACACCACTTCGTCATCAAGTGGTTACCCATCTCACCATTTTGGTAAACAACACTTTCGTCAAGCCTCGGCACACTACTTCTTCATGAAGTAGTGCCCTAGCTCCTCATCAACTCCCAGGGGCATTAGTGGCACCCACTGGGTTATCTGCAAGTATGTCAAACCACACTTGTTTCACTCAATGCATAACCCTGACCCACTTTGCATAGCCAACTACTATAGCATTCATCTATCTACTCCCACCCACATAACCCTCATAGGAAGGTAGGGTCATTTTTGATGCAAGTTCAATAGCAAAGTAACAAAGGTAGCAACCAAAGTGGTCTCCACCTCAACATGATTCCGATGCATTGATAATAACGTGCTATGAGATATGCATAAAAAGGTTTCTTGAACATGGTCAAAGGGCTGCTAGCCTTATTCTTCCGAGTCTTCAAACCTTCTGGTCCATCTCCGAGTACTTCGTTTATTTCGTCAACTAACGATGGAAACAATCATAATAAGCAACACAACAAGGTAAAAATAAAAATGCTCTAAAAATGGGAGTTGGACTTATCTAGGATGCCTCTGGTCATATTAGAAATGACCAAAGTGTTTTCATTAGGGTATGATCAATGGATGGTTTGACACATTTCAATATGGTGGAATCAAGGGTTTTATGGATTTGAAAGAAGTGTACGGAAATATATTCTTGAATGATGAGCAAAGGCACCCATCAACAAGTCATGATTTTAGAAGCATCTAGGAGTTGGTTTCAATGGATTTGGAATTCAAATGAATTTCCTAGGATTTTGCAAAGTTGATAAATATGAAGAAATGGCTCATTATTTGGTGGGGTACAGAAAGTATTAATAAAAATGTTCCAAAACTAAGTTTGGATATGACAAGCACCTAGGAATTTGAATCACTGCATTTGGATCAAATTTGAGCCCTCTGTGATTTTCTAAAGTTCATCACAAAAAATGAAACATTGGTATTTGATAATTATCTGTGAAGGAAAAGTTCCTGGAATAATGTGCATGTTGCACCATGTGATAGAGCATGATTTATGGAGTCACTGGAAATTTGAATCACCAAATTTGGAGTTCAAATGAATTATTCATGGATTTTTGAAGTTGTCTGGAAAAGAAAAAGAAAGTGGAAAAAGGGTTATACCCTTTACTGCGCACTGGCGACAGATAGACCTTGGGCCGGCCCGGCGGCTCGGCTGAGCGGGGAGATGCGGTGACGCCGAAGACGTACTTTGGTGATCCTATTTTCGCCGCGCGGACACGGGAAGTGTCAGACCCGTCTCCACTTAAAATGTCGGGCCCGCCCTGCTGGGTCACCGACGAGCGGGCCCCACCAGCAGGCCTTCTCCTTCCTCCCGCCCGCGACAGAAGAGGCAGGGGCCTCGTCGACGGGAGGTTGCTGCTCCTTCCCCTCGGCGGCTCAGGCCACCTCCGGCCAAGCGGTGGCCACCGGAGGAGCCACTGGAAAGCATAGCATCGGGGGAGGTCGGTAGGGCTGGCAGGAGACGACCGTGGTGCGCTCGGCACTGCCTCGGCGGATGCCAATTCGGACGATGAGCATCTGGGGGGTGTGGTGCCCCGGCGGTCTGGGAGAAGTAGGGGAAAGGGTCGCCGGACCCTCGCATCTCTTCTGGTGGAGGAAAGGGAGGGAGGCGAGCTCGAGATGGCAAGAATTTTGGTGGTGGGCGGCGGCTCGGCTTCGGCCATGGCGGCGCGTTGGGGGCATGGGAGGAGCAGAGCTTTAGCCTGGGGGTGCACGGGGGCTAGGAGAAGCAAAATGAGGCGAAGGGGAGGACCCGAGCGGCCTTATGTAGGAGAGGCCGTGGTGCATAGCGGGCTGTGCGCCGGCGAGGCCGTAGCCGTCCCTGTAGGCCACGGGAGGGCTTGCCTTCGAGTCGGGGGTCCTGCTGGGCGTGGTCTACGACCAGGGAAAGAGAGAGAGAGGGAGAGGGGAACGAGCACGAGGGATGCCAGGGACACGGGCGGCAACTGGTGGACGCGGGCGGCGCTCAGGCACGCGTGACACAGGTCGCCGGAGAGAGAAGGAGGAGGGGGCCGACCATCTAGCGTGTCCCGGACGCCGAGGCGGCCTCGGGGGACACGAGGGGGGAGGCCCTAGGTGGTCGGGGCCGGTGATAGGGCGCGGCTACAGTGCGCCAGGGCACTGTAGCGCGCTCCAGAGCACCCGTTTGGCCGGCATGGCCATGCCCTCGCCGCTCTGGACGCGTCCATCATGCCCAAAGCTGTCTGGGGGGTCGAGGGGGTAGTAAACAAATGCGCTGTGACCTTGGATGCTCTGGGAAGCCACTGGAATGAGGAGGGAGGTGAGAAGGAAAGAGGTTACTGTTGTCCAAAGGAGTAAATTGGGGTTTTACCCCCTCCAATGATTGAGCTGAGGCCATGGGGAAGTTACTGGGGGTAGGAGATGATCAGAAGAAGCTGTGGTAAGAATTTGAGGTAAAGGAAAATAGTAAAAGGGGTCAATCCAATGGTTTTGGTAATTGGACAGAAGGTGTTTGATCAGGTTTTGAGAAAGAAAATGACTTCCAATTGACATGGGACTTAACAGGATCAAATGTCACATATAATTAGGGCCTTCCACCAAATTTGAGCTCATTTTGGCAAAATTGCCAATGTAACTTTGGTGAACCCTTGAAATCAACAGAAATGGTTTCACCTTGTTTGAGTTAAGCTAATCATCTCCCCTTGATGCACCACTTGGTGTAGTATCATCATTTGGGGTTATGATCATGCTCACAAAGTTTGAAGCTCCAGGTAAAATGTTGATAATGTAAAGTTGTTCAAATTTGCATTTGAACAGAAATGGTTTTGGGGCACTTAGATCAAGTTATGCTTCTCCAAAACTTGTGCCATTTGGCATAGATGCATAATTACATTATTTTAGCATGTGCACCAAGTTTGAGAGCATTTGGACAAGTTTGGCAATGTAAAGTTGCTCAAACTTCAAAATGGACAGAATTGGTTTTGAGGGGATTAGATGATGTTTCCTTGATCTTCAAGGCATGAGGCTTTGCAAGATCATCAAATATGTCACATATGACATGACAGAATTTCCCTGGAATTTTTGGAGAATATTTCCTTTGTAAATATTTCAAAAGCTTGAAATATCCAGAAAGGGTTTTGGAAGGATTTGTCCAATATTTTGAACATGACCATGTGTTGAAACTCTTATATATGGACAATATATGTCCTATGAGTTTCCCTGAATTTTGGAAAATATTTTTAAAATAGTTAAATAATTTTTCCCTATTAAAGACCATTTCTGGCCTTAAGAAAAAGCTTTTAAATAAAATATAAGAATAACTTTTAAAATTATACTTTTGTAGTTTCTGGGAGTCCTATACCTAATAGGATTCAAATATACTTTTTTAAACATTTTTCACACCCTAAATAAGGTACTTGTAGTGCAAACCTCAATTCAGGGGTTTTGGGAAAACTAATTTTATAAAATACTATTTGGCCAAAATATTTTTATAAGAAAATTCTATACTGGTCTATACACATGGCATGATCATTGGGAAAGGATTTTGGATCAAGGAGATGAAGTATAAGAGTTGGAGGATTTATTTGATTTTTAGAGCACTAGCAAACAGGAGACAAAAGTCAAATCAAGCAAACTCAAAAACACTCAAAAGTTTTTGTAAATCCACATTTTTAACATGATAATTAGCTTAAGCAATGTGACATGAAAATCAGGGTGTGACACAATCCCACAATACTCGCGAGATTCCTAAAAAAAATTTGGTGCAATTTTTGAAAGTAGAAGAGGCAAGAGTAGTCGTCAGGAGTCCTCACTAGAATGAAAAGAGATGAGGAGCAAAGAAATCCTACTCTCCGATATAAATATAGGACTCAAAATATTTTAAGTGTGTGCCTAGACTCGACCGTCAACGATTCGATCAAACAGTAGGGGCTTCTAGGTCAGAGAAGGCTCTGATACCAACTTGTAATGCCCAGGATGGGACTATATCTCCTACGTGTCGAGGCACAACTTAAAGATATAAGCCCATTCTGGAATGATCGCAAGTTCGGTATCTTTGCACATCTCATGTAAAATGGGGATGGAAAACATAAAAGATAGTTGGCTTACACTCGCCACGTAACACAAATTCATTACATATCCAAACATCATTCAAATGAACATCACAACCCATCTAAGGGTAAGATCCAAATGACAAGATACCAAACATAACATTAAACCACAGGTCTAGATCTAATCCTAGTAAAATCTCTACTGATCAACCAGATAGTTCACATAGTAACGGCTACGCTCCTCGTCGTACTCCCAGTCTAGCTCAGTGCCATCGCCTGTGTAGCTCACCATCGTACCTGCATCTAGGGTGTTGAAATAAATTTGAGCCACAGAGGACTCAGCAATCCCGTTCCCAGGTAATACGACTATCTAAGCCTTGGGTGTGGAACAAGGCTGAAGAAAGAATAAGAGGTTGCAGCAGCACTAGCACTAGCTTACGTAAAAGAGAGCGAGAAGAGAAGGTGGCTCGGTCGAGAGATGATCACGAAGTGATCCTAACTAAAGCAAGTCAAACATAACCCCACCGTGTTCATCTCCCGAATCCCTTTCGGAAAATGACAGTCACGGTACTCACGCTGGTAGTGTATTGGAACATGGTGTCAAGTTTTCTACAACCGGATATTAACAAGCTCCCATCTGCCACATAACCGCGGGCACGGCTTTCGAAAGTTCAAAACCCTGCAGGGGTGTTCCAACTTGGCCCATGACAAGCCCACGATCCGCGGAGTCGCAACTCCAAGGTGGGAAGGCCCGAGTATTCTCGAAATCCCGTGTTCAAGATAATCCGAACTAAGGTAAGGCTAATCCAGCAAATCCTCCCGGCGTGCCGACACCCTGATAGTAGCCGTGTGTATCTAGTCTCAGGCCACGACCGGATGGGTGATCCCACAGGTTTTTACCAGACCTTGAGTTCCCTCGAGGTGGCCCCGCGTAACCCCCAGTTTGGACCAACACTCATGTGGAGCACTGGCCCGGGTTGTTGATTAAGAAGAGGGTTAATTACTCCCTATGCAAGTTTTAGTTATTAGGCAAATAGTACCAATGTTGGGACTTTCTGGAAAAGACTTAGCACTTAGCGGTTTATCGAGGGGGTCCCATAACCCCAACCGTGTGAGTAACGCATAATCAAGGAACATAACACCGGTTTATACGGTTCCTAAGGCGGCATGAGTGGAACAAAACACCAAGCAAAAGGCTTAGCCTTCCACCCATTACCAATATATAGATGATTTCATTTAATAATTAATATATTGTGATATCCCAACAAGCTTCAACAAGAAGCAAGAATCTTCAATCTTCACCTGCAACTAACAATGCTATAAGAGGGGCTGAGCGAAGCCTACGTATAGCCAATCAATGGTTTGCATAGGTAGGGTGGTTAAACAGGTTCATGGTTACAATAGGAGGCTGACAGGAAAAACATGGGCATCGAGGCAAAACTATAGATCGAGACTTCTAGCAATAGGCAAAGATAGTAATGTTATCGGGGTTCGGTCATCTTTCCTGAAGAGTTGTCGGTGGGATCGTAAGAGGGGTCCTCGTCCTCAACCTCGGTAGTAACCTCGTGCTCGTACTCGTACTCGGTCTCAGCTTCCGGCTCTACACAAACACAAGAACACAAGGAAACGAATCAAACAAGATGCAATGCGCAGAAAAATTACTGGATGCATGACTGATGCACTATGGAAGCAAAACAGATGCACTATGGAAGCACAGAAAGTCTACTTAGGAAGCACAGTGTTACAGCACAACAATATGCATCAAGGAAAATGCTTCAAAACATGCTAACAATAGGATATTATGAATCTACAAGCAAAATCACACAAGTTTCATATAGGACTTGCTCAAAACGGAGCAACGGGCTAAAAGTTACACCCGAAACTATAAACAAGCACAAGCTGAAAATTACAGCCACATAGCAACTTCGGAGCAATAGATAAATAAGCTACAGCACTCAACATCATGGAAATGAGCATGGACATAAACTAGACATATCCTACAGCAAACAAATCCATTGGGGCATCCCCAAAGGAGCCATGGATCAATAGCAACAAGCTATGACATATTGAACTTGACAACGAAATCCTGACAGCAGTAATATGTTGCAACTTGGGAGCAAAAGTTAAATATGCTACAGCCACTCATATAAGCATGTGAGAGCATGAATGGATAGCCAACAACTTATACAACAAGGAATCATGAAGAGTCACCCCAAAACTATCATGGATTGTCCTAGAACTACAAGCAAACATGGCATCTGGAAATTACAGATTCTAGACTTAGTGAAATTTCACTAAGTGTTAAACAGCAGTTTCATCATGGCATCTTTGAGAGCAAGTTTAAGTCACCTCAAAGCATATCAAGACAAGTGGTAAGTACCACAGCAAAGTACACATGATGGTGAATCCAAAACATCTAAGCATGCATCAAGGGGACAAACACATCAATAACAATGAGCTCCTCTTCGAGGCATCTCGTAACAAGTTTAATGACATAACAGCCACATAGCACATTGCAAAGGAGATAAGCATGGCAAGATGAAATCTATCATGCAAGCTAAAGCAATCAACATGTAGAGCATTTCATGACAAAAACGTGGACATCTCATTTGCTTCATTTGGATAAACATGCACCAAGTTATCACATTGCAAGGATGGCATGAAAACAACTACAAACAGCAGTTTTTTAACTAGTAGCACTCTTCCCACAGATATTTAAGCATCTAGATGACCTCAAACATGCATGGCACAATGGAACAAAACGTAGTACAAGACTCCACGATCATTTTGACATATCATATGCTCAAATCGGACCATCACACAAAAAGTTATCCATGTTTTAAAACAGCACCAGACAACAGAATTCTGGGGACTTAGAGAAAATCGAGGGCTACCTCCGGGTCAACAGAAGTCAACGCGGGCTCGGATCTGCGGATCGGGCCAAAGGACTCGCGGATTGGGCCGGATCCGCGCGGCCTGGAGCGGATCGGGCGAGCGGCGCTACCGGGCTGACGCGGAGCGGATCGGGGCCCGCTGGGCGGCTCGGCCCGCTAGGGCGCAGGCAGTCGAAGGGGATCTGGATCGAGCCTGGCGGCGGCGCCTCGAGCGCTGGCTGCATGCTGGGCCGGCTCGCTCGGGGTGGAGCGGTGGAGGCCCGGCTGGCCTAGGGTTCGGCCCGATAGGCCGGATCTGGCGCAGGAGGGGCGGTGGCGATTGGATCGGGGAGCCTCCTGCTCCCCTCGATCCGGGCGGCGGCGCGGCTTCGAGCCGATGGAGCGGCGGGGCTCCTTGCGGGCAGCGCCGGCGGGAAGAGAGGCGGGGACCGGCGGGAGGTGGCGGATGCGGTGGCCCCGGCCGGTGAGGTGGCGGCGCCGGCCGGCGAGGCCCCCGGTGGAGGACGACCGGAGCGCGGCGGCGGCGAAGATTCCGGCGGCCGTGAAGGGTGGCGCGGCTCCGACGAGCTCCTCCGGCGAGCTCTGGCCGGAGTGGTGGAAGATGGCTGGAGGAAGGGGATGAGGTCTAGGGTTTTTTTATTTAGGGCAAAAATTGGGGAAGATGGACAAATATATAGGCACAAGGAGCTAGGGTTGTCCAAATGAGGTGTGGTTTTCGGCCACACGGTCAGAATTGGATGGCCTAGATGAAGGGAGGGGTTTGGGTTGGTTTGGTGGGCTGTTGGAGGGGTGTCTTGGGCCTCAAAGAGGGGGTACTTTGAGCCCACGAGAATAACTGTTGGGGCACCAAACGAACTCCAAACGCGACGAGATTTGACAGGCGGGTTACACACACCAAAACAACAACACACGACAAGTTTCACGCCAAACCGGAAACGTTACACGGCCAAACACCAAAGTAGGCCTCCGGGATACCACAGACACGTGAGAGGGCTTCGGAACTCGAAACGGACAATGGAAAGGAACGCGTGGGACCGGATGCAAACGACAACACAAATGCAATGCAATGCACATGACTATATGATATGGATGAATGCCACACAGGCGACACGACAAAACTACGAAAACCCAAAAGTCGAAGAACCCGGAATGGAAATGATGAAGCCAGAGATATTATATATTGCCCAAAAGGGAAAGTATTACATCCGGGGCATTACAATCTAGCCTAGTGAGGCTGCCCCAGGGGAGGTTTTGCGTCGTCCGCCTCGCGAGGGTCTTGAGTGGTTGCTCATGAGGTTGGGCCGTACCAGGCCGCTGGACGAGCCACGCTCTGGGCCGCAGGCAAGCAAGTCTGGGTACCCCCATTTCTAGGATGCCGACAATGTCGCCATCGACTTCACCAATTGTGTGGAGGTGGAGCCAGTGCGCACTATCCCCGCCAGCTCGGCGGTCAAGTTCATCAAAGCCCTCGTGAGCCGGTTCGGGGTCCCTAATCACATCATCACCGGTAACGGCTTGCAGTTCACTAGCAATCTCTTCAAAACATACTGTGCTAATCTTGGAACGCAGATATGCTACGCCTTAGTGGCACACCCCAAAAGCAACGGTAAAGCTGAGCGCGCAAACGTGGAAGTCTTGAGAGGCCTCAAGACGAGGACCTTCAAGAAGAACCTCGAGGCATGCGGCAGGGGCTGGCACGATGAGCTCCAGTCTGTGTTGTGGTCCATCCGCACCACCGCAACCAAGCCAACGGGCGAGACCCCGTTCTTCCTCATCTACGGAGCCAAAGCGGTTCTCCCTCACAAGGTCACACATTGCTCCGCACGGGTCTTGGCGTTCGACGAAGCACGCTAGGACGCCATGCATGGGATGGATCTCGTGCTGGTGGAGGAACGCCGCCGCCAAGCCTTGCTCCGAGCGGCAAGGTACCAGCAGGTGCTGTGGTGGTACCACGGTCGCAGCATCCGCTCCAGGACGCTCGAGGTGGACGATCTTGTCCTGAGGTGGGTGCTCTCAATGGAAGGGCTAAATAATCTCTCACCCATGTGGGAGGGACCGTTTAGGATTGCCCACGTCTCCAGGCCTGGTGCCGTGCGCCTAGAGACGGGGGACGGCAGCAACATCAAGAATGCCTGGAACATCCAGCACCTCCAGAAGTTCTACCTATGAAGCAAGGCCCAGTGCATGTGAAGGTCTTCGCTCATGACACTCTCACGTAATAATGAGTGGGGCTGTAGACACCACGGAGTCTCCGGAGTGCCACCCTCGGGCCTCGAGGGCTCCCTCCCACGTCCTAGTGGCAGCACTTAGCTCCGCACTGGTGAGAAAGCTAGACTAGGTGCCGGATGCGCCTCATTTGCTCTTTGAATCTGGTTGCGATCTTTTAATGAATTTCGAGTTCTGGTGTTTCTCGATTGCTTAGTTGAGTTTTCCCTCTTCTAATTTGCTCGACTCTTTTTCTTGTGTTAGGAAGGACGGCAGTTGCTTGACGCTCTCCCTCGCACGCCTCGCGTGGGGGCTAGGCAGGTGTCTCTGTGTCCGCGCACTGGGGTAGCCCACGCTGCGGGCATACCTCGCCAAAGCCCTGTTGCCCTGGAGATTCGGCTTCCCTGATCTTCACGAGGCGGCCTCGAATGAGCTCGTGATTGGCACCCCCTGCTAGTGTCCGTGCACCCCGGGTACCATGACGCGGTGCCTTAAGCCATGATTAGCCCACGCCTGAGGGCTCGCGCAAGGAGGAATAGGGGACTCGGCGGATTCCCTACCAAATTTTGCAGCTTTATGATGCCTCCCAAGGCTAGCGGCTCCCGAGTCGACAGCATGGAGGCCTCCCCAGATACCAGAAGGCGCATCCTCACGAGTCAAGAGGCCAGCCTCCAGCGTGTCAAGCTAAGTTATCCCCCTACACTCATGAGGAGCATGAATATCATAACATACCACAAGAGCAATAAACATAGCATAGCAGCATAAGCATCACAATTCATTACATGCCCCAGGGGGCTATCTACCTTTTTCAAAATGCAGGAAGAAAGGAAAGGCTAAACAAAAGCAGGCCGCATAGCCGCATCAGCTCGTGATACCCGGCTCCCAGGGTCCCCCGAACTCAGCTCAGTTTGAGCCCTCCTCGCGCTTCACCGCCACGTGGCGATGGGATGACCCGTCGCCTTCCTCGAAGCGAGCCCGTCGGCGAGGTGCTTGGTCGTAGTCGCCACTGCTGGTGCTCTTTCTGGCAGAGGAGCCACCACCGCTGGATGAGCCACGGCCGTCGCCAAGGGAAAGTGCACCCTCAGCTTCGTCACGACCGTCGCCAAGGCCGACCCCGTCATCGCTGCTGCTGTCTTCACGGTAGCACCCTGCGCGGTGGCCACCTCCCCCCAAACACCCTCACGAATAGGGTCGCGGTGCCGTCGTACTTGAAGTGGAGGGTGCATCGCCTGCCCAACCGCACGTGCGACGCGAACGTCTTCCAGCCGCGGGCCAGGGCCATGTTGCCCGTAGTAGAGACCTCCACCGCGACCCACGAGGCCTTGCTGCAGCAACCATCGGCCTTCAACTAGAGGCCGTTAAGACCCCCGGTTAGAAGCTCGCAGGCGAAGGAGCGCGACAGCTGGAGCCAGGCACTGGCCGGACTCTCCGACCACACGACGAACTCTGGGACCACCTCCGCCGAATGGAAGCGCGGCCAGGGAGGCCGGGCAACCACGGCGCACCTTTCCGCAGCAGGGGGCCTGCCGCGACAAGGGCGACCTCTGCCGCGAGAAGAGGTGCCGTCACAGCCGCCTAGGACGGTGTCGGCCCTAGAAGGAGTGCGTCCACGACCCCGAAGCACCATTGTAGGGGTAGCGACATGCGTACGAGGGCAGCTCTGCCCTCTCTTGTGTGGCGGCAAGTCAGATCCCTCCTGGCGAGCTTTCCCCTTCTCTGCGGTGGATAACCTCTTCGTTCGCGCCATGGAGGCTGCAGAGAAAAGGCCAAGTAGGGAGGAAAAAAGGGGCAGGAGGCAAGAAGAAGGAGATGAGCAACGGGGGCTTCGCCCTATCCTCATTTATAGCGAGGAGGAGGCCAACCGCCGGCCTCCATGATCGCATGTAATGATGGTTTTTCTATCCATGCAGCAAGGTCTCATCAAGTCGGGCAGTTGCCGAAGCAGCGTGGGGAAGCGGAGATACCCACGTCCAATCTGTCACCACGCGTCGGCCAAGGCCGCATGCGATTGGGGCCCGTAGCGCTTCGCACTTGCCCCTTGGCATTGCCTCGATGCCAAGTTCAAACACGCCTTGGGCCCGAGGGCTAGGGATGGCAACTGGGCCCCATACCCACCAAACCCATGGGGATTTCATCTATTAGGGGGTGGGGATGGGCGAAAAACATCCCCATGGGGATATTTACCAAACAAATTTATTCCCCATAGGGTACAATGGGGATGGGGACGATTTCCTATTCCCCAGACCCAATACCCATCGGGGACCCTGTTAGTAACTGTGACACTGCGGTCAACCTTAAAATATTCACAAACAAACTTGCGAAAACAAAAAAAGATCTGGAAAATAACCTTAAACCTATGTCACGTCCTCATCTCAGCTGCCACCATGACCAAGAAGTTAGTACGACTTAGATATGCATTAGCAGGACAAGGACAACACCATTTATTTATGTCGATTATAGGGTGTCATATTATGTATATGAGTATTTGTTTATGGGGATGGGGACCCTAATGGGGCCCCGTTCCCCAGTGGGTCATGGGTATGGGGAAATTTCATCCCCAGTCATGTAAACAGGGATGGGGATGGGATGATAGGGAATAGATGGGGATGGGGATGTTGTAGGTATCCCCATAGGGGATTGGCCCCATTGCCATCCCTACCGAGGGCTACTGTCAGCGTCCTGGGAATGGGGGTACCCAGACCTGCCTGCCTGCAGCCTGTGGTGTGGCTCCATCGATTGCCTGGTACGGCCCAACTTCAGCAACCACAGCTCAAGACCCTCGCGAGGCGAATACGGCAAGACCTCCCTGGAGGCAGCCTCACTAGGCTAGCTCCCGAGGAGCGGGGATATCTACGCAAGGTGCACCTCGCGAGGTTCACATGACATGAGCCATGACGACCAAGGCCAGGTAGGCGCCAGCGGGCGCACTATACCATTTTCCCCTTTGGTGCTAAGGGGAGCAAGCGCAGGCGCGGACTCCCGAGGAATCAAGCAAAGTTTCCATATCGTTTCAAAAATACCAAGGACCGTCAGGACAATAGAATGGAGGTCTTCGTGGAGCCCGGTGATGCATCACCACCAGAGCCTTTGGCAGGCGAAGACCGCTTTTGTCAGGATAACTTGTACTAGTTGTTCCCCTTCAAATTTGGCCATTGTGGGATCCCTTCCCGCCGATATTTGGGAAGAGGACCAAGGCCACTATAAATAGGACTTAGCCACAACCATAGGGGGGCATCTCATCTTGAGCTAATCCGACCATAGAAGGGATCGAATACGTTCCACCCTGACCATACCACAACCTCATCCGAGCCCAAGAACACCTTTCCTCTGGAGGCTGTTCACCCATTGTACTAGTTCATCCTCAGCCCCACGAGGCAACCCAACACACACACTCGAGTAGGGTATTACACCACAAGGTGGCCCAAACCAGTATAACCCTCAGTGTCCCTCGTTCATTGATTTCGTCGAGCTTGGCCATGGAATCGCAGGGCGAGTGCGCTTGGGAGAGAGTGTACTTCATGTGCACCCTAGAGTTCGAACCTCTCAAGGGTTTGCGGAACCCAAAATCCAACAAAACCAGGGTACACAGACTGGCCAACCCGCGGCCCGTGACGTGGCTCTTTCTCAGGCCTGGTACAACCCATCTTCAGCATCAACACTCAAGACCCTCGCGAGGGGCCAAGCCTCGCGAGGCGAACGACGCCAAGACCTCTAGAAGGGGCAGCCTCGTCTGGCTAGCTCCTGAGGAGCGGAGAACTCTATGCAACCGCACCTCCCGAGGTTTGCATGACGCAAGCCATGACGACCAAGGAGAGGCGGGAGCTAGTGGGCGCAGTACAGCAGTTTCTTCTTTGGAGCTAGGGAAGCAGGCTGAGGCGCAGAGTCCCGAGGAATCTGCCAAAGGTTTCCATTTCCATGCAACAAGACCAAGATCACCACGACAGCAGAACGTAGGTCATCGCCAAGCCCACTGTGGCGTCAGGATCAGAGGCTTGGCAGGCGAAGACCACCATTAGTCAGGATAAGATGTACTAGTTGTCTCCCTTCAAAATTGGCCGTTGTGGGATCCCCTCCCGCCAACATTTCGGGGGAAGAGGACCAAGGCCACTATATAAGTAAGTTAGACACCACCCAGCAAGGGGACAGATCATCCAGACCTTCCTCTCCACCACAAACCAAGAACACTCCTCCGAAGGTTGTTCACCCACTGTACTAGTTCATCCTCAGACCATGTTGAGGCTAATCCACCACACTACTGGTGTAGGGCCACTACCGCAAGGTGGCCTGAACCAGGATAAACTGCCTCGTGTCTCTTTTACTTTCCAGTTCATCGAGCTAGTTCGTGGGACAACGAGTAAGGAAATAGGAGGAGTTGTGTTCTTCCAACGCACCCTAGTGTTCAAACCAAGAAGTGTTTTATGGAGCCCTGAATCCGACATTTGGCGTGCCAGGTAGGGGTGCGTCGAAGCTTCTCTTTATCCGTTTGATTCATCATCATCTCGCCGCCCCATGGCCGATGCTCGTCGTGTCCATGTTGAGCGCCGGGCTACTCTCGCCACTTGTGTGGCCCAGACGGCACCTCCAGACGACAGCATCCCCTGTCGTTCTCCATCACCGGCAGCAGACGCTGCCACTGGCCCCGCTGCCGGCGCGCAGTAAGATTCATCGCTCCCGCTCTCCGCGCGGCGCGACGACCGCACTACAACCCCGTCACTGACTCCAGCGGCTGCTTCCTCCTCCCACGCTCGTCATGGACCAGTGAACTCGCAGGCTGCGCTTCTCATGGTGCGTGAGCTCCTGCGCTACCGCCCGGTTGACGAGCTCTAGGAAGATTGGCTGGACTACATCGCCTAGCTCGTTAGCGCCGCGGAGAGGCTACAATGTCATCTCGTTCGCTGCCTCCTCCACAACCTCAGGCGGGCGACGTGGGCCGTGGCGGACACCCTCCACTTCTCCAGAGAGACATCATCCCCGAGCCAAGGCGCGAGGCCCCCAGTGTGACCAGCCACGCAGGGTGGCCGCGTGTGATGAAGAAAGCTGCCAACTGGTGCAGCGGCCCCAAGGCGAGTAGTGTGTGCTTCTGGCTCCGCTTCGTCAAGGTCACGCGCCGCCTCATGCGGTGGCACGTGAATCCACAGACTAGGCTCCACCTTAGCAGCATGAACCAGTAAGCACGTTGGGCTGCCGAGTGTTCACCCCGGAGCTCCGCCGTGTCATCTGGCCCGGCAAGTTCAAGCCGGATCTACCCCCGCGCTATGATGGAACACCTGACCTTGTAGAGTTCCTGCAGCTCTACGAGCTGAGCATTGAAGCGGCCAGTGGCGACGAGAAGGTCATGGCAAATTGTTTCCCCATGGCTATCAAATACGACGCTCGTTCATGGCTCCTGAACCTCCCGAAGGAGTCGATCTCTTCCTGGGGTGAGCTGCGCGAACGCTTCATTTCCAACTTCAAAGGGACTTGTGACTGTGCACTGGCGGTGGGCGACCTGCGGTGTATCAAGCAGCAGCGAGGAGAGAACCTGCGCAAGTACATACATCATTTCACCAATGTTAGGATCAAGATCCCCAAGTTATCCGATGAGGCCATCATCTCGGCATTCATTGATGGCGTCCGAGACCTCAGGATGAAGGAGGAGCTCACCAGTCAGGAGGAGCTATGCTCAGCTCTAGAGATGTTCAACCTAGCGATCAAGTGCACAAAGGCGGAAGAGGGTCGCCTCTCGCTCATCAAGCTTCCCGAGGTTGATCCAGAGGACAAGAAGGCCAAGACCAAGGAAGCCTAGCGCAAGGGACATCAATACTTGCGGCTGAGCTTGAGATGAAATGTGGGTGTGATTACCCAGATTCCTCTAAGGGCAGCTGCCCGCTCCGCGTTTTCCATAACGTGCACGTCCACAACACCAACGACTGTCAATAACTCAGGGCCATCCATGATGGATGCCTCGAATGCCGCCTGAGCACGGCAATCGAGGCTACAGTCACGGAGGTGGCCATGAAGGAGGACGCTGGAAGAATCGTGACTCTCGCCCAGGCTGGTGTGAGCGGCCTCATGAGGACCACTAGCAGGGCCAGCCTCGTGAGGGTCATTGGCGGGACCAGCCACATGAGGATCACTGGAGGGACCAGCCTCGTGATGATTGCCCACGAGACAATGCAGCCCTTCCTCCGCTGCCACCACCGCCCAGAAGGAATGACGACCGCCACCAAGATGAAGGGGTTGGGGGCTTTCAGGAGCCGCGCGCCGTGGCATGCATCCTGGGAGGCGCTCAGGCCCCGACGTCTCATCGCGTCTTCAAGCAGTTTGCTCGAGAGGTGAACGCAGTCCTCCCCAAGCTCGAGATAACGCATCTGCTCGGATGGTACATGTGTGCCATCACCTTCGACTCTGCTGACCAGCTCAAGTGTGCGGCTGTGGCTGGCGCCCTCCCTCTGCTCTGCTCACCAACCATAAGAAACATGCTCGTCACCAAGACCCTCATCGACGGTGGAGTAGGGCTCAACGTCCTCTCCGTCAAGACCTTTGACACGCTCCAAGTACCATACGACCAGCTCCAGCCCACCAAATCTTTATCCAGAGTGACCGACGGCTCTACAACACCAACAGGGCAGGTCCGCCTCCCTGTCACCTTAGGTGACCGCAAGAACTACCGCATGGAGCTCATCGACTTCGACGTCGCCCACATCGGGCTCCCGTACAACGCCATCCTCGGCTACCTAGCCTTGGCCAAGTTTATGGCGGCGACTCACAACAGCTACAATGTCCTCAAGATGCCGGGAAGCGGCGTTATCATCGCAGTTTCCTGCAATGAAGGATGCGGTGTGCGCTCTCGAACGCGCCTACCAAGCCGCAGCTGTTGAGAACTCAGATGTCGTGGGCTTTGCCTACCCACCTGAGGCCATACCGAAGAAGAAGAAGCAGCTGCTCACCCTGGGGCCTAACAAGGAAGCAACACCCGATGGTCGTGCCTCAGGATCCGCGGCCATGAACGGGGCACCTTCCTCCCTCGCATAGGAAGGCGCGCCCATCACCCCTCTTAGGCTTGGCCTAGGAGCTCTCCTCTGGAGGGCCTCTGATCTAGCCAACGCCACGAGGGAGGCGCTCGGGCACGATCTGGAGGCGTGCTTTAGCGCACGTTTCTGTGAAGAGGGCACAAGGCGTGAGGCGCCGGGTGCTCAGGAGTTCATCACCCAGATCATCAAAGACCTGCAGGTACCAAGGGCCATGTGAGGCGAATGTCGCCCCACACCATCGAGTGTAGCTTCCGCCCCAAGCTCGGGAGGCAAGCTGCACGTATGCGTCTACATTACAGGGCTCAACAGAGACGTGTCTCAGGAGCTCTACTGGCCGTCCTAGGTGGGCCGGTGCGAGGCCCGCCCTAACAGCTATGTTCGCATGCCTTACGGCTTGCCGAACTGCGCTGGCCTGCACCAGCGCCACATGTGGGATGTTCTGGCGGCTAACGAGGCCAGACATCAGGAGATTCTAGCAGTGGAGGCGCTGGTCCTCCGCGAGCTACTTGAACCCCAGGAGCCTCAAGAGATCTCGGAGCCAGGCGACTCATGTGGAGCAACTTCTGCAGTACGCATCTTTAGCTACTCCAACACTCCTCGCGCAACGGGATCCAGGTGACATTTTCCATTTTGTTCAGTTGGGAGCGCCCCTCAGCCCGCATCATCCCCAAGCCGTGTGGGTCTGTCCCTATGTCATGTATCGTTTATGCATCTATCGGAACTTGCCTTACACTTGCCTGAGTTATCCTGTGGTTATAACTTGTGCCCCGACACCCCTCGCGCCCCCCACTCGCTACTGACCTCCCAGTTGCACATTCCAAGGAACTATTGGCACGGTGCTTGTGCTCGGGTCCGTCCCTGCATCGCCAAAAAACCTGAGAAACTGAGCTCTGGCTCGCGGTCAACCCCGCGCACACCACCTCGCCAGGTCCTCAGTGCCTTAGCATTCTACGAGAAGATCAATGATATCATGGCAAGCGCTGACGCGTGATGAGACCTCTTTCTTAGTCTGATTCGTAGGAACCTCCAAGCTGGACTAGGAGTGGCCTCGCATGCCACTCCCCCCGATATGACCAGCTTGCACGCTAAAGGGGGTGCTCCCGAGCATCGCATATCAGGAGCTCCTACTGTATCTCGAGCCCTCACCCCCTGGCCTTGACCACGGCATCATGGCCTGGCATACCAGTGGCGGCTGAGCTTCGCTCGAGGGCTAGGACCCAAGGGCGTAGAGCACGCATGTGAGCTAAAGGGGGAGATACCAGCATGGGCCCTGCCTGGGGGCGCTGTAGCAAGGGCACAGACAACCCCCCTCCACGAGGATCCAAAGCAAGATAAGTCACCCTAGCGCATCGGCTAAGACCTCATGACCAGTTGTTTTTCTTTTTCCTCTCGCGGTCCCGCTCGGGCAACGTCGTTTTCCTTTTTCGGCCTCTAGGGAGCCGCTTGTGCGCTAAAGGGGACCTCTCGAGCATCGCACCTCGGGGGCTCTTACCAGACCTCGGGCCACTCACCTCCTGGCCTTGACCATGGCATCGCGACCTAGCATACCAGCGACGGCTGAAGCCTGCCTGGGGACTGGGTCCTATCAGCATAGAGCATCAAGCTATCTCGAGAATGAAAAACGGGATGGTGCCTAAGAAAGTTATGCAATCACAACATTAAACGAAAAGTGAATACATTAAAGGAAAAGCATTTTGATTTTCACACTCCCCCACGAGGCTTGACATTACTCTGCGTAGGGAACAAAAGAAGGAACCCGGGAAGAGCATGATCGGGGACATCACCTGTGGCATCGGGCAGATGCTAGCACCCTGTTGCGGGCGCGGCGAGATCTCGGTGGCTCGTAGTTGTCATCATCGCTGGTCTCAGGATCATCACTGGACTCTGGCGAGTCGCTGCTGGTAGAGGAGCCGCTGACAAGGCCAAGGGCAGGTTCAGTGCCCGCGGTCGTGCCACGCGGGCCGCTCTTTCTAGGGTAGCACTCCAATCATTGGTCGTCCTCACCGAAGACCTTGGAGAATACAGTGGAGGCTCCGTCGTACTCGAAGTGGATGACAGAGGCTCCTTCAGGATGGCAAGCGCGGGCGATCTCGCCCCATCCTCGAGTCATGAAGACGCTGGCTGGCAGGACGACCTCGACCTTCGCCTTGGTAGCCTGGCTGCAGCACCCAGCGTGCTGCAACCACAACTCAGTAGGACCCCTTGGCGACATCAGCTCCATGAAGAACCTCGGGAGCCATATCCAAGAAGGCGGTGGCATCGCTGTCCACACCACAAACTCCCGAGAAGTACCCTCGGCATGGGCACCGCTACAGACTAGCCGCTCGGCCATGGCTGGTCTTCTGCGGTCACCTCCAAGGCGAAGACGGGTGTCACCCTCTCGCCCTTGGCCTTGCGCATACAAGGGGATCGAGAAGCCAGGTGGCGGCCGTTCCAGCCAAGGCCACGTCGCTTCAAATCCTCCGGAGGAGTCACTAGAGCGGCCAGGCCTCTTCTTCGGCGGGAGTGGCCCAGGCCCGTCCTTAGGAGCCTTGCCCTTCTCTGCCGCAGAGAACCTCCGTATCGGTGCCATGAACACTATGGCAAGGCGGTGAAGCGAAAATAAGCAAGCATCAAGGAGACGGATATGAGCGGAGGGGACAATGCCCCTACCCATTTATAGCAAGAGGGAGGCAAACCGTCAGCCTCCACGATCACAAGTAATGATGACCTTTTTTCTGCATGTAGCAGGCTCCAGTCAAGTAGAACGGTTGCTGAGGCTGTGTGGGGAAGTGGAGATGCCCATGTCCAATCCAGGCGCCACGAGTCGACCAGGTCACTAGGCGATTGGGGCCCGTGGCGCTTCGCCAAGCCAAGTCCGAGCGCGCCTTGGGTTCGGGGGCTACTTTCGGCGTTCTGGAAACCAGGGTAGATGGACTTGCCTGCCTGCAGCCCGTGACATGGCTCCTTCTCAGGCCTCGTACGGCCCATCTTCAGCATAGACACTCAAGACCCTCACGAGTAGCCAAGCCTCATGAGGCAAATGATGCCAAGACCTCTGGATGGGGCAGCCTCGTCTGGCTGGCTCCTGAGGAGTAGAGATCTCTATGCAACCCCCACCTCGTGAGGTTTGCATGACGCAAGCCATGACGACCAAGGCCAGGCGAGCGCGAGCGGGCGCAGTACAACAGTTTCCTCTTTGGTGCTAAGGAAGCAAGCTTAGGCGCGGAGTTCCGAGGAATCTGCCAAAGGTTTCCATTTCCATGCAACAAGACCAAGATCACGAGGATGGCAGAACTGAGGTCATCGTTGAGCCCACCGTGGCGTTAGGATCAGAGGCTTTGCAGGCGAAGACCACCTTTAGTCAGGATAAGATATACTAGTTGTATCCCTTAAAAATTGTACATTGTGGGATCCACTCTCGCCTACATTTTGGGGGAAGAGGACCAAGGCCACTATATAAGTAGGTTAGCCACCACCCAGCAAGGGGACGGATCATTCAGACCTTCCTCTCCACCACAAACCAAGAACACTCCTCCGGAGGTAGTTCTCCCACTATACTAGTTCATCCTCAGCCCATCTCGAGGCTAATCCACCACACTGCTGGAGTAGGGACACTCACTGCTAGGTGGCCTGAACCGAGATAAACTGCCTCGTATCTCTTTTACTTTCCAGTTCATCGAGCTAGTTCATGGGACGATGAGTAGGCAGATAGGAGGAGTTGATTTCTTCGCATGCAACCCAGTGCTCGAACCTAGAATGGTTTTGTGCAGCCCTGAATCCGACACACACACAAGTAGGACCCGTTGAATTATTTATACGCTCGTGACAGCTTTTAATTAGGTTCCAATGTACTCTAAATTTTTCTTAAGTTATTAATTGAGCTCACTGACTTCAAAAAGTTGTACAAAAGCCTTGTTTGGGCCTTTTCGGGCATCGTTCAATGTGGACTGAGTAGCCGTGTAAAGTTGTACTATACTACACAAGCCTTTTTTGTTGAACGTCATCAATGCAACTTGGCCAACAGTTGTACACAAGATCATAAAATAATCATAGCCTATCCTCTGTTTCTTTTAATAAAATGCACAACCCAGTTCGTTTCTTATATAGTAAGATTACCAAGCCCAACTTAATTTTTAATAATATTCGTATCTCAATATTATTTTTATACAAAATGCTCAGTCCAGACCATTATTGTTTTTTCACTCATCCCAAAAAAAATGGGTCCATTTCTACTAATATCAAATGGCTTGTAAATTATCAGAAATGATAAATGCGTTGCATGTATGCAATATTATTTTTCACCCAGCTCAGTAAATAGGTGTATTCGAATAAATAATCAAATGCATTGTAAATAATATATTTTATAATTTTATTTGTATTTCTTTATTGTATTATACCTTTATATATATAATATAGTGTTACTATTCATCACCCAGGATGCAGAATAAGTTATTCTTCACCCGAGTAATTTTACGATTGTATCATAAATAAATTACGTTTGAAATACAAAAAAAATACATTCATATTGATTCACTACATAAAATTTGACATAAGAAAACAAAAATATAGGTCATAAGATAAGAAAAAAATGCATTTTATGTATATTTTACACTATGTTTCACGTTTGTAATTTTACGTAACATAAAATATTTTTTACGGCGACTATATATTTTCTTACGATCTATTTTTACCTATAAAATAAGACAAAATTTACGGAATGTAAAATTACGGTGCATTGCTGCTAAAATAGAGAGGGGCTGAAGAATAACTATTCCTCACCCAGGGGGACGAATAGTCAATCCCTATATATATAATATATTCTAGAGATATAGAATATACAATAGAAGAAACTCGATTTCTCAAAAATACGCTATTATTATTTTTACCCAGCCTAGGAAATAGATTATTTTTTGAGTGAAAGCCCCGGAAATAGATGTATTAGCAAACAAAATGAAATGGGTTGTAAAACCTAATAAATGGGCTGCATTCCGCCACATCTTTCGAAGCTGACTTTGTTGGCCCACTAGACGAAGCATGCGCAAGATGTTGTCCATTTAGTGAACAAAACGATTTAATGCTCTAAAACAAAAGGTCAACAAATTATTATGACATCTGTAGTCATTGGATTGACATCCAACGGCGACCCTACATCTTCAATCTCTGATCTAGTTACCCTTGCTCCAGCCGCAAAAACCATCGCTGGCTGGAGTGCCTGCATCTGCCTCCCGTGGCCGGATGTGCAGCCGCACAGACCTCGCCGTGCCACCCTACTCCTAGTGTGGCCAGGTCATACCTGTACTCATCCACACCTTCTGTTATTCTCCAGCGAAGGCAGCCGAACCAGTACCTCGTACTCCCCTTCGCCAGGGACTCCAGGGCCCCTTGTTCCACGACTCCAGATCGTTCCCATCTTAGGCCCCGCCATCGTCCATCGCCTTGGTGCTCTCGACGCGGCATGATCAACGTGGTCAAGGAACGACTACCATCGGAAGAGGACTGTACGTCGAGAGGCTGACAGCTAGGTCCACGGCCGTAGCGAGGAAGTGCCTTCTTATTACACGCAAAATAACGATTCCTCCACCTGACAGCGGGACCTACTGAAAGGGCCTCGAAAAAAAAATGTTTCCCCCTGACAGCTGGGACCCACCAGCTACATCTTCGGACGCAAGGATGTGCGTCCATATTACGGGCAAAAACATGATGCTTCCCCCTGACAGCTGGGAGCGACCAGCTACATCTTCGCACGCAAGGAAGTTCCTCCTTATCCTCCCTAACAGCTGGGACCCACTGGGTCAAATCGTACGTAGGGTTGTCTATCTGGTCACGAACATGTACGTACATACTGGTCAATCGGTCTCTCTGCAGCGATGAACCATCGCCGTGTAGGGAAATGCACGTGTTGTAGTAGAGGTGCGGATGTAGCATGTCACGCAGTCCCGTCTATATATATCGTGTACACGTACGTACAGCCACACTGCAAGAAAGTAAATATGACTACGTACGTACATAAGTGTGGGGTCTCGAACGTGTACTTGCAGTGTATGGCCAGGGCTCGTGTACATGGAAGAGGCAATGGATGGTAGCGACGTTGTCCTGTTCATCGGCAACTAGCCTGCTGGGTCAAAATAGAGGAAACAACATCGTCTTCATCGAGAGCCAAGTGACTGGGTCGCAACGCGTCCTGTTTACCGGGAGCCATGTGACTGGGTCGAAACACATCATGTTCATCTGGAGCCAACCGGCTTGTACAGAAAAGCTGGAACGGGTGTCGATGTCAAAATCGCCGGATCTCGGGTAGGGGGTCCCAAACTATGCGTCTAAGGATCGACGATAACAGGAGACTCGGGACATGATGTTTACCCGGGTTCAGGCCCTCTCAATCGAGGTAATACCCTACTTCCTGCTTGATTGATCTTGATGGATATAGGGTTATAAAAGTTGATCTACCTCTAGATCGTAATGGCTAAACCCTAGAAGTCTAGCCTACGATGTTTTGATTCTGTCCCTATGGAGTAAACCCTCCGGTTTATATATGCACCGGAGGGACCAAGTGTTGTACATGATCATCTTGCAGAGGAAGGAAAATATCACACACGGACTCTAAACTTGCTATTTTATAAATATGGGAGTCCTATCCATATACGGGGGATAGTCTTTAGCGATAATCTTCACGGCCTACCATTCTAGCCCATAACGAGTAATCCGGCCACCCGAGGACCCCTTAATCCAGGACTCCGTCAGTAGCCCCTAAACCAGTCTTCAATGACGATGATTTCGGCTCAGGTACTGTCTTCGGCATTGCAAAGAAGGTTCCTCCTTCCAAACAGACCGAAGTATTATTCCCTGCACAAGGGAAGTATATCCGGCTCTGCAGGATTAGTACAACCCTTATCCTTGAAGGCTAGGTATCAAAAAACGGACACAATGTCTTTACTGACAAATTTTCAGTGAAGCGTCATGTTTGACCCTTTAACATTTCAAACCGTTTTCTTGGCCCCAGTTTCGCGTTTTGAGGCATAGCCCCATTAGCACGTCTTGTCGAAGCAGAGAACACGCCTGCTTATCTCGGGATCTTTATCAATATGACGTGGGTAACCCAGCCATGCCTTACACACGATTGTGTTGGGAACCGGAAAGGTTTATAGCTAGAGTGGGGGGACATTTGGCATTCACCACCTATAAAAGGTTACAGATCCTTCCCCTTTCACCCCACACTCTCCTCAAGCCCTAGCTTCCCAATCTCGTCAGCCCCAGTGCTTACAGCTCCAGCGCCTACAACTCTGCCCTCCTCCACTACTGCCTCCCTCCTTGAGTCGGGTGAGCGGGTGGTTTTCATCCCTCAGTTTATTCGGGGGCTAAGGTTTCCTCTTCACCCCTTTGTCCGGGGCCTCCTAATTTTCTACGGGCTGTACTTCCACGATCTGTCCCCGAACTCTATCCTCCACATATCAGCTTTTATAGTAGTATGTGAGGCATTCCTCGGCGCCCCCCACAGTTCGGACTATGGCTCAAAAACTTCAATCTGAAGCCGAAGGTGGTCGACGGGCAATATGTGGATTGCGGGGGAGCCATGGTGAGTAAGCTCCCGAACGACACTTGGCCCAAAGGGGCTTTTGTGGAGACAAACAAGATCTGGCAGCAGGAGTCGTTCTATATCACCGAACCCTGCGATGCCAAGTGGGCGGCGTAGCCCACGTTCAGATCGGGACCCCTAGAGAGGCTAGCCTCATGGACCTCCAAGAGCCTAGATTGGGGGTCTCAAACGGAAGTGTGGACCCTCCAAAACCGCATTTCCATCATGATGGTGAAGGGCACCCTCCTCACTATCATGATTCAGGTGATGCTCTTCCACCGCATTCTCCCCTACCAACGCCGGGACTCCCACCTATGGGAGTTCAATCCGGCACAGCCCCGGACCCTGAAGCGCATCTTCGGCACCACGCACGAAGACATCTGGAAGCAGCTCTTCAATGCTCAAAAGGGGTGGCCGGAGGAGACCGAGGACAAGGGCTTCAGCAGCGTGTTCTCGCCCTCAGAGGTAATCAAAATTCTGTCGAATACACCCACTGTTGATATTTCAATTATAACATGAGTTAGAATTTTTACGTTCCATTCGAGCCTGGACGAAGAAATAGGAGCTGATCAAGTGTCCGGCTCCGCTGCCTGAAGACCAAACACGCCTCAACCGGCGGTGATGCTGGTCCCGGCGCCTACAAGGCGCCGGAGAAGAAGGCCGAGAAGAAGGGCAAGCAGGTCAAGAGAAACCTCCGCCCTAAGGGTCCCGTGGACATAGTGTTCGGGGAAATCGACGCCCACTCCTCCCACAATGAAGTAGAGGAGGAGGATGAGGACGAAGAAGAAAGTGACTCCCCTATCAAGGTAAAGGGGAGGAAGAGAGCGGCCCCCGCTGATGCGGGCAAGGCGGCGCCCAGAAAGAAGCTGAACATTCTGGATAGTTCAGACTCAACATCCAAACACAGTTTCCGAGTACAACCCAGGATCAAGCCTCTGGCCGAATCATAAGTACTTAGGCAGTCGCTGCTAATGTTCGGTTCAAAAATAGTTTTCAGTGTTTAAGTAGTTGCATTATGTCTTCATACGACCCTCCACACATACTCCCCGAGGCTTCATTTTCATCGGGGAATTCTCGAGCAGTGGAGATGGTGGAGAGCAACACGCCTCTACAGGGCTTGTCACCCATCTTAGGGGACATCGAGGTGTCCTCTCTACGGACTGCCCCTGCATGAGCAAGTGGGAGCGGGGCGGACGAGAAGGCGCCCGAGGCCAATCCCTCGGCCGTAGCTAGCCAAGGGCGATCAATACCCATGACGACTGATGACGAGGGGCCTAAGCAATTCGGGCCCCCGCCGAACACCGTTCCGGAGTCTAGTGCGGCTCCAGAATCGGGAAGTCAGCCCCCCATGATGGGGGAAGGAGCAACTGCTCCAACGGCGCCCGCCGTCAATTTGGAGGCGCCGAACACACTAGAGGAAGCACTGCAAGGTGCTTCCATCGTAGTGCAACACCGCACCCTGATGGGTGTGGTCATGGAGAAGATTCAGTCCGCAAAAAGCGGACTGAACGAAGCCTTCAACAGCATATTGACAGGCTTCGAGGTATGCTACGCAATTTTCTAAAAAGAACTCTTTCGTATATATATATATATATGGTATATGAGGAGCGGGAGTACGTACTCCCAGGAGTACACAACCATTTTCCTATATATATATATATATATATATATATATATATATATATATATATATATATAGGGTGGGTCTATTCTCATAACACCCCTTAAGACCTTATTCTCCTAACAAAAATCTTATCTATAATACCTAAATAGCTCATCCCCACTAACCTATTTCTCTTGACATGCGGCCTATCCACCTCATCTCAACATGCAGCTATTCCATCTCAGCACTCACGCCACATCAGAAGATTATTGAATCGCGCATGCATGTCATAGTTCAGCGAAGATACCATTATGTACTACTCTGTTTGTCTGGTGCGAGTGAGGTACATCCGCTGATATTACACCATGCGCGATCAAACCTCATTATACCAGCCAGTAGCACGTGAAGGTGAATTTTGGTGCGCGTGAGACCACTCATGCCACATCAGCAGATTATTGAATCGCGCATGCATGTCATAGTTCAGCAAAGATACCATTATGTACTACTCCCTCCGTTACATAATGTAGTGCCTATAGATTTTTTGAGAAGTCAAACTTTGCAAACTTTGACCAAGTTTGTAGAGAAAAATATTTATATCTACAATAGCAAAAATATATAATGTGAAATTACATCTTATGATGAATCTAGTGATATATGTTTCACACTCTAGATGTAAATATTTTTCTCCACAAACTTTGTCAATGTTTGTGAGGTTTGACTTTTCAAAAAATCTATAGGCACTACTTATGGAACGGAGGGAGTACTCTGTTTGTCTGGTGCGAGTGAGGTACGTCCGCTGATATTACACCATGCGCGATCAAACCTCATTATACCAGCCAGTAGCACGTGAAGGTGAATTTTGGTGCGCGTGAGACCAGCCAGTAATGCCAAACGAGCACCCAGCCAATTTCATCCAAGCGCATGCATGTCGCCACTTAATTCGGTGCAGTTAATTACTATTGCCTAAACCAGTGCATGCAGTTAATGAATTGGGTCGTGCCTTGGTCTTTGTACTTTAGGCCATCCGTGTCTATTTCCTTCCTAACATTAATTTCCGGGCGCGTTATCACCTCCACTAGAGTTTTCTTTCGTTCCGTCTCCTCCCTATTTTCCCTTTCTCTTCGTCTTCTCCATCCGGTTCGACTCGCAAAAATAAATCAACACCACGATCTTATGTTTGGATTCAGTTCGACAATATATAGCCAGCCATTGCAAAACAACTCACCTTCAGGTGAGATGGTGGCGTTGATGGCGATGTGCCGCTGCATCCTGCCAGCAGCCTTCGCGAGTCGTCGGCGCCGGAGGCCCCTGTAATCTTCGCAGTTGAGCCAAGCTCTGCACCCCGCTGCCGATGAATCGGGCCATGTAGGTTCCGCTGCCCCCAAGCCACGCTCCCCGTCGTCGACCAGCGCTCCCGGTCTTCCACCGTCGGCGTCCTCCTCCAACATCGGCTGCATCAAAGGTGGGGGCTCTCCTTCCTCTCCATCTCCTTAGATCTGACCAATTTTTTGGGTTAGCTTGAGATGGAAGCTCTGTTCATGTCTTTCTCTCTCACGGTTTACCTACGATCCTCTCTAACTCGAGCACTGCCATCAAGCATGTTCCGAGATAGGATGGGTCGTGCTCATCTCTACTATCTGGTTGGTTTTGATTATAAACACTAGATGTGAAAAAGAAAATCATTTCCGTTTCGTATTATTCTTGAAGGAGAATGGATCAACAGATGGAACTAATTACCATGTACTACCTGCATCTCTCTCACACACACATTAGTGTGAATCATATTGGTATTTATATTGCTTTCTTTTGATTGATTTGTAGAATCAGAGCATCTGACACAGTGTAGTTTATCTTGAGTATGTTCTTTCCTTGCAGTATTATTTCACAGTGACATGAGATCAATCTAATACATTAGCAGTATCATTGTGTGACTAACATTGTCGTTCTTCTACTGCAGGTGTTCAAAACAGAAGATTTCGTTTGATTGTTGCTCGGCAGGTGTTCAAGTATGGCCAGTTTAATTTTTATATGCTAGCTGGCAGCCTATTAAAAAATGTGTCACAAAATGGAGTGTATATGTTGTCCTACTCATTAAACATGCCATTTTCTACACCTTATTCTCCCAAAATGGATCATGGTGGACAATCCAACCTAATAACCATTTGGTGCATTAAACCTCAAGGCTCGCCAATTAAGATGAAAATTTCTTTGTTTTTTTTACTGTGATGTACTTCTAATATACGATAAAAGTATATTGTATTGGATTATTGTAAGTAAAATCTCATCAAACTATATGTTCCTTCTATTACGTGTTAACGATGTAGTTTAATAGACAAATTTTCTTGACTTCTTTGTTCGGAATCTGACTTGCTCATGTCATTCCATAAAGGTTAAAAAAACATATATTTAGTATTGAAAATTCCATAAGAAGTTCTTATATGATTAGTTCTCACTATAAATTTTATTCCTATGCATGACTGCAAATTCCCGCAGCAACGCGCGGGGTATCATCTAGTTCTCCTAACACCCCTCCCCCCCACTCCCCGCCACCTAGCGCCAGCGCCCCGACGCCGGCGTCCTCCCCCACCCCTCCCCGCCTCCTACCGCGGGAGCGCCCCGGCGGCCGGCGGCCAGCATCCTCCCCCTCCCCTCCCCGCCTCCTAGCGCGCCAGCGCCCCGGCGGCCGGCCTCCTCCCCCAC
>LR738714.1:169973310-170059555 GCA_902687465.1 Secale cereale | reverse complement strand
GGGGGGGGGGGGGGATTTCTGTGCGGGCACGGGGGCGAGGGAAGCGGAAGCGGGCAATGGGGCTGCAAGAGAGACTTAATGAATAAAAGGCCGACCGACAGGCCCACAGGTCATAGACAAAAAATAAAAAAACGTCTCGGTGTTGTAACACGATGCAGTTCGCTTACGGAAAACCGCCTTGGCTTCTGAAGCGTTGCAGTTCGTTTACGGGAAACGATTCCACTTCTGAAGCGATGCAGTTCGCTTACGGGGGACGATTCGGTTCGCCTGCCCTAAAATAAATGCGCCCACTATCGCGCGAAGCGCCGCGCCCCCCCCTCCTCTATCCCGCCGGTTGCACGCCGCACGAACGCCACGATCATCACGAACACACGATCGCCAACACAGTTGGGAGACGAGATCATCGCCTCGGCAGAAGTAGCTGCCGCTCCCATTTAAATCCCGCGCTCCATCAACCAGACCGTCCGCACAAACACACGACGCTGCCCCTTCCTCCTCCTCTTCCTCCTCTTTGCAGCCATGGGGTTCAGCAGTGAAGGAAATATGCCCTAGAGGCAATAATAAAGTTATTATTTATTTCCTTATATCATGATAAATGTTTATTATTCATGCTAGAATTGTATTAACCGGAAACTTAATACATGTGTGAATACATAGACAAAACAGAGTGTCCCTAGTATGCCTCTACTAGAGTAGCTCATTGATCAAAGATGGTTATGTTTCCTAGCCATAGACATGATTTGTCAATTGATCAACGGGATCACATCATTAGGAGAATGATCTGATGGACAAGACCCATCCGTTAGCTTAGCACTATGATCGTTTAAGTTTTACTGCTATTGCTTTCTTCATGACTTATACATGTTCCTATGACTATGACATTATGCAACTCCCGAATACCGGAGGAACACTTTGTGTGCTACCAAACGTCACAACGTAACTGGGTGATTATAAAGGTACTCTACAGGTGTCTACGAAAGTACTTGTTGGGTTGGCGTATTTCGAGATTAGGATTTGTCACTCCGATTGTCGGAGAGGTATCTCTGGGCCCACTCGGTAATGCACATCACTATAAGCCTTGCAAGCATTGCAGCTAATGAGTTAGTTGCGGGATGATGTATTACGGAACGAGTAAAGAGACTTGTTGGTAACTAGATTGAACTAGGTATTGAGATACCGCCGATCGAATCTCGGGCATGTAACATACCGATGACAAAGGGAACAATGTATGTTGTTATGCGGTCTGACCGATAAAGATCTTCGTAGAATATGTGGGAGCCAATATGAGCATCCAGGTTCCGCTATTGGTTATTGACCGGAGACGTGTCTCGGTCATGTCTACATAGTTCTCGAACCCGTAGGGTCCGCACGCTTAAGGTTTCGATGATAGTTTTATTATGAGTTTATGAGTTTTGATGTACCGAAGGAGTTCGGAGTCCCGGATGAGATCGATGACATGATGAGGAGTCTCAAAATGGTCGAGACGTAAAAATCGATATATTGGACGACTATATTCGGACATCGGAAAGGTTCCGAGTGATTCGGGTATTTTCGGAGTACCGGGGAGTTACGGGAATAGAGGAGAGAGGCCAAAAGGAAGGAGGCGTGCACCCCCCCTTCTGGTCCGAATTGGACAAGGGGTGCAGCCCCCTTTTCCTTCTCTCCTACTCCGGAAAGGAAAGGGGAATCCTACTAGGACTTGGGAGTCCTAGTAGGACTCCCCACACTTGGTGCGCCCCCTCTAGGGTCGGCCTCTCCCTCCCTCCTTTATATACGGGGGCAGGGGGGCACCTCTAGACACAACAATTGATCTCTTGATCTCTTAGCCGTGTGCGGTGCCCCCCTCCACCATAGTTCTCCTCGATAAATATTGTAGCGGTGCTTAGGCGAAGCCCTGCGACGGTAGAACATCAAGATCGTCACCACGCCGTCGTGCTGACAGAACTCTCCCTCGACACTCGGCTGGATCGGAGTTCGAGGGACGTCATCGAGCTGAACGTGTGCTAGAACTCGGAGGTGCCATAGTTTCGGTGCTTGATCGGTCGGGCCGTGAAGACGTACGACTACATCAACCGTGTTGTTCTAACGCTTCCGCTTTCGGTCTACGAGGGTACGTAGACTCACTCTCCCCTCTCGTTGCTATGCATCTGGTAGATAGATCTTGCGTGATCGTAGGAAAATTTTAAAATACTACGTTCCCCAACAGTGGCATCATGAGCCAGGTCTATGCGTAGATGATATGCACGAGTAGAACACAAGTGAGTTGTGGACGATACTAGTCATACTGCTTACCAGCATGTCATACTTTGATTCGGCGGTATTGTTGGATGAAGCGGCCCGGACCGACATTACGCGTACGCTTACGCGAGACTGGTTCTACCGACGTGCTTCGCACACAGGTGGCTGGCGGGTGTCAGTTTCTCCAACTTTAGTTGAATCAAGTGTGGCTACGCCCGGTCCTTGTGAAGGTTAAAACAGCACATACTTGACGAAATATCGTTGTGGTTTTGTATGCGTAGGTAAGAACGGTTCTTGCTAAGCCCGTAGCAGCCACGTAAAACTTGCAACAACAAAGTAGAGGACGTCTAACTTGTTTTTGCAGGGCATGTTGTGATGTGATATGGTCAAGACATGATGAGTTATACGGTTTTGTATGAAATGATCATGTTTTGTAAAGTTATCGGCAACTGACAGGAGCCATATGGTTGTCGCTTTATTGTATGAAATGCAATCGCCATGTAATTGCTTTACTTTATCACTAAGCGGTGGCGATAGTCGTAGAAGCAATAGTTGGCGAGACGACAACGATGCTACGATGGAGATCAAGGTGTCCCGCCGATGACGAAGGTGATCATGACGGTGCTTTGGAGATGGAGATCAAAAGCACAAGATGATGATGGCCATATCATGTCACATATTTTGATTGCATGTGATGTTTATCTTATTATGCTTCTTATTTTGCTTAGTTCGACGGTAGCATTATAAGATGATCCCTTACTAAATTTCAAGGTATAAGTGTTCTCCCTGAGTATGCACCGTTGCGAAAGTTCGTCGTGCCGAGACACCACGTGATGATCGGGTGTGATAAGCTCTACGTTCAAATACAACGGGTGTAAGCCAGTTTTGCACACGCAGAATACTCGGGTTAAACTTGACGAGCCTAGCATATGCAGATATGGCCTCGGAACACTGGAGACCGAAAGGTTGAGCGTGAATCATATAGTAGATATGATCAACATAAGATGTTCATGATTGAAACTACTCCATCTCACGTGATGATCGGACATGGTTTAGTTGATTTGGATCACGTGATCATTTAGATGACTAGAGGGATGTCTATCTAAGTGGGAGTTCTTAAGTAATATGATTAAATTGAACTTTAATTTATCATGAACTTAGTCCTCGTAGTATTAGCATATCTATGTTGTAGATCAATAGCTCGCGATGTTGCTCCCCGTTTATTTTTTATATGTTCCTAGAGAAAACTAAGTTGAAAGATGTTAGTAGCAATGATGCGGAAGTGTTCCGTGATCTGAGGATTATCCTCATTGCTGCACAGAGAATTATGTTCTTGATGCACCGCTAGGTGACATACCTATTGCAGGAGCAGATTTAGACGTTATGAATGTTTTGACAAAAGCTCGGTATGATGACTACTTGATAGTTTAAGTGCACCATGCTTTATGGCTTAGAACCGGGACTTCAAAAATGTATTGAACGCCACGGAGCATATAAGATGTTCCAAGAGTTGAAATTAGTATTTCATACTCATGCCTGTGTCGAGAGGTATAAGACTTCTGCCAGTACTTTGCCTACAAGATGGAGGAGAATAGCTCAACCAGTGAGCATGTGCTCAGATTGTCTGGGTACTACAATTACTTGAATCAAGTGGGAGTTAATCTTCCAGATAAGATAGTAATTGACAAAGTTCTCTAGTCACTATCACAAAGTTAGTAGAACTTCATGATGAACTATAATATGCAAGGGATGACGAAAGGAATTCCCGAGCTCTTCGCAATGCTGAAGTAGGCGAAGGTAGAAATCATGAAAAAGCATCAAGTATTGATGGTTAACAAGACCACTTGTTTCAAGTAAAGGGCAAAGGGATAGAAGGGGAACTTCAAGAAGAATGACAAGCAAGTTGTCACTCCCGTGAAGAAACCCAAAGCTAAAACTCAAGCCTGAAACTAAGTGCTTCTACTGCAAAGGAAATGGTCACTGGAAGTGGAACTGCTCTAGATACTTGGCGGATAAGAAGGATGGCAAAGTGAACAAAGGTATATTTTGATATACAGATTATTGATGTGTACTTTACTAGTGTTCATAGCAACCCCTGGGTATTTGATACCGGTTCAGTTGCTAAAATTAGTAACTCGAAACGAGAATTGCAGAATGAACAGAGACTAGTTAAAGGTGAAGTGACGATGTGTGTTGGAAGTGGTTCCAAGATTGATATGATCATCATCGCACACTCCCTATACTTTCGGGATTAGTGTAAAACCAAAATAAATGTTATTTGGCATTTGCGTTGAGCATGAATATGATTTGATCATATTTGTTGCAATACGGTTATTCATTTAAAGTCATAGAATAATTGTTATTCTGTTTACATGAATAAAACCTTCGATGGTCATACACCCAATGAAAATAGTTTGTTGGATCTCGATCATGGTGATACACATATTCATAATATTGAAGCCAAAAGATGCAAGGTTAATAATGATAGTGCAACTTATTTGTGGCACTGCTGTTTAGGTCATAATGGTGTAAAGCGCATGAAGAAACTCCATAGTGATGGACTTTTGGAATCACTTGATTATGAATCACTTGGTGCTTGCGAACCATACCTCATGGGCAAGATGACTAAAACTCCGTTCTCCGGAACAATGGAGCGAGCAACAGATTTGTTGGAGATCATACATATAGATGTATGTGGACCAATGAGTGTTGAAGCTCGCGGCGGGTATCGTTATTTTCTGACCTTCACTGATGATTTGAGCACATATGGGTATATCTACTTAATGAAGCACAAGTCTAAAACATTTGAAAAGTTCAAAGAATTTCAGAGTGAAGTGGAGAATCATCGTAAGAAGAAAATAAGAGTTTCTACGATATGATCGTAGAGGTAAAATATTTGAGTTAGCGAGTTTGGCCTTCAGTAAAAACAATGTGAAATAGTTTCACTACTCACGCCACCTGGAACACCATAGTGTAATGGTGTGTCCGAATGTCATAACCGTACTTTACCGATCTACCACTATCGCTTTTGGGGTTATGCATTAGAGACAGATACATTCACGTTAAATAGGGCACCATCTAAATCCGTGGAGATGACACCGTATGAACTGTGGTTTGACGAGAAACCTAAGCTGTCATTTCTTTAAGTTTGGGACTGCGATACTTATGTGAAAAAGTTTCAACATGATATGCTCGAACCCAAATCGGAGAAGTAAATCTTCATAGGATACCCAAAAGAAACTGTTGGGTACACCTTCTATCACAGATCCGAAGGCAAGGTCTTTGTTGCTAAGAGTGGATCCTTTCTAGAGAAGGAGTTTCTCTCGAAAGAAGTGAGTGGGAGGAAAGTGGAACTTGATGAGGTAATTGTACCTTCTCCCGAATTGGATAGTAGTACATCACAGAAACTGGTTCCAGTGATTCCTACACCAATTAGTGAGGAAGCAAATGATGATGATCATGAAACTTCGGATCAAGTTACTGCTGAACTACGTAGATCAACCAGAGTACGTTCCGCACCAGAGTGGTACGGCAACCCGGTTCTGGAAGTCATGTTACTGGACCATGATGAACCTACGAACTATGAGGAAGCGATGATGAGCCCAGATTTCGCAAAATGGCTTGAGACCATGAAATCTGAGATGGGATCCATGTATGAGAACAAAGTGTGGACTTTGGTTGACTTGCCCGATGGTCGGCAAGCCATCGAAAATAAATGGATCTTCAAGAGGAAGACTGACGCTGATAGTAATGTTACTGTTTACAAAGCTCGAATTGTTGCGAAAGTTTTTCAACAAGTTCAAGGAGTTGACTACGATGAGACTTTCTCACCCGTAGTGATGCTTAAGTCTGTCCGAATCATGTTAGCAATTGCCGCATTTTATGAAATCTGGCAAATGGATAACAAAACTGCATTCTTTAATGGATTTATTAAAGAAGACTTGTATATGATGCAACCAGAAGGTTTTGTCAATCCTAAAGGTGCTAACAAAATGTGCAAGCTCCAGCGATCCATCTATGGACTGGTGCAAGCATCTCGGAGTTGGAATATACGCTTTGATAAGTTGATCAAAGCATATAGATTTATACAGACTTGCAGTGAAGCCTGTATTTATAACAAGTGAGTGGGAGCACTACAACCTTTCTGATAAGTATATGTGAATGACATGTTGTCGATCGGAAATGATGTAGAATTTTCTGGAAAGCATAAAGGAGTGTTTGAAAGGACTTTTTCAAAGAAACACCTTGGTGAAGCTGCTTACATATTGGGCATCAAGATCTATAGAGATAGATCAAGACGCTTGATAAGACTTTCAATGAGTACATACCTTGATATGATTTTGAAGTAGTTCAAAATGGATCAGCCAAAGAAGGAGTTCTTACCTGACTTGTAAGGTGTGAAGTTGAGTAAGACTCAAAGCCAGACCACGGCAGAAAAATATAGAGAGAATGAAAGTCATTCCCTATGCCTCAGCCATAGGTTCTATAAAGTATGCCATGCTGTGTACCAAACATGTTGTGTACCTTGCCATGAGTTTGTCAAGAGGGTACAATAGTGATCCAGGAGTAGATCACTGTACAGCGGTCAAAATTATCCTTAGTAACTGGATGACTAAGGAAATGTTTCTCGATTATGGAGGTGATAAAGAGTTCGTCGTAAAGGGTTACACCGATGCAAGCTTTGACACTAAATCCAGCTGACTCTAAGTATCAATCTGGATGCGTATTGAAAGTGGGAGCAATTAGCTAGAGTAGCTCCATGCAGAGCATTGTAGACACATAGACATTTGCGAAATACATACGGATCTGAATGTGACAGACCCGTTGACTAAACTTCTCTCACGAAGCAAAACATGATCACACCTTAGTACTCTTTGGGTGTTAATGACATAGCGATGTGAACTGGATTATTGACTCTAGTAAACCCTTTGGGTGTTAATCACATGACGATGTGAACTATCAGTGTTAAATCACATGGCGATGTGAACTAGATTATTGACTCTAGTGCAAGTGGGAGACTGAAGGAAATATGCCCTAGAGGCAATAATAAAGTTATTAGTTATTTCCTTATATCATGATAAATGTTTATTATTCATGCTAGAATTGTATTAACCGGAAACTTAATACATGTGTGAATACATAGACAAAACAGAGTGTCCCTAGTATGCCTCTACTAGACTAGCTCATTGATCAAAGATGGTTATGTTTCCTAGCCATAGACATGAGTTGTCATTTGATCAACGGGATCACATCATTAGGAGAATGATCTGATGGACAAGACCCATCCGTTAGCTTAGCACTATGATCGTTTAAGTTTTACTGCTATTGCTTTCTTCATGACTTATACATGTTCCTATGACTATGAGATTATGCAACTCCCGAATACCGGAGTAACACTTTGTGTGCTACCAAACGTCACAACGTAACTGGGTGATTATAAAGGTACTCTACAGGTGTCTCCGAAAGTACTTGTTGGGTTGGCGTATTTCGAGATTAGGATTTGTCACTCCGATTGTCGGAGAGGTATCTCTGGGCCCACTCGGTAATGCACATCACTATAAGCCTTGCAAGCATTGCAGCTAATGAGTTAGTTGCGGGATGATGTATTACGAAACGAGTAAAGAGACTTGTTGGTAACGAGATTGAACTAGGTATTGAGATACCGACGATCGAATCTCGGGCATGTAACATACCGATGACAAAGGGAACAATGTATGTTGTTATGCGGTCTGACCGATAAAGATCTTCGTAGAATATGTGGGAGCCAATATGAGCATCCAGGTTCCGCTATTGGTTATTGACCGGAGACGTGTCTCGGTCATGTCTACATAGTTCTCGAACCCGTAGGGTCCGCACGCTTAAGGTTTCGATGATAGTTTTATTACGAGTTTATGAGTTTTGATGTACCGAAGGAGTTCGGAGTCCCGGATGAGATCGGGGACATGACGAGGAGTCTCAAAATGGTCGAGACGTAAAAATCGATATATTAGACGACTATATTCGGACATCGGAAAGGTTCCGAGTGATTCGGGTATTTTTGGAGTACCGGGGAGTTACGGGAATAGAGGAGAGAGGCCAAAAGGAAGGAGGCGTGCAACCCCCTTCTGGTCCGAATTGGACAAGGGGTGCAGCCCCCTTTTCCTTCTCTCTCTCCCCCTCTTTACTTCTCTCCTACTCCGGAAAGGAAAGGGGAATCCTACTAGGACTTGGGAGTCCTAGTAGGACTCCCCACACTTGGTGCGCCCCCTCTAGGGCCGGCCTCTCCCTCCCTCCTTTATATACGGGGGCAGGGGGGCACCTCTAGACACAACAATTGATCTCTTGATCTCTTAGCCGTGTGCGGTGCCCCCTCCACCATAGTTCTCCTCGATAAATATTGTAGCGGTGCTTAGGCGAAGCCCTGCGATGGTAGAACATCAAGATCGTCACCACGCCGTCGTGCTGACAGAACTCTCCCTCGACACTCGGCTGGATCGGAGTTCGAGGGACGTCATCGAGCTGAACGTGCGCTAGAACTCGGAGGTGCCGTAGTTTCGGTGCTTGATCGGTCGGGCCGTGAAGACGTACGACTACATCAACCGCGTTGTTCTAACGCTTCCGCTTTCGATCTACGAGGGTACATAGACTCACTCTCCCCTCTCGTTGCTATGCATCTGGTAGATAGATCTTGCGTGATCGTAGGAAAATTTTAAAATACTACGTTCCCCAACAAGCAAGACCTACGACGACGTGCATGCGCACGGGAACACGAAGCTGAAGGTGATCTACACCATCGACGTCGCCGCCATGGCGACGTACGTCGAAGAGTTCAAGACAGTTCTCTAGCGGCGCCGCCAGAAGATCGTCGGCATCGACGTGGAGTACACACCCGACCACACCAGGGCGGCCCTAGTTCAACTATCCATCGGCAAGTACCACCCAGTGCCTCTTTTCTAGGTATGTGGTACATTGGGCGAGAGATGCATCCCCTTCGACAGGTTCGTCGGCGACCCAAGGTAAGCAATTCTCTCTACCGAGTACGTGTTGCAGTTCTATATGCCTATGTATGCAGTTCCGAAAGGTATAACTTGCGTTTCACTTTCCTTAGGTTCGAGTTCGCTGGCTTCGCCATCTAGCAGGACAAGGAGAAGCTCGCACGCTGCAACCTCCACATCCCCAACTTCGTCGACATCCAGACAAACTGGAGGGTGCCTGATGGAACGAAGCCACTGGACTCGCTTGGCGATGTAGCTGCTGCCATCATCGACGACGAGTATGCAGACATGAAGATGAAGATGTTAGACCACGACCACATCCTGTGGACTTCGATTCTCAGCACCAGGCACATCGAGTATGCTGCCAAGGACGCCTACACTGCGTTCGAGGTATGGAACCGAATCACCACAATGAAGAAGGCCTCGCGCGCGCTGAAACAGAGAAGACCAGGAAGCGCCCGAGGTCATCCTGGAGGGGGTGGGGCAAGGGGGCATCAACTTCCACTTCCAACTCCAACGGGTGGAACTAGTGAAGCAGGCCAGATGCTGAAAGCCAAGGATTCCTGTCGCAAAGTGCTCGATTAGTATCCCTCTGCGTATGTAGATTAGTTTGCTTTCGTTGTAGTTTGCTTTGGGACAATGTTTGCTTATGTTGCGTTAGTTTGCTTGATGATGTACTATGTTAATTATGAGCGCAGAACCTTGGTTTCTATCTATCAACTATATGCAGTTCTCAGTAGTCTGTTTTCAGTATGTATATTGCTTCAAACTGCTGCTATAGCTAGGATACACATAAAAAACAAAACTATCAGAGCAGTTCACATAGAGTATTCTTTCACAAAACTGCTGCTATTAAGAAGGTTGATGCAGTCCTCTTTTATTAAAAAAAACTCTAGCTCCGTATGTGGGTTAAAAAAAAAGAAAAGCTCGGTGGGGGTTTCCAGTATGTATGTTCTTCAACTGCTGCTGCTGATAGGATGCACATGAAAAACTATATGTAAAAAGCAGTTCACTTATACTCAGAATTCTTATAAGAAAATACACTAGAAGCCACGCAAAAAATGTCAGATTATTACAACAAAAATGTCTAATGCTGCTGCTGCTCAAGCAAGACTGATCTAAAGCAAATTTAACTTGATTTCCAAACACTTTGCATGCCTATAAAACATAGCCATAACAACATCCCCAGCCTGAAGACCAGCTTCCTCCACAAATTCCTTCCAGCCATCTTTGAGAACCAAACAATCATCAGAGCCAACAGAATACATAACATCAACATCAACATCATGATATCCATTCTTGCTGACCAACACCAAATTAACACTGCTTTCTGTTACCCTGACTAGACCAGAAGGGAATTTCTGCAAGCAAAACAACAAGAACAGAAAAAAAATAAGAACAAATAAGAAAAAGATTACAATCTTTCAGAAACTAAATTGCTGCTACAATCTTCATAAAAAATATTGATGTCAACACATAATAATATTGACTAGACAAAATTGTTGCTGCTCCTACAATGTTCATAATAAAACTACTATGTGAAAAGCAGTTCACTTATAATTAGTGAAAAAATATTTCTTCAGAAACTAATACTACAACAAAAATTCAGATAGTGTTAACTACAAACAACACATGAAAAAGAATATGCGAGAAATACATACCCATGAAACACTGACATCATCGTCAGTCATCTGATGGACGAATGGAGCCCGAAATCCAATACCTGAAGAATATAGAAGGGAAAAGAGCGCGCTGTGCCGCTGCCTCTGGTTCAGAACCAAACCTTCAGAAAAAACGCATGTCTCCAGCATGGGCTCCAACCTTGCCAGGCAGCCGCACGCGCAATCCATTGCCAGGCGAAAAACCGATCTGGTTGGGAGAAAAACAGATGGAGGAAGAGTGGCGCCGCCAGGGATAAGGTGAGATGGGAGCCGCCAGGGATAAAGTGGGAGGGGAGCCAATTGACCCACCAATATATATATATATGTAAAAGAAACAACATAAAAAAACGACAAATAAAGCAGTGCAGTTACATAACAATGTGCATTTCGCATTGCGTATTACTGTAGTCCACCGCGCTTGACCAAGCAAAAAAACTTATCAAACTAGCCCCCCCACACCCCCGTGGCTGTAATGCAGTTCATACAGGCTCGCATTGCATATTAATGCAGTTCGCCGCACTACAAAAATTCACCGCGCATTGCATATTACTGCAGTTCACCGCGCATTGCATATTACTGCAGTCCACCGCTCTTGACCACGATTCACAGACGAAAAACATAGCCTGCAATGCAGTTCTAACAACTATATAATGCAAAAAAATCTCAAAAAACATCTTTGAGAAACGACCAGAGCCAGTGGCGCCGCAAAAAACATGGACAAAAAACTTAAATTCTTCAAAATTAACAACTTAATCCGCTCCAATTCATACGGATAGATCAAAGGCAGCCCGTAATTGCCGAAAACAACAGAATATTACATACAAAACGCAACAATTTCGATCCGGACGGGAAAGAACAGAGAACAGACGTTTTCCGCTAGAACAGAGAGATACTCGACAAATTATACTGAAATTTCAATCCTATTAGCAGATTAATCTGTCGCGGAATAACAAAAACATCAATGCGATAATGGTAACACACTAGGACCACGCTATAAAATCGAATACGAACAGCCAGCAGCAGGATGCGAAACTCCTCCACCAGCAGAAGAACGGACGCAGATCCGCCAAATCAAAGGATTTCCGTCGTTTTCTCGCTGAATTCAGTGCTTAACCACATATTAAATCAGTGCACACACAAATAAACCAATAGAAATCGATCAAACTAGCCAGAAACGCTGCTCCATGAAGGTTTCCTGCTGCACCTCTATGTGGTTCGCAACAGAAGAAGGAAGCAGTGTGCATAGCTTTCCAATGCAGTTTTTCAATGCAGTTCAGAAGTGTTATGAGAATATTATTCTCATAATTTTATGAGAATAGACCGGCTGTATATATATATATATATATATATATAGTGTGTGTGTAGGTTATAAAACCTGGTATACAGATAGTAGCCAATGATGCTTTGTTCATATTCTGAACAGAATCGGACAAAGGATCCATGTTATAGCATCTAACAGAGCAGAACTATGTCTTGTGTTTGAACAGGCTTCGCTAGTAGCGGCATCTGCCCAGGCCGCAGAGGTTTCCAAGCTCAATCGGAAGCTTCAACTAGCCGACGAGGAGCTCGACCGTGTCAACAAGCATTTTGATGAAACATAAGATAAGCAGATTTTCCGAAAATTGAAAATGTCAAAACACTATATGTTTGATATGTGTTAGTGTGAGCTCATTGTGCGATATGATTTATATAACAGTTGACACAGCTGAGGTCGAGGCCCTTAAGGGCAAGCTCGCAAAGGCCAAGAAAGAGGCCAAGGTGAGCAAAGCAGCCGCTGACAAAGGAGCTGCCGACCTGAAGGCCGAACAGATCGTGCATCAACAGCATGAGTCACGGGTGGCCGAAGTCGAAGAAGAACTGCGAGATGCCATTCGCAAGTGCAAGGCATTGGAGAAGAAGACTTCGAAGCAAGCATCCGAGCTCAACACAGCAGTCAATGCTGCCAAGGAGGCGTGGAGTGAATCGCGCAACGCTCATGAGGAGATCAATCAAGCACGGCAGATAGCAACTTGTAAGACCTTTATCTTGTAGAGTATCTTCGGAGGTCAGAGGTATCTTGCGCTTAAGCGATTATGGAGTTCTCCAGGCACGTTTGTGGATCTACCGAGGAGCATAATCGACGCCGCCCAATTCTTCCGAGCCGAGGAGGGGAACAACAAGGAGAAGCTGTTTTGGTCGGAATTCCTTGCGCCAGAACGACCAGATGAACCAGTTGGCCGAGCTGCATAATATGGCGGGTACGGCCATGAGGGACTTAATAGTCCGGCTATGGCCCACTGATCCAATCCCAAGTAGCTACTTTGGGTTGGTGACGCGACTCGTCGATGCGAGTCCACGGGTCAACGTTGTTAAGCGTTCGGCTTGCATAGAAGGTGCACGAATGGCCTTCGCCGGCGTCAAGATGAATTGGGCGAAGATGAAGGCCGCTGAGATTGCGACTGTTGGCCTGCCAGAGGGCAAGGATCATCGGAAGCTGGAAAGGTAATTTAGCAATGTCCTAGAAGGAGCTCGCATTGTTAAGGATCAGTTCTCAAAGGATGTAATTTGAGTAATTGTATTCGGATTGTAAAGACTAAGCTTATGAACCGATGTCTATATAATTTTGTGCTTTTGTATTCTAAGGGACTTTTCCTCCTGTGCAGCCGTTTAGTTTTATCTGACAGTGTCCAGTCGTCGGCTTCAGCCCCCATGTAGATTCTACAGGGGTGTTCGGTAATGCGCGTGAACAATCTTTATCCAACATCTTGGTCCGTAAAGGAGGTGTCCGCGGAGCAAACTAGGCAATCAGACTATGTGACTTTAATGCTTTCACTTAGCCATATGAGCTTGACTTGTGGGGCTAAGTACTAGCCCCTAGTGCGTGTGCGGCTTTCCGAACTATGGTGCCCACTCTACGCGGTTGGGCTAGGACCATCCCCTCGTATAACATGGGGTAGATCACTATCAATCGTAGTATAACACTAGGTCATAGAATCGTTAACCAGCTCTCGCTCATCATGACAGTAAGTTTTCGGCTTTCTCTACTGAGGTACTTGACCGGACGAGCCAGAAGTACAATTGCAGTAGTTCTCCCGTTACTACCTTAGTCGAACAATGCAGAACGTAAGGTGGTAACCACAGGAGCCGGGCAACCCAACTATAGAACCAAGACATTATTCGGAGCCGATGCATATAATGCAATATCCGGGACGCCGAACAGTTCCCTATAGGTGTTCGGACTTGGAGGTGTGCCAGGCCGAATACAGCCCCTGGTATTAAGTCCAGGTATTAAGGCACATGTGGCAATATGACATGGGGAGAGAAGACATGTGGTAATAAAATGAACTCCAAGCGAATTGGAACGAAACTGCCTATTTTATATCCCGTTTAGTACGGTGAGCTGTGTGGTAACAAATAATACCGATAACATATTTGGGAATTTTACATGAAATAGAAGAAAAGAAACTAAAAAAGAGAGAAAAGGTTTACACATGGCCTGAATCTAACGAAGAAAAAGAAATTTCGACGGGGGGTCCTACTGCACGTTTGTGCCGTTTTCTCCTTTGTAATGTGTCCTTAAAGAGGGGAGTTATGATGGCGGCCTGCAAAAGGGGAAAGAGAACTCTAGAAAAGAATGTCCTACACAGCCGTAGATAAGGTGGGTTCTTTTAATAAACCTTTAAAATAAAATGTATTTTAGAGTCCGAATAGGGTCAAGCCGAACTATGGACTATATTTATGCAGCGTTCCCCTGACGCCGCCCAAGGTATTTTAATGTGTACACGAGGTTCGTATGCTACTACCTTGTGGGGCATTCGACAGGGGCGTAACTGCTAATCGAGGTCAGGTTCTTCTTAGCTACCGCATTGTAGTGTTTTTTTTTTGACTATATACTGCAGGGCAAAAGCCCCACAGCCCACTTTATTGAGTTATAAAAGAATCAAAATACAACAAAGTTAGAGATACTTACAAAGGTTGAGGAAACAGAAGGGCCTAAGGTAAATTAGCTAACCAATACATGAAGCTATCCTTATATTTACATTTTATCCTATGAGATAAGAGAGTCATGTCATGGATAAAATTGTGCCTCCATCGCCTGAAAAGAGGAGATACATTTCTGAAGACCTTTCCATTCCTGGTAATCCAAATGTTCCAGGCAGCAGTAAAAACCACTTCAGTAAAGAAAGGCTGACCAAAATCAGTCCTTGCTTTGCAAGCCATTTGGTAGGTAGTCATACCAGGTGCAGGATCCCATGAGATTTGCAAATAGTTCTAGTCTCTTTGGCTGAATATGCAGGAGAAGAAAAGATGGCTGACATCTTCATGTATAAGATGAGGACAGAGAACACAGGTTAGGTCATCCACATGCCAATGTCTGCGCTGAAGCATATCTCTGGTGTTGAGCCTGTCTCTAAGGAGAAGCCAACCAAACATTTTAATCTTCATTGTGCATGCACTCTTCCATATCCAAGAAAAGATAGGGTCAGAAACTATTTGTTGATGAACCTGAGTATAGTATGATTTGGGCCTAAAGGATCCTTTATTAAAAGGCCAAATCCAGCTATCAGTGTCTTGTGAAGTACCCTGAGAGCTCAAATCATTGTGTAGGTGCTGCAGTTCGTCAAAAGCATGTGTGGATAAAGGTATATGAAAAGATCCCAAAAGATCCTGAGCCATAACTTGAGCAACAGAAAGATGACCATCAATCACATAAGAGTATAACCTGGGGTAGTAATTGCTCAATGACTCTCCATTGAGGGCAGACAGCCAAGGATCATGCCAGAAAAGGATGGAGGTTCCATTACCAAGGCAAGGTTTTGCAATAGACAAATATTTGGCAGATAATTTGAAAACATCTCTCCACCAAAAAGATCCACAAAGAATAGTTGAATGAGGCACATAATCATGATAGTAAGAATCCCAGACCAAGCTTACCCAAGGGATATCATGATGGTTGTAAAACTTATGAAGAAATTTCATCAACAGAGCTTCATTGTGCACTTTGAGGTTAAGCACTCCAAGACCCCCTTTATCCTTTGGTAAGCAGACCAATTTCCATGCTGCAAGAGACTGCTTTGGTGTGTCAGAATTGCCTCTCCACAAACATTGTCTCTGTATCCTTTCAATTTGTTTAAGAATGCCAATTGGGATGTCCGAGAGCAAAAGAAATATATGGGCATAGAAGATAAGACAGACTGAAGAAGCTGTAGTCTGCAGCCTTGATTAAGGAAACAGGAAGATGCAGAGAGCCTTCTTTCAATTCTATGCACCAAAGGAAGCAAGTCTTGGACTGTAGGCTTAGTTGTACCCATAGGCAAACCTAAATAAGTAAATGGCATTGTTCCAAGCTGACAGCCTAATAATGTGGATAACCTGTGTGCCTCCTCAGCAGATAAATTAATGGGGATCATCATAGATTTAGCAAAGTTTACTGATAGTCCAGTTGAAGCTGCAAAAACATCTAACATGTCCTTCAGGGCAATGAGTTGCTGATCTATAGCAGGAAGAACATTTAAGGTATCATCTGCATATTGAACAACTGGGTAATGTGGACAATTTGTAGGGATTGGCAGAGTTAAGATTCCTCTACTGCACATGTCATTCACCACAGATTGTAGAAGATCAGCAGCAAGAACAAAAAGCAAAGGGGACATGGGGTCCCCTTGCCTGACCCCTCTCTTACAATGGAAGTGACTACCAGGTACCCCATTCAGCAAAATGGATGAAGATCCAGAAGATAAAATGGTCTTGATCCATGAAATACACTTCCCATTGAAACCCTTATATCTGAGGATCCTTAAGATAGCTTCATGTTCAATGGTGTCAAAGGCTTTAGTGAAGTCCAACTTTAGAAGCACAATAGGCCTTTTTGATGTTTGGCATTGATGTATATATTCAAAACACCATGCCAAACAGTCCTGAATGGATCAAGACTTCAAGAATCCATACTGATTCTTATGCAAACAAGATAGAATGACTCCTTGCAGCCTATTAGCTAAAAGTTTGGTTAAAAACTTTAGGCATGTGTTAGTCAGTGAAATAGGCCTATAGTCATTCATAGTTTCAGAACTGGGTTTCTTTGGTATCAGAGTTATCAGGGAAGTGTTGATACATTCCAGGTTTAAAGACCCATCATAGAATTCTTGCACTAGCTTCATGAAATCCTCTTTGATGATATTCCAGCATTTTTTTAAGAATAGACCAGTGAAACCATCAGGTCCAGGAGCTCTATCAGATGGCATCTGCTTAATGACCAGCTCAATTTCCTCTTGCGAAAAGGGTTTAGTTAAATCATCCAAACCCTCCACTTTTGTAATGATGGAATCCAGATCAAATCCCATATTGATACCATTGGAACAACCCATTCTATCTTTGAACTCTTGCAAGAAGAGGGCAGACATGGTAGCATGGTCAGAGATAATATCATTATCCACAGTGATACTGGAAATTGTGTTGGACCTGAATCTCTCAGTAGCCATAGCATGAAAGAACTTTGTATTGTCTTCCCCAACTTTGATGTTTCTAATTGTGCACCTTTGTTTCCAGTAAATGAACTGCAATCTGAGAATCTCTTCCAGGTGTAACTTCACAATTCTTCTGAAGTTAGCTTCAGGAGTGTATAAAGGTCTAAGCTCTTCAAGGTTATCCAAATGTAAGATTACCTTGTTGCAGTCTTGGATTAGCCTCTTGATTTTTGAAAGGTTGGTGTGCCAAACCTTGAGAGCATATCTGAGATTCTTAAATTTTGCAGATAAATTAGCAGCAGATGAAATCCTGTGAACAGGTTTAGACCAAGTTTGACTAACACAGTCCATAAAACCAGGCAGGTCAACCCAGTAATTCTCAAAACGAAATATCTTTGCCTTTGGAATCATGGTTTTAATGGAGACCACACAAGGAGTATGATCAGATGTAGATCTAGCTAGAGGTAGCACCAAGGTGTTTGGAAAAAGACAGGTCCAATTAACTGTAGTAAAGAACCAATCAATTTGTTCCAACAAAGGTATAGACTGCATATTAGACCAAGTGAACCGTCTACCTTTCAAAGGAAGCTCAATAAGACAAAGGTGTCCTATCACTTCATTAAACAAAAGCATATCATTAACATTACCACCCGGCTTGTTTCTGTTGTCCATGGACCTAAGAAAATTAAAATCGCCAAGCAAAAGCCAGTTAGCATCTGTGGGAATGTCAAGGTTATACAACCATGAGATAAATGTGTCTCTAGCAGGGTTTTGGCAAGGGCCATAAACAGTAACCAAGGTCCAGACATCAGAACTATATCTTGATTTAAACTCCACAGTAATACCAAAACTGAGAGATTCAATCAGCTTGCCAGTAAAAACAGCAGAGTTCCAAAGAACAATCATGCCACCAGAAGCCCCAACCGAGGGGACAAATATAAAATGATCGAAACGGCGAGGGCAAAACTTTCGGATGAATCGTTGATCCATAATCTCACATTTAGTTTCCTGCAGACAAATAACAGAGCAGCCACTCTCCTCGATTTTCTGGCGAACAGCACGTTGGCGATTTTCAGAATTCAGTCCACGCACATTCCAGCATAGCACTTTCCAATCTCTAAAAGATGTATTAGTCATTACAACCCCAAAATAGAAGTAGCAAAACAGGCATCACATAATGATGACCCTTCCAGAGCCGCAAGTTGCAAGTAACTTCAAGTACTGAAAGAGAAAAACTAGCAAGATAAATGGTTTTAACAGGGGTTAACCATAAACCCAGCATGAAGAAAAGATTAAAAATTATGCGTCGATGAAGAAGCGGACGAAGTTGCCGGATCAGCATTAAGCATGTCAGCCAAGATCTTCTCCGGAGCGATGCCAAGGTGGTGCCCAATCTTCTGAAGAACTTGAATTGGCGTGGGGGGTGGAACTGCATCTGCTGCATCATCAGACTTATGCTCCTGCACCTTCCGCTTTTTCAAAGGCTTGGTGGACGGCTTCTTCAGAGGAGCAGGCTTCGGCAAACTGTGCCTGAAACCATCCCTGATAGCAGAGAGTCGAGCGCTGCGTCTGACCTGGGATTCCACAACAGCAGAAAATTTTCTCCTCCGAGTCCTCCGCATTGTAGTGTTGGCCGGACATGTTTAGCAGTGCATGTGGTCTTGACGACCGATGAACTGTTCGGCTTGAATAAGCCGCTTTGGACCTCGGCTGCTAGGGCCACAGTGTCTGTGGCACCCCGATCCGCATGGAACAGGGGGCCTTCGCGCGTCAGCCCGTGAATACACATGACGCACGACAGGTCCAAGATACAACATTCCTGGTAAAATAATATTCATCAACTAGCAAGGTATATGGTTACATCATTGATGAATATGATTATCTGGCATTGCCCTAAGGCTATTTACATGGCAGCGTAAGTCTATTGAACTGGCGGCGGAAGTCTTGGTTTGGCGGCATAGAAACTCTGGCTGGGCTCCAGAACTCATAGGACTTGCAAGATTACGGCCTAGCGCGACGAAGCAAGCGATCCAAACAAGAGTGAACTACATAACTGGCATGACACGCCAGGTCAGTACATTGAATGTACTTGCAAGACAACCAAATACATAGCATCCAAACAGGCAGAAGACAAGGCAAGAACCAAGCACATGCAACAAACTACCTCATATCAAAACATGACATGCAATTAAGATAAAGGAGACTTAACTATTACATAGCATCATGACATATCCAAATAATTTCCATATGGTGATAGCAGCATAATAACTATCTTACTCATGGCATAACTTAATGAATATAACTGAGCATGGCATGGCATCATGAAAAAAAACTATTGTTCATACATAAACAAATGCAGACATAACATATTACAAAATCTAGTACTATCATGGCTTCTTAAAAATGCAACCTATAAGTTATGCAAAATAATCAAAGTTGTACACCGATTTCATCAGACTATAATACCAACGGGTTATCTTACCACATAACCACGACCTTTTCGGTGATCGCAACCACAACCAACACTTGGTCTCCAATATTTACCGAGAACTCGTCTCGTGATGACAACTTAGTCTTGACTTCAGACGACTATTACATTCAAGTTACCATATTAACAAATTTTATTATATCTGGTTTATCCTCCATTCCAATCGAGACCCAATAGTGTGACCTTCTACGAACTGTGTGCTATCGATAGACCATGTGAACACTCTGTAGAGGTAGCGCACTGTACCCACACCACGGAACCGATGGCCTCATCATCCCATTCGGGTGGACCAACGGCATTCCGACGAAACCGAACCACTATCATGACACTCTCCCGGACACTCCGACTCTTCCCTACTGGGCTAGTCCTGGGTGGCCCTGTGTCTACCAAAGACACACCTACCATCATTGTGGCCAAACTGTCCCAAACGGGGACCCGATACGATAACAAAACAACTATGGGCACACAAGGCTTATGTGCGTCTACCTGATCAGGGTAGAACCTGTACATAACATTCCCTCGTTGGAGGCAGTGGCGAGAGGCACAACAATAGTTCGTATTAAGGCCTTCCAATAAAGACAAATGTGGTTGCACTGAAAAATTCGATTTGGTGGCACTATGAAATGATCCCATCGATGACGGAGGAGTTTGTTATGATTAATTCATTTTTATTAACTCTCCATCATCATGAGAAACAATGAGCATGCAACATACAAAAGCATATACAAAAATATCGAACTTGTCACATCCCCAGTTCTGGTCTGCTCTGGTCGAGTTAGTCTTGTGTTGCATCATGTTTAAATTTCTCTTAAACTGAAATGGGGATGACTAAACCCTAGCACCAGATGAAACCAACTAGGTTCAAAATTCAAATCTTTTTCAATGAACCCAAAATGCTCTTTGGAAAAGTTCATCATTTTTGGATTGATTAAAAACCTCTGCCAAAAATGTTGCACATATTTCTAGGACCATTCTGGATTTTTGAATTAAATCATATCTTATTTGCATTTGGGAATTTAAATTTTATATATTACTTTAAATGCTCAAATAATCCCAAACTGAAATGTTCCATGTTGGTTATATGCTAAACAGTGGGCATGAGCAGTTTGGTGATTTTTGAAAATGCCTAAGCATTTTTAGAAAAGCCCCAAAGTTACAAAAGAAATAGATAATAGAAAACAGATGGAATTAAAAGAGAGAGAGAGACTTACCTGGGCTAACTAACCTGTGCAGCCCAGCACTGTTGGCCCAGCCACTTCTGGGGGCCCAGCCCAGCACCGCCTCCTTCAACCTCGTGCCAGAAGGCACGAGGGCGTATGGCCGGCGCGCGCGCGGCCGTGCCTTCACGCAGCTGCCTGCCTGGCCTTCCCTCGCCAGCGCGACGCCGCCAAGGACACGCCGCAAGCGCCTGGAACCTCCCCCTGACCTCTCACTCGCCCCTTCCTCCCTCCCTCGTCTCTCCAGGGCCATGGCCGACGCGCCCGTGGGCGCACCGACGGCCGTAGCCGCAGCCACCGCCTCCCCCTCGTCCCCTCGACGTGTCCACGAGCTCTGCCATGGACCCGGGAGTCTACACGCCCACGCACGCAAGCTCGGGAGCCTCCTAGCATCTTCCCCGACCTCGTCTTCAAGCCTCGGCCGACGAGATCCCCTCCGCCGCCCTGCTCTGCTCCGAGCCTCCCCCGAGCCCACGTCGTCGCCTCTGCACTCACCGTGAGCCCCCGAGCAGTTTCCCCCTCTTCCCCGACCTCCCCGCGCTCTCTAGCTACGGCCCCACCTCCGGCCGGAGCTGTGGTCCGCCGGCCATGTCGCCGCCGTAGTCACAGTTGCTGCCGCACGCGTCCAAGCACACCGGCGTGCTCAGCATTCCTCCAGGAGCCCGTAGCCACTTCTTTTCTTCCTCCCGAGCCCCCTAGCGCTGCGCCCGCGCAAGCCCGAGCGCTGCCGCCGCTGGACCTCGTCGCCGACCACCTTCCGGCCACCCCAGCCCCCTTCCGATGGCACAGATGGATGCGGGCGAGTCCCAGCTCCACGTAGATGCCCTCCGCCGGCCATTTGGTCACCGGAGGAGGATTTCCGACGCCCTCCGCCGCGTCCAGCCTCGCCGGCGGCTAAACGCCGGCGGGATGACCGTTTTGACCGGCGAGGTTGACCTCCCCCGAGTCGCTGACAAGTGGGCCCTGGGCCCTGTTAATTTAAATTAAGTTTTGTTAAGCTTAATTAACCCTACTGACACTGACATGTGGGCCCTCGCGCCTAATTAGGTTAGTCTAATTTTTCCTGTTTAGCTTAGTACTAATCCGGTGGACCCCACATGGTAGTTTGACTTTGGTCAAGTCAACACTGACTGGTCCCACCTGTCATGCACACAAACTAGCCCTTAGACACTGACCAGTGGGCCCCACTGGTCAGGTTTGACTGGACCAGCCCCTGTTGACTTGCTGATGTCAGCATGACCTAGTGCTGACGCAGTAACTATTTTCTCGGATTTTAATAAATCAGAAATGATTTATTTATTTCAGAAAATAACCAAAACTTCTAAAAATCATAGAAAATAATCTATAACTCAGATAAAAATAATTTATATATGAAAATTGATCAGAAAAATTCAAGGAATCTGTTTATGGCATTTTCATGCATGTTTGAACAAGTTAAACCTGTTGATCAGGTCAAATCAATTAAATGGCATTTAAATAATCACATATGAAGTTTGAATTTGAACCTTTGGTTCAAACCAGCTTCATTTAATTAGCTCAATCAACAGCATATTGCCATGTCATGATCATGCATCATATTGTTGCATTGCATTGATTGTGTTCTTCCTCTGTTTGTCGGTTTGTTCCCTCTCAGTAGACGACGTTCCGACGATGAGTTCGATGACACCGATGAAGACCCAATGTTATCTTCAGAAGTGCCAGGCAAGCAAAACCCCATTGAGCATTCCGATACAATCCCACTCTCTCGCTCTTGCTCTCTTTTACTGCATTAGGACAACAACGCTTCAACTGTTACTTGCTGCGGTAGTTGAACCCCTTTCCACTGCATGACCCGTCATTGCCACAGTAAATAGTTGAAACCCACTAGTATGAGTAGGAGTTGTTTGAGCCATGTTGTGCCTACTCATTGATGCTTTTTGGTTATGCCTGCTATTGCTTAGAGTTGTGTCAGGTCTGATTCATCGGGGATGAATTGGAATGTGATGAACATGTCCTACTGTGTGTGAGCTAAGTGTGTGAACACAATTTGGTAAAGGTAGCGATGAGAGGCCATGTAGGAGTACATGGTGGGTTGTCTCATTGCAGCCGTCCTTAGGAACTGAGTTCTGTGTTAGTTGATCCATGACCAGTTACTACCATGCATTGGGCCCGAAACCAATGGACCCTCTCGACTTATTAATCAACATGATCTCTGTCCAGGAGTTGCAACTAGTTTCTGGTGTTTGTAGTTTACTGGAGGTCGTGCGCAGCGCTGACCCTCGGGGTGGGCTGTGACACGGCAGGTACGTGGCACGGTGTACCGATTGCCCGGTTGGTGATGCGGGAACCCTGTACACATCGTTTGGGGCCGTGAGCGACACCCCGGCCGGATCTCCCCACGGATGGAACCCAAATAGGCGATAAACCTGGACGAGAGACTTGTGTGGTTAGTCAGGTCGTGGCCGACACCCTCGCTGGGCCTCCGCTTGAAGGTTGCCGAGTACATGTCGTGTAAGCGGCGGTAAGTGGTGAGAGCGTGTGTGAAGAAGTACACCCCTGCAGGGTTAAATATAATCTATTCGAATAGCCGTGTCCGCGGAAATGGACTTCTGGGTTACCTATTACAGTTCATAGACAAGTGAAAGTGGATACTCTAAAACACGCAAGATAAGCGTGAGTGCTATGGATGGCCTTCTCGTAGGGAGACGGGAGCGGATCCATAGTGGTGTATTGATTGGTGAATATGTGGACTCGTGTGCGCCACCTCAAAAAAAGTTACTTGCAGTCGTAGTTCAGAATAGCCATCGAGTCAAAGCTGGCTTGCTGCAGTCAAACTCCACCGCCCTTTGTTGATACCGATGCATATGTAGCTAGTTCTGATGTAAGTCTTGCTGAGTACCTTTGTACTCACGTTTGCTTAATTTATGTTTTGCAGAGAGACCTTAGTCTCTCTAGTGGTTCCGCGTGGACTTCGACGTTTAGCTTGTTACCTCAGCTACGATCTTGTACCCTTGGGAGGGTCTTGTAGATAGTCAGACTTCTTAGTCTTTTTCATTTGTAGATGTCTGTACTCAGACATGTAATGCTTCCGTTGCCTGTATGCTCTGAATGTTGGGTCATGTGACCTCTGTTTGTAATAAATGCTATGATGGCTCTTCTGGGCCTTATCTATATAAGTTGTTGAGTTATGTTGTGATGCCATGTTGTACATCACATACTTGCATGTTATGCGTACGTGTAATGTGTATTGCTATGTGTGGGATCCGACACCTAGTTGTTTACCTTTGGTAGCCTATCTTACAGGGAAATGTCTCCTAGTGCTTCCACTGAGCCTTGGTAGCTTGCTATTGCTCCGGAACACTTAGGCTGGCCGGCATGTGTCCTTCTTCGTTCCTGTGTCTGTCCCTTAGGGGAAATGTCACGCGTTGTTCCTTTAAGTCCTTGTAGCTTGCTACGACTTGGGTTCATACGTTGATGACCGACACGTTCGTTGCTGGGTCATGTATGCCTGTCTCTGTAATTTAGTGCCACTTTTGGTTTACAACTGGTCATGTCGGCCCGGGTTCTCTGTCATATGGATGCTAGCGACACCATCATATACGTGTGCCAAAATGCGCAAACGGTCCCGGGCCAGGTAAGGTGGCACCCGTGGAATACCGTGCGTGAGGCCGCAAAGTGATATGGTGTGTTACAGGCTAGACCTGTGTGACTTAGGATCGGGGTCCTGACAGCTTTGGTATCAGAGCCTGACTGCCTGTAGGATTAGCAAGCCAAACTGGTCGAAGTCGTGTCTAGAAACTCTTTAGTTAAGTAAGGGAATTGTTTGTGGAAGGGAACGTAAGGCTCTTTTTACTCCTTTACCTTATGACCTTCTGATCTGAGTCACCTTCTTCTTTCTACGGGGATTAAGAACTAGGATTCTCATTCTATTTATCAGGATCACGTTATTGTGGATTCAACCCTCAGTTCAGTTTCTACTACTTCAGTTTGTTCAACTGTTGGTCACTGAACCTTGACATTATGATGTTAAGTGGATATGCTACCTTTTGCTTGGATCTCAAAAGTATTTTCGAGCATTTGCAGCCGTTATGCTGTCCGAGTCATTCTAGGTTTCTAAATAATCTGATGCATTTGCAAACCTTTCCTTCATGTTCCGATGTACCTTTGGGCCAGACTAAGCACACTAGTCAGGGTGTTGTGGTACTCTGTTACCTCGACACATATGTTGGAGTTATTATTATGACCCTAAGTATCTTAGAAGATCACCCAGTAATCTAGCAATGTTTTATATTCCAGTGTGATGATTTTGGCCGTCATTCTCAAAAGCATCCCGTGATGCTATTTAGTTGGTAGGTATTCTATTCCTGGGTTCTCGAACCCGAGCTTCACCCTACTTACTTCATGTTGATAGTATTTGCTCGTTCCTTTAGGATATTAGTAACCTTGTGATAGTCCTCGAGGTCCGTGGTCATCGTTCTTCCAATACCATGAACCATCCTTGGCAGAAGTTCTCCCGAACCAAAAGATCACAACCAGAGTGCTCCTGAGTAGTACTCCATTCATATTGTGACTCTGCCAGTCCTACCTTTCTGCATGGGTTATCCGGAAGAAATATGTGGAACTTGTTCGACATACTAACCTATGCATCCACAACTCAGAAGTTATATGTTCCTTGAGTTGTCTCCTTTTCAGATGTTTTATGACCTTCGACTATCAGTTGATAGTCAGGAGTAGTTGTGCATTCGTGTTTATCGATGCCTTTTACTCTTGTGATCCGTCCATTCATTCTATCTCGGAATGACTAGGAGAACCAAACTCCAGTACCTTATCCATATCCGGGATTTGGTCAAAGAAGTTGTACTCCGCAGATGAAGAATGCTAATCCAGCTTCTAAACTGTTCTATCCTGGAGTATTACCATCTTTTTGTCAAGATTGTCATGAGAATTTCACTATCTCTTATGAACTCTTGATACAATGATACTTCTCGCCATTATCGTTCATTCCTCGGTCTTCGTGTTATTATAACCGGAATGCTGACAAGTGAATTGTGATGTGTGAAATCAATACTACTAGCAACTTCGTTGCTTGGTAGTTAAAGGACAACAATTTCATTCTTAGTGCGTTGGTTACTGAATCACCATTTCTAAGATTGATCGTGCTACCTAGTCCACTTTCTTGGTGCACTCCTTGATTGATGAGTTAGGATTTTGTCAAGTCCTTTCTCATGTGATCATATCATCTTGCCTTGAAAAGCAAGATTGTTCTCGAGCTTAGTAACATATCGGTGGTTCGTGATTTTCCAAATATCTTCTCAGAAGTATTACCGGGTTGTTCCCTGACTGTTATGTTGAGTTTGTGATCAAGTTGGTTTCTTATAAACCACCACTTCTCCAAGAATCTGTGTTGGGTACCCCGAACTAGTTGGTTAAGCTAAACAACAACTTGGAGAGTTGGAGGATAAAAGCTTAACCCACATAGCTCACTTCCAAGGGATATCTTTTGTGTGTGTGTTCAAGAAAGATGATATCTTGATCGATTGATCCTCGTGATCAATTGTTGGATCTATTGTCTTACTAAAACTTTGATTTGAGTGTGGGCTATCATCAAATCAAATCAGAACCAACGATGCTCTTAATGTTGTCTTACTCGTGGTTGATCCCTCGAGCATACACCATTACATCTATTGGTCTGACCAATACTATCACTTGTTCACATAATTATGGAATTCCATCTCCATGGAAACCTGGATGAATTGTTGTTGAGCCCATCAGCAACACTGCTATCTTCTCCATGATTTTGTAGGACATTAAGCTAGTGTTGGAAACTTTGTAAGCATTGCCTTTGTGTCCCGTTCATGAGGTATATGTTGGATGAGAGAAGAGATTTTTCCCAAAATCATGTGTAATTGATGCAAGTTGTCACCGTGAGTTCGAGAAAGTTGTTTTGTTTCCTGTGGAATCATCCCAAGTCAGTCATGCATATATGCGAAGTATTATGTGGTTTGGAGACTTGCAACCTTCACTCTATATGTATCCCTAGCACACCAAGCCACTGATTGATTGTCTTAGGAGAAGAAGTTCCTTCTTAAGATCCGGACTTATGTAAGGACTTCGTTATCCGCAATGATGGTTCCCCAACCCGAACTTGGTAGTGTTTCATTGTAAGACTACTACGTGGTCATGTTTGTCTTGGACAACGTGTTCACAAGTATGTAGCAGAACCAGCTCATGTTTTGGAGCTTGCTATCGTAGTTCATTTCCTGAGAATCTCGCAACGCCGTCCCGTCGATTTGTGTTGCAAACTTTCATCTTTCTTTCTGGACTCGATGAGTCTGGAATATTCTAACACCAACCAGAACTGAATCTCGGGCAGATATGATGGTTGGAGCATTTCCCAAGAACTATAATATTGGTCCCTCGATTACCGGTAAAGTGAATGTCGTGGCTAACACACCTAGCCGGAAGACCTATTGTTGTAGCATCTTGATTGAAGAAATTGGCCACCTCCCCATAAGGACTTCGTAGGAATTACTCCCTAGTTGTCCCTTATGGACTTTATGTGCTCCCGAAGTCCGACCTTTACTTGATGGCCATGTTGATGCTTTTAAGCATTGACCGTGGTACCTAGTACATCAAGGAGAAAATTAGAAGCGGAGTGCTAAATGTCTCTCGGTCGATCATCCAGATTTTTGCTTCCTTGGCTCCGCTAAGGTAGAATTTGAGAAGGTGTTATCCTCCTTTGCATCTGCATCGTCCACCACTATTCATCATGGTAGTATGTTGTGTTGCCAGGATCCTCGACACGGATATTGGTAAAACCTTGATGAATATGGGAATGCTCAAGTTCTTGAGAGCACGCACAAGCAATAGGTGTTATCCTCGACACCAACCGGGATTGCTCCCAGTGCTCTTGGTTATGCTATAACCCCTCAAGAATAGTTTTACTCTCTACTGTTGGGATTCACCCCAGTTACCAGAATCATTCCCAGCATTTGCATTTTGTTCCTAGCTTGCACCGCCGTTGTACCAATTCTCCATGGGTTGATCTTGAGTTGCTTGATCTTTCGGAAGATCAATGTTGTAGAGTTTCTCTCATCATCACCGTTTGGATGAAGATTTCGAAAGCAAGGAAGCCAGGATCAACATGAGGCAAGCAATCAACACTTATATAGAGGACACTGGGATCATGAAGTTTGTGTTAGTTAGTGTCCCCTCTGATATCTTATCTCACGTCCTGAATCTCGGGACGAGATTCTTGTTTAGTGGGGGTGAGTTGTCACATCCCCAGTTCTGGTCTGCTCTGGTCCAGTTAGTCTTGTGTTGCATCATGTTTAAATTTCTCTTAAACTGAAATGGGGATGACTAAACCCTAGCACCAGATGAAACCAACTAGGTTCAAAATTCAAATCTTTTTCAATGAACCCAAAATGCTCTTTGGAAAAGTTCATCATTTTTGGATTGATTAAAAACCTCTGCCAAAAATGTTGCACATATTTCTAGGACCATTCTGGATTTTTGAATTAAATCATATCTTATTTGCATTTGGGCATTTAAATTTTATATATTATTTTAAATGCTCAAATAATCCCAACTGAAATGTTCCATGTTGGTTATATGCTAAACAGTGGGCATGAGCAGTTTGGTGATTTTTGAAAATGCCTAAGCATTTTTAGAAAAGCCCCAAAGTTACAAAAGAAATAGATAATAGAAAACAGATGGAATTAAAAGAGAGAGAGAGAGACTTACCTGGGCTAACTAACCTGTGCAACCCAGCACTGTTGGCCCAGCCACTTCTGGGGGCCCAGCCCAGCACCGCCTCCTTCAACCTCGTGCCAGAAGGCACGAGGGCGTGTGGCCGGCGCGCGCGCGCGGCCGTGCCTCCACGCAGCTGCCTACCTGGCCTTCCCTCGCCAGCGCGACGCCGCCAAGGACACGCCGCAAGCGCCTGGAACCTCCCCCTGACCTCTCACTCGCCCCTTCCTCCCTCCCTCGTCTCTCCAGGGCCATGGCCGACGCGCCCGTGGGCGCACCGACGGCCGTAGCCGCAGCCACCGCCTCCCCCTCGTCCCCTCGACGTGTCCACGAGCTCTGCCTTGGACCCGGGAGTCTGCACGCCCACGCACGCAAGCTCGGGAGCCTCCTAGCATCTTCCCCGACCTCGTCTTCAAGCCTCGGCCGACGAGATCCCCTCCGCCGCCCTGCTCTGCTCCGAGCCTCCCCCGAGCCCACGTCGTCGCCTATGCACTCACCGTGAGCCCCCGAGCAGTTTCCCCCTCTTCCCCGACCTCCCCGCGATCTCTAGCTACGGCCCTACCTCCGGCCGGAGCTGTGGTCCGCCGGCCATGTCGCCGTCGTAGTCACAGTTGCTGCCGCACGCGTCCAAGCACACTGGCGTGCTCAGCATTCCTCCAGGAGCCCGTAGCCACTTCTTTTCTTCCTCCCGAGCCCCCTAGCGCTGCGCCCGCGCAAGCCCGAGTGCTGCCGCCGCTGGACCTCGTCGCCGACCACCTTCCGGCCACCCCAGCCCCCTTCCGATGGCACAGATGGATGCGGGCGAGTCCCAGCTCCACGTAGATGCCCTCCGCCGGCCATTTGGTCGCCGGAGGAGGATTTCCGACGCCCTCCGCCGCGTCCAGCCTCGCCGGCGGCTAAACGCCGGCGGGATGACCGTTTTGACCGGCGAGGTTGACCTCCCCCGAGTCGCTGACAAGTGGGCCCTGGGCCCTGTTAATTTAAATTAAGTTTTGTTAAGCTTAATTAACCCTACTGACACTGACATGTGGGCCCTCGCGCCTAATTAGGTTAGTCTAATTTTTCCTGTTTAGCTTAGTACTAATCCGGTGGACCCCACATGGCAGTTTGACTTTGGTCAAGTCAACACTGACTGGTCCCACCTGTCATGCACACAAACTAGCCCTTAGACACTGACCAGTGGGCCCCACTGGTCAGGTTTGACTGGGCCAGCCCCTGTTGACTTGCTGATGTCAGCATGACCTAGTGCTGACGCAGTAACTATTTTCTGGGATTTTAATAAATCAGAAATGATTTATTTATTTCAGAAAATAACCAAAACTTCTAAAAATCATAGAAAATAATCTATAACTCAGATAAAAATAATTTATATATGAAAATTGATCAGAAAAATTCAAGGAATCTGGTTATGGCATTTTCATGCATGTTTGAACAAGTTAAACCTGTTGATCAGGTCAAATCAATTAAATGGCACTTAAATAATCACATATGAAGTTTGAATTTGAACCTTTGGTTCAAACCAGCTTCATTTAATTGTGTTGCTAGTTGCATTAGCTCAATCAACAGCATATTGCCATGTCATGATCATGCATCATATTGTTGCATTGCATTGATTGTGTTCTTCCTCTGTTTGTCGGTTTGTTCCCTCTCAGTAGACGACGTTCCGACGATGAGTTCGATGACACCGATGAAGACCCAATGTTATCTTCAGAAGTGCCAGGCAAGCAAAACCCCATTGAGCATTCCGATACAATCCCACTCTCTCGCTCTTGCTCTCTTTTACTGCATTAGGACAACAACGCTTCAACTGTTACTTGCTGCGGTAGTTGAACCCCTTTCCACTGCATGACCCGTCATTGCCACAGTAAATAGTTGAAACCCACTAGTATGAGTAGGAGTTGTTTGAGCCATGTTGTGCCTACTCATTGATGCTTTTTGGTTATGCCTGCTATTGCTTAGAGTTGTGTCTGGTCTGATTCATCGGGGATGAATTGGAATGTGATGAACATGTCCTACTGTGTGTGAGCTAAGTGTGTGAACACGATTTGGTAAAGGTAGCGATGAGAGGCCATGTAGGAGTACATGGTGGGTTGTCTCATTGCAGCCGTCCTTAGGAACTGAGTTCTGTGTTGGTTGATCCATGACCAGTTACTACCATGCATTGGACCCGAAACCAATGGACCCTCTCGACTTATTAATCAACATGATCTCTGTCCAGGAGTTGCAACTAGTTTCTGGTATTTGTAGTTTACTGGAGGTCGTGCGCAGCGCTGACCCTCGGGGTGGGCTGTGACACGGTAGGTACGTGGCACGGTGTACCGATTGCCCGTTTGGTGATGCGGGAACCCTGTACACATCGTTTGGGGCCGTGAGCGACACCCCGGCCGGATCTCCCCACGGATGGAACCCAAATAGGCGATAAACCTGGACGAGAGACTTGTGTGGTTAGTCAGGTCGTGGCCGACACCCTCACTGGGCCTCCGCTTGAAGGTTGCCGAGTACATGTCGTGTAAGCGGCGGTAAGTGGTGAGAGCGTGTGTGAAGAAGTACACCCCTGCAGGGTTAAATATAATCTATTCGAATAGCCGTGTCCGCGGAAATGGACTTCTGGGTTACCTATTACAGTTCATAGACAAGTGAAAGTGGATACTCTAAAACACGCAAGATAAGCGTGAGTGCTATGGATGGCCTTCTCGTAGGAAGACGGGAGCGGATCCATAGTGGTGTATTGATTGGTGAATATGTGGACTCGTGTGCGCCACCTCAAAAAAAGTTACTTGCAGTCGTAGTTCAGAATAGCCATCGAGTCAAAGCTGGTTTGCTGCAGTCAAACTCCACCGCCCTTTGTTGATACCGATGCATATGTAGCTAGTTCTGATGTAAGTCTTGCTGAGTACCTTTGTACTCACGTTTGCTTAATTTATGTTTTGCAGAGAGACCTCAGTCTCGCTAGTGGTTCCGCGTGGACTTCGACGTTTAGCTTGTTACCTCAGCTACGATCTTGTACCCTTGGGAGGGTCTTGTAGATAGTTAGACTTCTTAGTCTTTTTCATTTGTAGATGTCTGTACTCAGACATGTAATGCTTCCGTTGCCTGTATGCTCTGAATGTTGGGTCATGTGACCTCTGTTTGTAATAAATGCTATGATGGCTCTTCTGGGCCTTATCTATATAAGTTGTTGAGTTATGTTGTGATGCCATGTTGTACATCACATACTTGCATGTTATGCGTACGTGTAATGTGTATTGCTATGTGTGGGATCCGACACCTAGTTGTTTACCTTTGGTAGCCTATCTTACAGGGAAATGTCTCCTAGTGCTTCCACTGAGCCTTGGTAGCTTGCTACTGCTCCGGAACACTTAGGCTGGCCGGCATGTGTCCTTCTTCGTTCCTGTGTCTGTCCCTTAGGGGAAATGTCACGCGTTGTTCCTTTAAGTCCTTGTAGCTTGCTACGACTTGGGTTCATACGTTGATGACCGACACGTTCGTTGCTGGGTCATGTATGCCTGTCTCTGTAATTTAGTGCCACTTTTGGTTTATAACTGGTCATGTCGGCCCGGGTTCTCTGTCATATGGATGCTAGCGACACCATCATATACGTGTGCCAAAATGCGCAAACGGTCCCGGGCCAGGTAAGGTGGCACCCGTGGAATACCGTGCGTGAGGCCGAGAAGTGATATGGTGTGTTACAGGCTAGACCTGTGTGACTTAGGATCGGGGTCCTGACAGAACTTCGCAAGTGCACAAGTTATAACATAAAGAGTATGACAATACTAAGTACTAGCATATTAACGGTGCATTAAAAGCGTCATGGCATTTTATAACTATGGCATAAAAGCAAGTAGAGTAGTAGCATGGCAATAATAATAACAAGATTCTAACTAGCATGGCAAGAGAATATCATGACAACACAAGCATGCAAGAAAATACATAAAGAAAAGATTGCAACTCAAAATAATAAGCCAACGACTGCAACTACACATGCACAAGGTACAATCAAAGTCAACGCGCGAGTGTGGAGCTTATGATAAGAGGTTGGCTTGCCTGGGGTCGACAAATACTCCGGGAAGAAGCGGGGAAACGATCGCGGAAAGAGTTGCCGGAAACAGTTCTCTCTCAGAGGGGGCTGTTTACGGGCAAGGGCAAAGTGGTCATTTCCACTGTGTCAAAATATTATGAAAATTATACCAACGGAAAGGGCTCGACAAACAGAGAACGTGAGCGCTGGAATCACCTCAATTGGAGTTGTGGGTAAAAAGATATGAAGGGTTGAAGTTCAGGGACTTTTCTGCAAAAATATCATCACAAACAAGTCCCTGAGTGGATAAGGCAGAAGCGAAAAGTTAGAAATACGCTTTCTATTTAAGAAAATGCATTCTAGGTTGAAACAGAGAGGAAAGGCGCTTACCCCACGCGAAAACGTAATACATGGAAGTACGCTTCCACTTATCCTAGTCAGCAGAGGCGGGACCGGGCGCTGAGTCATTGTCAAGCGGGTCCCAGTGGCAGGGGCGGGGTCAACGCGCGGGAGAGACGCTGCCTGGTGGGGTCACGCGGGGAGGGGCCCACCTGGCCTGGCGTCTTCAACCTCCCTCTTGTGCGCGCTCCTGGCAGAGGGAGGGGCTTGCCTCGACGGTGATTGCCGGCAACTCCGGCCACCGCAGACGAGGGCCGACCTACCCACAAGTTCATGAGCGAGAGGCGCATCTTGGGGTTGTCTCCGTTGCCAGCGAGGAGGACAGGGAAAGGAGCAGCAGGGCTGACGGCGGAAGTGGCTTCGACCGCCGGCGAACATGGTGCTCCGGTGGGGGAACGGCGAGGCAAAGGCCACAGGGAGGCTCGCCGGACCTCAGGTAATGTCGGGGTGGATGGTGAACGGCGAGGGGGACTCTGGGTCACCAGAATCAGAGGGACCTGAGGCGGCGACCACGGCGGTGGTAGGGGTCAGAGAGGGGCTCTGGGCTCGGGGAGAGGCTCTTGGAGGGAATTGCGGACTGCGGTGAAGCACGAGGCGAGCTTAAATAGCCGCGGGGGAGGCTCGAGGGGGAGGGGAGGAGCTGACATGTGGCTCGCGACGTGTTCGTGCGCTGACGATGGCGCAGCATCGGCAGACGCGGCCAAAAATCTCGGGAAGCGGCGGGAAGGCGACGAGGGGGAAGCAGACGGGTGTGAGGGCCTCACGGAGTCGAGCACGAGCTCTGAGGCGAGCAGAGGAAGAAGATAGGGGGCGGGTAAGCAACGCTGGCCACGGGAGCTCACTGTGCGTTCATTGGCACGGCTCGCCGGAGAATAAAACTAGCGAGGAAGAAGATCTAGGGGGAAGAGGATAGCGAAGGGGTGCTATTCGGCAACAGTGGCGAAGCCAGGGCCGGTCGGAGCAGAGATGTCGACGACAACAGTGGCTAGACCACCGTTTTGGATGGCGCTCCGCGTGGTCACCACGGACAAGGCACACTCCAGAGGTTTTACTGGAGTAAGAACATGTCTACTGCGTAGTCCCTCGAAGGTAGAGATTTACCATGGTGAAAAAGTAGTCAGAGACAAAGAGAGGTGAGTAGAATAAGCTCCACAAGTTTGTTGTTGCAAACTTGGCAGCATTCTGGAGGTGAAACTAGAGGAGTATTAAAGTAACCAATATGTCTGGGAGGATTAGGTTTACAAGGACTACGATCCTGGGAGTTTTGAGGCCATTAGGACAAGTATTTAGCATAGTTGCTTCACAACTGCTAAAATCTATCCACAAAACAAATGATGATGAAGCACTCACTAGGAGTGATGGAATGTGCTGAAATTTGGCAAGGGTTCATGATTTGATCATACAGTGATGCCGTAAAAAGATCACACCAAAAGATCTTGCCAACTTAGCACTTGCTTCACTAACATCATTTCTGGCCAAAAGCTTAGGAAAAATATAGGAAAATATTTGCTACATGGAATGAGCCAATATCTTGGGAAGATGAGCTATATGACTTAGAGAGAGCTTGGGAATATTTTCAGCTAAAATGGAGCAAGGAAAAATGTACTTGCTTCACAAGCTGAAATTTTTTGACAGAGAGCAAGAATTGCTTCTGTGCTCACATAGCTCAATAAAACGAGCTAAGCTTGTGTAGAGGCCAAGGATTTGGAGAGCTTGAGAGGGTGTAAGAGTTTCAGCCCATTGAAAAATTTATGAAGGTACTTCCTTCACAAACTTGTATTCTGGTTAGAAACTTTGAAAAATTGTACAAGGGGCTAGGATGAAAGGATTGAGCTCATATTTGGTATCCATGGGTGATTCATCAATGTTAATCACCCTGCCAAATTACACCTCAATAGGAAATAAGAATAGGGCACTTCCTTTGCAAAGTTTCAGAGAAGGCAGAAACTTGCATTGGATCATGTGCCAAAATTTTGAACGGTGGGACTTGATTTAATGGTGGAACTAATGATTATATAGCAAGGGCAAGCTCCACAATTTATGGGAGAATTTTCTCTACTATAAAAATATTAGTTCCTTTGGAAAGTGGCAAAAATGCAATATTGGCTAAAATAGAAAAAGGCATTTTTTCTTATTTTATTTGTGGCCAATATTCTTGCCAAAGCTTGGATTAGGCATGAGTATCATCTCCACCAATCCTCATGGATATTTGAGATGCAAAACTATGCCTTTGAATTTTATTCCTCAAACAGACAATAAAAGGAATAAATCACCAATCAAAATATTGCATAGGGCTTGGCAATATTTTTGCATATCCAAGTAGTATGAAGACAAGGTGGTCTCTTGGAAAGGATGGAGTGATCAACAGATCATTGCGAATGATGGCTCCTTTGTAATCACAAAGGCCACCTAGAAATTCCAAAACCTTGGAATTAGGGTTGAGAGAAATTTGAGGTGTTGTAAATGAGGTCTTGCCCACACACAAAGACATGAGCAAGGTTTTGAAAGGTTGAAAATGACCAGAAATCTCTGGGTCATCTGGCAGTCCTCAGGAGAAAATTTGAAAAGGGGGTTGCCAGGAGGAAATAACAGCACAAAATTGATAACTCAATTTTGAGGCTGTGACAACTCTTCCCTCCTTAAAAGAATCTCGTCCTAGAGATTTCTAGGGTTAGTGCAACCATAAAAGATAGCCATCCCGGGGAAAACACCATGGGTTACAAATAACCCTTTGGATGGATACACACGAGTTGGGGTACCGATAATTGGTACACCCAAAGAGAGTCATGGGCAAAACGGGGTTACCTCCACGGATAGGGGCACTCGAGATCCGTTTCACGGAAAATTGCTAGATGCACCCCAATGAACAGTGGTTTCACTCGCTGGCATGTGGGTCCAAGGCCCACTGGCAGCCTCCTTCTTCTACCTCTAGCTGGCTGCTTGATCTCCATCACTGCTCCGCATGCGGCTTGGCACAGCGCGCATCTAGCTTCTAGGGCGATGAGGACCCTAGTGTCGTAGTGCGCGGCGTGCACTGCGACGGTGCAGCGAGCACTCACGTCGCGGGCCAGCACCTTGTCGGCACTGCTCGCGGATTCGCCTCCTAGACGTCGGTGATCGGGCGACGAGCGATTTCCCTGGACATCGCTCACTGTACACCAGAGTTGGTCTATAAAAACGGCAGTGCGGCTTCTCCTCCAACACACCAATGCAATGCCGCTCTACTACCTCTTTGGTATGGACGAGATTGATCCAAGCTCCTTCGGCGAGGAGGTGTTCTTGGTGGCGCTACGGTGGTTCCTGGCTGCTCTGTTGGGCACGCTGATCGGCTCGTCATTCCTTCTGATGATACTCATTAGGAACGAGCAGGCTCGAGGCAAGGTGCGGCCCGGGGTGGTGGATCGAGGTGCAGGAGAAGATGGTGTACTAGGTGGTCCTCCGCCACGCTTGGTCCTCCGTCGCTTTGCGTCGGCGGAGTAGGTGCGTGCTGCGGTGGAGCGGGGAGGCGACTTGCCTGCATTACGCATGGCCAAGGTGAGGGTGACGGGGTCCAGATGCTTGTGAGGTTCCTGCGCTAGCTCAAGATGCATACTGTGGTGCGGGAAAAACTTTCGCGGATGATTCCACAAAAAAGTAGGTGTAGAGGTAGAATCAGAGTGGAAAGATGTACTGCAATCGATGTACTGGTGTGAGAGAAATAAAGCTCGCAGCTTTTTCTCCGGAAACGAAATCGGAAACGAGAGTTAGATACGGGAACTTACCAGATGGAAAGGCCTCTATGAGGCTCTAATTTTGGAAAGCCGAGCACATGAGGTGTGCACCGATAGAGAGAAGATATGTCACTTTGCTTGCCCACAAGTACTGCCAAAAAGTACTCATGGGTGTACCAAGTGTGCATGTGACATGCAGCATAATCAAAACTGGCAAACAGAAGAAATGCAAGGAAGAACACACCAGACAAAACCTTCTAAAGTGTTTTAATGCTAGCGGGTATATGCAATCCTGGTACACATATACCTACACTAGCGTGCATCTTATTATTTTAGACTCGGGACGAGTCAATGTTATTTTAGTGCATGTGATCTACTAATTAAAAGTTGGTTAGCAATATACTGCCAACCAAAGGTGCACCATTCGGTACATAAAAGTTGGTGAGGAGAATTCGAAGTTCTTTCATGCAATGGCATCGGAGCGCATGACAATGAATTCCATCTCAAGTCTAAAGACTAACTCCATGGCTGATCCTATGACGGATCACGATCAGATGGCGGGAATTCTCTGGGCTTCGTTCAAATCTAGAATGGGCCAGTCACAAGGGATCAATATGGGCTCTGATCTCAGCGTTTAATTCAACCCATCTCAGGTCTGGAAGAGCTGTCTATACCATTTTCTGATGATGAAATAAAAGTAGTCTTGAAAGAATTGCCGGTGGATCGGGCACCTGGCCCGGATGGATTTAATGGCATGTTTGTTAAGCGTTGCTGGCCTATAGTTGAAAAGGACTTTCTGCGGTTGATTCGGGATTTTTATGAGGGGAAGCTTTCGTTGGAAAACATTAATGGCTCTCTCATTACACTCATACCCAAGATTGTTTCTCCTGTAGGGCCTGACGACTTTCGGCCAATATCTCTCACCAACACTTGTCTGAAATTTTTAATTAAGTTGTTGGCCAATAGGTTGCAGAAGGTTATCCTTAAGTGTATCCACAAAAATCAGTATAGATTCCTTAAGGGTAGGTCAATCCAAGATTGTCTGGCCTGGAGCTTTGAATATATTCACCAATGTAAACAATCCAAGCGTCCTGTCATCATCCTTAAGTTGGATTTTGCTAAGGCCTTTGACACAGTTGAGCATGAGGTTATTATCCAAATGCTACAACATAAGGGGTTTGATGCCAAATTGATTTCTTGGGTGCAACAACTGCTGTCCACGGGTTCTTCGTCTGTGTTGTTGAACGGCATCCCTGGAAAGAAATTTAAGTGCAAGTGTGGCGTCAGACAGGGTGATCCACCATCGCCTCTGTTGTTTGTCCTTGCAGCAGACTTGTTACAGTCTATGGTTAACCAAATGCTGGTGCATGGCACTCTCTCTTTGCCTATTCCAACCCATGACAGAGAGTTTCCCATCATTCAATATGCAGATGATACGATTCTGTTTCTTGCGGCTAAGGATAATGAGCTTGTTGCACTTAAGAACATGATGCTGACCTTTCAACAATCCACAGGGTTGAAGGTCAACTTTGCCAAATCCTCCATGATCCCTTTAAATATGAGTGATGAGGAGGTTTCAAGGCTTGCTACTATTCTTGGCTGCAAAATTGGACAGCTCCCATTTACCTATCTTGGTTTGCCATTGGGAACTACTAGGCCAAGAATCATTGATCTAATGCCCTTGGTTGACAGCCTTGAGCGGAGATTAACCGCAAGTTCATCCAGGCTGAATCAAGGCTCTCGTCTGCAACTACTTACCTCTGTTCTCACTTCTATGGCAATATATTTTCTATGCAGCCTCAGCATTCCACCAGGGATCATCAAGCACCTTGACAGAATCTTCAGGCAATGTCTTTGCTGGGGCAACAGTGATGCTCCCAAACAGTCTCTAGCTGCATGGGAGCTAGTTTGCAGGCCAAAAGACAAAGGGGGCTTAGGAGCTTTAAACCTGAATATCCAGAACAAAGGGTTACTTATCAAGCATCTTCACAAATTCTATAACAAGGTTGACATCCCTGGGTGAACTTAATTTGGAGCAGTTACTATGATCATGGTGTTCCACATGCAACAGCTGAAGCTCGATCTTTCTGGTGGAAGGATGTTTTGAAGCTACACGAGGCATACTTACCTATTGCCTCGGTTCACATCAACATGGGTGACTCTGCTTTGTTCTGGACTGACTCTTGGCACATTGGGGGTTCTGCTCGACCACTCTGTTGGAGATTGCCAAGGTTATATTCCTTTGTCAATAATGATAAGATCTCAGTGCAGGAATTCCTTCAATCCCAGGATCTATTCTCCATGTTTTATTTGCCAATCTCTCATGAAGCTGCTGATGAGTTGCACATTTTGGAAGATTGGATCATCTAGTTAGAAAGAGACCCTCTTATACCTGATGTTTGGATATGGCCCAGTAAATCAAAGGAATACACGGCCAAGAGCTTTTACACGATCATGCACTCACATCTACCGACAATACATCCTTGCAAATGGTTGTGGCAGAGTAGGTGCACCATGAAGATCAAGGTTTTTGGATGGCTGCTTTTCTTTGATAGATTAAACACCAAGGACATGTTGGTTAGAAGGCACTGGCGCTCTAACCAAGATGATAATCTTTGTCTCATTTGCAGTGAGCTAATGTATGAAGATAGAATGCACCTGTTTTTTAACTGCACCTTCAGCTGTAGAGTCTGGAATTACCTGGGCATTGCTTGGCTGGGAGGCTCTGATATTCGGCAATGTATCGTGCATGCACGGTCCAGCTTCAGACACCCTTTCTTCTTTGAGGTCATGCTAACTGCTGCTTGGAATATTTGGATTTTGAGAAATGGCAGAACCTTCAGAGCTGAGAGAGCCACTTTCAGTGCTTGGAAGTGCAAATTCATCCATGATATATCACTACTTGCTCATAGGGTGAAGGATTGTATAAAACCAAAACTTTTGGCATGGGTTAATTCTTTGTTGTAAAGGAGGTAGGGGTGCTTAGCCTTAGGTAGTCTTTTTTTCCTTTTTTCTTGTTTAGTTTCTGTTATTGTTTGTATAGTTCTCTTTTATTTTAATAAAGGGATGTGGGGCTTTGCCTCACAGTAAATATTCAAAAAAAATACTGCCAACCCTATCAAACATTTCTGCTTGACAAAGCGACAAGCAAAAACAAAACAAAAATCAAAAGCACACAAACATACATATTATACGGATCATTACAAGCATCCAAAAAAAGCACGAACGCGCTACGCACTACACAAGACTACTCTCACCGGGATACAAAAGGTTATCCTCCTATTGAGAATGAACAGACTAACCGACCTACTTGCAGAAACACCTGACTGCGTGACTAAGTCATGCAGAAGGCTGAGCTTGCCGGGGTTCTCCGGGAGGATGAAGACTGAGCCAATCTCCATCTTCATCGTCTGACAGCACTATGGGTGGGGATTCGGCTACTGCGGGTGTGGCTGAAGTTGATCCCAGTAAGTGCTTGTCGGTGTACTAGAGTTGGGGTACCCTAGTATCCCGAACTTGTGCTCGGGCAGTCGCAGCATCCCGCGGCAAGGCTTGCCGGGTGATCGCCAAGGTCCTCCGTGGTTCCTTTGGAGCCATTCAAGAACAAAGTATTCAAGCCAAGGAGACAAGGCCCCGGCAAGAGATGCTTGCCGGGAAGGCCACTCAAGGCACAAGGCCTCGGCAAGAGGAGCTTGCCGGGAAGGCCGACCAAGGCATCTCAAGGAACTTGCCGCGACGAGCCACGCGTCCCGGCAAGGCCCGATGAGCGGCAAGCTCCCGGACGCGACAAGACAACGACCGCGGCAAGCTACCACTCTGTGTCCGCGCTCCAGCACATCCACCAACGAGTCGCTCTGGGACCCTTCCAGGCGTAGGTGGCGGGAGGCTATGCAGCCAGCGGTGCGCGGTGGCAAGCGGTGCTGACAAGATTGCCATCGTGGTGAGCGGTGGCGTCCCTGACGGTCCCTTTTGCACTATTTGGGCGACGCAGACGGGCATTCAATGCCTTTATCTCCTGCCGTCAGGGTTAGGTATGATACACTGTACAGGTAGTTGTACCAACCGTAACACCTTTCCATTTTTACCCTTGTCTACGTTGCCACCTGTCGGTGACCCCTTGAGCATATAAAAGGAGGCCCATGCGCAACGTAGAGGAGGAGGAAGACACTCACACTCGGTCTCGTTAGCTGCTGGTGTGTACTGTAGCACTCAGCGCTCCCGAGCAAGAACTCAATACAAACCACAAAGCAGGAGTAGGGTTTTATGCATCCGTGCGGCCCGAACCTGGGTAAACTGCTCGTGTGTTTCGCCTCGATCTGCTCTTCGTGCGATCTTCACTCCCGCCGAACCGAAAGGGACTCGGTCCGCCGGTCTCATAGGTGCTCATGGATCAGTTCCCCGACATCTTTGGCGCGCTAGGTAGGGGGCATCGAGGTTGTGTGAACCTGATCCGGCGTTCACACAAGCTAGATCTTCATCGTCTTCATCGACATGCCGCCGAAGAAGAAGGCTTCCGAGGCGGCTGCTCCGTCGGCGTCGAACCCACCACCGCCGGAGCAAACGGCTGGTGGGGTAGACGCCGGCGGAAGAACGGGCGTCGACAAGGGAGCTCACGGTGCTTCCAGGTCCAAGGACAAGGCTGCGCTGCCCATCGACGGCATAGTCGGTCCCCACAATGACCGGGCGCACTCCAAGACCTCGGCGTCTGTACATGCACCGCGCCCATCTCAGGAGGCGCGGGACCGGCAGCGTCATGGTACTCACGGTACCATACGTTTGCTGGACCAAGACCGAGCTGGTGGATCTCGGAGTGCTCAAGACCAGCATGCACGCCAACATGCTGGCACGAGCGAGGCACGGTCGCCTGGACGGGATACTGCTCCTTCTAACGTAGTTAGAAGTCCGAGCATATCCCGCTCCTCGCACCGTTCGCCACCGCCACCCGCCACTTCAGCAGAAGCTTTGGCGCGAGCTCAACTGCTCCTGGATTACCCTCCAACGGCGGACAAGATCGACGACAGGAGGGCCACCATTCAGAGTCTCATCGGCTTCGCCAACGGCGACACTCCACGGCAGCCGAGTACATCGCAGCCGCGGCAAGTCAGCCAGGCACGAGCCGGTGGCGACAAGACCGGTGGGGGTGCAACCACCGTGCACTCTCCGCCCCGGCGACTAAGATCGCCGACTCGCCGGATCCACCTCGACAGCGACTCCACCGCGTCATCAGATCCACGAGCTCGTCGCGATCAGCGCCAAGTTCTTCACGAACGACAGCAAGAAGACGCTCGTACTCGCATCGAGCGCCGAAGAGAAGCGCGGCGTCAATCGGACTAGCGCGCTGGGCCCTCTGAAGACATGCATGCGCCACGGGAACCAGGCGACTTGCCGTACGCGGTAGGTTGCCCTGCGTTTACTCGTGAGCTGCGGCAAGTCCAGTGGCCCAGCATGAAGAATTTCAAGCCAGACATACCGGAGAAGTACGGCAGCAAGCCGCATCCGTCGGAGTTCCTCAGCATCTACACCATCGCGGTGCAAGCTGCCGGGGGGCCGGACGACAAGATCCTTGCCAACTACTTCCCGCTGGTGCTCAAGCCCAACGTCAGGTCCTGGCTCATGCACTTGCCGGACAACACCATATCCTCCTAGGCAGACCTATGCCATTAGTTTGTCGGTGCCTTTACGGGCGGCCACAAACCTCATGGCCAAGAGAGTGACCTTCATCCGCTCGCCCAGAAGGAAGGAGAGCCCCTGCGCAAGTACATTCAGAGATTCAGCCGTGTACAGCACAACATCCCAGATGTCCACCCTGCCGCGGTCATCAGCGCGTTCCATCAGAACGTGCGCAACCGCAGGATGCGGGAGGAGATGGCGATGTGCAAGATCAGAGACGTCAGTGAGCTGTATGCCCTGGCCGACAAGTGTGCACGTGCTGAGGAAGGGAGGAAACTCCCCGGAGAGAATACAGGAGCAGGAGGATCTGACAGCGAGGATGCTTCCCCGGCAAGGAAAAGCCGGCGGCGGAGGAACAGGAAGAAGAAAGGCAAAGATGTGCTAGTCATTGAGCAGTCCGGCAACGAAGCTGGCGCCATAAAGCCAAAGATAGTAGCTCCGGCAAGAAGATTGCCGCATGCACCAACTGCCAGGCTATGGCGGTCGCCGACAAGCAGTACTGCAAGATCCACCGCACCAAGGGCCATGACCTCCAGAGCTTCAAGAAGGTCGAGCAGCTTGTCGAGCAGCAAAAGGCTGAATACGAGCGACGCGGCAAGGAGAAGGCCCAAGGAGGTGCTGGATGATCCAGCAAGAAACGCCCGGGCCGGGGAGGACGCCGCGACAAGGCCAAGCAGCGGCACCGAGACAGACCTCCCCGCGGCCGCGACAAGGATGATGTCGAGACCAGTGAGCAGGAGTTCCAGAAAGCCACAGAGGTCTTGTGCGTTGATGGCGGTGCTTCTCTGCATACTTCACACCGCCAACTCAAGCAGTGGGTGCGGGAAGTCAATGCGGCGGAACCATCTGTCGAGTCACGCAAGCTTCTCAAATGGTCCAGCACGCCTATCATCTTTGATATTGAGGACCACCCTGATCGCACAACTGCGGTCGGGTGCTTGCCGATATTGGTTTCACCAACTATCCGCAACCTCAAGGTCACTAAGATGCTAGTTGACGGCGGGGCCGGCTTGAACCTGATCTCATCCACTGTACTCCAAAAACTCCATTTCCCTGACAACGAGCTCGAAGAGACCGGCACATTCCAAGGAATCAACCCGGGAAGGAGCAAGCCGAAGGGGAAGATCACGTTGCCGGTGACATTTGGCAGCGAGTTGAACTTCAGGACTGAGAGGGTCACTTTTGACGTTGCCGATTTTCCATTGCCTTACAATGGGATACTCGGTCGTCCAGCACTCGCCAAGTTCATGGCAGCCTCTCACTACGCATACAACATGCTGAAGATGCCAGGCCCGATAAGTGTCATCTCTGTCACTGGCGACAAGAAGGATGCTCTTATCTGCACCGACAAGATCTACTAGGAAGCAGCAGGCGCAACAGATCGCAAGTCACCTGCCGTTGAAGCTCCCGGGGGGAAGAAGAAGACCAAGTCCGGCAAGAGTTCTGATGCCCACTCCAGCAAGCGCACCTCTCGGAGTGTTGCGCTACCGTCGAGGACGCACCATCGAGCTCCACCGGAAAGTGTAAGAAGACAATGGCAGCTCCGCCAGAGACCAAGAAGGTGTCCGCCAAGGAGGACGGCACTGGTGGTACCTTCACCATCAGTGCCACTCTTGACCATAAATAGGAAAGCGCGCTCATTGCTTTCCTGCGGGCGAACGTTGACGTGTTTGTGTGGCAACCGTCTGACATCCCCGGTGTTCCCAAGAAAGTAATTGAGCACCATCTTGCTGTCTGTCCTCATGCGCGGCCCGTCAAGCAGAAAGTCAGGAAGCAAGCAGTGGAGCGCCAAGAATTCATTGCAGAAGAGATCAAGAAGTTGGAAGCAGTAGGCCTTGTCAGAGGAGTGCTCCATCCTACGTGGTTGGCCAATCCTGTAGTCGTGCGCAAGGCAAACGGGAAATGGAGGCTTTGTATCGACTTTACCGATGTTAACAAAGCTTGTCCCAAAGACCCATTTCCCTTGCCGCGCATTGACCAGATTGTTGACTCCACGGCCAGATGTGACTTGCTTTCATTTCTTGACGCATACTCAGGATACCATCAGATCTTCATGGCAGAAGAGGATGAGGAGAAGACCGCATTCATCACTCCATGTGGCACGTACTGTTTCATGTGGATGCCTTTCGGTTTAAAGAATGTTGGTTCAACATTTGCAAGGGTAGTCCATGTCGATTTTGAGCCACAAATACACAGAAATGTGGAAGCCTACATGGATGACATAGTGGTCAAGAGCAAGGACAAGGCAACTCTGATTCAAGATTTAGACGAGACCTTTGCAAATCTGCGCAAGATCAGCCTCAAGCTCAACCTCGAGAAGTGTGTGTTTGGAGTCCCTTCTGGCAAGCTTCTCGGGTTCTTCGTGTCTTAGCGGGGAATTGAAGCAAATCCCGACAAGATCAAGGCCATTGAGCAGATTGAAGCACCAAAGTGCGTCAAGGATGTACGAAGACTTGCCGGTTGCGTGGCTGCTCTCAGCAGGTTTATCTCTAGGTCATCTCAGCGCGCCCTGCCGTTTTTCAAAATATTGAAAAAGGCAGGTCCAATGAAATGGACTCCGGAAGCGGAGGCTGCGCTGCAAGACTTGAAGAGATACCTGTCCTCCACTCCAACACTTGTCGCACCTAAGCCACAAGAGAAGTTGCTGCTGTATATAGCGGCAACCAATCAAGTGGTTAGTGCTGCGTTAGTAGCGAAGAGGGAGGCAGATGATGAGCCAGCAACCATGACAGGCGCATCCAGCGACAAGCAGGGGGCTTCCCCGACAAGCTCTGGTCCCGACAAAGATGGATCTGCGCAGGCACGCGAGGAGATACAGAAGAGAATGGTGCAGCGCCCAGTTTACTTTGTCAGTTCCCTCCTGCAGGGGGCTAGGTCAAGGTACTCTGGTGTGCAGAAATTGCTTTTCGGCCTTCTCATGGCCTCGAGAAAGCTGCACCATTACTTCCAAGCACATGAGATCACAGTTGTCACTCGTTTTCCGCTGAAGACGATACTGCAGAATCCAGAAGCCACAGGCAGGATTGTTGAGTGGGCACTGGAACTGTCAAGCTTTGGCCTCAAGTTTGAGAGCACTTCAACTATCCAAAGCAGAGCATTGGCAGAATTCATAGCAGAGTGGACGCCAACACCAGATGAAGAAATTCCAGAAACGAGCATCCCCGTCAAGGAAGCAAGCAAAGAGTGGCTGATGTACTTTGATGGTGCCTTCTCGCTGCAAGCCGCCGGTGCTGGCGTGCTGCTTGTTGCACCCACCGGAGAGCACCTCAAGTACGTAGTCCAGATGCACTTTCCCAAGGAGCAAGCAACAAACAATACCGCAGAGTATGAAGGTTTGCTTGACGGTGTCAGGATCGCGGCAGACCTTGGGATCAAGAAGCTCATCATCAGGGGTGACTCACAGCTTCTCGTCCGCCAAGTGAACAAGAGTTATCAGAGTCCGTTGATGGAAGCCTACGTTGATGAAGTGAGAAAGCTAGAAGAGCACTTTGACGGCCTACAGATGGAGCATGTTCCAAGAGCTCAGAACGACATTGCCGATGGCCTATCGAAGTGCGCCGCACTTAAGTTACCTGTGGAACCAGGGATCTTTGTGCTCAAGCTGACTCAACCGTCTGTAGCGCCATCAACTAGACAGAGCAAGAAGAGGAAGTTGATTTCTGGTGACTATTTTTCGGCAAAGCTTCCCGAAGCAGCCCCCAAGAAGGTCCCCAAGATCAACACCAAGAGTGCCGAGGAGCAGTCTGCTCCGGCAAGCCCTAGGGTTTGTTCCGTTGAAGCAGAGGCTCCCGACAAGTTTTGCTCCGGCCAGCTTGCCGGGGAATGTCAAGCTCCGGCTGAGCCGCAGGTTCTCGCCGTAGAAGCGGATGTTCCCGCAGCAGCAGATGTGCCTTTAGTCCTTGTTGTCGAGCCACGAGCTCCAGCATGGGCGCAGCAGATTGTCCGTTTCCTTCAGATAGGAGAACTTCCCGAAGAGCAAGAAGAAGCGGAAAGAGTAGCCTGGCAGTCAAGTATGTACTAGTTTGTCGACAACACACTGTACAGAAGAAGACTCGACGGTGTGAAATTGAAGTGTATTCACCGGGAAGGCGGACAAAAGCTGTTGGCAGAGATACATGGAGGCATATCTGGTCACCACATTGGCGCAAGAGCACTTGCCGGCAAAGCATTCAGGCAAGGTTTCTTTTGGCCGACAGCCCTCCAGGATGCAACTGCACAAGTAACCAAGTGTGAAGCGTGCCAGTTCCATTCCAAGCAGATACACCAGCCAGCTCAAGCTCTCCAGACGATCCCTTTATCCTGGCCATTTTCGGTCTGGGGGCTCGACATCCTCGGCCCCTTTCCCCGAGCAGTCGGGGGCTTTGAGTACTTGTACGTTGCAATCGACAAGTTCACAAAGTGGCCGGAAGTGGAAGCACTGAGGAAGGTGACAGCACAGTCAGCAGTCAAGTTCTTCAGGTCGATTGTTTGCCGCTTCGGGATCCCTAACAGGATCATCACCGACAACGGTACGCAATTCATGAGCTGCACCTTTAATGCAGTACGTCCAAGATCTTGGCGCCAAGGTCTGCTTCGCTTCTGTTGCTCACCCGAGAAGCAACGGTCAAGCGGAGAGGGCAAATGCTGAAGTGCTGCGTGGGCTCAAGACCAGGACTTTCGACAGGCTGCGCAAGTGCGGAAGAAACTGGATTGAGGAGCTGCCAGTAGTTCTTTGGTCGATCAGGACGACGCCAAATCGAGCAACTAGCCAGACACCTTTCGCTCTAGTCTATGGAGCAGAGGCAGTTCTCCCCACGGAACTCGTATACGGGTCACCTCGAGTGCTCGCTTATGATGAGCTTGAGCAAGAGCAGCTGCGACAAGATGACACGCTGCTCCTTGAGGAAGACCGTCTTCAGGCTGCTGTACGAGCTGCTTGCTACCAGCAAGCTTTGCGCCGCTACCATAGCCGCAAAGTTAACGCCAGAAGTCTCGAGGAAGGTGACCTTGTTCTTCGGCGCGTTCAGTCCGCCAAGAATTCCAACAAGTTGACGCGGAAGTGGGAAGGCCCTTACCGGGGTGAAACGAGTCACTAGGCCTGGCGTTGTCCGCCTTGAGACCGAAGATGGCATTCCGGTGAGCAACTCCTAGAACATTGAGCATCTTCATAAGTTTTACCCGTAAGGCGCGGTTGCCGGAACCTGCTCCGGCAACCACCTTTTGTACAAGTCTTGCCGCTGTTGCATGTAATCCTTCGTACAAAGCCGGGCGCAGACCCCGTGCATAAGTAAAGCTCATGTGCTCCGCACATCTTGATATTTTCATGCTTTCTATTTTTTGCATGTGTTATCTGACACTTTGTGCAACACCTACCCCCGGTAAGCAATAACGAGCCGTATGGCTCCATATCTTTATTTTATCTTCTTTCTTTTTCTCAAGGAAAGGAAGGTTCCCTCGCCCACAAGTTTGCCGGGGGGAAAGGAGAAGATAATGGGAGAAGATAATGGTATGGACCAGGCGTCGTTCAAGAAAGTTTCGCCTTGCCGGGAAGCAAACAATAGAAAAGCTAAGTTGCCAAAGTTTGAGCAATTAGATTTTTAAAATTTTTAAGTTATCTTCCTTGAACGACCGTGCTTTGTATGGAAAACCTGTGCGCAGAGGAACCAACTCATAGCTAGTTGCGCCCTTACTTTGTTTCGAGTCCGCTCAACAACTTAAGTGTGCTTCGACTAGTTGTGACAAGGTTTCTTGTCGGTAACGGCACCGCCAGCAGGCTGCTGACGTCCCGCATTCAGCGCTCGCGGCTAATGTGCCTGCGCCTGCAAGTTCCCTAAAAGCGTAGGGCAAAAACATACAAAGGAAGGAATCAAGTAAAGGAAATAACATTGCAATCATTACCCAAAATAGAGTTATATTACAAGATAGCTTGTCGCGGCTCTAATAGATTGTTCTCATAACATGACCAGCAGCGACAAGAAAAGAAGAAAACGGGCGGCCTAGTCTACGCGATCGGCCTCAATCCTCTTAATGCCGCTCACCTTGTCCACAATGGGTGTGACAAGGGTCTTGAGCGCATCCAGATCAGCATCCGGCGGCAGGGTCTTGAGGACGTTGGTGAGGTTGAGGCCCGGGTTGCGGACGGCCACCTTCACCAACACCTTTTGAAGAGCTCCCGCGCAGATCTTGCGCGACTCGTCGGCCAGCTGCTTTGGAATCTTCTCCCGGAGTTGCTGGAGGGCCGTCGCCACGCCTTTGAAGAACAAGGTGAGCTTGGCGCTGGGTGGGAGGTTCTCATCGGAAGGACACCCGAGATCCTCCATCCCCAGCTGCGCCAGCTCCCTATCAATGTCTGCGGCAGCATCCACAAGACCCTCCGTCCAGTGCTCCACATTCTCCCTAAGAGCATTCTGGGTGGCAGCAGCACTCTCCAGAAGCGCCTTATCGGCATTGATCTCCTCCTTCAAGGCCACCTCTTGCTCCCTGGCACCGTCCAGCGTCTTGGTCAAGGTAGTCAGCTTCAACTCAAGATCTGCGTTGGACTCCGTGGCGGCGCCAGGTTCCTTGCGCTTCTCGGCGAGACGAACCTACAGCTCTAACAAGATGTAGGCGTCCTTCTCCCGCTCACACTTGAGCGCGGAAAGCTCTTCACCGCTCGCCTTGAGATCGACCTCCAGCAGCGCCACCTTCGCCTCCAGCTCCTTCTTGCGGCCTCGGCAGCTGCGGCAGCATCCTTTGCTTGCTGGAGGGCTCCGCCAAATGATTGCTCGCGCGCGGTAAGCTCCTCCTCGTGGGTTTCAAGGTTGACCTTTCGCTGCGCCATCTCGCCCTCCTGCGCAGACAGCTTCTCAGCGGCAAGCCGCTGTTGCTTTTCGACTTCAGCCTTCTCGAGGAGGAAGGCCTTCTGCTCCTCGGCGAGTTGCGCCCGCTCCTCTGCCAGGGACTGGAGAGCTTCCTGGTTGAGACCCCGGAGCTCCTCCGCGTGCTTCTCGATGTCCACTCCCGCCTTCGCGACAAGCGCCTCTCGGGATTCCAGCTTGGCATGCCGAGCACGGTAGAGTGACACCAGCCTCCGCAGCAGCCGCTCCACCTCAGGCTCGCCGCTGCTGCTGCTCGGTGCATCAACCAGCGTCAGCCCAGCGGAGGCGAGCACCTCTCCATCGAAGCTTTCTCCTTCGACCGGCGCCCTGGAGCTTGACGCCCAGGGGAGGTTGATGAAGACGTTCTCTCCGGCCTTCAAGTAGACGCCTAGCTGGGGCTCTTGGGAGCCTGGCGCTGCAGCAGCAGCGGAAGGATCGGCGGTCGGCGTAGCGCCTGGCACTCTTGCGGCCTCAGGGCCGTCAGTGCGGTCGCCAGACTCCTCGCCAGCTTTTGCGGCGGCAGCTTTGGCGGCATCTTCGCCAGCGGGATATTCAGCGCCGGCTGCTTCTTCGGTGGCAGCGGCGTCGTCGAGATTGCCGCGGGTGTTCTCCTCGCCGGCAACCTCGGTCTCCATCGGCTCCGCAGCAGATGGGTCTGACGGCCGGAAAAGGGAGAAAAGTCAAGCAAATATCCAAAATAAAATCAAAATAAGAAGAACCCAAGGGAAGTTTTGAAGCGAGAAGATTACCTGCACCGGGTTCTGCAGTCGTAGTCTCCGCCGCCGAGGGGTCACTGGTGCTGTCCCTTGCCGGAGAACTCTCCCTTGCCGGAGAACTCTCCCTTGCCGGAGAACTCTCCCTTGCCGGGGGACTCTCCCTTGCTGGAGAACTCTCCCTTGGCATGTCGGGGGCGGTCTCCGGGCGCTCCTGGTGGGGCTGCTCTGCTCCTACACAAACCAACAATCAGATGTCAGCAAAGAAAGAGTATTCATGCACGCCTAACAGCGGAAAGCGAACCATATACTTACGCTGGGGGCTGCTCTGGAGAATAGTTGCCGGGTCCGTCAAGGTGGTCTCGGACGCATCATCTGCTGTCGCGGTGGGTTCGTCCTCGATGATAATCACCTCCCTTGGACACGCCGGGACCTTGGCTCTCTTCGCTACTCTCTGGGCCAGAGTCCTAAAAAGGAATAAGTTCCGAGTAAAGCAAATGAGATACAAGACAAAACAGCAAGAGTTGAAGAACTACAAGTACAACAAGGAATCTTACTCTTCTTCTTCCTCGTCGGAGCTGAACGCGGAGAAGTCGAAGTCCGGCTCACGTCCAGCGCAAGGAGGCGGAGGAGTAGGTTCCCTTGGCCGCTTGGCGGGAGCAGTGGCGGTGGTCCGGGACGACCCCACTCCGGCTGCCGCCGCGGCGTGAGAAGCGGCAGGAGCAGAAGCGGTGGTCCGGGAGGTCCCCGCTCCAGTTGCCGCAGCAGCGTGAGGTGCTCCCGCGGCAAGAGTACTTGCCGCGGTGGAGCGTGTCGCGCGGCGCAGCAACTGTCGACTCGTCTGCCGCTCCGCTACGTCCCCGGCCTTGCAGAGACGCCTTCTTGGTGGAGCTGGGGGCTCTGCTTGCGGCGAGCTGTCTGAAGATGAGGAGGAATAGGAGTTGATCTCCAATGAGCCGCTCGTATCCTCGGCGGGCTCGCTAGACTGGACGTCATGCCCGGCAAGCTCTTCCTCGCCGACGAGCTCCTCTCGCTCGGCACGCCTTGCCGCCTCTGCTGCCTCTGCCTCCTCCACGGTGAATCCAAACTCGCCCGCGGCTGCGGCTGCCGCCGCCTCTTCCAGCCAAGTGGCGATGCGTTTCATCTCCGCATCGGTGGTGGCGCGAGTGAGACTTTTTTGTTCGTCGGAGCGGACCGGCTTTTCTTCCAAGCCGTCAAAGAACTCCTGCACGACGACGTCTGCAGGCTCTTGCCAAGTTGGGACAATTCCATGCGAGTCGCACAGCGGCATCATTGCACAGATGCGGCTGAGCGCGGAGTTGTTGCACAGCGGAACGACATCCGTCGGCAATCTGAACACTTCGGGATGTTGAGGGTCATACTTGAACAGCTCCCGGAGCATTGCGTCAGGTTCCAGGACGGTGAAGTTGAAGTTGAGGCCCGGACGCAGCCTCATGATGTCCGCCGCATTCCGGAAATCCCATCGGGTCTCCTCCTCTCCTGTAGGGGGGCGATGCGGCGGCGAAGAAAGTCTGCGCCAACAGCGCCTACAGTGAGCCCGGCAAGCCTGAGGCATTGGATCCGGGTGACGGCAATCTTCAGCCTGTCGTCTTCCGGGGCCATGTTGCTCCAATCGCTGCCGCGCGCTACTGGGGTTTGTTGCCGGGCGGTAAACGGCTGCGGGTCCTCCTCGACAATCCAGCACCAGTCTGCTCTCCATTCCTCCCACTTACCGCGGAACTCCCCCTTTAGATAAGCTTCCTTCTTGCCGGCTCTCGAGATCCAGGCGATTCCGCCGGATAAAGGCTCTCCTCTCTCAACTCGGGGCTTAAAGAAGTGGCGAAAAAGGGCTCGTTTGGATAGACTCCGACAAAGTTTTCGCAGAGATGCGCGAAAACTGTCATGGTCAGAACGACATTGGGGGTGAAGTCAAGGAGGCGGAACCCGTTGGTGTTCATAAGATCGCAGAAAAACTCAGAGAAAGGCGGGCAGAGCCCGCAGTAGAAGAACAAGGCGAAGAAGGGATATCCATTTGGAGCCATTCCCGAAGCGACGGCTGGAAGTACCTTCGTGCGCGGATGCGCCCGTGTCTCCGTCAACCAGAAGAGGTAGTAATACTCCCTCAGCTCCCTCGTGGCGAGCTTGGGGGGGGGAGATTGCCCGCTCCTTTCGCAGCGCCGCGAGCCGCTGCGCCTCGGTCGACTTCACGACCTTCCCCTTGTCGGCTTTCGGAGCCATGGTGGAAATGGTGAGGGAGGTCGACGGCACTGGTGGTGCTGGTGGCGATGGGGGCAGAGCACTGCTCTCTTTCAGCTTTGGGAAGAGGGGAGGAGCGGCGGAGGTTTCTGAGGTTGGAGTAGCAACCGGTGAGTGGGCGAACTGCCCCTGTTTCCCCTGCTTATAAGGAGGGAGGGGGCGGACATTCCGCCTTTCTGAATAAAGAAACCACCCACGATCTCTCCCATGACGCCGCATTCAACGCGCGTCGTTCGGGGAGGACGCGGTGGATACGGAGAGAGATACGGCGTAACCCAGGCCGTGCGTGCCCGTGCCCTGTTTTGGGCCTGGCCGAACAGCACTCGGCACCGTGTATGGCCCAGGCCCGGGCGCTCCTGTCGGTGTACTAGAGTAGGGGTACCCTAGTATCCCGAACTTGTGCTCGGGCAGTCGCAGCATCCCGCGGCAAGGCTTGCCGGGTGACCGCCAAGGTCCTCCGTGGTTCCTTTGGAGCCATTCAAGAACAAAGTATTCAAGCCAAGGAGACAAGGCCCCGGCAAGAGGAGCTTGCCGGGAAGGCCACTAAAGGAATAAGGCCCCGGCAAGAGGAGCTTGCCGGGAAGGCCAACCAAGGCATCTCAAGGAACATGCCGCGACGCGCCACGCGTCCCGGCAAGGCCCGGTGAGCGGCAAGCACCCGGACGCGACAAGACAACGACCGCGGCAAGCTACCACTCTATGCCCGTGCTCCAGCACATCCACCAACGTGTCGCTCTGGGACCCTTCCAGGCGTACGTGGAGGGAGGCTGTGCAGCCAGCGGTGCGCGGTGGCAAGCGGTGCTGACAAGATTGCCATCGTGGCGAGCGGTGGCGTCCCTGACGGTCCCTTTTGCACTATTTGGGCGACGCAGACGGGCATTCAATGCCTTTGTCCCCTGTCGTCAGGGTTAGGTATGATACACTGTACTTGTAGTTGTACCAACCGTAACACCTTTCCATTTTTACCCTTGTCTACGTTGCCACCTGTCGGTGACCCCTTGAGCATATAAAAGGATGCCCATGCGCAACGTAGAGGAGGAGGAAGACACTCACGCTCGGTCTCGTTAGCTGCTGGTGTGTACTGTAGCACTCAGCGCTCCCGAGCAAGAACTCAATACAAACCACAAAGCAGGAGTAGGGTTTTACGCATCCGTGCGGCCCGAACCTGGGTAAACTGCTCGTGTGTTTCGCCTCGATCTGCTCTTCGTGCGATCTTCGCCCCCGCCGAACCGAAAGGGACTCGGTCCACCGGTCTCATAGGTGCTCGTGGATCAGTTCCCCGATAGTGCTGCTGGTGGATCCGGTAAAGATGTTGGTCGAAGGAGATGGGAGTTGGTCTAGGCCACATCACAGGCCGAGAAGGTAACACTAGTTCAGAGGGCATGGGATGAACAACTTGAGATGCGAACCTACGAGCTTCACGGTAGGCTTCTTTGACAACTCGTACCGCATCATTGTCCAGGGTCCTAAACTCGACAAGAATCTTGGAAATCATCATCCCCTGAGCAGTGATATACTGCACTAGGCGAGCGATTGTGGGATCAACCCCTTGAATAACAGGGGAAGGTTGCATTACTGCTTTTTCCACAATAAGGAAAAAGCAGAACTCCCGCTTCTCTGCCACTTGCGGGAATTTGGTTCGGAGGTGAAGGATGGCCTCCACAGCAGCGGCCTGAATAGCCAAATCAGTAGTGGGCATGGCTCTGCCCTAGAGAACCAAGGACTGACCATCTGCTGTGGGACCTGGGCAGATATGCACTTTAGCATCATAGCGGTGAAGGGGAGGAACGGGTGATGACTGAAACACCAGGTATTCGGGGCTGGCGTTGCAGCCTAAGGCTTTGCTGAGCATCTCAATGAGAAGAGGTGGAAAGCCAGGGTGATTGACAGCAAAGGTGTGGGTGTAGAACTTGGAAGCTTTTAGGGCTCTAGTCATGGCTGGAGTGTTACTAGCTAGGCTTCTCTGCAGAGACATGGCAGACTGAGGAGTGAGCAGTCCGGCTAGCAAAAAGGGTTTTATAGGCAGCTATGCAGGGTATGCCCGCATGATGCGGCACCTTACCCTGATGGGTAAGCGGTGCACCCGACCGAAAAAGATAAGGGCGCTATTCGCTCCACAGATAACTAGGCGGGGACAGCGGGGTAAGGACGTGTCGGTCCCGACTACGCCACCTGTTGATTAACAGTGGCCATGCCGGATGCTAGGGACGGGTCAAATCCCTTACGGTCATTAAGGGTTGAAGGTGGTGGTGATTTAATGCTATGATAATCTATGCCAGCCTGGCTGCTCTGATACCATTGTCCTGTGGCACCCCGATCCGCATGGAATAGGAGGCCTTCGCGCGTCAGCCCAGGAATACACCTGACGCACGACAGGTCCAAGATACAACATTCTAGGTACAATAATATTCATCAACTATCAAGGTATATGGTTACATCATTGACGGATATGATTATCGGGCATAGCCCTAAGGCTATTTACATGGCACCGGAAGTCTATTGAACTAGCGGCGGAAGTCTTGGTTTGGCGGCATAGAAACTCTGGCTGGGCTCCACAAGTCACAGGACTGGCAAGATTACGGCCTAGCACGACGAAGCAAGCGATCCAAACAAGAGTGACCTTCAAAACTGGCATGACACGCCAGGTCAGTACATTAAATGTACTTGCAAGGCAACCAAATACATAGCATCCAAACAGGCAGAAGACAAGGCAAGAACCAAGCACATGCAACAAACTACCTCATATCAAAACATGACATGCAATTAAGATAAAGGAGACTAAACTATTACATAGCATCATGACATATCCAAATAATTTCTATATGGTGATAGCAGCATAATAACTATCTTACTCATGGCATAACTTAATGAATATAACTAAGCATGGCATGGCATCATGAAAAAAAACTATTGTTCATACATAAACAAATGCAGACATAACATATTACAAAATCTAGTACTATCATGGCTTCTTAAAGATGCAAACTATAAGTTATGCAAAATAATCAAAGTTGTACACCGATTTCATCGGACTGTAACACCAATGGGTTATCTTACCACATAAACGCGACCTTTTCGGTGATCGCAACCACAACCAACACTTGGTCTCCAATATTGTAACGCCTCGGACACACCCGCCTGGTGGTCGTTACTCCTGGCGGGATCTAGACTGGCCTCACGTATCAATACTAGTCTTTTCTGCGCACTTTGTCCTCACTCGTGCGCACCTGGGAGCAACTTCCCGGTCAGTCACCCATCCTAAAACTACTCCAAGCTGAGCACGCTTAACTTTGGAGTTCTATCCGAATGGGCTCCCAGAAAAGAAGGAATTCCTTATTGATATGAATAGTCTATCATCCCTAATAAGCCAGGCTATCACATACACCCCGACTCAGAGGAACTGACGTCCTCGTCGGGCCACAGGAACGTTCCCTCTTGGCAGAAACATTTGTGCATCCAGTCCGATACATGTGCCATGTCGTGTGCCACGATGGGTCACAAACTTCATGAATAACATGACCGAGCACCTGTCCGCAAACATCCGTGTAACTGCGAGGGTCGGCTCTGATACCAACTTGTAACGCCCCGCACACACCCGCCGGTGGTCGTTACTCCTGGCGGGATCTAGACTGGCCTCACATATCAATACTAGTCTCTTCTGCGCACTTTGTCCTCACTCGTGCGCACCCGGGAGCAACTTCCCGGTCGGTCACCCATCCTGAAACTACTCCAAGCTGAGCACGCTTAACTTTGGAGTTCTATCCGAATGGGCTCCAGGAAAAGAAGGAATTCCTTATTGATATGAGTAGTCTATCATCCCTAATAAGCCAGGCTATCACAAATATTTACCGAGAACTGGTCTCGTGATGACAACTTAGTCTTGACTTCACACGACTATTTCATTCAATTTACCATATTAAGAAATTTTATTATATCTGGTTTATCCTCCATTCCGATCGAGACCCAATAGTGTGACCTACTACGAATTGTGTGCTATCGATAGACTCTGTGAACACTCTGCAGAGGTAGCGCACTGTACCCACACCACGGAACCCATGGCCTCGTCATCCCATTCGAATGGACCAACAGCGTTCCGACGAAACCGAACCACTGTAATGACACTCTCCCGGGCACTCTAACTCTTCCCTACTGGGCTTGTCCTGGGTGGCCCTATGTCTACCAAAGACACACCGACCACCGTCGTGGCCAAACTGTCCCAAACGGGGACCCGGTACCATAACAAAACAACTACGGGCACACAAGGCTTATGTCCGTCTACCTGATCAGGGTAGAACGTGTACATAACCTTCCCTCGTTGGAGGCACCGGCGAGAGGCACAACAATAGTTCGTATTAAGGCCTTCCCATAAAGGCAAATGTGGCTGCACTGAAAAGTTCGATTTGGTGGCACTATGAAACGAACCCATCGATGACGGAGGGGTTTGTTATGATTAATGCATTTTTATTAACTCTCCATCATCATGAGCAACATGAGCATGCAACATACAAAAGCATATACAAAAATATCGAACTTCTCAAGTGCACAAGTTATGACATAAAGAGTATGACAATACTAAGTACTAGCATATTAACGGTGCATTAAAAGCATCACGGCATTTTATAACTATGGCACAAAAGCAAGTAGAGTAGTAGCATGGCAATAATAATAACAACATTCTAACTAGCATGGCAAGGGAATATCATGACAACACAAGCATGCAAGAAAATACATAAAGAAAAGATTGCAGTTGAAAACAATAAGCCAACGACTGCAGCTACGCATGCACAAGGTACAAGCAAAGTCAACGTGCGAGTCCGGAGCTTATGATAAGAGGTTGGCTTGCCTGGGGTCAACAAATACTCCGGGAAGAAGCGGGGAAACGATCGCGGAAAGAGTTGCCGGAAACAGTTCTCTCTCGGAGGGGGCTGTTTACGGGCAAGGGCAAAGTGGTCATTTTCACTGTGTCAAAATATTATGAAAATGATACCATCAGAAAGGGCTCGACGAACAGAGAATGTGAGCGCTGAAATCACCTCAATCGGAGTTGCGGGTAAAAACATATGAAGGGTTGAAGTTTAGGGACTTTTCTGCAAAAAAATCATCACAAACAAGTCCCTGAGTGGATAAGGCACAAGCGAAAAGTTAGAAATACGCTTTCTGTTTAAGAAAACGCATTCTGGGCTGAAACAGATAGGAAAGGCGCTTACCCCACGCGAAAACATACTCCATGGAAGTACGCTTCCACTTATCCTAGTCAGCAGAGGCGGGACCGGGCGCTGAGTCGCTGTCAAGCGGGTCCCATCGGCAGGAGCGGGGACAACGTGCGGGGGAGACGCTGCCTGGTGGGGTCACGCGGGGAGGGGCCCACCTAGCCTGGTGTATTCAACCTCCAGCTTGTTCACGCGCCTGGCAGAGGGAGGGGCTTGCCTCGACGGCGATTGTCGGCGACTCCGGCCACCGCAGACGACAGCCAACCTACCCACGAGTTCAGGAGCGAGAGGCGCATCTCGGGGTTGTCGCCGTTGCCAGCGAGGAGGACAGGGAAAGGAGCAGCAGGGCTCACGGCGGAAGTGGCTTCGGCCGTTGGCGAACAGGGTGCTCCGGTGGGGGAACGGCAAGGCTGAGGCCACGGGGAGGCTCGCCGGACCTCAGGTAATGCCGGGGTGGAGGAAGAACAATGAGGGGGACTCCAGGTCACCGGAATCAGAGGGACCCGAGGCGGCGACCACGGTGCCAGTAGGGGTCGGAGAGGGGCTCTGGGCTCGGGAAGAGGCTCACTGCGGTGAAGTGCGAGGCGACCTTAAATAGCCGCGGGGCAGGCTCGCGGGGGAGGTGTGGAGCTGACACGCGGCTCGCGACGTGTCCGTGCGCCAGCGATGGCGCAGCGTCGGCAGACGCGGCCAACGAGCTCGGGAAGCGGCGGGAAGGCGGCGAGGGGGAAGCCGACGGGTGCCAGGGCCTCACGGAGTCGAGCACGAGCTCTGAGGCGAGCAGAGGAAGAAGGTAGGGGCGGGGAAGCAACGATGGCCACGGGAGCTCACTGTGCGTTCATTAGCACGGCTCGCCGGAGAAGAAAACGAGCGAGGCAGAAGATCTAGGGGGATGAGGACGGTGTAGGGGTGCTGTTCGGCAACAGTGGTGAAGCCAGGGCCGGTCGGAGCAGAGATACTGCCGACAACAGTGGCTAGACCACTGTTTTGGATGGCGCTCCGCGTGGTCACCACGGACAAGGCACGCTCCAGAGGTTTTACTGGAGTAAGAACATGTCTACTGCATAGTCCCTCGAAGGTAGAGATTTACCATGGTGAAAAAGTAGACACAGACAAAGAGAGGTGAGTAGAATAAGCTCCACAAGTTTGCTGTTGCAAACTTGGCAGCATTCTGGAGGTGAAACTAGAGGAGTAGAAAAGTAACCAATATGTCTGGGAGGATTAGGTTAACAAGGACTACTATCCTGGGAGTTTTGAGGCCATTAGGACAAGTATTTAGCATAATTGCTTCACAACTGCTAAAATCTGTCCAGAAAACAAATGATGATGAAGCACTCACTAGGAGTGATGGAATGTGCTGAAATTTGGCAAGGCTTCATGATTTGATCATACAGTGATGCTGTAAAAAGATCACACCAAAAGGTCTTGCCAACTTAGAACGTGCTTCACAGACATCATTTCTGGCCAAAAGCTTAGGAAAAATATAGGAAAATATTGGCAACATGGAATGAGCCAATATCTTGGGAAGATGAGCTATATGACTTAGAGAGAGCTTGGGAATATTTTCAGCTAAAATGGAGCAAGGAAAAATGTACTTGCTTCACAAGCTGAAAAAATTTGACAAAGAGCAAGAATTGCTGCTATGCTCACATAGCTCAATAAAATGAGATAATCTTGGGTAGAGGCAAAGGATTTGGAGAGCTTGAGAGGGTGTAAGAGTTTCATCCCATTTGATAAATCTATGAAGGTACTTCCTTCACAAACTTGTATTCTGGTCAGAAACTTTGAAAATTTGTAAGGGGCTAGGATGAAAGGATTGAGCTCATATTTGGTATCCATGGGTGATTCATCAATGTTAATCACCCTGCCAAATTACATCTCAATAGGAAATAAGAATAGGGCACTTCATTTGCAAAGTTTCAGAGAAGGCAGAAACTTGCATTGGATCATGTGCCAACATTTTGAATGGTGGGACATGATTTAATGGTGGAACTAATGATTATATAGCAATGGAAGCTCCACAATTTATGGGAGAATTTTCTCTGCTATAAAAATGATAGTTCCTTTGGATAGTGGCAAAAATGCAATATTGGCTAAAATAGAAAAATGCAAATTTTTTTATTTTATTTGTGGCCAATATTCTTGCCAAAGCTTGGATTAGGCATGCGTATCATCTCCACCAATCCTCATGGATTTTTGAGATGCAAAACTATGCCTTTGAATTTTATTCCTCAGACAGACAATAAAAGGAATAAATCACCATTCAAAATATTGCATAGGGCTTGGCAATATTTTTGCATATCCAAGGAGTATGAAGACAAGGTGGTCTCTTGTAAAGGATGGAGTGATCAACCGATCAATGCAAATGATGGCTCCTTTGTAATCACAAAGGCCACGTAGAAATTCCAAAATCTTGGAATTAGGGTTGAGAGAAATTTCAGGTGTTGCAAATGAGGTCTGGCCCACAGACAAAGACATGACCAAGGTTTTGAAAGGTTGAAAATGACCAAAAATCTCTGGGTCATCTGGCAGTCCTTAGGAGAAAATTTGAAAAGGGGGTTGCCAGGAGGAAATAACATCACAAAATTGATAACTCAATTTTGAGGCTGTGACAGTGTCTTCCTCTGTACGGACGGAGCGCTCTATATTTTTGTTGACCATGATGATGCCACGTGGTCCGGGTATTTCGAGCTTCAAGTAAGCATAATGCGGGATCATATTAAAGCGGGTAAAGGCCTTTTTCCGAGTAGTGCATTATAGCCACTTTGGAAAGGAGCGATGTCGAAGATTAAATCTTCGCTTCAAAAGTTATCACGAGAACCGAATACGACCTCCAGTGTTAATGAGCTCGTGCAGCGGGCCTCTACATCGGGTATCACTCCTTTAAAGATGGTGGTGCTGGGCTTAATTCTTGATGGGTCTATCCCCATCTTGCGTACACTGTCTTGGTATATCATATTGAGACTGCTGCTGTAGTCCATAAGGACTCGAGTAAGATGATATCCATCAATTATAGGATCAGGCACTAGGGCCGCCGAACCTCCGTGGCGGATACTGGTTGGGTGATCCCTACGATCAACGTTGATTGGACAGGCTCTACGGCATAGACGTCCCTGAGTGCGCGCTTGCGCTCCCTCTTGGGGAAATGGGTGGCGTAGATCATATTCACGGTTTTTACCTCGGGTGGAAATTTCTTCTACCCCCGATGTTCGACTGGCAAGGTTCATCGTCGTCCTTGCTTTGAGGTTGTTTACCCTTGTGTTCGGCATTTAACTTGCCGGCCTGCTTGAAGACCCAACCGTTTTTGTTGGTGTGGTTTGCAGGTTTGTCAGGGGTGCCATGAATCTAGCAAGGCCTTTCTAGTATTTTGTACAAGCTAGATGGAATATCTCTATTGCCGTTGAATGGCTTCTTCCGTTGACCGGACCTGGAGCCACTGAATCCGGCATTTACTGTCGTGTCGTCTGTGTCTCTAGTATTGTTTCGATGCTTTTTCTTATTGCGTCGTGGCTTGCCATTGCCGTCCCTGGCTTCGGAAGTGTCGGGGTCGCTAGTGCTATTCCTATTACAAGCTAGCCAGCTGTTTCACCCATACAAAAGCGAGTCATGAGTGTGGTAAGGCTGCCATTGTCCTCGGCTTCTCTTGGCCGACGTGTCTTGCCAGCCACTCGTCCCGGACACTATGTTTGAATGTCGCTAAGGCTTCGGCGTCCGGACAGTCAACAATTTGGTTCTTTTTAGGTAAGAACCGATTCCAAAGCTTGCAGGCTGACTCCCAGGGTTGCTAGATTATGTGACTTAGATCATCAACATCTGGGGGCCGGACATAAGTCCCCTCAAAGTTAGCCCTAAAAACATCCTCTAAATCTTCCCATCTTCCAATGGAGTTCTCTGGGAGGCTGTTCAACCAGTGCCGAGCTAGCCCTTTCAGATTGAGAGGTAAGTAATGGATGGTGTGGAGGTCATCTCCACGAGCCATGTGGATGTGTAGAATAAAGTCCTCTATCCATACAGCAGGGTCCGTCGTTCAATCATATGCCTCGATGTTTATGGGTTTAAACCCTTCTGGAAATTGATGATCCATCACCCGATCGGTGTATCACAAAGGGTGTGCAGCACCCCTGTATCGCGCAACATCATGGCGTAATTCGGACGGTGTTTGTGTTCGGTGTTGGTTCCGAACTTGATTGTACCCAACATGTTTGGCTTGATGGCCGCCGTCTCGCATGGGACCACATTCTCTTGATCTGTAGATTGATCTGGCATGACCATCATTTATATTCAGGTCTTGACGTAAATCGTACTTATGGCCCTGAACCGTTGTATCCTTTCCTTTACGATGGAGAGGCACGGGCTGGTGTGCGGCCTTGCTGGCCGCTTTGTCCCGTCCACGAGGTGGTCGGTCCGGTTGATCGGCCTAATCGTACTTCGACGGAATTGGCGCAAGGGCCTCATCGACGAATTGGGGTAGTAGTTTGCACTTGGGATAGCTCTTTGTTTGACGCTCGCGTCCGTATCTCTCCTCGGCGTCTAACACTTCATTCCATCTGTCGTTGAGCATATCATGTTCGGCTTTATGCCGTTGCTGCTATTTTTCAGGCTCCTTGCTGTGTCAATGAGCCGTTGCTGAAAGTGTTTTTGTTTGAGGGGTTCCTCTGGGACTATGAATTCTTTGTCTCCCAGGCTGACGTCCTCTTCGGAGACAGGTAGATAGATGCTGTCTTTAGAATCGTCGTGATCGGCAATTTGTTCAGGACTGTGTTTGCCATCTTCCCGTCCATCCTGCTCCATCGCTAGCTCTACGGGGTCATCGGCTTCCTCCAGATCTTCATTGTCTCCGGTGCTAGTGTTACTTTCCCTTCCTTGACGCGATCGTGAGCGGCGTTTCTGACGCCAATGTTTAGGAGGTTCGTCGACGGGCTTGTCCTGCTCTGGATCTTTATCGCCATCATCTTCCTTCTCATTGGGTGTATCCACCATGTACACATCGTAGGTCGAAGTGGTCGTCCATCGCCCGGTCACGGGCAGGTTTGTACCTAGATTGGCTTCGACATCGTGGTCCATCCCATCGATGTCTTCGGAATCATAGTCTAGTAGGTTGGTTAAGTCTTCGACCGTGGCTTCCAAGTGGGTGGTGGGTGGGAAGCAAAATTCCCAGTCCTCAGCCCCCAGTTCAAACCGAGCATAGTTCTGCTTGGAATCCTCTGTTGGGGTGAGAGATTGCAGTAAGTCCAGTGCCTCGTTTAAAAGCGAGTGTTGGATAGGTGTTTGGGAGTCTGCGGGGCCGGGCTTGGTGGCGACCGCTCCCTTGGGCCCGGAGAGTGCGGATCCTATAAGTGCGGAGCTCGTAACTAGGGGCAAGTCCGGTGTTCTAGCGGTGGCAAGAATACCTCTCAATCCTGGGTCTATGAGCGGCTCGAACGCCGCTAAGTTTGCAGTTTCTATGGCAGGGTTTATCTTCCTGTCTTCTGACAAAGCAATGTGCTTCGGATCTAGGGCCAGAGTCGTCGCAGATGTTGACCCCTGGATTTGGGGATTATAGGACATTAGAAGATCATGTGGAACACAACAGATTTCAGATATGTAGAAATAATGGATTATGTAGTGCTTGATGGAAGTTAGCAGACTGTTGGAGTTGATTCATAGGAAGAAAACAACATCTTGGAGTGGCTTACGACGTGTTTCCTAAGGATAGAGATGCATTATCTTGAACCTTGCAAGAATAGGCTGAGCACTTGGATTGCGGTGTTTAATTCAAGCTTAGCAGCTTGTATGCTCTACCCATGGATTCTAGGGGGTAGCCATACATATGATTTTCGGGGATCGTAGACATGTATAATTTTGTTAAACCTCCTCTTGGGAGTCATGAGGATATATATGGCATGAGTGGTGATTGGAGTTGACCTATGCGAGATGATGATTTCGGTGGTATAAGGATTGTAGGACTAGGTAGAACTATTGGCATCTCAGAAACTGTGCTCATCGCTAAGATGATAAATGTTCACTCGCACACTGGAATCCTTGAAACCATTAAGCCCCACCAAGCCACAACATGGTTGGATTATGACCACGGGCTTTGGCTCTAGGTCAAGAAGACCTTTGCCAATACCCAACCGCGAACACCACTAATACCCCAACCCATCTTATAAACCCTGTGGACAAACTGCCATGTAGTACTTGGACAAGTTGGGTAACATCATTATTTGATGATCTACTTGTCTACCCGAAGACAAAAGAAGAGCCATTCAGCTGGTTGGAAGACATTTTAAGACTGCCATGTCAAGAAGGAAGAACTACACCAACCACCGTCATCAAGAAGTAAACTTTCGCGTCGAAGACCAGATGTATCTACAAGCCACCCCTCTCGAAGGGACCAAGCATTTCCTTGTCGAAGGGATGCTCACACCAAGATTTATCGACCTTATTCAAGATCACTGCAAGACGAATAGTAGATGGCTACCAACTAGAATTACCACCTGAGTTACCCACCGTGCACTAAATTTTCCACGAGTCACAACTCTGGAAGTACTTTTAACTTCCTAACTAGCCCGGTCCCTGCTAGGACATCGACCACCGAGCCATTAACATCTAGCCCAACCTAACCTATGCAAGAGACACTTCAGCAACCTGCATCAAAAAGGGCAACATGCGAGAAGCCACACCACCAAATACCTCAAGGCTCCATCGAGCACCACTCGGAAGCAGAACCAACAAGAAGAAGTGAAGACTACCCCATATCCAAGTCTCCGTATTCCTTTCCAAGCCTAGTCTGGGAATCTCGGGGATGAGATTCTTGTAAGGGGGGTAGGTCTGTCACACCCTGATTTTCATGACACGACACTTAAGCTAATAATCATGCTAAAATGTGGTTTGACAAAAACTTTTGAATGTTTTTGACCTTCCTTGATTGGTTTTCTCTTTAGTGTTTGCTAGTGCTCTAAAAATAAAATAAATCCTCCTACTCTTATACTCCTTCTCCTTGATCCAAAACCTCTTCCCCATGATCATGCCATGTGTATAGGACATAATAGTATTTTCTTACAAAATATTTTGGCCAAAAAGTAATTTTCTAAAATTAGTTTTCCAAAAAACCCTGAATTGAGGTTTGTACTGCAAGTACTTGATTTGGGGTGTGAAAAATCTTTCAAAAAGTATATTTGACTCCTATTAGGTATAGGACTCCCTTAAACCACAAAAAACATAATTTTAAAAGTTATTTTCCTATTTTATTGAAAGTCTTTTTCTTTAGGCCAGAAATGGTCTTTAAGAGGTTAAAATTATTTAACTGTTTCAAAAATATTTTTCAAAATTCAAGGAAGCTCATAGGACATATGTTGTCCATATATAAGAGTTTCAACACATGGTCATGTTAAAAATGTTGGTCAAATCCCACAAAAACCCTTTATGGATATTTCAAGCTTTTGAAATATTTACAAATGAATTATTCTCAAAAAATTCCAGGAAAATTCTATCATGTCAAATATGACATATTTGATGATATTGCCAAGCCTCATGCCTTGAGAACAAGAAAACATCATCAAATCCCCTCAAAACCATTTATGTCCATTTTGAAGTTTGAGCAACTTTACATTGCGAAATTTGTCCAAATACTCTCAAACTTGGTGCACATGATCAAATGATGTAAATATGCATCTATGCCAAATGGCACAAGTTTTGGAGAAGGTTAACTTGACCAAAGTGCCCCAAAACCCTTTCTGACCATATTCAAATTTGAACAACTCTACATTACCAACTTTTTACTTGTGACCTCAAACTTTGTGGGCATGCTCAAAACCCCAAATGAGGATACTACACCAAGTAGTGCATGAAGGAGGTATGATTTGCATGAATAAATCTTGGAAAAGTCATTTCTGTTGATTTCTAAGGTTTACTAAAGTTACTTTGGCAACTTTCTTCAAATGAGCTCAAACTTGGTGGAGCACCCTATTTCTATATGCCATTTGATCGTGTTATATCTCATGTCATTTGGACTCCATTTGCTTGCCCAAAACACCATCAAACACCTTCTCGCACTTTGTCAAAATCACCATTTGGTCCACTTCCACTACCCCCCTTTGCCTCAAATGCTTAAAATAGGTGTACCTGGTCGTCACCTACCTCCAGTAAAACCCATTCAACCAAAGATCAATGATTGAGGGGTGAAAACCCTCATTTTGCCCTTCTGGAAAGCTCACTTCCTTCTATCTCTCGACCCCACCTCTCTCCCTTTGGGTCACCAGGGCATCCAAGGCCAACTCCCCTTTGTTTACTCCTCCCTGAACCCCCTAGACACAAGTGGTCGTGCCCTACAAGCCAAAGGCATGCCCTGTCATGCAATTGGCGTTCTCCAGAGCATGCTACAGTGCACACCCGCACTGTAGCCACCCCAATCGGTAGCGTCTGGCCACCTCGGGCCTCCCCCTTGCGCCAGTCGAGGTGCCTCGACATCCGTGACACGCAACCTTGTTGGCCCCCTCCTCCCTCGCTCTCCTTCTCCCTCCACGAGTTCGCCCGAGTGCGCCCTAGACCGCGCCTACGATGCACCGACGAGCCCACCATATAGAGCCCCATTGGGCTCTCTCTTGACTCTTCTCGCTCTCCCACTACTCCAGCAACCTCCCAGACAAGCTATCTCTCCCTCTCGAGCCCTCTGTCCACCTCCGTGGCCGGAGCCTCGCCGATGGCTATCGTTCGAATTCGAGCTACCCCAAGTCCCTCTCTCCCTCCTGGCCACTCCAGTGCCATCACACGACCTCTAGGAAGTCCCCCACCTCCGCTAATCTTCCCCGGGATGCCCGTGCGCTCGAAGCCCAAGGTGGCCCAGGCCCTTCTCCGCCATGGTTGAACCCCTGCTCACTCTGGCTCTCCCCAAGATGTGTGCATAGGCCCATGTGGTTCGAGTCGTCTCCCGAGCACGCTGGTGCACCAAGCAGCACCCGAGGCGGCCGGAGTCGCCGGCGCTAGCGGCAGCAGGGCACCGGACTTGCCGGCCTCCGCGGAAGCAAGGAGGGGGCCCTACCTCCCTCCGTCCCATCCTACGGACGCAGCTGAGCCCCGCCGCTCCAGTCCCTTCCCGCCGGTTGGTGCGGATGGGTGGAGTAGCACCGGCAGTAAGCGAGGCCGACGCCCTCTGCCTGGTGAGGCAGAGTTTAAGACGACGCAGGGCAGGACGAGCGGCCTGCTCGCGTGACCCGCCCGTCAGCCACTGAGGCGCCACGCCTAGCTGGCATAAGCGGAAGCGCCCGCTCCAGTTTACGCCTCCATGTGGTGAAAATGCCGTACGGTAAAGACGCCTCTGACGTGGCCCTCTCCCACACACTGCTGAACCACTGGGCCGGCCCAGTGGCTACACTGCGCCTAGTGCGCAATTTAGGTAATGAACTGTTCCCTTTCTTTTCTCATCGAGTGAGTTTCAAAAATCCATACACAAATCAAATAGATTCCAAATTTTATGATTCAAATTTGTAGTGACTCTATAAATCATGCTATATCACGTAGTGCTACTTGCACATTTTTTTCAGAAATATTTTCTTCACAAATATTTATCAAAATGCTATTTTTCCATTTCTGTGATGAACTTTAGAAAATCACAGAGAGCTCATAGATGATCCAAATCCATTGATTCAAATTTCTAGGCACTTCTAAGATCCTAATCTAATTTATGAACATTTTTCCCAATGCTTGATGTACCACATCAAATATTAGTCCATTTATCCATGTATAGCCAACTTTCTAAATTCATAAGAAAATCATTTGAACTCCAAATCCAGTGAAACCAACTCCTAGATTCTTATAAAATCATTCCTTGTTAAATGGGTGGCTTTGCCCATTTTTCAAAACAATTCTTCTGTATACTTCTTACAGATCCATTAAACCCCTTGATTCCATCATATTGAAATGTTCCAAACTATCCATTGATCCAATGCCTATGAAACCACCTTGGTCATTTTTCATATGACCAGAGGTATCCTAGAAAAGTCCAACTCCTATTTTTAGAGCACTTTTATTTTCGCCTTGTTGTGTTGCTTATTATGATTGTTTCCGTCGTTAGTTGACGAAATAGATGGAGTACTTGGCGATGGACCAGAAGGTTTGAAGACTCTGAAGGATAAGGCAAGCAACCCTTTGACCATGTGGAACCATTTTAAGTCATGAAAGCATTTTCATCGTTTCATCGAGTGCATGATATATCTTGAGTGGCAACCTTGCTAGGCTTGCCTCCGTTGCATACCCCGTTGATGCTTGCATTGTACACGACTCTATTATATTTAGAGTTGTGTTGGTTGGTTGAAGAAATATACTATAGTAGTTGGCTACGCAAAATGGGTCACGGTTATGCATGGAAAGAAACAAGTGTGGTTTAACATACTTGCAAATGACCCAGTGGGTGCCACTAATGCCCTGGGGAGATGATGAGGAACTAGGGCACTACTTGGTGGAGAAGTAGTGTACCGAGTCTTGATGAAAGTGTTGTTCACAGAGACCGGTTAGATTTAAGATTTGTCGACCGTACCAACCAAACATGTGCAACCACTCTACCCCTTTATGGGACGGAGCATTATTGATTACTTAGGCTGATACTAGCATGGTGCCCACATTACTAGTGACGGGGGTGACTTGAGGTCATCTTCGGGATGGGGTCGTGCTTCGATAGGCGGCCATGACTGTTTTCACAGGGCACCAGACACACCATTGGTCCCTTCGTGTATGCGCGATAATGTGAAAAGGGCAGAGTCCCATGATCTTTTACTTATAAACGAGGGTCGTGCACCAACGAGTGGACCCTATGTTAGTATCGTCTAGGGAAAGGTAATGATCGGGTGCTTCCCCTGAGTACTTGAGGTACTGCGGGATCGTGGATGACACAAAAGCTTCCCGGATCTTGTGGGTAAAGTGTGCATCCTCTGCAGAGTGTAAAACTATTCGAATAGCCGTGTCCACGGTCAAGGACAGTTGGGTGGTGCTGCTTAGACTATTTCCATAAATTTCTGGGAAACAACACGACATGGTAAATATGTTGACATGATTCGTGAGGAAGTCACTATGAGCTTGAGCATGAGTTGTTCATAACTCTTTCTCGACACTGATGTCTGTAACCTCCTGATACTTGTTGCAGACGCATGCATGTACTTGATATATGTTGATCATACTTGCATATGAAAAACTAGCTTTGCGCAAAAATGCCAATTTAGTAGTAGAGCCCTGCATAATTATTCTGTCATCACACTTGGGTTGCTTGTGAGTACATTCAAAGTACTCATTGGCTTGCCATTGGTTATTTTATTGGCCAGGCATGAAAGAACAAGATATGATGAAGATTTCTTGGTGACGAACATGCGAGCTAGGACACTTCCCAGTTAGAATTCCTGTAGGGTTAAGGTAAATGCCATGGGTCCAAGTTGTTATTGAAGATTTCTGCTGCAATGATATACTCAAGACTTGACCATAAAGGTCAAAATTTGTGTAACACAGTATGTATGGATGTAAGACTCTTGTTATTCAGCTTCTGTGTGTTTAGTGAGCATTGATCTCTGCGGTCACTGTACACGTGCATTCGGTGATCTCGACTTATGAATCGGGGTCCCCACAGGCCGCCCTCGATGTGCTGCCCCCGAGAACCATGCCACCGAGAGGAGCATCGCCGGCAAGGGCATCCACCGCCGAGCCTATGTGCATGGAGGAAAAGGAGGCAAGCACGGGTGTTGGCGGCTCTACCCCGGCAACGGATGTTGGCGGGGAGGGAACCACTTCCCCTCAGCCCGGTATGGGTAAGTCACCTGCTTCCCGTCCCCTGTCATCTCTGCTATGTGATGTTCTTCATTTTCTTTGTTCTGAGCCTTTGGTCTCGGCCTCACCTCATCTTCCTTTTCTAGTTTCCAGGCTCTCCCTTGGCGGACCAAGTGGACGTCGACACCGTCATCGAGGAGGTCGCCAAGGATGCTGAAGCTGAGGCCACCGAGATCGCGGTTGGGGAAGCCGCCGCGTCCGCCACAGAGGAGGCCGCGAAGGGGCCTACCGAGGAGACTGGCAAGGTGCATGCCAAGGAGGCCAGCAAGGCTGCTACCGAGGAGGTCGCCAAGGGGCCTGCCAGGGACACCGGCAAGGCTACTGCCGAGGAGGCCGCCAAGGGGCCTGCCGCGGAGGAGGTGTCCAATGACCAATCTTCCTCCTCTGCAACTGCCGCCCCAGGCAAATACATGAAGGTGGGTGACGACATCTTCATCCTCCTCCCAGGGACGGTAAGCACCAGAGCGCCAGCCGAGGGGGAGATCTTTGTCGACGAGGACCTCACCACTGCTGGGCTTCAGGTTGTCGACGAACCGAGTGCCAGTGGTGGCAGTTCTCAAGAGGAGCAGCTCCTTCGGGCCATGAGGGCCAATTTTGAAAAGCTTCATGCGCTCTACCGTGCCAACCAAGACAAGGCGAAATCCAGGATGGTGGCCATGGACAAAGCGGAAGCGTATTTTGAGGAGCGCGTCACTCAGATGCAAGTCTGGTTCAACGAGGCCCGGGATGAACTGAGTGCCATCCAGGACCAGCTGGACCAGCGCAAGCGAGAGCTCGCCCTGTAGCTGGCTGACGTAGAGAAGGCCCAGCAGCTGGCGAAGGAACATGCCGCCAAGGACGAGGCTGCCCGGACGCAACAAAAGGCTCTTCTGGACGCCCAAGTGGAGGACCTCGAGGCTCGTGGGCGAGCGCTTGCCGCCGCGCTTTGCGACAAGGGCGAGGAGATCGGGAAGCTCATCGCACAGCAGACCCAGGCGCTGGATCAGAAGCTCAAAGATGCTCTTAATGCTCAGGCCCTGGCCCAGGCCGGCAAGGTGGAGGAGCTGGAGCTGGAGAGAAAGGGGCTGAAGGAGGAGATCTTGAAACTGACTAAGGAGAAGGACACGAGCAAACATGCACTAGCGGATCTGCAAGTCACCGTCTCCGAAAAGACCAAACTGCTCTCCGACGCCAACGTCTCCATCAATGATCTGAAGCTGAAACTAGATGCCTCGGAGGGGACGCTCTAGGAGGTCAGGGCCCATGAGGAGACCCTAACTAAGGCCCTTGAGAGCGAGAAGCAGCTGCGGCAGGATGACACCACTGCCCACAATTGCTATGTGGACATGGTACAGCTCTGGACCGACGGCCTCATCGACATCGCAGAGAGGCTCAGCAAGCAGCTATCCGTCATGGGTATGCCGGACATCAAGTACTCTCAGGAGGCGAGCATAACCCCTAGCGCCAGGTTGACCTTGTTCTTCGTGCGCGTCCTTGAGGCCATGGAACAGCTTCGCTCCAACCGAGCAACTTATCTGGCCAAAGAGGCTCGGAAGCTCTGCCGGGGTGCCGTGACCAAGGTACTCACCAAGGGGGCCTTCTAGAACCCCGACGTCAACTTTGCCAACGCACTTGAGAGCTTGCTGAAGGACGTGGACCTCGCGGCACTCGTGGAGCGTATCGAGCCCATCATCAGCTGCTTTGACAGAGTCAAGAGGGTGGAAGGCCAGCACCGGGACTAGCCACCCCGCTTCGCATTGCCGCTGCGAGTTCATGCCCAAGACAAAATTATCTTAAGTTAGAACCGCGGCAACCACTGGTGTAACATAACTTTGCAGTATTTTGAAACAGTGCATGTTATCTTCCTGTTTGATCTTTCTTTGTATGTACGCACCCTATGTTTAGTTGGATAGGCTTGCCGGTGCGTAAACTCGTGCTGCGGCGCTTTGAGGACAGATCCTTAGCAGCCTGTCGGGGGTGCTTCCTGCCAGGAAAGCCACCTTGATGTTCTCTGTGTAGCCGCTTCAACAATTGAGCGGACTCGAAACAGAACAAGGGCGTTGCCAATAGCGAAAAGGTTCCTTTGCGTGCAGGTTCTCCATACAAGGAGCTGGATCTTTCGAGGAAAATAAACCTATAGAAAGGAAATTGCTCAAATTTTTGCTTGACTTAGCTCTTTCGTCGCCATGTAGATGGTGGTTGCGGTTGCAGACAACATCGATCGCCTGGCCGACGACACCAAAGTGATGGAGATGATATTGACCTCCCCCGCCTTCTTCTTCTTTGCGGCCATTGTGATGGAGGAAGTGGTGCGTTCACTCCCATACCAGATTTTCACAACCTAGCACCCCCTACCTGGTGCGCCAAAGATGTCGGGGAAACGACGCCTATGGGATCCCGGGGACCCCTACTACAGTTGGCGGGGTGTAGAGCTGTGCAAAGAGCAGGTCTAGTCGATCAATGCGTGTGAAGTTTTAGCCAGGTTCATGCCGCAGGTGATGCGTAAAACCCTACTCCTGCTTGTCTATGTATATTTGGTGTTCTTGAGCTCTTGAACTGGCTACTATGGGTGCCTGTCCAAAAAATCTGAATCATCCCCCAGTACGCCTCAGGCCTTCTTTTATATGACAAAGGGGTTGCCACAACGGCACACATGAGGTGGAAAGTAACTACAGTGTACAAGGTTATCTCCTGACATCATAGGACAAACGCATTTAATGCGCCGCCTATGTGTCCTCTAGCTTTATTGGGGACGGCAAAGGAACTTGTCCGCCCATCGCCGCCTCGCCTTGCTCTTGACACGCGTCCAGGCTGACGAGGCATGCAGCGCCACACTGGTTGTTGTGCTGGTGTGGTGGCAGGGTCTTCGTGAAAATCTACATGCCACCACGCAGGTGCTTGGCTAGTTGGCTTAGGGACTGCAAGTTGCCACGCAGGCACTTGTCCAGTTGGCAAGTTGGTAGTCGCGTAGGAGTGGCCGTGGGGCAGCGAAGCCTTGGCGGACGTGGGCCTGGCTATGGCCCCACAGACGCCCCCGGCAAAGGGGCCTTGCCGGGGTCTTGTGGCTGTCCTCAGCAAGGATCTTGCCGAGGGTCTTCGGTAATCCCCAGCAAGGCTCTTGTCGGGGGTCTTCATCTTCGGGTCCCTTCTCTAGGCCTGCGGGCCCTTGGTCCCACAAAGATCTGCATGCCACCGCGCAGGCGCCCCTGAATCTTGGTCTTAACATTGTCGATGGTGTGAGAGCTCTCAGACCCAAGGGTGGTGGCCTTGCTAGTGTTGGGCAAGTTGCCCCGGCAACGCTCTTGCCGAGGTCATGTGGGCCGCCTCGGCAAGGGCATTGCCGGGGGAGGAGTCGACCTTGCCCCTCTGTTCTTCGTGCCTCTGGCTTGAGTGTTGCCTTGGCTGTCTCGTGCTTCTTCTTCTTCTTCTCCACCAAGCGTGGCCGTAGGCGTGCCTACAACTGCCCGTGCACAAGTAAAGGGTGCAAAAAGGCCCCTACTTTTGTACACCGACAGAGATCTATTCGATGTAATCTTATTTTGCGGTGTGTTTGTCGAGAACCGATGAATTTTTTATTTATGATCATATTATCTATGAATATTATTTGAGTATTCTCTGAAATATTTTATGCATGATTAATATAGCCAACTAGATTAGTATTTCTTGCAATGGGAGAGGTGCTTTGTGATGGGTTCAATCTTGCGGTCCTCACCCAGTGACAGAAAGGGTAGCGAGGCACGTATTGTATTGTTGCCATTAAGGGTAACAAGATGGGGTTTATATCGTATTGCATGAGTTTATCCCTCTACATCATGTCATCTCGCTTAAGGCGTTACTTTGTTTTAACTTAATACTCTAGATGCACACTGGATAGTGGTCGATGATTGGAGTAATAGTAGTGGATGCAGGAATGAGGTGGTCTACTATTCACAGACGTGATGCCTATATTCATGACCATTGCATTAGATATCGTCATAACTTTGCGCTTTGTATCAATTGTTCGACAATAAATTTTTCACCCGCCGTATGCTTTCTTCGAGAGAGAAGCCTTTAGTGAAATCTATGGCCCCGCGGTCTATTTTCCATCTATTATTTTCAGATCTAAAAAACCAAAAACCCAAAAATATCTTGCTGCAATTATTTTGTGTTTACTTTATTTAGCTTTTTATCTTAGTTTTAAATCTATCTCTGTCAGATCTGACTCTTGTTCGTGACCATGAAGGGATTGACAACCCCTTTCCGTGTTGTGTGCAAGTGTTTGTTAGTTTGTGTAGGTGCATAGATTGGAGACTTGCTTGTGCCTCCTACTGGACTGATACCTTGGTTCTCAACTGAGGGAAATACTTATCTCTACTTTGTTGCATCACCCTTTCCTCTTCAAGGGAAAAATCAACGCAAGCTCAAGAAGTAGCAGGAAAAATTTCTAGCGCCATTACCAGGGAGGTTCTACATCAATACTACCAAGTACTTATCATAACCTCTCATATCTTGCACTTACATTATTTGCCATTTGCCTGTCGTTTTCGTATCCCCCACTTCTAAAACGTTTTCAGAAAAACACAAAATATTTGCCTTTTTATTCACCCTTTTTCCCTTCGCCTTTTTGTTATCTCGTGTGCTAGATTGCTTTGCTATCATGTCTACATCTCGGGAGGATATCATTGAAAAGGATAGTGAGAATCCTATGGATAAGTTTGATGATTTTGCTAAATATAATCCTCATAACGAAGATCCTACTATCATACATACAACAAGATTTCGTGTGGGTAGCAGTAATATTATTGGAAAAGGTGTTATTCAAGATTCCTTTACTTGTGCCGGTACTTTACCTACACGGGGGCGGGGTCTATTCTTAATATAACTAATAGTCTTGCAGATGCAATAACTTTACTCATAATCGAACATGAAATAAAATTTGTCCATATGCATCCTTGTATACAAATGATTTTTCTAGAGTTCTCTAATATTCAACATGCTTCCGTTAAGCGCGTCGCTACAATATTTCGAGCTCACAAGTTTAGATTCATCATGAAAGCAGCTAGCAATTTTTTTAGTCTTACAAAATAAATGGTGGTTGTCCCCCCATAGAGGAGATCCTTTTTAATCAAGAGGAAATAATGAGATTACAATCTCCCAATTATGTTGCCTACAATGTAAATTTGAGAAAAAAGGTTCCTACCGAGGTTTTGGTTGATAAGATTTCTGAACTTAATGGTAATTTTGTTATACAAAACAATGGGTTAGGATTCGCATTGAGAGATAGGCTCATGACATTCCACCAAAGGAACACTTATAATGACAAGTTGATTATAGAGTATAGGGGGCTGAAGGAGGAACCTATTCCAACCAAACTTGCTCTTAGGCATCCTTATCGCATTAAATTTAACCCTTTTGATTATTTTTTCTTACCACAAAGGAAACTCGCCGCTGAAAGAAGGGAGTACGAGATTAGCATGGATGATCTCCCTTACAATTATGACAATACCTCGATCGTTGCGTTTTGCCTAGCTAGGGGCGTTAAACAATAGCGCTTGTTGGGAGGCAACCCAATTTTATTTTGGTTTTAATATTTTTCATGCTGTTCTTGAATAAATATATCATCTAGCCTCTAGTTAGATGTTTTTCATGTTTTAGTTTAGTGTTTGTGCCAAGCAACACCTTCGGGATGATTTGGAAGATAGTAAATTGGTTTTTTCTGGAAAACAGGAACTTTTGCATCCAGTGTCAGATTTTTTCCTGATTTCTGGAACGTGAAAAAACTCTGTTTTTACAAGTTTCTGATCTAAAAAGTTCCCACGTTGTCCTAATTGTGCTGAATTGTTAGAGATACATAGGTTTCACCTTAATTCACATCTTTATAGATTGTTCTGTTTTTGACAGATTCTGTTTTCGTTGTGTTGTTTGCTTATTTTGATGCATCTATGTCTAGTATCGGGGGGTATGAACCATGGAAAAGTTGGAATATAGTATATATTACACCAATATAAAATAAGAATGAGTTCACAATAGTATCTACAAGTAAGGATTGAATTTTTTTTACTAACGGATCTCACGAGTTTTCTGTTGAGTTTTGTGTTGTCAAGTTTTCAAGTTTTGGATAAGGATTTGATGGACTACGGAATAAGGAGTGGCAAGAGCCTAAGCTTGGGGATGCACAAGGCACCCCAAGGTAATATTAAAGGACAACCAAGCATCTAAGCTTGGGGATGCCCCGGATGGCATCCCCTCTGTTGTCTTCAATCAATCGGTAAATTTACTTGATGCTATATTTTTATTCACCACATGATATGTGTCTTGCTTGGAGCGTCTTGTATTATTTGAGTCTTTGCTTTTTAGTTTGCCACAAGCATCCTTGTTGTACACACCTTTTGAGAGGGACACGCATTAATCATGAATTTATTAGAACTAGTTAATTGCACTTGTGTTGCAATGGGGACATACAGATTCCGGTGGATCAACACCAATCATGGATAAACTATATCTTTAGATAGATTCCAGATGCACAACGAGTGATATTGTATATTTTTATATGAAAGCACAATACATACCCATTAGTCGCTTCGTTTATCACATGCCTTCAAATGCTAGTTAACAACTAATCTCAAGATGACAACTTGCATGTTTTGCTAAAATTCTGAACTCATAGTAGTATTTTTGTGGAAGACATCGTCTCACAAGAAGAAATAATTGGTTCATAATTTATGTGCCTAAACGTAGTCCTCATAGAATGTCATAATCTCATACTTGATTCTCATAATAAGACTATATGACCTCCCAACAAAGGCTATCCTAAGACCTAACTAATATAAAAAATTCCAACCACACCACACTTATACTCAATGAAAGCTTCTCTTCTCGACCTATGGGCCCATTTCCTTTCACATCAAGCCATTCCATGAACAGCATGAGCCAGCTCACCAACGTAAATCTGACACTGCAAAGTGGCGGCATCCGGTTGTATCTAATAATATGCATGTGTTAAATTAATAATTAGTTACAATCATGAGAGGCTGGCACTTATTGTTTTCAAACAGAAGTATGTGTTCAAGTCTAAGCAACAAATAAATAGTGACACACCCTTAAGAGAAGTAACACACCAAAATGAATCGTTCTCCCTTCTTAAAAAGAATGATCACCTTCAATTAAAAGATTAGTGCTTGCATATAATTGTAGTTGGACACTAACTTCACTTTTAACAAATTTGAAGATTTTAATTTTCAAATAATTCACTTGAAAAGGCCTCTTCCCACATGTAACAGACTGACAATTTACTTTTCAAATAATTCACTTTCTCAAGTTCAGCATAACTAAAAAGTGATCAAAAATATATATGACAAATTCTTGTCCTTAACATATGTGTCTTATGTGATGATGGAGAAGTGACCACCAAGAATTTGAGACACATATGTAACCAACTAAAAAGGGATACAATCTTCATTTTCGCCTGTTCTCTGAAGCGATTAACAATGCAGATTTTCCAGTCAAACAATACATGGTAAATCCGATCACGGTAGGCAATCTAAGGAACTAAACACAGATAACAGAATTAAGTGGACGTGGTGATATGTCCCTGAGAGTTCATGCAAAGAAATATTATGATGTATTCCACTCCATCCTGACTAACAAGCTAAAAACACATACCTTGATAGTGCACTCACTGTCAGCATGAGGTGCTACCTTAAATTACCCCGGTGAACCACCCCATTCCCAGTCATTTTACAGGAACTACTTGACCTAGCAAAACAAAAAATACATCATAAAAGATACCAAGTATGATGGTCGCAAACTCAAAGTTATTCAAATCTTGGCAAACATGCATAGATCAAGTGTAATTATTCACCTTCAAATTTTGTAAATCTCTTAATATACTAAAGCAGCGCTACTACCTGGTGTCTTCCAAAAAAAGTGCAAGCACACCCAATGAACATCATGACGGCATTGGTTGATGGGTTGACTACTTGACCACCAAAAATCCCCTGTGCTGCAAAAATCGACAACAAAAACATGTTTCATATCCTCATGCATAAGAAAGAATACGCATGGTCTGTACTTTGAAGCGATCCATTTCTTGATCCCCAATTTTTATTGAGGCCTATGTGGAAAAATTGAATCTAAAAAGGAATAAAAAGAGCAAATCAATTGGCGAGGCAGCTGATGCGCCTACAAAGTGGAGTCCAGCAGATGAGCTGCTCCGCCATAAACATGTGTTGGCTTGAGTCCATGTCCCGCGGCCGCTCGCGCTCGTCCCGCCTATCGCACATCTCAAGGTTGTGTAGATCAATCAAACAGTGTGGCCCAACAAATTACCTCTTAGATCAACTATTGATTACCTGAACCTGGGGAAGGAGTAAGGCACGACCCACTAGCCTGAGCCCCGGAGCAGAAGCTGTTGGGGAACGTAGTATCTCAAAGAAAAACCTACAATCACGCAAGATCTATCTCGGAGAAATATAGCAATGAGTGGGGAGAGTGTGTCTACGTACCCTCGTATACCAAAAGCGGAAGCGTCTAGTGACGTGGTTGATGTAGTCGAACGTCTTCGCGATCCAACTGATCCAAATACCGAACGTACGACACCTCCGCGTTCAGCACACGTTCAGCTCGATGACGTCCCACGAACTCTTGATCCAGTTGAGCGTCGCGGGAGAGTTTCGTCAGCACAACGGCGTGGTGACGGTGATGATGAAGTTACCGGCGCATGACTTCGCCTATGCACTGCAACGATATGACCGAGGTGTGTAGTTGTGGAGGGGGGCATCGCACACGGCTTGCAAATCAACTTGTGTGTCCATGGGGTGCCCCCAGGCCAAGTATATAAAGGATGGAGAGAGGAGTAGGCCGGCCCTCATAGGGCGCGCCAAAGTGTGGAGTCCTACTAGGACTCCCTAGTCCTAGTAGGATTCCTCCTCCCATATGGAATAGGAAAAGGGGAACGGAGAAGGAAAAATAAGGAAGGGGGCGCCCCCTTTCCCTAGTCCAATTCAGATCAGTCCTTGGGGAAGGGCCGCGGCCACCGTTGAGGCCTTTCTCTCCTTTCTCGTATGGCCAATTAAGGCCCAATACGAATTCCCATAACTCCTCGGTACTCCGAAAAAATACTCGAATCACTCGGAACCTTTCCGATGTCCGAATATAGCCTTCCAATATATCAATCTTTACGTCTCGACCATTTCGATACTGTTCGTCATGTCCGTGATCTCATCCGGGACTCCAAAAAAACATCGGTCATCAAATCACATAACTCATAATACAAATCGTCATTGAACGTTAAGCGTGCGGACCCTAAGGGTTTGAGAACTATGTAGACATGACCGAGACACTTCTCTGGTCAATAACCAATAGCGGAACCTGGATGCTCATATTGGTTCCTACATATTCTACGAATATCTTTATCAGTCAAACCGCACAACAACATACGTTGTTCCCTTTGTCATCGGTATGTTACTTGCCCGAGATTTGATCGTCGGTATCATCATACCTAGTTCAATCTCATTACCGGCAAGTCTCTTTACTCATTCCTTAATACATCATCTCATGACTAACTCATTGGTCATTTGCTTGCAAGGCTTATTACGATGTGTATTACCGAGAGGGCCCAGAGATACCTCTCCGACACTCGGAGTGACAAATCCTATTCTCGATCTATGCCAACACCACAAACACCTTCGGAGACACCTATAGAGCATTTTTATAATCACCCAGTTACGTTGTGACGTTTGATAGCACACAAGGTGTTCCTCCGGTATGAGGGAGTTACATAATCTCATAGTCATAGGAACATGTATAAGTCATGAAGAAAGCAATAGCAATAAAACTAAACGATCAAGTTGCTAAGCTAACGGATGGGTCTTGTCCATCACATCGTTCTCCTAATGATGTGACCCCGGTGATCAAATTACAACTCATGTCTATGGTGAGGAAACATAACCATCTTTGATTAACGAGCTAGTCCAGTAGACACTAGTAGAAAACAGGGCATTGGTCTAGCCCATTAGCCCCGGTTCAATCTAGAACCGGGACCAATGGGGGTACTGGACCCGGTTCGTTAGCCCAGGGGGCCGGCCAGGCCACGTGGGCCATTGGTCCCGGTTCGTCTGGACCTATTGGTCCCGGTTGGAGCTAAAAACCGGGACCAATGGCTCTTGCTCCTGGCCCACCACTATTGGTCCCGGTTTGTTTTATGAACCGGGACCAAAGGCACCCCTTTAGCCCCGGTTTGTAGAACCAACCGGGACCAGTGAGTTGCCTATATAAACCCCCTCACTCAAGAGCAGAGCTCACTGCTCTGTTTTTTTTCTGGCCTAGAGGGAGAGGGGTTAGTGGTCCTCTCGCTCACCTCCTATGCACACAACGTGTTCGGTGGAATGCCCGAGCCACACTAGTTAAGCTTTTCTCCTCTCGAAGCTCTATTTTCTCCGAGATTTGTCTAGGTTTAGCGGTCCGTCACGTCCCGTCCCCGTCTTCGCCGCCGTCGATCGCCCCCGCCGATCTCGCCACCGGCACCACCGTGGTGAGCCTCTTGTTATGTCCATGATTTTCTTACTTTTATTATTGCTTTAGATAGATATTTGTCTAATTATCTTACGTTTATTATTGCTTGTTATTATATAGTGCGATGGTTTTGATATCCGCCCACGTGGGCCCTCGTCCGGTCTACGATTCGGATGTGGTATATTATCTTTAATTTATAACTATTTGTTTTAGTGCTTATGATAGTTATGCCGACCAACCTGACATGCATAGATGTTTTATTATGTCTAGGAGGTAGTTGAACCAGAAATTCCAACCGACCCTCTTGTGGAGAGGTTAAATTTAGTTGAAGAGGAAAACATTTCGTTAAAGAAAAAATTGGAAAAAATGGAGGAGGAGAAGATGGAATTGGAGTTGCATGTTACGGAAGTTATCGATGATCACAAGATCAAGATGGACCCTATTGTCGAGAGGTTAAATTTAGTTGAAGAAGAAAACAAATTCTTGAAGGAAAAAATAAAAAAAATTGTGGACGAGAAGATGATATTGGAGTTGCATGTTGCGGATGTCGTCGATGATCACAAGATCAAGATGGATGCAATGCGGTTGAAGATTAAAAAGATTAGAAAATATGCCATTAATACCGAGGCTTGGTATCATTATGCCGTTGGATCAATTGTTACCTTGGTTGCGATTATGATAGCATTTGTTTTCGCGTTGAAATGTTTTACATAGTTTCGATGTGTATGGAGAGCTATATGTTGTTAGATGAGAACTATATATGTATGTACTTTGGTTTTAATGTGATGATGAACTTTTATCCATTTGGTCACTTAATTATCTATTTATGATGTTCTGTAATGGTTTTTGACACACTTAATTATATATAAATGCACGCAGATGAACCGCCAATGGATGTACGGTGACAGACACACCTCCGAGTACATTAAGGGCATGCGTGAGTTTCTAAATGCGCCAGAGGCAAACAAGCAGAATGGTTTTATGTGTTGTTCATGCACTCAATGTGTGAATACGATGTCTTACTCTAACCGAAAAATCCTTCACTCCCACCTGCTTTACAAGGGTTTCATGCACACTATAATGTTTGGACGAGGCACGGAGAAATAGGGGTTATGATGGAAGACGGCGAAGAAGAAGAGTACGATGACAACTATGTGCCCCCTGAATACGGTGATGCTGCAATGGGGGGAGCTGGTGAAGATCAAGAGGAACCAGACGATGTGCCCAATGATGCTGCAACGGGTGAAGCTGCTGAAGATCAAGAGGAACCAAATGATGATCTTCGCCGGGTCATTGTCGATGCAAGGACACAATGCGAAAGTCAAAAGGAGAAGCTGAAGTTCGATCGCATGTTAGAGGATCACAAAAAAGGGTTGTACCCCAATTGCGAAGATGGCAACACAAAGCTCGGTACCGTACTGGAATTGCTGCAGTGGAAGGCAGAGAATGTTGTGGCTGACAAAGGATTTGAGAAGCTACTGAAAATATTGAAGAAGAAGCTTCCGAAGGATAACGAATTGCCCGACAGTACATACGCAGCAAAGAAGGTCGTATGCCCTCTAGGATTGGAGGTGCAGAAGATACATGCATGCCATAATGACTGCATCCTCTACCGCGGTGCATACAACGATCTGAACGCATGCCCGGTATGCGGTGCATTGCGGTATAAGATCAGACGAGATGACCCTGGTGATGTTGATGGCGAGCCCGCCAGGAAGAGGGTTCCTACGAAGGTGATGTGGTATGCTCCTATAATACCACGGTTGAAACGTTTGTTTAGAAACAGAGAGCATGCCAAGTTGATGCGATGGCACAGTGAGGACCGTAAGAAAGACGGGAAGTTGAGAGCACCCGCTGACGGGTCGCAATGGAGAAAAATCAAGAGAAAGTACTGGGAGGAGTTTGCAAAGGACGCAAGGAACGTATGGTTTGCTCTAAGCGCGGATGGCATTAATCCTTTCGGGGAGCAGAGCAGCAATCACAGCACCTGGCCCGTGACTCTATGTATGTATAACCTTCCTCCTTGGATGTGCATGAAGCGGAAGTTCATTATGATGCCAGTTCTCATCCAAGGCCCTAAGCAACCCGGCAACGACATTGATGTGTACCTAAGGCCATTAGTTGAAGAACTTTTACAGCTGTGGAATGGAAACGGTGTATGTGCGTGGGATGAGCACAAACAGGAGGAATTTGACCTAAAGGCATTGCTGTTCGTGACCATCAACGATTGGCCCGCTCTCAGTAACCTTTCAGGACAGACAAACAAAGGATACCACGCATGCACGCACTGTTTAGATGACACTGAAAGTATATACCTGGACAAGTGCAGGAAGAATGTGTACCTGGGCCATCGTCGATTTCTTCCGACCAACCATCAATGTCGAAAGAAAGGCAAGCATTTCAAAGGCGAGGAAGATCACCGGAAGAAGCCCGCCATGCGTACCGGTGATCACGTACTTGCTATGGTCAATGATTTACATGTAATCTTCGAAAAGGGCCCCAGCGCACTAGCTGTTCCGAATGACGATGAGGGACACGCACCCATGTGGAAGAAGAAATCTATATTTTGGGACCTACCCTACTGGAAAGACCTAGAGGTCCGCTCTTCAATAGACGTGATGCACGTGACGAAGAACCTTTGCGTGAACCTGCTAGACTTCTTGGGCGTGTATGGAAAGACAAAAGATACAGCTGAGGCACGGGAGGACCTGCAACGTTTGCACGAAAAAGACGGCATCCCTCCGAAGTAGTATGAAGGTCCTGCCAGCTATGCTCTTACGAAAGAAGAGAAAGAAATCTTCTTTGAATGCCTTCTCAGTATGAAGGTCCCGACTGGCTTCTCGTCGAATATAAAGGGAATAATAAATATGGCAGAGAAAAAGTTCCAGAACCTAAAGTCTCATGACTGCCATGTGATTATGACGCAACTGCTTCCGGTTGCATTGAGGGGGCTTCTACCGGAAAACGTCCGATTAGCCATTGTGAAACTATGTGCATTCCTCAATGCAATCTCTCAGAAGGTGATCGATCCAGAAATCGTACCAAGGCTAAGGAGTGATGTGGCGCAATGTCTTGTCAGTTTCGAGCTTGTGTTCCCACCATCCTTCTTCAATATCATGACACACGTCCTAGTTCATCTAGTCGACGAGATTGTCATTCTGGGGCACGTATTTCTACACAATATGTTCCCCTTTGAGAGGTTCATGGGAGTCCTCAAGAAATATGTCTGTAACCGCGCAAGGCCAGAAGGAAGCATCTCCATGGGCCATCAAACAGAGGATGTCATCGGGTTTTGTGTTGACTTCATTCCTGGCCTTAATAAGATAGGTCTCCCTAAATCGCGGTACGAGGGGAGACTGACTGGAAAAGGCACGCTTGGAAGGGACTCAATAATATGCAGGGACGGTTATTCTTGGTCTCAAGCACACTACACAGTTCTACAGAACTCTACATTGGTGACCCCGTATGTCGATGAACACAAGAACAGTCTGCGCTCCAAACACCCGGAGCAGTGCGACGACTGGATTACACGTGAACACATCAGGACTTTCAGCAGTTGGTTGGAAACACGTCTCAGAGGTGACAACACTGTTTGTGATGAGTTGTACTTGTTTTCTAGGGGACCATCTTCGACTGTATTGATTTACAAAGGATACGAGATAAATGGGAATACATTTTACACGATTGTCCAAGATCAAAAGAGCACCAACCAAAACAGCGGTGTCCGCTTTGATGCAACAACCGAGAGGGGAAAGGACACATATTATGGTTACATAGTGGACATATGGGAACTTGACTACGGACATGATTTTAAGGTCCCTTTGTTTAAGTGTAAATGGGTCAATCTGTCAGGAGGCGGGGTATAGGTAGACCCACAGTACGGAATGACAACAGTGGATCTGAAAAATCTTGGATACACTGACGAACCGTTCGTCCTAGCCAATGATGTGGCACAGGTTATCTATGTGAAGGACATGTCTACCAGACCGAGAAAAAGAAAAGATAAGGAAGCGAATACATCATACGATGAGCCAAAGCGCCACATAGTTCTTTCAGGAAAAAGGGACATCCTGGGAGTGGAGGGCAAGACAGACATGTCTGAAGATTATGAAAAGTTTCATGAAATTCCTCCCTTCAAAGTCAAGGCTGACCCAAGCATCCTGATAAACGATGAAGATTATCCATGGTTACGGCGCAATAAGCAAATGACACAAGCGAAGAAAAAGTGAAGAGTTATTTCCGCAACTATTATGATGATACCATGCCAACTTTGTAACGAACGAGTATGATACCATTGTCCGTTTGTACTATTCAAATTTTAATACTACTTGCACTAACAAAACAAAACAAAACAAAACAAACTTGAAAAATAAATAGCAACAATAAGTATTTTGTTGTAAGTATAAACAAAATAAAATAAATAAAGCAACAAAGAAAATAAATAAAGAAAGTAAAATAAATAAAGCAACTCTAAATACAGCAAAAAACAACTTAGAAATAAACAAAGAAAATAAAATAAATAAAGCAACTCTAAATACAGCAAAAAACAACTTAGAAATAAATAGCAACAATAAGTATTTTGTTGTAAGTATAAACAAAATAAAATAAATAAAGCAACAAAGAAAATAAATAAAGGAAGTAAAATAAATAAAGCAACTCTAAATACAGCAAAAAACAACTTAGAAATAAACAAAGAAAATAAAATAAATAAAGCAACTCTAAATACAGCAAAAAACAACTTAGAAATAAATAAAGCAAAAAAGGAAAAAAATAAATTGGGCGCTGCCCAGTGTGCCTGCAAGGCCTATAGCACAGGATCCACCTGTAATATAAGGCCCAGCAAGCTCACAGGGCAGCGCGCAGAGTTAGGCCCAGAAGCCTGCATTTGAGAGGAGCTCGAGAGGGTGGGAGCAGCAGCCCTTATAAACCACTCTCGAGCTCCCTCAGCTAGCGAGGTGGGACTAAACATCCCACCGCACCCGCGCCAGCACAGGGCCTTTGGTCCCGGTTGGTGGCACCAACCGGGACTAAAGGGAGGCATTAGTCCCGGTTGGTGGCTGAAACCGGGACTAATGATCCCCTTTAGTCCCGGTTGCTGCCACCAACCGGGACTAAAGGCCCCTCCTTCCCGCCCTTTGGGCTGCTGAAAAGGCACCTTTAGTCCCGGTTGGTGGCAGCAACCGGGACTAAAGGGGTGTATTAGTCCCGGTTTCAGCCACCAACCGGGACTAATACTGCACCTATATAACCAGGACTTGCGAAATTTTGGGCAGTTTCCTTCTTCCCCGCCCCGACGCCTCCCTCGATCTGCTCCTTCCCCGTCGCCGTCGCCGTCGCCCCCGTCGCCCCGTCGCCGTCGCCGTCGCCCCCGACGCCGCCTCGTCGCCCCGCCCCGCGCCGTCGCCCCGCCCCGCGCCGTCGCCGCGCCCCGGCCGGCCCGTCGCCCCTCGCCGCCGCGCGCCCCGCCCCGCCGCCGTCGCGCCGCCGCGCCCCGACGCCGCCTCGTCGCCGCCCCGCCCCGCCGCCGTCGCGCCGCCCAGCCCTGCCGATGTGAGGGCCGGCTCCCTTTTTTTTATGTTTAATATTGTTGTATATATATATATATATATATATATATATATATAGGTAAATTGTTTGGGGCACCTAGGTGCCTGGGCACCTAGGCCCGGTATGGCAGGTCATTTTTACTAGTGCATGACATACAATCCATTAAATACTAACTTTCCATTTTTTGTTTGCATGCAGTCAATGATTGCTTTCCTATTTTATCTTATAAATTATAAACATATCATAAGTATTAACCTTAATGAAAAATATACATATACCAATGGCATTATGTATAAGAATATACACAGACCCGAGGTATTATACCAAATAAAAGTTATGGATATACTTCAGGTATCTCAAATACCTACTAACAAGACGCAATGAATATATACCCACAAACATCATGAGTGTGTGGATACCTCGAAATATTATGAGTACGTATGTATATCGGGTATGTGGATACCTAAATGGTGTACATACTCAAAATCATTGGCACATGCCCGTGGTATCAAATACCTACCAACGAGACGCAATGTATATACCCAAAAATATCATGAGTATGGAGATACCTCAAAATAAATTTACCATGCATGTCGCAAAAATTTGTCCTAGGTATCATACGTCCCCCAGAAGAGTACAACATGCATTTTATTAATATACGTATGAAAAAATATCTTCATATACCTATACAAATCATGACGCATTAATTTTGATTTGTCTCTCTCCTATTTCTATTAATATCTCTCTAATATGCACCATTGCCATGCGTGGCATTCTCTTTCCTATTTAATTCACTACATAATTGTTACCATGCATGTTACTCTCACTGCCTTAATTACGTTTCCAATTAGTGATTCTATCATTATTATTTCCAAAT
>LR738714.1:169937280-169973159 GCA_902687465.1 Secale cereale | reverse complement strand
ATATATATATATATATATATATATATATATTGCTAATCTTACTTTCATCTAAGAAAATAAAATTTATGTTTGCATGACAGAATATAACTTCTACAACAGCCAAATCTTAAAGCAGGAGAACTAATGTGAGCACTTTTTTCCCATCAAGTTGTGATGTTGTCTCTTCTCCTCTAGCAATAATGTGGTCAATATCTTCTCCTAAGAACTGGATACCATTTCAGCAACAAATTTCACCATCAGCTCATCCTTATTGGCAGCTAATAAAGAACACAACAATAAAAGCACATTAATACTTGTTCCACTTTAAAATAAAAAATAATTACATTACATGCAGTGAGAAGAAACAAATGCAACTTTTCTGTTCTGGCAATCAATCTTGCTGAATGACCAAAGCATCCAAGTCAAGCTTCTTATATGCTCTCTCAATTACTTTTGCCTCAATAGTAATACTACAATGGAACATTTTTCTGTATGGCACAAGTAAAACATACCGCTACCCTTCTATTTCCAAATATAATTAACAACCTCGGTGCAAAAACTGAAGACATGAACTTTTTTGTTACAAGTTCTATATGCACGGTCTTAACCTTGCAAACCCACTCGAGTGTTCCTAAGAAACAGAAGAATTCAACCCCAAACACCATGGTAACAATAATAAAAAGGGAACCATTGCATGCATGTACTGGCAGCTTAATGTCTGACCATCTCGTTGTTGTGTCTACCGTACCTCTAAAAGCATGTGCAGATGATGGTGGCATGACATGTCGAACTGCGAGCGTCGTGCGGATGTAGCATCACTTGGTAGTGCATTCCATAAAGAAAATACTATTTGATAAGACCATACCAGTCACTATCACAAAGAACTGCAATATCAGCAGTGGAGAGATTGATCCCACCACTTTCCCTAGTTGAAAGTAAGAAGGTGAACTTTTCACTCTCTGGCTTGTTGAAAGCTTAAATAAAAGGATCATGATCACCGTCACTAGTATTGTGATAAATCTAGCAATACTAATACCCTCTATATGTTTGATTATCTCCCAAGATGTCTAAAAGATGGGTCATCTGTAGGATACACAACTGTGATAAAATACTGAAATGGCAGGCATACTGTGACACCCCGAGACCGACGCGCCACGTGTCAGTCAGTTATTCGTCGTCGTTGCCATGTCATCTGCTTGCGTGTTGCATTTTTCTATGTCATCATGTGTGTTGCATCAGCATGTTTTCAAATCTTGCGTTCGTCCAAGTTCTCTCCGTTGTCCGTTCAGAGCCCAGACACACTTGCACACGCCCGTGGCACCTCCGAATATTTATTTTGTGAGTGGCCGGAAAATGTTCTCGGAATGGGTTGAAACTTGGCGTGTGGTCTTATTATAGCATAGGTAGACCGCCTGTCAAGTTTCGTCGCATTCGGAGTTCGTTTGATAGTCCAACGGTTAACCGTATTAACCGCCGGAAGCCTTTTCCCTTTTGGCCCAGCACCCCTCCACAACAGCCCACCAAGCCATTCTAACCCTCTCCATGCTCTTTGCCGTTCGATCACGATCGTGTGGCCGAAAACCGCTCCTCATTTGGACTCTCCTAACTCCCTCTACCTATAAAACAGCCCCCTCCCCCGAAATTTCGTGCAAACCCTAGGCGTCTTCCACCTCGCGCAGCCGGACACGTCCGTCCCGCGACAGACATGTCCAGCCTCCACCTCACTCCGACCAATCGTGTGCCGCCACGTCAGCTCCGCCGCCTCCCGCAGCCACTCCCGCGCCTCCACGTGGCCCTACCATCGCGCACACTTCGTCGCGGCCCGCCGGGGCCCGGATCTGACCCGCCCGGGCCGGATCGGGCCTGAACCGCCGCCGTCGCTCCCTGCCTGGCGCCGTCTCCCTCCGCCTGCGCCCCACCGGACCTTTCGCCGCCGGCGACCAGGAGCTTCGACATCCGCCTCCGGCTCGCCGGATCCGCCGCCGCCTCGCCGCCGATAGCTTCCACCGCCGGGAGCCACAGCTCGCCCCGCCGCCGGATCTAGTCAGGGAGCCGAGCCCCGTCGACGAGCCCAGGTTCCTGGCGGCTGCCGACCCCATCTCGCCGGGCGAGCTCGTCGTCCCTCCGTCCCGGCCTCCTCCGTGCCTCCGCCGACGCCGGCATCGATCCTGCCGCCGCCTGCCATGGCCTCGCTCGGCCTCGTTCGATCGGAGGAAGGCGACGACCGCAACCACCTCCCTCCTGGGCCCATGCTCTCAAGGCCCAGCAGAGCCGAGGTCGGCCCAGCCCGGCCACCTCTTCTCCTTTGACGTGGGCCAGGCCCAGCGTCGGCCATCTGCCTCCTCATCTCCCCCAAGGCCTCAGCCGCAAGCCAGGCCCTGCTCCGCGTGTGCCTCCCCAGGGCCCATCTGCCTCCCCGCGGCCCAGGTCCCCTCTAGGCCGAAGCCCATGGTAAGCCACCTATTCCCCGCCCCGGGCGTCCCTTAGCTATACGGCGCTCACTTTTCGTTTCAAAAAAATGGCTAAGTCCCAGTTTTTGCATAAAGATGTTGCCTTGTTTGTGTGGCAGTAACTTTTTGCTCGTAGATCCAAATTGAGTGTATGATATGTCAAAATGATCGTGGTGATATGCTCTACACTTTGTTCCATTGTGCCATGTTTGTTTGACTTCATCTTGATGCCCTAATCCTCGTTGCAATAGTGCTACTTGTTTAAAACTGCTGTTAACTATATATTTGGTGCATACTTGTGATGCTTGTAATTTTGTGCATGTTTATCCAATTGGAGCATATGATATGTCAAAATGTTCATTGTGAAGTGCTCTACATGATGGTTGATGTAGCATTCATGTTAGGTGCCATGTTCCCATGTTAATCTCTGTTGCAAACGTGCATTTATCTGTTAAGTGCTGAAACTTGTTATGAGATGCTGATTTCACTTGCTCATTGCTATTGGTGTGTTTGTCTTCATGCCACATGTCTATATGTTTTATAAGCACAATCATATGGTCTTTGCTGTGGTGCAATCCACTTTCCATGATATGCCTTGAGGTGACTTAAACAAGATTGTAAACATGCCATGCCAATGTTGCTGTTTTATACTTAGTGAAAAAATTGCTAAGTCTGGAATCTGTTAACCTGATGCTATGTTTGCTTGATGCCCCACTCAAATCCATGCTTGTTTTGGAGTGGCCAATGATAATGTCTTGTTGTCCATGTTTTTGTCTATCCATTCATGCCTTAGTTTGCCTATATGGACTGTTGTAGCTTATTTATTTCCTGCTCTCAAGTTGCTATAAAATTTTACCTGTCAGACTTTTATCATCATGATCAATTTGGTGAAGCTTGTTCTTATTGATACATGCCTCCTATGGAGTTGCTCCAATGGAGTTGTTCGATGTATGTGATGTCTATTACATGTCCATGCTCTTTATATACTTAATAGAGTTGATATGCTTGTTGTTTTGTGCCTCCGAAGGCAGCATCGCGATGATGTTTTTGCCTTCCCAGATTTTGGCTAAGTTTGGATAAATTTATTGCAACTTGTCATGCTTGTTTAATTGTGTTCCTGCAAGCTTTTGGGTGTGTTCTAAGTTCATGCTTGTTAAACCGTTCCAGCCTGAACTTTGTGAATCATTCAGGCCAAATGTGAATTCTAGCTGGATAAAGTCCTCTATCTTGGCCATATTATCTCTGCCGAGGGCATTTCTGTGAACCCCGAGAAGGTTGAAGCTATTGTCAACTGGGAACCTCCGCAGAATGTCAAGCAACTCCGAAGCTTCCTTGGTCTCACTAGCTATTGCAGAAGGTTCGTTGAGAACTTCTCCAAGATTGCCAAGCCTCTTTCCAACCTGTTGCAGAAGAATGTCAAGTACTCCTGGACTCCTGATTGTGATGTGGCATTCAAAACACTCAAAGAGAAGCTCATTTCTGCTCCGGTTCTTACTCCTCCAGATGAGTCCAAGCCTTATGAAGTCTTTTGTGATGCTTCATTGCAAGGTCTTGGTGGTGTTCTCATGCAAGACAAGAAGATTGTGGCATACACTTCACGTCAGCTGAAACCAAATGAGAAGAATTACCCCACACATGATCTTGAACTAGCAGCAGTTGTACATGCCTTGATCACGTGGAGGCACCTTCTGTTGGGCAGAAAAGTGGACATCTTCACCGATCACAAGAGCTTGAAGTACATCTTCACACAGCCAAACCTTAACCTTCGCCATACTCGTTGGGTTGAGATGATTCAAGAGTACGATCCAAGCATTGAGTATACTCCTGGCAAGGCCAATGTCATTGCAGATGCCTTGAGCAGAAAGGCGTATTGCAATAGTCTCCTTCTCAAACCGTTCCAGCCTGAACTTTGTGAATCATTCAGGAAGCTCAACCTCCAAGTTGTTCTGCAAGGCTTTCTTGCAAACCTTCAAGTTGCTCCTACCTTGGAAGATCAAATCCGTGAGGCCCAACTCAGTGATGCTATGGTGCAGAAAGTGAAACATGGTATTGCTAAGGGTACTCCCAAATACAAGTGTTATCGCGTTGATGAGAAAGACACCTTATTCTTTGAGGACAGGATTGTGGTTCCCAAGGGTGATCTCAGGAAGCTCATAATGAACAAAGCACATGACTCCCTCCTCTCGATTCATCCCGGAAGTTCTAAGATGTACCAAGACCTCAAGCAATCATATTGGTGGACTCGCATGAAAATGGAGATTGCCCAATTTGTGAATGAATGTGATGTATGTAGAAGAGTGAAGGCAGAGCATCAACGTCCAGCCGGTCTTCTTCAACCCCTACCTATTCCCGAGTGGAAATTCGATCACATTGAGATGGATTTCGTCACTGGGTTTCCCAAGTCAAAGAAGGGAAATGATGCTATCTTTGTGGTGATTGACAAGCTAACTAAAGTAGCTCATTTTCTTCTCGTCAAAGAATCCATCAATGTAGCTCAGCTGGCAGAGTTGTACACCTCCAGAATTGTTTCTTTGCATGGCATTCCTCAAGTGATCTCCTCACACCGTGGAAGCTTGTTCACATCCAAGTTATGGGATTCTTTTCAGTCAGCCATGGGCACAAAGATTCTCTTCAGCACTGCGTTTCACCCTCAGACTAGTGGTTAAGTCGAAAGAGTGAACCAGATCCTCGAAGATATGCTAAGAGCTTGTGTCATCTCCTTCGGTATGAAATGGGAAGATTGCCTTCCGTTTGCCGAATTCTCATACAACAATAGCTTCCAAGCAAGTGCCGGCAAAGCTCCTTTTGAAATCCTCTATGGCAGAAAGTGACGTACCCCTCTTAACTGGTCCGAGACTGGTGAACGTCAACTTCTTGGAAATGATTTGATCTCAGAAGCCTAAGAAATGTGCAAAGTCATACGTGAGAATCTCAAAGCCGCTCAATCGCGTCAAAAGAGCTACTGTGACGGCAATCATCGTGACTTGGCTTTCGACATTGGAGACCATGTTTATCTCTGTGTTTCTCCCATGAAGGGCACTCAGAGGTTCGGTATCAAGGGCAAGCTTGCTCCAAGATACGTGGGCCCTTTCAAGATTCTTGGCAAGAGAGGCGATAGCCTAACACTCGAGCTTCCCTCCAACTTTGCAAATGTTGATGATGTGTTTCACGTGTCTCAACTCCGCAAGTGCTTCAAGACGCATGAACGCACCATTCCGTTTGAAGAGATTGATCTTCAACAAGACTTATCTTATCGTGAGCACCCCATTGCTATTTTTGAAGAAACTGAGCGCAAGACCCGCAACAAGTCCATCGAATTCTTGAAAGTGAAGTGGTCACACCATACCGACTGAGAAGCTACGTGGGAACGAGAAGATCACCTTCGTTCCGAGTATCCCTCCTTCTTTCAGTCCTAGATCTCGGGACGAGATCTTTTTGTAGTGGAGGAGAGTTTGTAACACCCCATGTGTGATACTTTCCAATAATGGCAATAAAGCATGTATCATTTTGATCCTTGTCCTTATCCTTGGGGGTTCTTGTCATTTTAGCTTTATTTTTTTTTGCATTGCCATTTTATTTTTCTTATGCATCCATGCATTGCTTCATCTTCATCATGGCATCATATTCATCTTAGCTTATGTTACTTGTCTTTGTTGGTGATGTGATGCCACCTTGATGATTGTGGTGTGTTGTTGGTGCCTAGCCATGCCTTGCTTAAACCTTAAACCCCCTCCTTCTTCTTCACCTATTCTTTTGCCTTCTTTTTCTTCCTTTCTTTAATTTTTTTTTGCAAGTGACCTAGCCTATTCCATTAATGTTCAACTCCTCCCCTTTTCTTTGTTGCTCTGACAAGAGTCACCATGCAAAGCCATGCCCCATTTTAAAGTGATTTGGTTTGGGTTAAAAAATGACAGAAGTTTGAACCATATTCAAACTCATTTTATTTTTCTACCTCCTAAAAATGTACAAACCAATTTTAATAAATAGGGCATAAATCCAGGAGCATGGGGATATTTTATTTATCTCCTAACTCTTTTTCTTTGAGCCTGTCCTTTTTATTTTATTTTCTGTCTGAGGAAAATAGGAAAACGAGAAGAAATAGAGCAACAGCAGCCGCAACAATGCAGCCCAGCCAGCAGGCCCATCTCTTCCCCTGGCCCAGCTCCAGCCGGCCCGCGCCAGCAGCCCGCGCGTCCCTCGCACCTATTTACACCCACGCGCCCACTTACCCCCGCTTGCTCTCGCACATGTGGACTCCCTGGCCCCACATGTCAGCGACTACGGCCGCGAGTTGATGGCTTCTCGCCCCTCGTTGGTTACCCCAAGTGGAAGGTTGAGATGTAGCGTAGCGGCAAATTTCCCTTGGCAAAGATACCAAGGATCGAATCCCGTGAGACTCCGAGGGTCGACAAGTAGGTGTCAACGGCGCCAGAAACTTAGCGGTTGACGAGACCAGCACACAGATACAGATAACTTTGCTCCCAACGAGTACAGAGAGGTTGTCAATCCCTCCGGCCTTGTTGTTTACAAAGGATCAAACACAAGAGATAATAATGATAGCTATGACTGCAACTAGGAAATAAAAACAGGAAGTAAATAGAAGGTGTGATCAGCGGTGGTAATATGGACCGGGGTCCCATGATGTTCACTAGTGATGTCTCTCTCCCAAAAGACGATAAAACAGCAAAGCGAGGTAAACAAATTACAGCTGGGCAATTGACAGGATTATGTGCGCAAACCAATGCTAACTATGCTGCAAAGAAAGGTAGAGGCTCAAAAGCATGGGCGGTACGCCAAGGCAAGTAGACCGAAATCCATCTGCATCTACTACTAATCATCCACCTTGAGATATCTATCCAGAACATCTCGCTGGTATTAAGTTGCGAATCCCACCCAAAGTATAAACTCAAAGCAACAGACAACTGCATTAAAAAGAACTTTGCGTAAAGTAAACAATCCTTGCACCCGCAAGTACAAGCACCGTTGTTTTCTCCCTTGTGGCAACAGCACATCCCCTAGACTCATGTTTCTGTCACTCAAGCTAGTCATCAGGGGGCATAAACCCACAATCAAGCATAACGCTCCCTCTTGGAGTAACTACCTACTACTTGGCCAAAGCAATAAACAGCAACGGAGAAGATGCAAGAATTACTCAAGAACAAAGATATAAAAGAGGTGAATCAAATATATTACTCAAACACAATCCGAACATAGTCTCATAATCCATCAGATCCCAGCAAACTCAGCAAAGCAACAGCAGAAAGATTACATATGTGCCTCGATCATGTAGGGCAGCTCACGAGGTCTAAACCATGAAGAGCAAAGAGGGGAGGAGAACATCACATAGCTACTGATCATGGACCCATGGTCCAAGGTGTACTACTCACGACTCATCCGGGAAGCGTCCATGGTGGTGGAGAAGCTCCCGGTGGTGGTTCTCCCCTCCGGCAGGGTGCCGGGAAGAGTTCTCCTGATGCTCCCGATCTTGGAAGTGCTCCGGCGGCGGAACAGAGGCGAGATCACGAAAAAGGGTTCTGTCCTCGAGGGTTTCGGGATGAGAGGGATATATATGCGAAGGGGGGCAGCCAGAGGCGGAGCAGGGGCCCCCCCTGGCGCGGCCAGGGGTGGGGCCACGCCAGGTGGCCGCCTGGGCCTCCCCTGGCTCCCCTCTGGCCCATCTTTGGTTTTTCGCGAAGCTTCCTGTACGCTGATTTTTCCTATATTTTTCCTGGAATTTTTTGAGCACTTTTAATATGGGGGAAACCTGAAATAGAAAAACAGCAGAAAACAGGAACTGGCACTGTGGTGCACTGAGTTAATAGGTTAGTCCAAATATGATCAAAAGTGCATGGAAGTGCATCAATATCGTAGCAATATCACACAAAAGAAGCATGGAGCAAGCAGAAATTATAGATACGTTTTGGACGTATCAACATCCCCAAGCTTAATTCCTGCTCATCCTCGAGTAGGTAAATGATAACAAGCATAATTTCTGTGGTGACATGCTACCAACCATATAAGAACTTTTTAAGTAAAGCAATCAAGGCATGTAATTCAATTCAAGTCATAACAAGCAAGAGTCTATATTAGCATTGTAACAAGCAACATAAGAACATAAAGGTGCAAGAGCTCTCGTTGTCCGTGACTCGAATGTCTCCAAATGGTGTTTGCATGCAAGAAAGGGGATAGGGATATACAAGAGAGTAAAACATAGTTTTTGTATTGTTGAGAACTTAATCTACTAAAGTTTCACACTTGGTCTTCTTTGGAATCTTATCTTGACTCATCCCCAGACCACTAGCCAGGTACAAGTCAAAATGATCCACTCCCTTTCGATATTTTGAGCACTCATGCAATGGATGAGCATAAGCCAGAAAGTTGACACTTAGGATTGAATAGAGAGAAAAATGATGAAGGGGGAAGACAAAAAAGGTGTGAAAGGCTCACATCAATGAGGACAATCATAGGTGAGAGAAAGCCAAATGATAGATATGATGTGAAGAGTAGGGATTGCCATGCAACGGATGCACATATGAGCTAAGGTAAGCTCTCCAATGGAACTAGTGGGGGTGCATCCAACTTGCTCGCTCAAGAAGACCTAGAGCTTTTTTGAGGAGGCTCATCATTGGAATATACAAGCCAAGTTCTATAGTGTGAAGGTCCCCACATAGCTATATGCATGAATGATAATCTCTATGGAGTACAAGGTATAAGATGGAGTACGAGTGTGGATCTCTCAAAAGGAATAGTAGTGTGCCCCCTTCTCTCTTTTTATTTCTTTTTCTCTTTTTTTTTATTTTTATTATTTTTTTGTGGCCTCAATGGCTCTTTCTATTTAACTCTCATTTGTCCTCTTTGGGATCTTTTGATTTTGTCCTCTTTGGGATCTTTTCCTCACTTTAGGGGCAACACTCTATATATTACAAGAAGTATAGAAGATCTTTCACACTTTACAAAAGTACTCAACATAAAGAAGATGAAACTATCATGATGTATGCAAATGTATGCCTCTGCCAGTGTAGCAGGATATGCAATGATACTAGCGCGTCATGTAGCAATGATTAGGGCAAGGCCCAACTAGCATGCGGCTCATCGATCAAGCAAAAGCATGTATGACATGAAGATCAAGTCATGAGAAGATGGATGTTGCATGGCAATGTATCTCGGAAAGGCTATGGAAATGCCTTGATAGGTAGGTATGGTGGCTGTTTTGAGGAAGGATATAATGAGGCTTATGATGACAGAGCGTATCGTGCCAAGGATTTGGATGCACCGGCGAAGTATGCGCCAACTCTCGAGGTGAGAAAGGGCAATGCACGGTACCGAAGAGGCTAGAAAAATATGGCTAGGTGGAAGTGTCAACTTTCGAATACTCACATTAGTCCGAAGAACTCATGCACTTATTATCGGTAACTCTCAATCTAATTAGGAGGTTCACAAAGAGACAAGTTGTGACGCCCGAAGACCGACGTCCCAGAAGATTCCAGAGATTCCAGATGTTCCGGGTTCTCCCATGTGTTTCTTTTGTGCTTGTGTTATTTATTTTGCATTGCATCATGTTATCATGCCATCATGTCATATTTATTTTGCAACTCAACTTAAATAAATTGTGTGGACCTTCGGTCCATTTAAATCGAGGGAAGAGTGTCTTCTCTTTATAACATATCCTCCTAATAATTATGGAGCTATTATAAATAAATATTCCATTTGTTTGGAATTAACCCAACAAACTTGCATATTCTCCCCATGCCTATTTCACTCCAAGTTCTACTTCAAAACCTTCCCTATATTTATTTTCCCGTTTATCGATGTTCTTCCAAAAACCCTCCAACAATTTTAATTAATTCCTTACATTTTTGTGAGTCCAGGGAATTTTACCCTATGCCCTAAGCCTATTCCTAACCCTCCTTCCGTTTCTTTCTTCTTTGCTGTTTTGTGTTTTTTTGGGAAAACAACAGCAGATAAAAGAGAAAGAAGAGCAGAGAGCCCAGCCGGCCTCCCTAGGCCCATCTCCTCCTTTAGGCCTTGAGACCCATCTGGTCAGGCCCAGCCTTCCCTCTCCCCCCACAGTCAGGCCAGGCCGGCCCAATTCCCTCCTAACTCCAGCGCTAACCCTAACTCCAGCGCAGCCCCGCAGTCCTCTTGCTCTCCTCTGGCGCCTCCAGCCACTTGCCCCGATCCCCATCGTCCTTCATCTCGATCCGTCGCACTCTCCCTCCCAATTCCCTCGATCCCTCTCCTATCGCCCGTTCCGCGTCCCTCGAGCGCCTGTCGCGCCGTCCGCCCTGCGCCTTCCCCTCCGGTCTCCTCCTACCCGTCTGCCAGGCCGCCGGCCTCCCCTCCGCTGGACCTCCAGTCGCGTCCCTCAGCCCCCTCGTCCACGCCACCTCCTCGTCGCTGCCAAGGCCCTGGCCTCGTCCGGCCGCGCCGGAGTAGCCCGGCCGGTCAGGAGCCGCCGCCGGCCACCAAGTACAGCGCCGTCACGCCTCAACCTCCTCACCTGCCTCCTCACCGTCGCCATGCTCCAGCGCCTCGCCTCCTCTTCGCCTTGCTGCATGCCATGGCCTCGATGCCCCGGCTTCTCCTCCTTCGCTGCTCCGGGATGTTGCCGTGACCGAGACCATCCCGTGCTTGTTTGTGGATTTGTTGTTGTTTCTCCAAGGTCCTTGGAAGCGTCAAGTTCATCTTCGAAACAAGTACCGCTACGATCGGCGACTCGACAAGTACCACGACTACCGGATGCGTCAAGTTCCTCTCCGATGCCCAAGTACCCCTACACGGCGACACGTCAAGTACCACTCCCGTCGCGAGAAACGAGTCCGGCAAGTCCGAAGACCCCAAGTACCCCTACCGATGACATGAACATCTACGAACGGGAACGACTACACAAGACGACGCGACAAGTACCACTACGCTCGGCGATGCGACAAGTACCTCTTCGGAAATGAGAACAACTACTTCCCACTACGTGCGAGTACAACTACCGTCGCCGAAGACCGCGTGTACCTCTCCGAACGTGTACCACTACTTCGACTACTACCACTACTTCCACTACGTCCCTCGACGACTCGAAGCGCCCCGTGAACGTTTGTTCCGAAGGTATAACCCCGAGACGACCCCGTGGAATGTTGTGTTGTATGAAATGTTTTCCCTTGTGTGCACCGTGCCGTTTCATCTTTTGTCATGTTCCTCGGTTGCCTCGTCGCCGACCCGTGGGAACCCGGTGACGGGATCACCCCACCTTTCATCTTGTTCCGCTCGCTCACGCCACCTTTCTTTTGCACCGGACTCTCAGCGAGTTACCGGAACCGAGATGTTGCGTTGCATCATTTTCGGATCGTTGTTGTGGCACCTTTTCTTTCCACCACGGTGACAAATACTCCTTATCATCTTCTTATCATCTTCATGTCACATTTTAATAAACTTTCATAAAACTTGATCATATCATCTGCATCACGTTAATAACATTATATGTGTGAATTGTTGTTGCTTAAAATTGCTAAACATGCTCATGGGGATTTTCCGGAATTGTTGTTGTTATTTCCGGCCTCATTTAAAATGTCTAAATAGATAGTTTGTTTTTGCTTCACCTCTTGCCATGTTAAAAACATTTAATCTTGTCTTGTAAATAAACGAGAGTCAATTAAATAATTAAAATGTGGTGTTTCGTCAATATGCAACTCGTTGCATATTGAGCTCCACTTAACTTGTAGTGTTGTTTGTGCACTTTGCCATGTCATGCATATTTAAACCGGGCATGCATCATACTTGGATGTGCATCGTATGCCATGTTTATGCTTGTATGTTTACCGTGTTGTTTGCTTCTTTCCGGTTGCTTCTCTTGTTAGCTTCGGTTTCGTTCCGGAGTTGTGAGGATTCGCTCGTCTGTGTTGCTCCGTCTCCTTCATGGACTTGTTCTTCTCCCTTGCGGAATCCCAGGCAAGATGATCATACCCTTGGATACCTTTACTACCATTGCCATGCTTAGTTGTCTCGATGCTATCGTTACATGTCGCGCTACCCATCTTTATGTCAGCCTCTCCTTGTTGCCATGAAACCCCTAACCTTGACACCTTCCTAGCAAAACCACTGTTTGGCTATGTTACCACTTGCTCAGCCCCTCTTATAGCGTTGTTAGTTGCAGGTGAAGATGAAGTTTGTTCCAGGAGGGAACCTGTTGTTGGAATATCACAATATCTATTATTATATAATAACACACCTATATACTGGGCATGGGTGGAAGGCTTGGCCTTTTTCTCGGTGTTTTGTTCCACTCATGCCACCTTAGGCGCCGATAAACCGGCATTATGTTCCTTGATTTTGCGTTCCTTACACGATGGGTGGATGGGGACCCCTTGATAGTTCGACTTTGAATAAAACTCCTCCAGCAAGGCCCAACATTGGTTTTAATTTGCTCATAATAACAACTTAATTAATTAATTAAATTGCATAGGGAGTTAGCGCTACCCGAGGATTCTTTCTACATAGCAGGGGGGCCAGTGCTGATGGTGTTGGTCCCGAACGGGGGTCCTGCAGGGCCACCACGGGGAAACTCGAGGTTTGGTTTTACCTATAGCATCACCCATCCGGTCGTGGCCTGAGACGAGATACGCGCGGCTACTATCAGGGTGTCGACACACCGGGAGGTGTTGCTGGACTTGTTTTACCATTGTCGAAATGTCTTGTGCACCTGGATGCCGAGCCTGATCGGATTATCCCTAAGATAAGGGGTGATGATATTATATTTATCACTTCAGCTAATCGTGAGAGCTTGTGATGGGCTAAGTTGGGACACCCCTGCAGGGTTATGATCTTTCGAAAGTCGTGCCCGCGGTTATGTGGCAGATTGGAATTTGTTAATGTCCGGTTGTAGAAAACTTGACAGATGATCCGAAGTAAAACACACAACCGCGTGAGTAACCGTGACTGTCTCTTTTCACTTTGAGAAGAGAACACGGTGGGGTTATGTTTGACTCGTATGTAGTTTAGGATCTTTAGCGATCACTACTAGTTGCGACCGTTTGCGTAGATGCTCATCTTATTCTTGTACTCGTAAGCTAGCCACCATATTATGCTTAGCCGCTGCTGCAACCTCACCACTTTACCTCTTCCTACCCATAAAGCTTTGCTAGTCTTGATACCCATGGTTATGGGATTGCTGAGTCCTCGTGGCTCACAGATACTACAGCACCAGATGCAGGTTCAGCCGAGAATGATGCAGGAGCTGGTTCAAGTACTTCACTGGGAGCTCGTTGAAGAGAGTGGCCGTATGCTTGTGAAGTTTTCGACGATCAGTAGTGGTTTCTACTAGGATTCGATCTTGACCTGTGGCTTTATGTTGTTTTGGTATCTTTCTTTTGGATCTTCACCCATAGTCGGGTTGTGATGTTTTGAATGATGTTTTGCTTATGTAATGTATTGTGTGAAGTGGCGAGTGTAAGCCAACTATCTCCTTTTGCAATTTAATCCCTCTTTTACATGAGTCGTGCAAAGATACCAAACTTGTGATCATTCCAGAATGGGCTTATACCTTTAAGTCGTGCCTCGACACGTAGGAGGTATAGTCCCATCCTGGGCATTATAAGTTGGTATTCAGAGCCTTCTCCGACCTAGAAGCCCCCACTGATTGATCGAATCGTTGACGGTTGAGTCTAGGCACACACTTCAAATGTTTTGAGTCCTATATACATATCGGAGAGTAGGATTTCTTTTGCTCCTCATCTCTTTTCACTCTGGTGAGGACTCCTGACGATTACTCTTATCTCTTCTACTCTCAAAATTTCACCAAAATTTTTTTTAGGATCACGCGAGTATTGTTTGGATTGTTCCGATGTCTTTGTGACGAGAACATTGTTCTCGATGCCTCCTGTCATTAGGGGTTGTGGCAGTGTCCCGGGGAGTTGAGCTCCGAGGTGTTGTCGTCACAAATATATTGCGGCAGTTCTAGAATACTTAAGACGGCCGACATCGAAAACTCTCCTATGCGGTTAGTGGCAAGATAACCCCAACATCACCCAGTACTGGGGAGGTAGTTCGTGAGTATTGCCATAGCTTGTATAGTAGATGCGTTTCGAAGGTCCGAGGTAAACGGTTTCCGAGAAAGACTGGTTATGTGTTGAAGGATGGATACAGCTGGATGTAGGATTAGAGTTGAGTGCGCGGTGCTTCCCCTGTATCCCCAACACCTGATTGCATAACTGGAAACTTTCGGAAATTAATAGGTGGGTTCATCTAGTAGTTCTAGGCATTCTTCCAACGAATGCATGATATGAAGTTCGGGGTTCTACATTGAGTGAAGTGGTTTTATGGCCGATGTTCCGATCGGGAGTTGCATCTTAAAGGATCCTTGGCTATGCTGATCCGGGGATTGCAAAACCCTTTTGTAACACGTTCCATGAGCTTTCAGCATGAAAATGTCAGACGAAGCTTCTATCTTGTATTTGTTCTATCTGATCCTTGTTCTTTTATTTACCTTTTGTTCTCCCAAGTGGCTTCTCGTCAAGTTGATGTACCTACGGAATTCGTTCGTTCAATTCTCTGTTCGGATACATATGTTGCAACATAATCTTCTTCATAAACATATATATCCTTTGTTTTGAGTTGATTCTGGTATTCGAGTTGCTTCGATGTCAAGTGTTGATTCCATACCTTTCCTAATCGGTGTTCTCATATTTCTATGGGAGTGCTAATTCTTCTTGACCATCAAGATTTTCATGTTAATCCTTTCCAACCGGTGTGCCTTGTCTTCAAGTTATTCCTTACGGACGCCGTTGAGAAATCTGACGATTTGTCTGTTTCAATCATCTCAAGTTGTCTTTGTTTTACCTGCCCTCCCACCTTCTTCTTCTTGGAGCCATAATTGTTAATGAAGTATCCATTTTATTCATGTGAGGTTTCTTCATTCTTTTCCTTCAATGTTCTTATCCGGTGATTCTCACGAAGATGCTCAAGAGCTTCAAGTTTAACATTCTTTTGTTCTCAAATTCTGCCGGTGGATGTAATTCAAGAATTCGGTGTTGATCTTATCCTTTTTCCTCTTTTCACAATGCTTTCTTATTCCGGTGCACCAATTAATCATTCTCCTCTTGCTATTCATATCCAGAGTGCTCAAGATTCATAATTCCATTCTTAATCCGTTCAAATTATTTGAGGATTGTCATCTTACTCAAACCATTTAATTCAACCGGTGCAATATCTCTTAAGCAATCTTTTCAACGGTGATTTCTTTAGTGGGCCCTAACCCACAGGTCTTTTCCCAGGATCTTACCTGACTCTTCTTTTTCCGGAGAATTATTTTCAAAGTGTGACGTAAGAATGATTTCCATCAGTCACATGCCTTCTCCAAGATCGCTTTCAAATTATTTTCATCGTTGGACTCAGCAATTCTTATGGCATTTCTCGTCTTCATTCTCAACATTTGAAGACCGGAGAAGTGTTTCTCGTAAATCTTGGCCCGTTCTCTCAAGATTCTTCATGAATTCTTTTCTCTGTGATCCTCCGAAGGCCATCATTTCAGAATATTTCTTCGTTCTCAGTTTTCAACTTCGTCCTCCAAATATTCTTCATTGATGTCTCTTCGTTCGTCTCCATATTTTTACGGTGGTTCTTTCAAGTTTACTCTTCCGTTGTTATCGTTTTAATTCATTCGTTCTTTTCATAATCCTACCGGTGGTTCGTTGAAGATTTACCCAAGCTTGTGCTAGATCTCTCTTTAATTCTTTGTAACGAGAATAAGGAGTAGGCCAAATCCGTTGCTTGTCATCAATTTAAATTGGTGAAGGAGATGCATGACATAATTCTTATTCTTATTCCTTCAAGGTGATTTAATCTCTTTTTTCCGGAGCTTGTTCATCATATCATATCCTTGGTTCTAAATTCTTCATCTTGTTTTCCGGAGCTCCAAGTTATTTTCTATTATATCATTTCAAGCTCCATCTAATTCATCACAGGCATTGAATCTTATTCTTTCATGTTCCACTTCTCATGCTTTCATTACCGGAGTTCTTCATGGTGGTTCATTATGATTTAATTCATCCTCAAAGTCTTCATCAAGATTCTTGTTGGAACTCAAGCATTCTTCATCATGATTTCCAAGTGCAATTCTTTCTACCTTATTGTTGAGATGGTGGTATGTCATTTTGACAATTTTCCTTCATGTTTCATGATTCGCAAGTTGTCAAGAATGAAATATGCAAACCCATCATTTTCTTTGTTCAGGAGATCTTTTCAACTCTTCATTTATTCGTTGGAGTAATCTTCGGTTGTATTTCACCTAAAAGCTTTCCCTAAGGATTGTTGCTATTATGGTGCTTATAAATGACCCAAGTTCTTCATTTATCCTTCTGGTGAAATAAGTTCTTCGTCTCCTTGTTGATCTCAATCCAATCAAATGTTTCCGTTAGTGGCAGGTTGTCACCTCTTAATTTTGAGATGTTTTTCATAAGCCCACATCGAGCTTATTCGTTTCGTTGTTGATTTTCCATCAACCCCATTCAACCCTTCTTCGTAAGGATGATTTGCAATTCATTCGTAGGAGAAGTTGTCTTTTCTCTCCGGTCAATTCTTTCATTGAATTATATGCTATTCTTTCATTCTAGAGGCATTGTGATATTGCCCTCTTTGTTCCATAATCTCGTTTTGTCAAGATCATGTTCTTTCCCTTGCTTATCATTTAACCGGAGTGTTGTATTCTTCATTCAAGTTCTCTCATCTTACCAAGTTTTGCCTCTCTTTTCAACCGGAGTGCTATCTGAATACTTTCTTACCCCTTGTGCCATTCTTTCAATTGTTTCGGAGGCAATATGCTATTGATTTCATCAAATATCATTCCATCTCCTCAAGTTCTTATTAATTCATTCGATTTTCAGATGGAGTGATGTCCAAATTATTTCGTTCTTATTCCTTCTCCGTCTTGTTTTAACCGGAGTGGTTTTGAAATTCTTTCGTCATCCGTGAGCTCTTGTTTCATGTCTTTCAACCTACAAGGTTCTCGTAATGTACCTTGTTCATCTTTTTCTAACGGATTGTTTCATCTTCGTTCGTCTCCGTTGTATTCTTCTTTCAATTGGTCAACCTCTCAGGTTCGTGGTTTCACTCGTCTGTCAAAGAAGCAACTTTGTTTTACCTCTTCCTCTTCCGTTTTTACCCGGTGCTATCTCTAGGATCTCGGGTCGAGATCCTCTGTTAGTGTGGGAGAGTTGTGACGCCCGAAGACCGACGTCCCAGAAGATTCCAGAGATTCCAGATGTTCCGGGTTCTCCCGTCTGTTTCTTTTGTGCTTGTGTTATTTATTTTGCATTGCATCATGTCATCATGCCATCATGTCATATTTATTTTGCAACTCAACTTAAATAAATTGTGTGGACCTTCGGTCCATTTAAATCGAGGGAAGAGTGTCTTCTCTTTATAACATATCCTCCTAATAATTATGGAGCTATTATAAATAAATATTCCATTTGTTTGGAATTAACGCAACAAACTTGCATATTCTCCCCATGCCTATTTCACTCCAAGTTCTACTTCAAAACCTTCCCTATATTTCTTTTCCCGTTTATCGAGGTTCTTCCAAAAACCCTCCAACAATTTTAATTAATTCCTTACATTTTTGTGAGTCCAGGGAATTTTACCCTATGCCCTAAGCCTATTCCTAACCCTCCTTCCTTTTCTTTCTTCTTTGCTATTTTCTATTTTTTTTGGGAAAACAACAGCAGATAAAAGAGAAAGAAGAGCAGAGAGCCCAGCCGGCCTCCCTAGGCCCATCTCCTCCTTCAGGCCTTGAGACCCATCTGGTCAGGCCCAGCTTTCCCTCTCCCCCCACAGTCAGGCCAGGCCGGCCCAATTCCCTCCTAACTCCAGCGCTAACCCTAACTCCAGCGCAGCCCCGCAGTCCTCTCGCTCTCCTCTGGCGCCGCCAGCCACTTGCCCTGATCCCCATCGTCCTTCATCTCGATCCGCCGCACTCTCCCTCCCGATTCCCTCGATCCCTCTCCTCTCGCCCGTTCCGCGTCCCTCGAGCGCCTGTCGCGCCGTCCGCCCTGCGCCTTCCCCTCCGGTCTCCTCCTACCCGTCTGCCAGGCCGCCGGCCTCCCCTCCGCTGGACCTCCACCCGCGTCCCTCAGCCCCCTCGTCAACGCCACCTCCTCGTCGCCGCCAAGGTGATACGTCTAAAATGTATCTATAATTTCTGCTTGCTCCATGCCTCTTTTGGGTGATATTGCTATGATATTTATACACTTCCATACACTTTTGATCATATTTGGACTAACCTATTAACTCAGTGCACCCCAGTGTCAGTTTCTGTTTTCTGCTGTTTTTGTATTTCAGGTTTTCCCGTCACGAAAACTGTCAGAAAAATCCCGGAAGAATTATATAAAAAATCAGCATTCCGGAAGCTTCCACACGGCCGAAGTAGGGCCGGAGGGGGGCCACCAGGGCTCCAGGCGCCCTGGTGGCGCGGCCCCCCTCCTGGCCGCGCCGGGGGGGCGCCTGGGCCCCCCAGGCCTCCGCTGATGCCCCCCTTTGGCATATATTTAACACGCGTCCCGAAACCCTCGTGGACGGAACCCTTTTTCGCGATCTCATCTCTGTTCCGCCGCCGCCGCGCTTCCAAGATCAGGAGCACCAGGAGAACTCTTCCCGGCACCCTGCCGGAGGGGAGGATCACCACCGGGAGCCTCTCCACCACCATGGACGCCTCCCGGATGAGTTGTGAGTAGTCTCCCTTGGACCATGGGTCCATGACCAGTAGCTATGTGATGTTCTCCTCCCCTTCTTGTGCTTCACTAATTAGACCTCATGAGCTGCCCTACATGATTGAGGCACATATGTAATCCTTATGCTGTTGCTATGATGAGTTTGCTGGGATCCGATGGATTGTGAGATTATGTTCAGATTGTGTTTGAGTAATATATTTGATTTACCTCTTTTATATTTATGTTCTTAAGTAATTCTTGCATGTTCTCCGTTGCTATTTATTGCTTTGGCCAAGTAGTAGGTAGTGACTCCAAGAGGGAACGTTATGCTCGATTGTGGGTTCATGCCCCTCGATGACTAGTTTGAGTGAGAGAAACATGAGTCTAGGGGATGTGCTGTTGCCACAAGGGGGAAAACAATGGTGCTTGTACCCGCGGGTGCAAGGATTGTTTACTTTACGCAAAGTTCTTTTAATGCAGTTGTCTGTTGCTTTGAGTTTACACTATGGGTGGGACTCGCAACTTAATACCAGCGAGATGTTCTGGATAGATATCTCAAGGTGGATGATTAGTAGTAGATGCAGATGGATTTCGGTCTACTTGCCTTGGCGTACCGCCCATGCTTTGAACCTCTACCTTTCTTGCAACATAGTTAGCATTGGTTTGCGCACATAATTCTGTCAATTGCCCAGCTGTAATTTGTTTACCTCACATAGTTGTTATATCGTCTTTTGGGAGAGAGACATCACTAGTGAACATCATGGGACCCCGGTCCATATTACCATCATTGATCACATCCGCTATTTACTTTCCGTCTTTACTTACAAGTTGCAGCAATATCTATCACTATTATCTCTTGCGTTTGATCCTTTGTAAACGACAAGGCCGGAGGGATTGACAACCTCTCTGTACTCGTTGGGAGCAAAGTTATTTGTATCTGTCTGCAGGTCCAAGTTGATTGCTAAGTATCTGGCGCCATTAGCAGTTGACACCTTCTTGTTAAACCTTGGAGTCTCAGGGGAAATCGATCCTTGGTATCTTTGCCAAGGGAAAACTTCCGCTACACTGCATCTCAAACCTTCCACTTGGGGTAACCAACGAGGAGCGAGAAGCCATCAAGCAAAGTTTTCTGGCGCCGTTGCCGGGGACTCCACTCTTCAAGATAGGGGAGTTGCACACTATCTTTTACCTTTGCTTTTAGTCTTGTTAGTTTACCTTTCAGTTTTGCTTTAGTGTCTTTTATCGAAAATCACAAAAATAGTTATCTTGCTTGCTTGCTACTATGGGTTCCACCGAGAACACCAAGTTGTGTGACTTCACTAGTCATAACAACAATGACTTTATTTGCACGCCTATCACTACACCTGCCACTTCAGCACCTTCTTATGAAATTAAACCTGCTTTACTGAACTTAGTCATGAAAGATCAATTCTCTGGTGCTGGAGATGATGCTGCTTTACACTTAAACAATTTTGTTGAACTCTGTGATATGCAAAAGTACCAAGAAATAGATGGTAATATTGTTAAGCTTAAGCTTTTTCCTTTCTCCTTGAGAGGAGGAGCTAAAATTTGGTTTCAATCTTTGCCTAGAAATAGCATAGATTCATGGGACAAGTGCAAAGATGCTTTTATTGGAAAATACTATCCACCTGCTAAAATTATCCAACTAAGAAGTAACATAATGAATTTTAAACAATTGGATAATGAACACGTTGCCCAAGCTTAGGAACGTATGAAATCTCTTGTCAAGAACTGCCCTACTCATGGTTTGACTACTTGGATGGTTATCCAAACTTTTTATGCAGGCTTGAACTTTACCTCGCGGAACTTGTTAGATTCGGCCGCGGGAGGAACCTTTATGTCAACTACACTTGGTGCTGCCACGAAGCTTCTCGATGAGATGATGACCAATTATTCCCAATGGCACACCGAACGCGCTCCAACAGGTAGGAAGGTAAACTCTGTCGAGGAGATTTCCTCCCTAAATGAAAAAGTTGACTTGATCATGTCTCTACTTTCGAAGCAATCTTCTATTGATCCTCGTGATGTTCCTTTAAATTATTTGATTGCTCAAGAACAAGTAGATGTGAACTTTATCTCTAGAAACAATTTTAATAACAATGCTTATAGGAGTAATTTTGGTAGCAATCCTAGACCGTTCCCCTCTAATTCTTATTGGAACAACAATGCTTATCCTAGCACCAAGAACTCCACTACTGAACTAGAGATTATGCTTAAAGATTTCATCACTACCCAAAAAGCTTTTAATAAGAGTGTAGAAGAGAAACTAAACAAACTAGACAATCTCTCTTCGAAGGTAGACAATTTAGCCCATGAGGTAGAATTGCTTAAAATTAGAACTTCTCCTCCTAAGGAGAGGAAGGTCACTCCTATGAATGTTATTCAAGTGCAAATTAATGAAAACACTAGGATGTTGGCTAAACTTAAAGAGAGATGGGCTAGAGAAAGGAAGGAAGAAGATAGAATTAAGAACCTTCCTACCCACCACACTGTTGCTACTATCCAAGTTGTTGAGGATATCCAAACTCTTAGCACCCAATGCACTCCTGGTCCCATTGGACCTATTAATGGTGATGCTATGACTATAGAAACTACCAAACAAGTGAACCTAAAGGACACCACTACCACCTTACTTGATAGTAGTGACCTTGATTTTGATAATTGCACTCTTACCAAAGTTATTGATTTCCTTCACAAGATGTCTAGAGATCCCCGCACTAGCACGCTTAACCTTGCCTTCACAGAGCATATCACTAATGCTCTCATCAAAGCTAGGGAGGAGAAACTTAGAGTAGAAGCCTCTATACCTAGAAAGCTAGAGGATGGTTGGGATCCTATGATTAAAATTAAGTTGAATAACTTCTCTTGCTATGCATTATGTGATGTTGGAGCTAGTACCTCCGTTATGCCCAAAAGAATATATGATATGCTTAAATTGAAACCTTTTGATTCTTGTTCTTTTGGTGTTCGTCTTGTTGATTCTTCCATAAAGAAACCTTTGGGGAGGATCGACGATGTTCTTATCATTGTCAATGACAATTACGTTTCCGTTGATTTTACTATTATAGACATTGAATGTGAACCTTCTTGTCCAATTATTTTGGGACGTCCTTTTCTTCGCACCGTTGGTGCTATCATTGACATGAAAGAGGGGAATATAAAATTCCGATTTCCTCTCAAGAAAGGGATGGAACACTTCCCTAGAAAGAAGATTAAGTTACCTTTTGAGTCCGTTATACGGGCTAGCTATTCTTTTACTCTTGATAAAACTTGATCTCTTTGCATTATGCCTAGCTTAAAGGCATAAAAGAAAGCGCTTTTGGGAGGCAGCCCACATGAATAAAATTTTATTTTGCTTTTGTTGTGTCTTGATGTTGTTACTACAGTAGCACCATCATTGTATCTTTACTTTTCAACTTTGTGCCAAGTGTAGCCTCTGATTGCAAGAAAGTTCAAAAGTTGTGACGTGCTGTCCAGGAAACAGATTCTGTCCTTGGATAGAAAAATTCGTATAAAATCACCAGATCATCTTTTTGGTCTGAATTTTTTCGACAGCGTGCTCTATACAATTGTCTTTCGTGCGTCTGTTCTGAGTTTTTTTATTAGAGTTGCAGAAGTGCCCCGAAAAAATCATTTACTAGCTGCTGGTCTGTTTTTCACACATGCTGTCCTGTTTTGCCTTTCCTTCATTTTGCAAACCTTGAGCTTGCTTTTTCTTTGCAAAGACCTTTTGGCAATCTTGAGAAACAGTAGACCTTCAAGAATATCCTTATTTACAGCAAGGAACAATTATATTATTATGGGTACTAACCTCGCTAATCAGATTATGATGAGTTATGTATGAAGGGAGTTTTCAAGTGTGCGAGGGAAGATGATAAAAAGATTCAGGAGTGTCAAACGCTCAAGCTTGGGGATGCCCCCATGCACCCCCAAGAAATATTCAAGAAGACTCAAGCGTCTAAGCTTGGGGATGCCCCCGTGCATCCCCTTCTCCATCAACATTATGAGTTCGTCTTTCGTTCCACTATATTTTTATCACTTCATGTGTTATGTGCTATGCTTGGAGCGTCTTGCTCTTAGTTTCCTTTTTAGTTTTCTTTAGCTTTTCATAATGAGTCGGAACTCAGCTTTCTTTGTGTGGGAGAGAAACACACTCCACTTCAACCTAGAACATAACATAGAATTTTCATGTCTATCCTTGCTGTGTGTGTTCTTTGTCTTTCAATAGCTACTATCATGTTTAGCTTTTAGTTTTCATGCTTATCTTTTTAAAGAGCTTTTGTTTAGTTGGTCATTGGGACTCTCTTTATTTACCATGCTTATCTTATTAAGAGATTTGGCTTCTGTTGCATTGGTCGATATGTCTATGATAAAAATGCTACGTGCATAATGGTGCTTAGTAGTTCATGTTTTCTTATGGTTAGTCTCAAATAGCTGGGGGGGTTCCCAATGTGTTATTGGAGGACCAACATGATTTGTTTGCCTATGATGTGGTATGGTTTAGCGATATCTTCCTTCAAGAATTTATTTTGATTGACTTGGCGTATGCTCACGCATATTTAAGACTGTAAAGAAAGTCTGTCAAGCCTTGATGATCTTTTGTTTCTGAGTAGCGATATAACTACCATGCCTGATTCAATGTTGCTTTGTCGCTCTGCATGATTATGACCGTCATTGCTCTTTTAGTTGGTCGCTCCCAGTCTTTTGCTAACCTCCACCTGTACTAAGCGGACTGACTGCTTGTGCATCCAAATTCTTTTAAACCAGTTATGCCATATGAGTCCACCATACCTTCCTATACATGGTATTTACCTGCCATTCCTAACGGAGACTTTCATGTACCATCTCGAAATTATTAAAAAAAAGCATTCCTATTTTGTGCCTCTGTTTTAGTTCATGAGGAAGTAGTAGTTAATTCATGATCTTTTTAAGTTGGACAAGCTTCACCCCGGGATTGCATGTCTAATGTGCAAACCCATAATACGAGAAGGAACTGGCAAAGAGTGCGCCCGGCTCAAAATTAATATAACAAACAAACCCTCCTTCACGCTTTGTTCATGAGAAATTAGAAAACTTTGGCAGTGATAAACAAAGGAGATTAAGAGGATGTGATCGTCCTCATTCGGGAGCCGTTCCTCGAAACTTGTCCATCTCAAGAAGTGATTGAGTTGTCTGCTAGCATTCGTTGACGGAACATGCATAATCTAAAAAAATAATGATTACCTCTGTTTTTTAAAACCAAGAGCTCTGGTACATGTTTTGTCTTTGTTTTCGACTACATGTTTTCAACCTTTCTTTTGCACCGGACTCTCAGCGAGTGACCGGAACCGAGATGTTGCGTTGCATCATTTTCGGATCGTTGTCGTGGCACCTTTTCTTTCCACCACGGTGACAAATACTCCTTATCATCTTCTTATCATCTTCATGTCACCTTTTAATAAACTTGCATAAAACTTGATCATATCATCCGCATCATGTTAATAACATTATATGTGTGAATTGTTGTTGCTTAAAATTGCTAAACATGCTCATGGGGATTTTCCGGAATTGTTGTTGTTATTTCCGGCCTCATTTAAAATGTCTAAATAGATAGTTTGTTTTTGCTTCACCTCTTGCCATGTTAAAAACATTTAATCTTGTTTTGTAAATAAACGAGAGTCAATTAAATAATTAAAATGTGGTGTTTCGTCAATATGCAACTCGTTGCATATTGAGCTCCACTTAACTTGTAGTGTTGTTTGTGCACTTTGCCATGCCATGCATATTTAAACCGGGCATGCATCATACTTGGATGTGCATCGTATGCCATGTTTATGCTTGTATGTTTACCGTGTTGTTTGCTTCTTTCCGGTTGCTTCTCTTGTTAGCTTTGGTTTCGTTCCGGAGTTGTGAGGATTCGCTCGTCTGTGTTGCTCCGTCTACTTCATGGACTTGTTCTTCTCCCTTGCGGAATCCCAGGCAAGATGATCATACCCTTGGATACCTTTACTACCATTGCCATGCTTAGTTGTCTCGATGCTATCGTTACATGTCGCGCTACCCATCTTTATGTCAGCCTCTCCTTGTTGCCATGAAACCCCTAACCTTGACACCTTCCTAGCCAAACCACTGTTTGGCTATGTTACCGCTTGCTCAGCCCCTCTTATAGCGTTGTTAGTTGCAGGTGAACATGAAGTTTGTTCCAGGAGGGAACTTGTTGTTGGAATATCACAATATCTATTATTATATAATAACACACCTATATACTGGGCATGGGTGGAAGGCTTGGCCTTTTGCTCGGTGTTTTGTTCCACTCATGCCACCTTAGGCGCCGATAAACCGGCATTATGTTCCTTGATTTTGCGTTCCTTACACGATGGGTGGATGGGGACCCCTTGACAGTTCGACTTTGAATAAAACTCCTCCAGCAAGGCCCAACATTGGTTTTAATTTGCTCATAATAACAACTTAATTAATTAATTAAATTGCATAGGGAGTTAGCGCTACCCGAGGATTCTTTCTACATAGCAGGTGGGGCCAGTGCTGATGGTGTTGGTCCCGAACGGGGGTCCTGCAGGGCCACCACGGGGAAACTCGAGGTTTGGTTTTACCTGTAGCATCACCCATCAGGTCGTGGCCTGAGACGAGATACGCGCGGCTACTATCAAGGTGTCGACACACCGGGAGGTCTTGCTGGACTTGTTTTACCATTGTCGAAATGTCTTGTGCATCGGGATGCCGAGCCTGATCGGATTATCCCTAAGATAAGGGGTGATGATATTATATTTATCACTTCAGCTAATCGTGAGAGCTTGTGATGGGCTAAGTTGGGACACCCCTGCAGGGTTATGATCTTTCGAAAGCCATGCCCGTGGTTATGTGGCAGATTGGAATTTGTTAATGTCCGGTTGTAGAAAACTTGACAGATGATCCGAAGTAAAACACACAACCGCGTGAGTAACCATGACTGTCTCTTTTCACTTTGAGAAGAGAACACGGTGGGGTTATGTTTGACTCGTATGTAGTTTAGGATCTTTAGCGATCACTACTAGTTGCGACCGTTTGCGTAGATGCTCATCTTATTCTTGTACTCGTAAGCTAGCCACCGTATTATGCTTAGACGCTGCTGCAACCTCACCACTTTACCTCTTCCTACCCATAAAGCTTTGCTAGTTTTGATACCCATGGTTATGGGATTGCTGAGTCCTCGTGGCTCACAGATACTACAACACCAGATGCAGGTTCAGCCGAGAATGATGCAGGAGCTGGTTCAAGTACTTCACTGGGAGCTCGTTGAAGAGAGTGGCCGTATGCTTGTGACGTTTTCGACGATCAGTAGTGGTTTCTACTAGGATTCGATCTTGACCTGTGGCTTTATGTTGTTTTGGTATCTTCCTTTTGGATCTTCACCCGTAGTCGGGTTGTGATGTTTTGAATGATGTTTTGCTTATGTAATGTATTGTGTGAAGTGGTGAGTGTAAGCCAACTATCTCCTTTTGCAATTTAATCCCTCTTTTACATGAGTCGTGCAAAGATACCAAACTTGAGATCATTCCAGAATGGGCTTATACCTTTAAGTCGTGCCTCGACACGTAGGAGGTATAGTCCCATCCTGGGCATTATACAAGTACCCCGAGGAGGAGTGTATGGGGGTTTGGTTATCCTTGCGCATCCTCGACTCATGGTACGTGAGTGTACTGTAATATTCGGTCCCTCCAAAGATTAGTGATCCATCTAGTAGCTAAAGTTCTCAACTATTTTGTAGGTTTTCGAAAATAAACACGGATTGCCCAAAATACGACATCTATCACTAATTGGCTAAAGCTCTTGACACCAAAAGTTCAGACATTACTCATGGCAATACCTCAAAACTATTGCAAGTTACTACTAAAATTAAATAGCAACCTCAATTACCTACTTTAAGTTAAGACACACAACTCAGTGCAACAGGCAAACTCTCTTAACAAGATAAACATGAAAACTCAAGAGAGTTCAGCAACCAACTAAACAAAAGCTCTTTAAAAAGAAAAGCATGAAAACTAAGAGCTAAACATGACAGCAGCTATGGGAAGACAAAGAACACACACGGCAAAGATAAGCATGAAAATCCTATGTTGTGTTCTAGGTTGAAGTGGAGCGTGTTTCTCTCCCACACAAAGAAAGCTGGGTTCTAACTTGTTATGAACAGCAAGAAAAGCTAAAGAAAACTAAAAAAGGAAACTAAGAGCAAGACGCTCCAAGCATAGCACATAACACATGAAATGATAAGAATATAGTGGAACGAAAGACGAACTGATAATTGTTGATGGAGAAGGGGATGCATGGGGGCATCCCCAAGCTTAGACACTTGAGTCTTCTTGAATATTTCTTGGGGGTGCACGGGGGCATCCCCAAGCTTGAGCGTTTGACCCTCCTGAATCTTCTTTTATCATCTTCCCTCGCACACTTGAAAACTCCCTTCATACATAACTCATCATAATCTGATTAGCGAGGTTAGTACCCACAATAAAATATTTTTTCCCTACTGGAAATAAAGATAATCTTGAAGAGCTACTGTTTCTCAAGAATGCCAAAAGGTTTTTGCAAATAAAAATCAAGCTCAAGGTTTGCAAAACGAAGAAAAGGCAAAACAGGACAGAATCTGTGAAAAACATACCAGCAGGTAGTAAATAATATATTCGGGGCACTTATGCAACTCAAATCAAAAAACTCAGAACAGACGCTCGAAAGCCAATTGTATAGAGCACGCCGTAAAAAAATTCAGATCAAAAAGATGATCTCGTGATTCTATTCGAATTTCTCTGTCCAAGGACAGAATATGTTTTCTGGACAGCACGTCACAACTTTTGAACTTTCTTGCAATCGGAGGCTAAACTTGGCACAAAGCTGAAAATAAAAGATACAATGATGATGCTACTGTAGTAACAAACATAAAGACACAACAAAAGCAAAATAAAACCTAATTCGTTGTGGGCTGCCTCCCAAAAGCGCTTTCTTTTATGCCTTTAAGCTAGGCATGATGCAAAAAGGAGGAATCAAAAGTCATCATAATAATCGAAGTTATAAATTGCTTCAAATGGTTCCTCAACAAGTTCATCCTTCTTCCTTCTAGGAAAGGGGTACGTACCTTTTGCCTTCCCGCGTAGGCGGATTTGTCCCTTACCTATATCGATGAAGCCTTTTACGGCTCGGAGGAAGTCCCTTCCAAGCACTATATTTCCTTGGTTTGGCTTCATGATGAAGAAATCAACCATTGCAATCCCTTTAAGGAATGTAACTGGTACGTCTTTTATTCTTCCCTGGATCTCAGAAATATCTCCATTAGCATGCTCATGATAGGATGATAATTTGTCCATGTTAAATTTTAAAGAATCATGAACAATTTTTGGCATAGTAGAAACCATAGATCCAATATCACAATAAGCAAGGAAGTCTTGATTAGAGATGCTAATCCTAACAAAAGGCTCCCAATCATTGTCTATTTCCAAAATATCTCTCTTGTTGGGTTTGGGTTTATCTACCTTCATCAAGTCTAGAGCATCCATTCTCTTCTCAATAGTAGCAAGTCTATCTATGACAGTATCAAAACTATGATCATAAACAAAGTAACTAGATAGACCATGTATAATTTCAAGAGCTCTAGCTTCATCACACTCTAGGAAATCTCCTTCAGCTATAATATCAAGAGAGTGTTTACACCATTTAAAAAGACCATGGTAAAAATTTCTAAGCACAATTTTTATAGGTATCCAAGGCATAATTCTCCTATGTGCATCAGAAATTTTGTCCCGTGCCTTCTTCATATTTTCTCCATCCCTTTGATGGAAACCTAGAACTTCTGATTCCCTCAAAGCACCAAGTCCTAACATGCTTGACTAAACAGAAATGACTACTAACAGAAAAGCAAATAATTTTTTTGTGATTTTTGATAAAGGACACTAAAGCAAAAAACTGAAAGGTAAACTAACAAGACTAAAAAGCAAAGATAAAAGATAGCATGCAACTCCCCTATCTTGAAGAGTGGAGTCCCCGGCAACGGCGCCAGAATCTTGCTTGATGGCTTCTCGCCCCTCGTTGGTTACCCCAAGTGGAAGGTTGAGATGTAGCGTAGCGGCAAATTTCCCTTGGCAAAGATACCAAGGATCGAATCCCGTGAGACTCCGAGGGTTGACAAGTAGGTGTCAACGGCGCCAGAAACTTAGCGGTTGACGGGACCTACACACAGATACAGATAACTTTGCTCCCAACGAGTACAGAGAGGTTGTCAATCCCTCCGGCCTTGTTGTTTACAAAGGATCAAACACAAGAGATAATAATGATAGCTATGACTGCAACTAGGAAATAAAAACAGGAAGTAAATAGAAGGTGTGATCAGCGGTGGTAATATGGACCGGGGTCCCATGATGTTCACTAGTGATGTCTCTCTCCCAAAAGACGATAAAACAGCAAAGCGAGGTAAACAAATTACAGCTGGGCAATTGACAGGATTATGTGCGCAAACCAATGCTAACTATGCTGCAAAGAAAGGTAGAGGCTCAAAAGCATGGGCGGTACGCCAAGGCAAGTAGACCGAAATCCATCTGCATCTACTACTAATCATCCACCTTGAGATATCTATCCAGAACATCTCGCTGGTATTAAGTTGCGAATCCCACCCAAAGTGTAAACTCAAAGCAACAGACAACTGCATTAAAAGAACTTTGCGTAAAGTAAACAATCCTTGCACCCGCAAGTACAAGCACCGTTGTTTTCTCCCTTGTGGCAACAGCACATCCCCTAGACTCATGTTTCTGTCACTCAAGCTAGTCATCAGGGGGCATGAACCCACAATCAAGCATAACGCTCCCTCATGGAGTTACTACCTACTACTTGGTCAAAGCAATAAACAGCATCGAAGAACATGCAAGAATTACTCAAGAACAAAGATATAAAAGAGGTGAATCAAATATATTACTCAAACACAATCTGAACATAGTCTCATAATCCATCAGATCCCAGCAAATTCAGCAAAGCAACAGCAGAAAGATTACATATGTGCCTCGATCATGTAGGGCAGCTCACGAGGTCTAAACCATGAAGAGCAAAGAGGGGAGGAGAACATCACATAGCTACTGATCATGGACCCATGGTCCAAGATGGACTACTCGCGACTCATCCGGGAAGCGTCCATGGTGGTGGAGAAGCTCCCGGTGGTGGTTCTCCCCTCCGGCAGGGTGCCGGGAAGAGTTCTCCTGATGCTCCCGATCTTGGAAGCGCTGCGGCGGCGGAACAGAGGCGAGATCGCGAAAAAGGGTTCTGTCCTCGAGGGTTTCGGGACGAGAGGGATATATATGCGAAGGGGGGCAGCCAGAGGCGGAGCAGGGGCCCCAGGCGCCCCCCTGGCATGGCCAGGGGTGGGGCCGCACCAGGTGGCCGCCTGGGCCTCCCCTGGCTCCCCTCTGGCCCATCTTTGGTTCTTCGCGAAGCTTCCTGTACGCTGATTTTTCCTATATTTTTCCTGGAATTTTTGGAGCACTTTTAATATGGGGGAAACCTGAAATAGAAAAACAGCAGAAAACAGGAACTGGCACTGTGGTGCACTGAGTTAATAGGTTAGTCCAAATATGATCAAAAGTGCATGGAAGTGCATCAATATCGTAGCAATATCACACAAAAGAAGCATGGAGCAAGCAGAAATTATAGATACGTTTTGGACGTATCACGAGTCTACCCACCTTTTCTTCCACCTCCAGCGACGCCATGGGGACCGCGAGCCCGACGCCGTCGTCGCACCATCGCGCCTCTGGCCCCGCTTTTAAGCCCTCAGCGTGTCCAACCCTCTCCTTAGGGTTCCTCCTTCCTCCTCCCGGCGCCTGGGGAGCTAAGGTCCACCAAATCCGCCGCACCAAAGCCGTCCCGAACGCATCTGGGAGCACGAGCACGTCGCCGGCGTGCCTCGCGTCGACCTCGTCCTCGCCAACCTTGCCGAACTACTTCCTCGTCGTCGCCTACGTCCTCTACGCGGAGCCTATCGCCTCGTCTACGTCGTTTTCTTCCTCTTCTTCCACTCCGGCGGCCGTAGCTGTTCGAGCGTCGTCGTCGCCGACTCCGATCACCTCCGGGCCAGCCGAACACCTCGCCGTGTTCGTGGTGAGCGTCTCCACCTTCCTGTGCACTTTTCCCCCTCCTTCGCGCGGTCTAGCCCCTAGTTCGTCGTGCACCCAAGCTTGTTGCCGTCGGGACTCGTCGCCGGCGAGTATCCCGACCACCGTAGGCCGTCTTCTGTTGCCCGTCTGCTTCGCCTTGTCGTGTAGATGCTGCGAGAGTAGTCGCCGCTCCGCCTAGGCCGCTGCTTCGTCTCATCGAGGTCCGCCGACGCCGTTCTGCTTTGAGCTCGCCGCCGGCGTTATAGTGGTCGTTAGGTTCTGAAAGTGCGTGGTGTGGATGCGGAGTTCCCCCAGGAACAGCCCGCACCCCTCCGCCGTCCGTTTGGGTCGCCGGAGCAGCTCCGACGAGCCCCTGTTTTTCCCCTGCTGCTGCATCTTCAGTTAACACTTCACGCGCAACACATGTATTCTGTCAAGAACACACACACACACAGCCCAGTGGCTTGGTCCTTCGTCAGATAGCAGAGAGGTCGTGGGTTCGAAACCCATCGGGGGCAGTGGGATTTCGCCCCTATTTTTGCTCCCTGTGAGGCTGACAGGCGGGCCCCACCTGCCAGCCCCGCCACAGTGTGCACCCTCACGCGCACACAGCCGCCGCCACCTCAGCGCCCCTGACCCCAGAGGTCAGTGGCTGCGGCTAGGTTGGCCTGGGTCCTTTTTGACCTTGGCGTCTGTTTTTTTTTTCTGTTTTTGTTTTCTTTTTCTTTTCTGCATTTACTTTGCATAATTAATATCTTTTAAATTATGCACCTGATGAAAATGATTTATATATGAAAACTGCTTAGCTTTTAATGTAGAATATTTATATGCTGTTTGTTGCCATGTTTAAAACATTTAAAATGTTGTTTGGATTATTTTGTGTCTAAAATGTGCTTAAACTTGTAAAAATCATAACTAAATATCTACAACTCCAAATTTAACAAACTTTATATGCATTTGGGGTGGAAAAATGTGTAGAATAAGGTGGTGCTGTTGTTTGGCATGTTTATCAACTTTAAAATGTGAGTTTCTCAGTTCTGCCCCAAATGCATTTAAATGAATATGGGAGTTTCTGAAAATTGTTGTTTGTTCTTTCCAGCCCATTTAAGAATGCTGACATGTTTCTGTAGTCCTAGCTGCACCCTTGACATGCTAATCAACTATTTTAAACTTGTTGGGTGCTTGTTTAAATAATCTACATAACCTTGTGAACATGTTAGTTTTGTTCTTTGCTTGTTTTCATGCATGTGTTGTGATCTTGTGCTGCTATGATGTGTGTGCACTCTTGTGTCCCTAGGAGATGCATCATATCTATTCATGCCCATATGCATCATACCCATGCATCATGTTTTTGAGCATTGCATGATTATTGATTGTGTTCTGGTGTTGCATTGTTGTGTTTGGTTAGAGCCCGGTGACGATTCAGAGTACGAGGTTCCTACCGAGGCTGAGTTTGAGGAGCAAGGTTACGATCCCTCCGTGGAATGAACAAGCAAGATGACCATTCCCAGATATCACTTCTATCTTTGCCTATGCTAGATGTCTCGCTCTTTAGATATTGCCTCGATGCCTATTCCTGATTGTCAGCCCTCCTATTGTTGCCATGAAACTCTCTAACCACCTTCCTAGCAAACCGTTGTTTGGCTAAGTATGCATCGCTCAGCCCCTCTTATAGCGTTGTTAGTTGCAGTTGAAGTTTTAAAGATTGCTCCATGATGAAATTATTGTTGGGATATCACAATATATAATATGTTAAACTAATTCACATATATATTGGTAATGGGTGGAAGGCTAAGCCCCTTGCTTGGTGTTTTGTTCTACTCATGCCACCCTAGGAACCGATAAACCGATGTTATGTTTCTTGATTTTGCGTTCCTAACACGGTTGGGGTTTATGGGCCCCCCTTGATAATTCCTCTGTGTTAAAACTTTTCCAGCAAGGCCCAGCATTGGTTTTACATTTGCCTAAACAACTAAAACTTGCATAGGGCGTTGCAAACCCGAGTCCTTAATCCACCCCCGGGCTAGTGCTCCTCATGAGTGTTGGTCCAACCCAGAGTCGTGTGCGGTACCCCCGTTGGCAACTTGGGTTTTGGTCATCGTACGCTGTGCTCGTCCGGTTGTGGCCTGAGACTAGATACGCGCGGCTACTGTCAGGGTGTCGGCACGCCGGGAGGTCTTGCTGGATTAGTTTTACCTTTGTCGAAATATCTTGAGCACGGGACTCCAAGAATACTCGGGTCTTCCCACTGTGGCGTTGCGACTCCGCAGATCGTGAGCTTGTGATGGGCTAAGTTGGGACACCCTGCATGGTTTGATCTTTCGAAAGCCGTGCCTGTGGTTATGTGGCAGATGGGAATTTGGTAATATCCGATTGTAGATAACTTGACACCATATTCATGAATACACTACCTGTGTGAGTAACCGTGATGGTCTCTTTCCGAAGGGCTTCGGGAAGTGAACACGGTGGGGTCATGTTTGATCGTGAGTAGTTAGGATCACTTCTTGATCAACTTGGCGATCGTTGGCACTTGTTCTCTTCTCGCTCTAAATTCGTAAGCTAGTGCTTAGTGCTTGCTGCAACCTTGTTTACAGCCTTTCCACACCTAAGGCTTTGGTAGTTTTGATACCCGGGAACGGGATTGCTGAGTCCTCTGTGGCTCATAGATTCAACACACACCAGATGCAGGTACCGTCGAGAACTATACAGGAGATGGTTCAGAGCTGTACTGGGAGTTCGATGAAGAGCGTGGATGTTACTATGTGTCTTATCCCGACGATCAGTAGTGGTTTTTACTAGGAGGATCCGGGCTTGTGTTATTTATGATATCTTTTCGTTTGGATTTTCGTCCGTAGACGGACTCTGATGTTATTTGGATGATGCATGCTATTGCATTCACTTGTGTGACGTGGCGAGTGTAAGCCAATTATCATTTTACACTTTCATCCCTGAATTTTATATGAGTTGTGCAAAAATACCATACTTGAGATCATTCTAGTATGTGTTTATGTCCTTAAGTCGTGCCTCGTCACGTGGGGGACATAGCCATATACTGGGCATTACAGTCGATGCCGGTGGAATCATCGGGACGCACTGCGGATATAAAAATTTACAAAACATTGTCATGTAGTTTTATATATTTTTACTCACTACTGGAGTTAGTGAATCATGAAAATGTATTCAAGGACTAAGACTGAATTCTATACACCAAATATATTTTTCAGTGTGAGGATAGCATGTACGTCAAGGACTGTTCGTTGTTGAGTCACCATCCCGACGGACGGGTGGGCGGACGGTTCAAAATTCTTCAGATTCAGAAGCCTGCAGATAGATAGGACACTGAACATGGTGAGGTAGGCTTCAATTCAAAGATGAACCTAGCCTTCTTTGCTGCCCCACAGTTGAACGCCTGTTCTGCCCATTGAATTTCAGATTTATTACTTCACATTTCCTTTTTGTCTATTATTCTTCGAGCAAACAGGCATTGCAGAAACTACTATTGATGTATTTTTTGTTAATAAGAACACAAATTGGGCTATGCATGATGAAATGCCGAAGCTAATATTAAAAAAAACAGTTATGGAGCGGCGATGGCCGCCATGGGTACAAACCATACCACAGACCTGCTGCACAAGCACTACACGAGCAGGCCATCCACTCGGCTGAATACGGCAGGCCAGTGATGCATAGAAAGACCACAAGGTACTGACGAATGTCTTTTCCATTCCTCCTTTGATTTTTCTTTGAGGTGAATCTCTCTCACCTGGGCTTGATGGTCGAGGAAAGGGTGTGTGGCCACCAGTACGGCATGAAGAGATCTCACTGTGCGTGGTGAAGATGAGCTCGTACTCTCGTCCCGCCTACTGCGCGTGCCGTATGGCGGCCTCGCGCCAGGTCCGGGCGTGCGAAAGAGCAGGAGCAGAACCAACGGTTGAGCACGGAGAGGATCCGCCGAGCAGGAGCATGACCAATGGCTGAGGCACGAAGAAGATCCGTCACCGTGTGGGCCGACAGCAACATCGGCGCGCTGATCTGCCCAGCCATGGCCTTGGAGCTCTCCCTGCCAGATATGGAGGCCAGCCCCCACCTGCAAGGACTTCGCATTGCCGTGCCGGAACCCTCCGTCTCTGTGCCCGTCTGCCGTCGCCCAGCTCCGGTGAGCTCCTTCCTAGGTCGCTCCCTTCTTCTCTCCCTGCCGCGGATGCCATGAATCCGCCCAGAAATCCGTGATCTGGCCTTCGTGCGTCGAGTGGCGAGGTCCGCGCGCGCGAGACGCCTCGCCGCCGCTGCCATCCCCATGCATCTCCTGGACTTGGGACGGGAGGAAGGCTGCCGGGGAGGTCAAAGATCGAGGGAGAGAGAGGATTGGAGAGCTGGAGACTGCTGCTCCCGACGTGGAATTTGGCCGCGGACTCGGCGAGGAAGGCGCCGGCGCCGCTTGTGCGTGGGAGGATGAAGGGGATCATGCGTGGGGAGGATGAAGGGGATCGTGCGTGATTCTTTTTTGAAGTACTATGGGTTGAATATACCAAGCTACAGTTTTTTACAATTGAACCCGCAGTCCCTACGTAAGCGGATCTGGAAAAACGCTTCATTTTTGCATAAAACTCCCTGTAGCTTGGTATATCCTTTTT
>LR738714.1:169921506-169937217 GCA_902687465.1 Secale cereale | reverse complement strand
AGAATATACCAAGCTACAGGGAGTTTTATGCAAAAATGAAGCGTTTTTCCAGATCCGCTTACGTAGGGACTGCGGGTTCAATTGTAAAAAACTACAGGGACTTATCTGTTAAAACATAACGACTCAATACGTGAGGTAAAGATTATGCGCTCCGGTGACTCCAGGTGAATGAAACCACTAATTAAGTCCACCCACGAAACCTCTAATTATTTCCACCGCATGGGATTCTCCTGGTGTACTAATCGGTGGTAATAGAAACTATCAAATTTACTATTGAACGCCAACTGTATTACCATTAAGAGGGTGTTTGTTTTCAGGGATTTATTGGTCTAGGGACTTAAATAAGTCCCTATAAGTCCCATCTAAAACAAACAGAAGGGACTTATAGGGATTTAAAGTGGGCATTTGGGACTTATCAAATAAGACTCTTAAGGAGAGACTTATAGGGACTTAGGCCCTGTTTGGTTCATAAGTCCTAGGACTTATTTTAGTCGCAACTTATAAGTCATAAGTCCCTAAAAAGTCCCTACCTGTTTGGTTCATGGGACTTAACATGTATTAGTAGACCATATTACAACTATAAGTCCCTCCTTGAGAGTCTTATTTGATAAGTCCCAAATGCTCACTTTAAGCCCCAATAAATCCCTCCTGTTTGGTTTAGATGGGACTTATAGGGACTTATTTAAGTCCCTAGACCAATAAGTCCCTGGAAACAAACACCCTCTTATAGTTGTAATATGGTCTACTAGTACATGTTAAGTCCCATGAATCAAACAGGTAAGGACTTTTTAGGAACTTATGACTTATAAGTTGGGACTAAAATAAGTCTTAGGACTTATGAACCAAACAGGACCTAAATATCAATCCAAAATTGAGTAGTAATGAAGTTTACCTTCTTTTACTATAAAACACATACTCTTTACTATCAAATCTCCTCTCTGTACTAGTGGGTGGTAAAATAATTTAACATTTTTACCACAAATTACGAAGTGTATTACCATCAAGAATCAACCCAAAATTGAGTCATAAAATATCGTAGAATCTTCTCCACTACTATTAAACAATCAAACAAGAACTTTCTTACGTGCACCTAATAATTAGTCCCACAAAAAGTGTGAATGAATCATCACCACACAATTAGTCCCACGAGTCTCAATCTAACATCCATTGTTTATCTGATAGATCTATGGTGTGCACTTAGCGAATTTCAATGACTGAGCGTACTCCACCTCCACCATCCACCCACGAGAAGAGAAATATCTACCGGCCCCGCGTCAATCCCCTACAATCACGGAGTTCTCATCGCAAACTAAGGAAACTAGAACGAAATCAGCTCCCTTCGCCCTTAACGCCGCTAACCAACAGGCAACAACACGACCTCGCACGATCCCCATCGCCATCACGAGCGGCGTGGCATCCGTCCGCGAGATCGCCAGTGCCAGGATCCTGTTGACTCCCGATCCAGTCACTCCCAAAATCGCCATTGCCAGCCCGCCGCCTGTCGCTGCTCCTCTGCTGGCTTGAGTGAACGGAGCCAATCGGTGGAAGGAAGAGATAGGCGCCAGTGGGGGAGGCGATGGTGCGGGCGTCACACAAGGGGTCCTGCCGGGTCATCTCCGCCACCATGCGCGCCGATGCCGCCGTGCGCCGCAACCAGATCCTCGCTGGCCGCGCATCCTTCACCGACCTCGCCGTGCTCCACGGCCAGATCCTCGCCGGCTGCGCTTACTTCGCCGACCTCGCCGTGCAACAATCTGAGTTGCCCGCCACGGCAGCGACCTACGCTGCTACTTCTTTCCACGAGTCCGAGAGTTGCTCACGTACGTTCGGATACGGATGAGCGTATACTCAAATATTGACCGTGGATGGTCATGCTGATAGGCGATGATGACTGACGAGTAATTGCTCCATGATCCCCTCCATCTCAGAGTTGCGAACAGCCTCTGTGTCACCACTAACCAAATGCCACTGCATCATCTAGGTTTGGTCCATGTATATGAACCAGCCTAACAGTTCGATTACTAATCTGTAGCTGCTTTTGTTATGGGCAGTGGTACTCTTGAATTTGCTGATTTTTCCATGGTGCATGACGATTTGGCAGGTGCCTCATATTCTTTAGAGCAAGAGTTCATGACAGTTTGCAAGCGTATGATCTCTGATGATTGCCTGCATACACGGATGATGTGAAGTAAAATTTTCCCCTTTCCCCTTTTTGTATGGCAATAGTAAGAGAGTATCCTTCTATACAAGTCACCTTTTTTGGCTTAAATATAGTAACCACAACCCGTGATCTCAGTGATTTTCATATTACAATGTGATAATTATAGTAATTCTCAGATTTCAAGAAGCATGATGTTGCATTATATAATAAATTCTTTGAAATAACAACACATGAACTATTTAATGTAGTGACTTTGTGCTTCACCAAAGGGCAGGCAAAGTATTTGGATACTGCTAGATATTAGAGGATGGACAATGCAAATCCATCCCGAATTGTATAGCTTGCTAATATACATAAATAATTAACTTTTTATGTTTCTTATTGTCTAAGCGACTGGTGGCATGTTCTGAGGGCTGATAAGAGGGATGCAGGGAACATCTACGTGTACAACATCATAAGCATATTTGGAGTTGATCACCAAGGAGAACAAATATGTCCTACATCTAGATGGAGCGCAGAGTGGTTGATGAGTTGAATCAAACAGTAAGAATCATGGTCTTCATGTTCCAGTACACCTGCTTCTTCTGTTAGCATTTCTGTTTGCTCTAATTTTTCAAGATTAATCATTGTTATTTCAGCAATCAATTTTTCAAATGTCATCTCCTTAATTTAGCAATAAAAACATATTTTTCATTCCTTCGTGCCTACTCGTCGTGTCCTTAATTCAGACCAAGTTTCTTCTTCTTTATTCTCTCTCTCCATCCCAACCAATAATATGCATGTGAACGATAATTTTTGGCATTCATTGATAGCTGCAGCGGTGAAGGTTCTAGGACCAAAAGATCCGAAGATCAAAGAAAAGAAAAACAACAGCCCTAATAGCTGCACCATAACACTCCATACAATCCAGACATTGTTCAAACATTGTTCGGATGTGCCAACTGACATACATGAGGTGGGTCATATTTTCCAAGTCCAATTGTAGATGCTTTTATCCGTTTAGTAGGAGGTTAGGATAGATCAAATCACAACTTCTTAACGATACGTGCGTTGCACGTGCATGCTTACTAGTTACTGCAAAACACATTGTGCTTTACTATCGAATCTCATGCCCGGGTTGAGTTGTACTCCCTCCGTCCAGAAATACTTGTCATCAAAATGGATAAAATGGGATGTATCTAGATGTACTTTAGTTCTACATACATCTTATTTTGTCCATTTTGATGATAAGTATTTCCGGACGGAGGGAGTATCTTTTTACTAGTTTCCAATGATTTTAGTACAACTTCATTACCATGTGACCACTTCATTTTACAACAGAGGATCGAATGAGTGGTGCGTGTCACATTGTAATTGTTTTTGTTCCGTTACCATATATTTCAATATTGATTACCATAGTGCGTGGTGCATGCAAAATTAAGTAACACCGTTACCATGTAGGTTGGTATGCTTACTGTCATAAGTGAGAACTGTTGCGGGATGGAGATGAGGCTTCGGTAGCAGGAATTAATTCCATTACTATTTTTCCTACTGTCTTTTACCATCATCTATACTACTATTAAAAAAGCAAACATGAGTTATCCTAAATCCACCAAACTTAGTGTACACAAGAAAACCAGTACCCTTGGATCTAACCCACTTATCTGTATCTAAGAGCCCGTATTACTTCGGTGATCTGCCATCCAAACGAACGTACGAGATTAAATGTTCTGCCAGTCTGCCAACAACGTACGGTCTCCACGCATGCCCACTAATCCGCTCACAACCTCATACTCCTACCACCGAACCAACATCACGTTTCAGTTGCAAAAAAAAAGAATCACGTCTCCAACTCCACCCCAGCCGCCACAGAACTCGTCCCTATTCCCATCGCCGCCGCAGGCCGCTCCTCCTCTCCTCCGCTACCCTAGGCACGAGGAACCAACCCTCCCGAAGCAACCGGAGCGGCAAGCGGCGGAGGAGTGGAGAGATGGCGTCTGCGGCGGCGGGGAAGGAGATCGGGTGGACGTCCTACATCCGGATCAAGCACGAGGATGAGGAATCCAGGAAGGAGCCCGAGGGCCGGGTCTTCTCCGCCACCACGAGCAGCGATGTCGTCGCGCGCCTCAGCGAGCTCCGCGACCAGATCATCGCCGCACAGCACTCCGGCTGCTCCTCCGCCCGCCGCGGCGGCGACCTAGGTACGCCTCCACTTGCCCTGCCTACTCACTTTGCAGCCTTTTAGATAGGGTCTCTGATCGTGGCGAGCCAAGAGCTCGACAGCGTGGAGGTCCTCTCCAACCAGGAGTACGTGACCAGCCTGAGATCCACTGCCAAGCCAAGCACTTCTCTGTTCTTTTTGTTCTTCTGTTACCTATCCAATTTTTTATTCTTGAGAACAATCATATCTGGTTAGGATCCACACATGAACCTACAACACAAATAATGGAGGAGCGACTACAATAGAGAATGAACCTGTGGTTGCTTTCCAGCTCTATATACTACTATTAAAAAAGCAAACATGAGTTACCCTAAATCCACCAAACTTAGTGTACACAAGAAAACCAGTACCCTTGGATCTAACCCACTTATCTGTATCTAAGAGCCCGTATTACTTCGGTGATCTGCCATCCAAACGAACGTACGAGATTAAATGTTCTGCCAGTCTGCCAACAATGTACGGTCTCCACGCATGCCCACTAATCCGCTCACAACCTCATACTCCTACCACCGAACCAACATCATGTTTCAGTTGCAAAAAAAAAAGAATCACGTCTCCAACTCCACCCCAGCCGCCACAGAACTCGTCCCTATTCCCATCGCCGCCGCCGGCCGCTCCTCCTCTCCTCTGCTACCCTAGGCGCGAGGAACCAACCCTCCCGAAGCAACCGGAGCGGCAAGCGGCGGAGGAGTGGAGAGATGTCGTCTGCGGCGGCGGGGAAGGAGATCGGGCGGACGTCCTACATCCGGATCAAGCACGAGGATGAGGAATCCAGGAAGGAGCCCGAGGGTCGGGTCTTCTCTGCCATCACGAGCAGCGATGTTGTCGCGCGCCTCGGCGAGCTCCGCGACCAGATCCTCGCCGCACAACACTCCGACTGCTCCTTCGCCCGCCTCGGCGGCGACCTAGGTACGCCTCCACTTGCCCTGCCTACTCACTTTGCAGCCTTTTAGATAGGGTCTCTGATCGTGGCGAGCCAAGAGCTCGACAGCGTGGAGGTCCTCTCCAACCAGGAGTACGTGACCAGCCTGAGATCCACTGCCAAGCCAATCACTTCTCTGTTCTTTTTGTTCTTCTGTTACATATCCAATTTTTTATTCTTGAGAACAATCATATCTGGTTAGGATCCACACATGAACCTACAACACAAATAATGAAGGAGCGACTACAATAGAGAATGAACCTGTGGTTGCTTTCCAGCTCTTTTCTTCAAATAAATCTAAGAAAGAGTGAAAAGGAAATTGGAGCATATGCATAGGAAACGGAAAATTGCTCAACAATATCTCCATCTTATGCTTATTGCTTTGATGTAAAATGACCTATAAAAGGGTCAAAACAATCAGTGAGATATTTCTCTGGATGCGGAGCTCATTGACATACACCTATAGAAATAAAAATATATTTTTCTACATTATTATTCTTAATAGTATGGTTGAACATTCATTACCTTGTGGTTCGTACTTGGTCCCAGCGTCCCAAGTTTAAATCTGAAGTTGTTCTGTATGGGTGAGTGAATTGTACGAGGGTGTGTTTCCAGACTTTAATCTGAAATCGTTGTGTATACTATATGCGCATGCTGCAGTGCGTATGGTAGAACCAATCAATTTACAGAAGATGGCATGAACCGGAAGGGATTCCAGTCCTGCCACCGGACGGCTCGGCAGTGCTGATCGCTGGAGCTACACTACCGGCAGTGCCATCCAAATCCTCGGTGACGCTCAAGGTATATACAATGTACACACAAGTATAACCAGGTAATACCAATAATCTCAAGATTTACTGTTGTATTGAATGTTACTTCTATACCAAATAAGGCCTCGGAAATATGTTAAAGTATCATCCAGTTTGCAAAAATAAGCCTACATAGGATGCCACTCGACCCTGTATTGAAAAACCTATTTGTGTTCTTATGTTTTAGATCATAACGCCGCAGTAAATTAGACTTTATTGAATTAAAATGTAGGTTCTAAATAATGAATTGAGAATCATGCTACCTTCCGGATCCACACATATTTTGCCTGAACACATTTATTCAGATGTTTGTTTCTTCACAATACTTTAGACCTAAAGATTGCGATGCTTCAGGTATGCTGGAAGCTTGCAATTGTTGAACATGAGAATAAAATAGGTTTAAGCAAATAAAAGGTACGAGCTTGTGATATACTCTGCAGTATTGTGTTATTTGTTGTTGCCTGCAAATGTTGGATGCAGCCGGTGTAGGGGTTATTGATAGGATTATCATCAGCTAATCCAGTGTTGTCATATTTCTTGCTTCTTACATATTTGTACTTTTGATCGTTTTTACGTTTGGTCAAAAAGTTTCGTACTGAATATTAAGAAATATGTTTACATCTATGGTTGTGACTGCATCTGCTTGCAGAACTGTCAATTCTAAAGTATCTATAGAAGGCTGTGTACATGATAGGCATGCCATGCTATTGGTAATTATAGTATACTGTATATGGCTTCTAAGCTCTTTGAAAGTTTAGGACGCAATAGGAAGGCATATTACAACGGTTTCCGATTATTGACGAAGCTGGAAAGCACAATCTCTTTTTTTCGAGGGCAGCAAAATTATTTTCTAGAACCGAAAGTTTCTTTAGTAATTGGTTAGTTTGCTTTCTATTACTTTATAACTGAAAATGCAGTTAGCTTATTTTTTCTTTTATGTGATATGTGAGTAAATAGCAATTAGCTGCATGGTTTATTGTAGATTCAAGCTCAACTTTTGTGTTATCTAGCTGCAGTGCTAGGACTGGTTGTTGCCCAAGGAGATGATATGACCAGCAGTTTATGGTCTTTTTGAGCTTGATGTCTTATGTATTGGAGAAATGAAGTCTTCGGCATGTACATTGTGTAAACAATCATTGGAAAAGGCGAGAGGAAGATAAGAGGAGCATATAGAAGTGTATAGGAGGCCTTATTGGTGTGATTTATTTTCCTGATGGTATATTCATCTCATTAGGAAGGCCTTGTTCCTGATGGTATATTCGTCTCATTAGGAAGGCCTTGTTGTGTGGCTTTGGTCTTCCTAAATTTTTGTATGGATATTTTTCTTTTCTTTTTAGCTTTGTGAAACAATGACTATCCTAGCGCAATATCTACTCATGGATATTTCCTTACTGTACAGTTTTCCATTTTGAAATAGTAGACCATTCTCCATTTTAGAGATGCTGATAGGAAAGTTTAATTCATGGTTTATCTTGCCAGGACTAAGATTAGCCGGGAGAAAGTGTGGCTTGCATGCCATCGTCATACATAAATTATTAAATTTCTTTTCTTCATTTTTTTGTTCATGAATGTTGCACTGCGGCGCTGTAGTCGAGCCCATCAATTCGATTTCTGAAGATAACATGTAGCATGAATTTAAGAGGGAACAAATTTAGTCGTTCCAAGACTGCATTCTTTTTTGTATATCTTGTTGACAGTTTGCATCTCTGGCATGTTTACTTGGACAATGCATATATTATTTCTTGGATAAATCAGACATTCTGAAATGTTTACTATACGGTTACAATTTCATCATGGATTATGATTTTTTTTCGTCTACTCTAACTTGTCATACATCCTCAGAAGATAAATATGGAGTTTGTACTGAAAGTCACCTTTAGAGAGACATGGATTATCGGCACTACAGAATTCAATACACATGAATTTAATGTGTTGCTTTGGTTGAGACGTGCGTTGCACGTGCACGCTAACTAGTTTGCACAAAGCATTGGGAGGTTGGTGCAGCCGCGCGCAGAGGCAGGCGATTAGCGACCAGCGCGTACAATTATGCATTAAGTTTAGCGTCACCGTATATATATATACTAGTGGATCCGTTGCGCCAAATGGCGCGGAGGCACATTAAAGCCATGCCCGCGATGAGAAAAAAATCCATGATTTAATCCCCTCTAATATAAAACATGGTGGATTGTTGTGTGCAATCATATGAATATACACATTTTAACTAGGTAGTATAGAGTCTTATTTAAAACAAAATATATGCCTGGGCAAGCACGTATAATAATAAAAGAAATATCCTTTAGCCAAAAAAATGGTGTGTTGTTGTGTACAATAAGATATATATTTGTATTCTTATTTGGTGGTATAAAGTCCCATTTTAAATCTTGTTTCCAGCCGCCGCCGTCGATCTCATGCTCCCTGACTGATGCTTGGTGTTAAGCAATGGGGAAGTGGAAGAAGGATCCAGGAATGGATCGAGGCGCCACCAACCACCCGATGGGGAAGTGAAAGAAGAAGGATCCATGAGTGAATCGAGACGCCACCAACCACCAGGTCGCACCTGACGTCGCCGGCGGCGACGAGTGACCCTCCTCGTCCGTTGTCGGGCCTCTAGTGGATCTATTACGCAAAATGACGCAGAGACTCACTGAATCCATGTTCATATTGAAAAAAATATCGATGATTTAGCTGGTTTGGTTGTGGAAAAGCACATATGGTAAGAAATTTAACGCACTTTAATAAAGAAAATGGTGACTTGTTGTCTACTGAGATGTACACACACATTTACATCTGGCAGCACAAAGTCTCATTGAAAACCATGTTTCTGAATACATGAATGTGTTTATAAATCAATACATGTAGTCTCAAACATACTTGGTAACACTCGGCATGCACCATTTTTCCCTAACCAACCATTTTACTCATATTTTCACATAACACCCTCTCAATAATTAGGTAAGCCCGTCTAACATGTTCTATCATGCTAACCCAGACCCTGACCATGCGACATCAACCAGACATAGCCCCCACGCGATGGTGGGTGCTGCACCATGCACCTGCGACCGTTTTGACATGGTGCCCTGATGCGACGGCAAGGCAGCGGCCTCGGCACTACCCCATGTAACAGGACCGGTGCTACCTCTTGAGCTTGCGTTGTTTTTCTCTTGAAGAGGAAAGGGTGATGCAGCAAAGTAGCGTAAGTATTTCCTTCAGTTTTTTAGAACCAAGGTATCAATCCAGTAGGAGACTACAGGCGAGTCCCTCATACCTACACAAACAAATAAGAACCTTGCAACCAACGCGATAAAGGGGTTGTCAATCCCTTCTCGGCCACTTGCAAAAGTGAGATCTGATAGAGATAATAAGATAAATATTTTTGGTATTTTTATTATATAGATTAAAAGTAAAGATTGCAAAATAAAAGTAAAGTAAAGATAAATAGTTGATGGAAGATTGATATGATGGAAGATAGACCCGGGGGCCATATGTTTCCCTAGTGGCTTCTCTTAAGATAGCAGATTTCTACAGTGGGTGAACAAATTACTGTCGAGCAATTGATAGAACAACGCATATTTATGAGAATATCTAGGCATGATCATTGTATATAGGCATCACATCCGTGACAAGTAGACCGAAATGCTTCTGTATCTACTACTATTACTCCTCGGAACACCAGGCGCCGGCGACATAGTGATGCCCGTCCCAACCTTCATCACCGCCAGCGCTGCCACTCCAAACCTTCACTGCCGCTTTCATCCCTCCGGCGCTGCCCCTCCTAGCCTTCACCGCCGCCTGCATCCCGCGAAATTCCCGGCCCCAGGAGAGTCGCACCCTAAATTTCTCGGTCGAATCTGACCGGATCCCGGCGATGCCCTCCGCCCTGGCGACGCGAGCACTGACAGTAAACAAATACTAACTACCCTTTAGAGAAAAATGTTACCTCCGAATCGGAGATTTTTACAGCACAATATGAGCTAATCAGCTTTTTGATGACCTGAGTTCTTGTAGCGCCGTCATGACCTGCTCTAGGACAAGCTCGATCCTCTTCAGGTAGACCTCCACCTCAAGAATCTGCTGCTGCCTCCACTTCTCATCACCGAGTACCCGAGGGCTCTGTCCAGCCACCCCGAGACCAACACCAAGAATATCAGCACCCCCGAATCCCATGCCCAAGCCCAATCCTAGTCCGGTCTGCCCAGGAACAACAACCGAGTCGATGAGCTCCTTGAGCAGCAGTGACATGATGCTCCGGACATCAGCCTTAGAGGGGCCAATGGCGTTGACGACAATGAAGGTGGCTGTGAAATCACAGGCACAGAAATCTCGAACACCACGATAGCTAGCCCCTGAGCCACATCGGTCAACATCGGAGCAGGTGTAGCAGGTTAGGTGGGCGCCTCAATAATCTCCTGCGCCGCCCTCTTCCTTCCATGCCGCGAGCCCCTGCCCCGAGGGGTGTGCACGGAGGCGCCTCCGCCACCACCCTCCTCGACCGCAACAGGTATCTCTATCGTGGTTTTGTCACGGCAGATGTCCTAGCAAAAGGACTTAGTCGTGGAGCCATCGCTACGGGTTAGCTTAAAGGGGTTAAAGCGGACAAGGACGCAAGGGATTTTATACTAGTTCGGCCCCTTCGATGAAGGTAAAAGCCTACGTCTAGTTTGGTGTGGTATTGGTAGGGTTTCGATGACCAGGGAACGAATCTGCTTTGCCTGTGTCTCGAGTTCTTGTTCTCTGTCCCCGAACTGTCGCCGGGTCGTCCCTTTATACACACAGGATGACGCCCAGGACGGTTTACAGAATCCCGAGGCCGGCTCATAAACGTGCCCGGCTCGGTCTCTATCTTTCCTATCTTTACAATACAAGTTACACGCCGTATGGCGGTTTACACTTATGGGCCCTAACATCTATTGGGCCCTGGATCTCTAGTCTTTTATAATAAAGCGCCATGCTCCATGCCTCGCTGGGCTTCAGTAGAAGTGATCCTTACGGGCATAAACCAACCCCTCCCTGGGCGGTTTATACCTAGTAGTTATATCCCTGACAATCTCCGTAGTGGCGGCCGCGGCTGCTGCTTTGGCGGGGTTGATGTCGTCCTTGTCCGAGGCGTCGACCCCGGCCCCGTCGCGCTTGAAGGCCGGGCGCCAGATGTGGTGCGCGACGTCGTAGATGGCACCCTCGTGCGTGCTTTTGAAGGCGAAGGTGGCGCCCTGCGCGGCCACGCGGTTGGCGCAGACGCGGTACTTCTTCTTGAGGCGGCGCAACTTCTCGATGAGCTGGTTCATGGAGAAGTCAAAGGAGAGCTTCCGGCGGATATCTCCTTCCTCCCCCGCTCGTTGTCCTGTGCGTAGGTGGACGCGGCTACCTGATGGAGCGAAGCCGGCTTCCCAGCACTGGCAGTTGCAAAATAAATAAATAACAACAACATGTTCCGTATCTGAAAAATGAGAAGTTCAAGAAGAACAATGTTGCTGCCTTCACTCAAGTGCTTGCAAATTGCTAGGCTATAGCTCGTATTTTGTTTGCAAACTATCTTTAATTTCTTCAGTAGCTCTTACACATTTTGCTAACAGCTAGTACTTTCACAATCGTAAAGTTGATAGTTGTCCTGGAGGGACAACCATGTTGATGGTGATTGAAAAAGGATTATGAAATAATATTATTGAGACTGAAGGCCAAGTTTGATTCACGATGTCATAGGATTCCAGGTCTTCTCTGACGCGGTTGATGGCTTTTGAGAGATGCGTTCATATCTCACAAGTTTCCAGGGGTTCAAGTTCATGTATATAAGAAGGAATACCAATTTTGTTGCACGTCTGTGTGAAAGAGGCACTAAAAGTTTATGTACTTGCTATTGTTTTCTTGAAACCCCTACCTACCTGATTGAGACTATTCAATCATAGTTATTTTTGCCTGCCATGCCCCGGCACCTCCTCCATCTCGGCGCCGTCATGACCCAGCCTCCATTTGCTGGTCGTTGCTAGCTGCTGTTGTTGTGGCCTGCCTTGCCCTCTAGCTAATGTTGGTGTGCTACTGTTGAAGTGAATGCTAGAGAGAGATTTCTGCGAGAGTTTAGCTAGTATAGTCCTTGGTTTTGTTTTTGAACTTGCTGTTGTCCATGGTTAAACATTATGATGTTGCTTTTCTACAGATGGTCTTCCTGTAGATATATCATTCTCTATCCACTTGGAAGATACAACATTCTGAATGATCAGAACAAAAACAATATAATGTTAGTGTGATGCTATGTACGTTTGTACTAAGCTTGCTGATGTGTTGCTCATGCATGTAGCACACGAACATGTATGTATATAGTTCTGTGTAATTTTCTTGATTTTCAATAGCATGCGATGTTCATCTTCCAAAAATTTCTAAGTTTACGTGTACCACATACTGAAGAAATTCATCAATGAGAAAAAGGACCCCTAGGCCATTTCACCGACAAAAAAATGCTTAAAAATGCAGAAAGACAAAAAAAAAACTTCACAAGATATAACGTAGTAAGTTCGTAGAAAGATGGAAAACATATTTTTTCTAAGTTTAAGCATTTCTAAAGATACCTTCAAGTTCAAATTTTAAAAATAGGGTGGTTCAATGTTTATTACAACCCTTTAATTTTCCCCATTACCATAGAATGAACCAAGAAGTTCAAAAATTAAAAATGGAGCAGTTTGAGAAGTTATAAAAAATGGTGTTTCTACATTTTACTAAAAAAATGGAGAAGTTGAAATTTAAATAACATAGAAGTTCAAATTAAAAAATCAAGTAGTTTAAAAAGTTTGTAAACATGGATTTGCCCCTGTTTTTTTAAGATCTAGAAATTCAAATTTTAAAAAGTGTCTGGTTCGATGTTTATTACATAACTAGGACTTTCCCTTTACTAATAAATAGCAACAAGAACTCCTAATTAAAAAATGAAGTTGTTTGATGTTTATAAAATGTTAGATTTTCCCCGATACTAAAGATTAAAACCAAGAAGTTCAATTTTAAAAAATGCAGTAGTTTAATGCATATTAAAAACTCAATTTTTTCTCGTTACTGAATAAAACCAAGAAGTTCAATTTTAAAAAGTGGAGCAGTTTGGCATTTATTTGAAAACTCGGTTATTTCCGGTTACTAAAGAATAAAACTAATAAGTTCAATTCAAAATAATGAAGAAACTCGATATTTCTGACAAAACTCCAATTTTCACATTTATGAGAAAACATAAATAACTTCAAATAAAAAGTTAGACCGGTTCGATGTCTATAAAAAACTTAGATTTATTTTGTAACTAAAGCGAAACAAAGAGAAGTTCAAATTCATAACTACCAGAAGTTCACGTACCGCATGGTGTGTGTTTTCATATGAGAAAATAGAATAAAAAAGTTAAAGTATAAAAATTTAGTTGCAAGAAGTTTAAGTGCTCGGCCGAGGAAAGTTCAAAAATTATTGTGAGAGAGGTTCACCATGTATTTACATGTTAAAAACACACAAAAAGATGTTGCTCTTGGTGTTTTAAAATAATTCTCCCATTCCATTACAAATTTGAAAAAAATGACATGAAACAGTTCCCCTTATTCAACAACTTTCTCGAAGTTCATGTACTACATGGTGTGTGTTTCATATGAGAATAAAAAAATGAAAAAGCAAAGTCGAGCAAAATTTGTTGCTTGAAGTTCAAGTGCTCGGCCCAGGAAGTTCAAAAATTGTTCTGAGAGAGGTTCATCTTGTATTTACATGTTCGAAACACATTTTTTTTGGTCTTTTAAAACAATTATCTCAATACGTTATAAAAATTGAAACAAAATGCTCTGCATGAAAATCGTTCCTCTTATTCAACCTCTCTCGAAAGGTATATATTGTATGCTTTATTCCAAAATGAATGGTTAACACAAATTTGTGCAACTCTAGCAAAATGGGTGAGGAATTACAAATAAAAATACGTGACAAAAGTTCAAGATGAAAACAGCAGGCAGTTCAACCACTACACGAAATGCGTTTCAGATAGGAATATAAAACAAAAACCTTAAAAGGTTTGTCGCAAGAAGTTCACGTCCCCTCCCGGTGAAGTTCAAGATCTCTAGCGCGAGACGTCCGACCTTCAATTACATGTAAAAAAAGGCAAAAAACGACGTTGTTTTTGCCATTTTTAAAACTGCTCTCGAACGACAAAAAATTGTAACACCTGTCTACATGAAAAAGATGCTCTTATTCATAAGCTTTTCAACGGTATATTATATGCTATATTACGATAAATGGTTTAAAAAAATTATGTATACCGTTTAAAACAAATTTTTACTCATTAAAAAAGTATTTTGAACCGTCGTGAGTATGAAAAACGGATCAGCACGAAAAAGTTGCGTATTTTCAAGAGCCTTCCATCGATATATCATTTGCTCAATTCCGGTAAGTGGTTTGGGAGTTACAGAAAAAAAACATCACGTCAAAAACAGAGTGAAGTTCACTGTTATAGAAGTTCAATTACTACATTGAATGAATTTTGGATGAAAAACTTTTAAAACCGTCGCGAGTATGAAAAAATGATCAACACGGGAAAGTTGCGTGTTTACATCAGCTTTTCATCGGTATATCACTTGCTCAATTACGGCGAGTGGATGGAGAGCTACGAGCCAAAAAACACGTGAAAAACAAAGTGAAGTTCAAGTACACGTGCCGAGAAGTTCACGTTCTCCACGCGGTGCATTTTTGAAGAATCTGTTGCGCGATAAAGGTAGAACGAATGATCTCACCGTTTTAAAAATTACTTGAAAACAGTTAGGAATCAGAGAAAACCATCAACATCAAAAAGTTTCGCATTTTCCGTAGCTTTTCAACGATATATTATTTGTCCCATTCCAATAAAGTTTGTAGAAAATACTGCGAAAATACGTTTTTGGCCATTTTCGAAATTGACTTAAAACGTAAAGAAGTGAGAGAAACAATATATACCAAAATGTTTCGCATTTGTTCAAGCTTTCCAACGCCATATCATTTGCTGCATTTGGACGTACGGCTAAAAAATAAGCTCGAAAATACGAACTCGAAGGAACTTGTACCATTTTCTAAATTACTCTTAAACCATTTAAAATTAGAAAAAACTTTAAAAATGAAAAAGTAGCGCATTTTCATTAGCTTTCGAATGCCAAATCATTTTCCTCAATTGAATTAGTCGTTTAGAAAAGGCATCGAAAATACGAACTCGGGTGTTCGGTTTGCGAAATTTTACGTTTTTCCAAATTACTCTTTAACCATAGGGAATTAGAGAAAACTTTTAACATGTGGAAGGAGCGGTTTTGCAACAACTTTCCAAAGCCATATTATCCGCCTCATTCCGATAAACGGTTTAAAAATGCGATCGAAAATATGATTCACGTTTTTTGTGTGAAGAAAAATCGGTTTTCAAAACTGCTCTTAAACCGCTTACATTTTGCCAAAAATTTAAGTTGGGTCATGATAATGGTGTCCATAGCTTTCCAATGGTATATCGCAAGCCCCATTTGGCCAATGTTGGCAGAAGTTCAACCTAATTCAGAGAGACGTTCAACATGCTACTATTGGCGGATCAAGTTGTGATCAGAATATTATTCTCATCCCATGATCAGAATAGTGTGTGTGTGTGTGTGTGTGTGTGTGTGTGTGT
>LR738714.1:169826247-169919918 GCA_902687465.1 Secale cereale | reverse complement strand
GTGTGTAGCCGGTCTATTCTCATAATATTATGAGAATAATATTCTTAGAACACTTCCGAACTGCTTTGTGTTACTGCATTGGAAAGCTATGCGCACTGCACAGATACTGCAACAGAACTTCATGTTTATGGTGATGGTGACTCCCACCTCTCCACCGCCACCCTAACCCTAGCCACCACCACCGACGATCTCCACATCTCTCCGTGGATTTTGTCATCTGATCGGCTCATCAGCTCCGGCGCTCCTTCCTCTTCCTTTTGGTTATCATCTTCCTTATGGCGGTCCTTGCAGCGATCTCACTGGGATCGGATTTCTCCCCGGGGATGAAGTTGGCGTCCGTGATCCAACGTTTCTTCAAGAGATCGGTGCATCCCACGTCGGATACATGCCATTTTACTATGGTGGTCTCCTTTGCAGGGCATACTTTCCGGCTGGATGAGGAGAACGTGGGGTTCGCTCTAGAGGCGGCCATTGGAGGATATTGCTCATGTCTCAAGGTATCGCTCCTCCACCATGGCGTTTTCTCATTCAACGTTTCTTGCAAGGATGTGGGCTTTTTCATTCTGCACCAGAGGAGTTTTGTTTGTGATCAGTTCAAGTGTTTCTTCCACCTCTGGGGTAATGGTGGCCCAGATTGGAAGAAAGAATTTCGTCTTTGGCAATCTGAATGCCAAGAGGAATGGGTTTTAGTTAGTCCCTCTAAGAGAAGAGCTAACCTTGGTTTACAGGCCATGCAACATGCTCTGGCCAAATCTTCTCTACGTGCACGCACGGCCAAAGCTCTGCCTAGCAAGCGTGCTACGTTTGCCACGTTCATGCAATATCCCGCACGTAAGGGTTATAGCTATGGCCCATCCTCCGATGAAGTGGCCACGGTCCGCGAAGCTGGTTATCATGTATCGTCCCATGAGGATGTGAATGCGGAGGTTTCTTCTCCGGTGACGACCTCACCACCGGCCAAGCTTCTAATTCAGTTTGGAACAGTTCCACCTTTCCCAGAGGGTTTATCTCCTACCCATTTAAACCCAGGATCTTCGGGTAGTCGTTTGATTTTTTCCTTGGAAGGTTTGGATTCTCCGCCTAAGTTGGGCTCGTGGGGCCAGCCCATTGAACTTTTTGATGATGAGAGTAGCAGCCCTTCGCCCCTAGCTTCCAAAACTCCATCTCCTCGGGATATTATCAATGATCTGCAAAGTTTTGATGAGATGATTGAAGATATGGCTGCAAAGTATTGGGATTGTCAGAACTGTTTGGCTATGCGTCACACGTCAGAGACATGCACGAATCCGGTCTGATGCCGTAATTGTTTTCGTTCGGGACACATTAAAAAAAAATTGCACAGGCCAACCGCCTGACGTGTCCTTCTGGGTGCCTAAAATCCCATCACCGGGTTTTGGGAAGCGGGACCGAAAAGAGAACCTTTCCTCCCACGTCTCTCCAGTTTCCCAAGACCAAACAACTCCAGAGAAAAACCCCATCCTCTGCTCCTCCGCCGCAACCATCACAGCCTCCGCAACCACCACCACCTTCTCGCCTTGCCTCGCATTGCCAAGATTCCTCTAGCTTTGGTCCGGCTACACCCTCGCAGCCTCCAATGGCGAAGTATGCGATTAACCCGCATCGCTTCATCCCTGCGGGTTTTGACATTGAAGATGGTGGAGCGGATCGCCTGCCCCGCACCTTCTACACGTCGGCCGTCCCACCACCCCGAGCGCATGAGCAGTATATGGTGGCCATTGTGGAGCCTGTCCCACCTCAAGAGTTGGTGGGAGTTCGCCATCAACAGGTTCTGGATTTCTTAATTCAAGTGATGCATGTCCCGGTTATCTCTGCTCAGACTTGGTTTCAAGGTGTGGGCCTGTTTGAGATGGAAGATCCAGTTGTTCGGGGATCGCTTACTCTGCACCCACCGTTTCTGTTAGGGGTGGATGATGAAGGCAATGAGTTTTTTGTCCATTTTATTCCACACAACCAGGGAGAGGGCTTCCGTGCCATTCATGGCCAATGGATGGGATGGTTGATGTTTATTGGGATCTCGCTGGACTATAGGAACACTCAATGCATTGCTGAGATGGTTGGTACTTTTGGACAGTTCCATTACTGGAATAGCACTGACAGGCGTAAGGTTCGATCTTTGGTCCGTGCATCTTTCCCTGATAATGCTTTAGTCCCTCGATCGGTGACCTTTAGGGAGTTTGCCAATTGGGGTGAAGTCATGGTGGCATGGTCTGCTGGATGTTATATTTTATCCGGTGAATTTGCTGGTGCCATGATCCCAGCGGATGAAGATCCTATGCCTTTGAATGGGAATCCGCACCCGTTGCCTGGAGCTGAGGTGCCGCAGCCGTTCTGGGCAATGCCTCCATACCCTGCTCTTGGCTGGAATGCAGTCCCTCCGGGCCAAAACCAAGGTCAGAATGTCATGGCTGGGTGGGCTGATAATGTGCAACAGGATGAGGGATGGGGCTCATGGGAAGAACAATCGCAACCTATGCAACAGGCGGACGAAGTTCCACCAGCCCAGGATCAGAATTCCATGATCCTGAATCCCTCCCTGGATTCCTATGATGATGAGGATATGATTGAAGTCCAACAGCCTCTTCTGATAGTGCAGTTGGACCCAATTCAGCTTGGTATGGTCAAGGTTTTTTACGGGCCAGTTCTTCCGCCAACTATGATCTGGGAGCGATCTTTCAAGTCCTTGTTGCCTGTCTTTGCCACCAGAGATATTCACCCTTGCCTACCTGGGTTTGTTGCGTCAATGAGGCAATTTTCCTTTGGCTCGGAGGATCTGAAGAACAAATTCTAGCTTTGGAATACCAAACAATGCCCTACCGAACCTGATAACTCTTTGGTGGTTATTGAAGAGCTGCCCTCAGATGATCAGTCATGGTTCAGTTCCCAGGCTCCTTTTGTTCCTTCGCAAGACGCTCAGCAGGACTTTCAGTTCATGTCTGCCACTCCAACCCCGCTAGGCGAGCGGGCACGTCAGTCTGTTCGCTCCAGGCGCTCTATCACGCTTGTCGAGCTAGTTTTGGACTTCAGTAACAGGAGAATGACACGCTGTTCCGCAAAAAGGTCGGGCATGAAGCCGGTCTCGGCTATCCAGTTGAAGCCTACACCTCTCCGTCGCCTGAAGGCAAAGAAGCTTCGCCTGGAGGATGATCGCAGCCAGCTCCCTCTACCAGCCCCGACGCCTATACCTACATTGCAGGCTATTGGAGTGGTGCTGGGTATTGCCCCGGAGGATCTATCGGTTGAGAAGCTTATGGCTTCTCCACGTGCTACTGAAGACGAAAATGGCCCACATGATGATTGACGTCCAGCGAAGTTTGATAGAGAGTCGGGCACTTTTATTTGTGTGTCCGTTTTACACTAGTACTATCTGTCTATGCGCATGTCCGAACTCTTTGGTTACCTTTGTTGGCACTATTTCTGTTATCTTGTCCATGCTGTTAAGCAGCTGGATTTTCTACTACTTCGCAGCCCTATTATTTTATGGATAATCACAATTATCGTAATTGGAATGTGCTTTGCTAGAACGTGCGAGGACTGAATTCTGAGGCTAGGCAGCGGGATTTACGTGCTAAAATTGAGGAGAGCCACTGCTCTATTATTTGTCTTCAGGAAACTAAATGCGAGAGTTTTGATATCCAAAAGATTAGATCCTTTTGTCCTAGGAGGTTCGATCAATTCGCGTTCTCACCTTCTGTTGGAGCCTCGGGTGGGATCCTGGTCATCTGGAACTCATCGTTTTTCATGGCCAGCTCATTGATATACAGAGATATAGTGTCGTGGTCTCCTTCCAATCCATGCACAATTCTGAAAAATGGACCTTAGTCTCTGTATATGGGCCATGCGAGGGTCAGCCTAGGGACGATTTCGTTAACTGGCTATATCATTTAATTATCCCTCCAGATGAAAATTGGCTGCTGTTAGGGGACTTCAATTTCATCAGGTCTTTGGACAACAGAAACCTACCGGGTGGTGACCCCAATGATATTTTTCTTTTCAATGAAATAATTGGTCACCTTGGTCTTTTAGAGCTACCTTTGAAGGGCCGTAGCTACACCTGGTCCAATATGCAGTAGCAACCCTTACTTGAGCAACTTGATTGGTTCTTCACTACGGCAGATTGGATCTCGCATTATCCAAACACTGTGGTTAACCCTCTAGCTAAAACTTCCTCGGATCATGAGCCGTGTGTGGTGTCCATTGACACTACCATTCCTGCGACAAAGACTTTCCGGTTTGAAAACTTCTGGATTGAAATGCCGGGGTTCACGGATTGTGTAGCCAAGTCTTGGAATGCTCCGGTTTTTTCTGATCTATCGGCTTCTGCAGTCCTCACAAAGAAGTTTAAACGGCTGAGATATGATTTGAGATCTTGGAGCAAACAGTTATCATACATCCAAAAGCTTACTATGAATTGCTCGAAGGTCAGTCTGCACTTCGACCAGCTAGAGGAAGTGAGACCCTTAACCAGGCCAGAACTCAACTTCAGGAAAATTGTGAAACTCCACTATAAGAAGCTGTTGAAAATCCACTATATCTACTAGAAACAAAGGTGCACCATTCGGTACATAAAAGTTGGCGAGGAGAATTCGAAATTCTTTCATGCAATGGCATCGGAGCGCATGAGAAGGAATTCCATCTCAAGTCTAAAGACCAACTCCATGGCTGCTCCTGTGACGGGCCATGACCAGATGGCGGGAATTCTCTGGGCTTCATTCAAATCTAGAATGGGCCAGTCACAAGGGATCAATATGGGCTTTGATCTCAGCCGTTTAATTCAACCCATTTCAGGTCTGGAAGAGCTGTCTATACCATTTTCTGATGATGAAATTAAAGTAGTCCTGAAAGAATTACCGGTGGATCGGGCACCTGGCCCGGATGGATTTAATGGGATGTTTGTTAAGCGCTGTTGGCCTATAATTGAAAAGGACTTTCTGCGGCTGATTCGGGATTTTTATGAGGGGAAGCTTTCGTTGGAAAATATTAATGGCTCTCTCATTACACTCATACCCAAGATTTCTTCTCCTGTTGGGCCTGACGACTTTCGGCCAATATCTCTCACCAACACTTGTCTTAAATTTTTAACTAAGTTGTTGGCCAACAGGTTGCAGAAGGTTATTCTCAAGTGTATTCACAAAAATCAGTATGGATTCCTTAAGGGTAGGTCAATACAAGATTGTCTGGCCTGGAGCTTTGAATATATTCACCAATGTAAACAATCCAAGCGTCCTGTCATAATCCTTAAGTTGGATTTTGCTAAGGCCTTTGACACAGTTGAGCATGAGGTTATTATTCAAATGCTCCAACATAAGGGGTTTGATGCCAAATGGATTTCTTGGGTGAAACAACTGCTGTCCACGGGTTCTTCGTCTGTGCTGTTGAACGGCATCCCTGGAAAGCAATTTAAGTGCAAGTGTGGCGTCAGACAGGGTGACCCCCTATCACCTCTGTTGTTTGTCATTGCAGCAGACTTGTTACAGTCTGTGGTTAACCAAATTCTGGAGCATGGCACTCTCTCTTTGCCTATTCAAACCCATGACAGAGATTTTCCCATCATTCAATATGCAGATGATACGATTCTGTTTCTTGCGGCTAAGGATAATGAGCTTGTTGCACTTAAGAACATGCTGCTGACCTTTCAACAATCCACAGGGTTGAAGGTCAACTTTGCCAAATCCTCAATGATCCCTTTGAATATGAGTGTTGAGGAGGCTTCAAGGCTTGCTGCTATTCTGGGTTGCAAAATTGGCAAGCTACCATTTACTTATCTTGGTTTGCCCTTGGGAACTACAAGGCCAAGAATCATTGATCTAATGCCCTTGGTTGATAGCCCTGAGTGGCGATTAACAGCAAGTTCTTCCATGTTGAATCAAGGCTCTCGTCTGCAATTACTTACCTCTGTTCTCACTTCTATGCCAATATATTTTCTGTGCAGCCTCAGCATTCCACCAGGGATCATCAAGCAGCTTGACAGAATCTTCAGGCAATGCCTTTGGAGGGGCAACAGTGATGCTCCCAAACAGTCACTAGCTGCATGGGAGCTAGTTTGCAGGCCAAAAGATAAAGGGGGCTTAGGAGTTTTAAACCTAAACATCCAGAACAAAGGGCTACTTATCAAACATCTTCACAAATTCTATAACAAGGTTGACATTCCCTGGGTGACCTTAATTTGGAGCAGTTACTATGATCATGGTGTTCCACATGCAACAGCTGAAGCTGTATCTTTCTGGTGGAAGGATATTTTGAAGCTACACGAGGCTTACATACCTATTGCTTCGGTGCACATCAACATGGGTGACTCTGCTTTGTTCTGGACTGACTCTTGGCACATTGGGGGCTCTGCGCGACCACTATGTTGGAGATTGCCAAGGTTATATTCCTTTGTCAATAATGATAAGGTCTCCATGCAGGAATTCCTTCAATCCCAGGATCTATTCTCCATGTTTTATTTGCCAATTTCTCATGAAGCTACTGATGAGCTGCACATTTTGGAAGGTTGGATCATGTAGTTAGAAAGAGACCCTCTTATACCTGATGTTTGGATATGGCCGGGCAAATCAAAGGAATACACTGCCAAGAGCTTTTATACGGTCATGCACTCACATCTACCGACAATACATCCTTGCAAATGGTTGTGGCAGAGTAGGTGCACCATGAAGATCAAGGTTTTTGGGTGGCTGCTTTTCTTTGACAGATTAAACACCAATGACATGTTGGTTAGAAGGCACTGGCGCTCTAATAAAGATGAGAATCTTTGTCTCATCTGCACTGAGCTAGTGTATGAAGATAGAATGCACCTGTTTTTTAACTGCAACTTCAGCTGTAGAGTCTGGAATTATCTGGGTATTGATTGGTTGGGAGGCTCTGATATTCGGCAATGTATCATGCATGCAAGGTCCAGCTTCAGACACCCTTTCTTCTTTTAGGTCATGCTAACTGCTGCTTGGAATATTTGGATTTTGAGAAATGGCAGAACCTTCAGAGCTGAGAGAGCCACTTTTAGTGCTTGGAAGTGCAAATTCATCCATGATATATCACTACTTGCTCATAGGGTGAAGGATTGTATAAAACCAAAACTTTTGGCATGGGTTAATTCTTTGTTGTAAAGGAGGTAGGGATACTTAGCCTTAGGTAGTCTTTTTTTTTTCCTTTTTCCTGTATAGTTTCTGTTATTTTTTGTACAGTTCTCATTTATTTTAATAAAGGGCTGTGGGGCTTTGCCTCACAGTAAATATTCAAAAAAAAACAGAACTTCATGTTTGAAAAAACTGTACGTGTTGTTTTTTCGATACCTTTTTTGCTCTAGTTTTTTAACCGTTTATCGGAATAGTTTTTTAACCGTTTATCGGAATAGTTTTTTAACCGTTTATCGGAATTATGCGTGTAATATACCGTTGAAAAGCTATGGATTAGACGCAACTTTGCCATGCTGAACACTTTTCAAAATTCATCATAGTTTAAGAGCAGTTTCGAAAATCGTGCGGCTCACAATGAATGGCAGCGAGCGTTTTTTTGCTTTTTTTCTAAACCGCTCATCAGAATGAAACATATGATACACCGTTGGAAAGGTATCGTCGGCGCGCATCTTTTTCATATCTATTATTTTTTCTAATTCGCTATGGTTTAAGAGCAGTTTTGAATTTATTAAATCGCGGAATTGTGTTTTTCGAATTTTTTCAAATTTTCGGTACTGTTTTCACTTCAGTTTTCTAACCGTTTGTCGAAACAAGGCGTGTAATATACCGTTGGAAAGCTACGAACGAGGCCCAACTTTCATATGTTGAAAATGTTTTTGAGATTCCTTACGGTTTTTAGTTAATTTTGAAAATCGTGCGGCTGACTACGAAGGGCAGTGGCCGTTTTTCGTGAAATTTTTACAAAACGTTGGTCGAAATGATCCAAATGATACACCGTTGGAAAGATATCGTCGAGACGCTACTTTTTCATGTAGAACACCCCCTCTAATTCATTACGGTTTAAGAGCAGTTTTGAAATTACAAAAAGCGGAAACTCTGTTTTTCGCGACACCCAAATCGACGCGTTTTTTTGCGCTTCCGAACTGCACAGATACTGCAACACAGAGACCAGTGAACTGCATGTTTGAAAAAACTATACGTGTTGTTTTTTCGGTACCTTTTTTGCTCTAGTTTTTAACCGTTTATCGGAATTATGCGTGTAATATACCGTTGAAAAGCTATGGAGTAGATGCAACTTCGCCATGTTGAACACTTTTCAAGATTCCACACGGTTTAAGAGCAGTTTTGAAAACGGTGTGACCGACGAATAATGGCAGCGAGCGTTTTTTTGCGTGTTTGAAAAGTTATGGAGTAGACGCAACTTCGACATGTTGAACACTTTTTTGAGATTCCGCACGGTTTAAGAGCAGTTTTGAAAATGGTGCGACTGACGAATAATGGCAACGAGTGTTTTTTTGCGCTTCCGAACTGAACAGATACTGCAACACACAGACCAGTGAACTGCATGTTTGAAAAAACTGTACGTGTTGTTTTTTCGGTACCTTTTTTGCTCTAGTTTTTTAACCGTTTATCGGAATTATGCGTGTAATATACCGTTGAAAAGCTATGGAGTAGACGCAACTTCGCCATGTTAAACACTTTTCGAGATTCCGCATGGTTTAAGAGCAGTTTTGAAAATGGTGAACTCCATGTTTGAAAAAAACTGTACGTGTTGTTTTTTCGGTATCGTTTTTGCTCTAGTTTTTTTTACCGTTTATCGAAATTATGCGTGTAATATACCGTTGAAAAGCTATGGAGTAGATGCAACTTCGCCATGTTGAACACTTTTCGAGATTCCGCACGGTTTAGAGCAGTTTTGAAAACGGTGAACTGCATGTTTGAAAAATCTGTACGTGTTGTTTTTTCGGTACCTTTTTTGCTCTAGTTTTTTAACCGTTTATCGGAATTATGCGTGTAATATACCGTTGAAAAGCTATGGAGTAGACGCAACTTCGCCATGTTGAACACTTTTTGAGGTTCCGCACGGTTTAAGAGCAGTTTTGAAAACGGTGAACTGCATGCTTGAAAAAACTGTACATGTTGTTTTTTCGGTACCTTTTTTGCTCTAGTGTTTTAACCGTTTATCGGAATTATGCGTGTAATATACCGTTGAAAAGCTATGGAGTAGACGCAACTTCGCCTTGTTGAACACTTTCCGAGATTCCGCACGGTTTAAGAGCAGTTTTGAAAACGGTGCGACCGACGAATAATGGCAGCGAGCGTTTTTTGGCGCTTCCGAACTGCATAAGAAAACCGCACTGCATCAGGGTAGGAGCCGGCGCGGCGGTGCTGGGGGAAGGAGGCGGGGTGGCAGCGCGTGGGTAGGAGGCGGGGCAGTGGTTGCTGTCCTCGGGGCGCTCCGCGCTAGAAACCTATTTAAGTGGGGGTGTTATGAGAATAAGGTTTTTGTTATGAGAATAAGGTCTTAAGGGGTGTTATGAGAATAAGGTTTTTGTTATGAGAATAAGGTCTTAAGGGGTGTTATGACAATCTTTTATGAGAATAAGATCTTAAGGGGTGTTATGAGAATATATATTTGTAGGTGAGAGGGGATGGGAGAAGCCAGGAGGTGCCCCAAGTAGGACCGAGTCCTACTTGGGCTCCCCTTAGCCGCGCGCCCCCTGCCATATATGCGGGAGGTGGGTGGAAAGAGGAGGGAGGAGAAAGGGAAGGGGGAGGCCGAATCCCCCCTTTCCTTTCTGTCAGGGATATTACTAGCAGGTATGAACCGGCTAGTGTAAACCGGATTACTATAATATATTTGTGTGATTGTAATATTTAGTAAAGGCTACGGCCTATGAGATCTTAGGGCCCATGTATAGAGTTATGGTTTGTAAACCGCCTGATCATGTAACTTGAGAGGTAAGGAAGAAAGAGCAGAGACCGAGGCGGACACGAGTATGAGCCGGCCTCGGGACTCTGTAAACCGGACCGGGCGTCGCTTCTATATAAAGGGACGACCCGGCGACGGTTCAAGGACAAGCAAGAAACAACCCGTCGAGACACAGGCAAGCAATCCGCTCCCTGTTCATCGACGCCCAAGCAATACCAAACCAAACTAGACGTAGGCTTTTACCTTCACCGAAGGGGCCGAACTAGTATAAACCCTCTGTGTCCTTTATGTGTTTTTAACCCCTTCAAGCTAACTCGTGCGATGGTTCCATCATCAAGTCCGTTAAACCGGACATCTGCCGTGTTATTTCCACGACAGTTGGCGCCCACCATGGGGCCTCCGCACGATGGTTTCGAGTTCTTGAAGGGAAGCTTCGAAGGGCTCAAGGGCTACGCGGTCGGCCGGATGACCAAGAGTCGCCGCGGCCGGATCTACATCGACGACGCAGGTTGGGGACTGGAGGCCGATTCAATCGAATACGGGTACCGGGTTCCCTTCGGTGGCATCCACGTCTTCATCGGCAAGATCGGCGAACCGGGACCTGGGCCGGACATCTTCCCCAACATCGTCGAGACGGCTCAGCGTGCGAGATCGGCCCGGATTCAGCCCGCCATGAAGCACGTTTTCGTTGGAGCAGTTCACGTGGTCCAAACCGAGGACGGATCGGAATCCGGTGGCGAAACAGTTGTCTACTCCGACAACGAATCTTCATCCGGAGAGACTGAGTCTTTGTATCAGTTGCGGGACGGCCGGTCTGAGGGTGAGTCCGACGGAGACAGTATTCCGGGCCCCTTTGTCCCGCCAAACCGGGTGGCTGTCTTTATGGCCGGTTCACAACCTACTCCGCAGTCCACGGTGATCGGGGCGACAGCAGAAGCTGGTGTAGGGGGGAGCGGCCAGGCCCTCTCGCCCACTGACGTTCTATCCACCTTAGTCGAGGAGTTACCATCCCATACCCGGAATAGAGTTCCTGGGCACTCATGTCGGCGAAACTGGACAGCTCGGTACTCCATTTTCCCTTCTCCTGATATAGCTTCTCCGCTTTAGCCGTATGTTTGGCCAAAACAGTGGGCTCAGCAAGAGCGGTATAAGCTGTGTGAGTTATTTCAACTTTCGGAGAAGCAGTTGTTGGTGGTGGGGTCGCAGTGTGAACCGGGCTAGCAGGAGCCGGACTAGTTCGAGGAGGATCGGCCCCGGCAGAACTTGCCGGTTCAGTGATGTTCTCAATGTTGGGAGTTTCAAGTTCAGTAGTATGGTCCATAGGAGCAGGATCTTCAAGTGGAATTGTGGGCTCGCCTTCTGGAGGGATAGTGGAATCCGGATCAACCGCCGGATCATCAATGGCAATCTCAGCAGTGGGTTTGTTGGCCTTCGTTTTTTGCTAGGTCTTGGCTTGCTGGAAGAAGTTGGGAAAACAAATTAGAACTATAAAGCAAAGTGCAATCATAAACCGGTTAAATTAAAAGACTTACCCTGGGACAGTTTTCAGGGGTGGGAGTTGTGTGGCAGTTGATTCGCCGGAAGAAGACAAGGGAGTGTCCTGATAATCAGGGTCAGACGGTTTAAGGGGTTTGCGTATAAGCCCGGCCTTGGGATGAAGGAGAGTAGGAGAGAGTATAACCTCAGAGCGGCGCCTCCGAGCCGGAGTAAGAGATATTCCGGATGTTTCCACTGCAAGGCCGCTATGGCGAGTGGTCCGGCGAAGGGCTTCATGTTGCTGTTTCTTCAAAAGAAAATTGGGATCCAATTGAGCATAAGGGTGAGAAAACTGATATTTTTGGACTGTCCGACAACTTCTTTGTGGAAGTGGTTCTGAATCGGAAGAAAGGATAGTTACCTCAATTTTGGCCGGTTTATCTCCTTCAGCCAACTCCTCTGAAAAGTTACCGTTAAATACAGATATGGGTGAAGGTGAACAAGTCAAAGCCGGATTAATTCATACCTCAGAGTCCGAATCGTCATCCTCAGCATGAGAACCGGAGCCACCAGCCGCTTTTCTCTTCTTGGTAGCGAAGGATTTCCAGCGTGGCTGTTTTCCGGCCTTCTCCTGAGGTTTCCTCTTCCAAAAGGGATCGTCAGCCTGTTCAAAAGGAGAAAGATAATTGAAAGAACGATTTAAAGGAACGGATTACAAATACATGACAGAGAGTAAGACTTACTGCGGGCAGTTTGTTTTTCTTGTAGTACGGAGCCAAGCTGGTTTGGCTGCATTCGTCTAAGGAGACATTGAGCATCTTCTTGGCCGATTCAATAACCTCCGATTCGGAAAGTGTTTCCTTGGAAAACCGTTGAGGATCATCCGGTTTACCAGAATATTTACACATCAAGCTTGAGCGCCGGCTCAAAGGAAGAATACTCCAAGAAAGCCAGCAGCGCGTAAAATCTACTCCGGTTAAGCCATTGGCCATAAAGGCATTTAGCCTGGCAAGTTGAGAAGCAAACCGGGGCCGCTCTGAGGAGCTGAGGCGCTGTGGCAGAGGGTGGTCCTCCGGAAGACAGTGCTCGCGATAACCCGGTAGTGGGTTTTCCCCTTCAGGTGAAGTGTCAATACAATAAAACCAAGACTTGTTCCACTCCTTGGGGTGCGTGTGGAGAGCGGCATGAGGAAAGACGACATCTCTCCTTTTCTGAATACTGACCCCGCCCAGTTCTTGATGAGGTCCGCTGGTGAACTCAGTACGCCGGTTCAGGTGGAAGAAGTCCCGGAACAGATCGACAGACGGCTGTTCTTGTAAGTACACCTCTGAGAAAACTTGAAAATCACAGACGTTGGAAACAGAATTGGGACCTATGTCTTGAGGGTGAAGTTGAAAAGCGGCAAGCACGTCCCGAAAGAACTTTGAACCGGGAGGAGTAAAACCTCGAGCAATGTGGTCGAAGAAGACAATAATTTCCCCCTCTTTGGGAGTAGGAGGGCATTCATCTCCTGGAGCCCGCCATTTGAAAACGGATCGAGGGCCTAAGGTGCCGATTGCAGCAGCATTGACTAAATCTTGTTCCGTAATAACGAAAGGGACCCAGTTGCAGGAGACAAACTGTTTGGCCATAGCAACAGAAGAACAAGTGCTGAAAGGGTAAAAATGTAAACCCGGATTATTCGAGTACAGAGGCATAAACCGGATTATATGTGCAAGGATCACGCGACGGCTTAAGCAAGGGACTAATGATATGGATAACCCAGCAATGAACAGGAAGCTGTATTACTACTGGTTCATAACAACAAAAAGAAAGAGCTGAAGAGCTAAACCGTCGTGTTCTTCATTGAATTTTTACAGCAGCATATAACTGTTTAAACCGTAGTGTACTTTACAGATATACAAGGGAGAAGAAACAAGTTTTCGCAGACAGCTAAAGTAAAACAGATCTGAGCACCTAGGAAAAAGAAAAAACAAATGCAAAGATATTACAGGAAGAACTACAAGGGTCCTATACAGAGCGGGTAAATCTACAGATCGAATATAAAGGGTGAGATCTAAAGCATACAATGGCGGAACAGAAGCAAGTTCTAAGGGTAAGATTTAAAGGCTAAAATTACTGCGAACTTGGCGCCTATGATGAACAGACGAAGCTATCAATAAGATTTAATGGCGGAGATGCGAGGAAGAACCCTAGAGCTATGGATTTACAATGAGGAAGATGAAATACCTAGGAAGCAGCGGCGGAGTTTCTCTGGTCAAGCTCAGGTTGATGCAGCGGCCGACGAAGACTTGGATTCGATGGACGACGGCGGCGATTTGAGCTCAAGGGCGACGACGGAGTAAGTACGGGCGATGGAGGAAGAACGAACGGAGGGAGATAAAGAATGGGGGCAGCGGTATTTATAGAAGAGCAGAATTGAAACGACAGGTGCGAGATTTGAGGAGACAAAAGATTGGATAAAGATCCTCTGTCGCCTCGATCTTCGGGATGGCCCTTAAACTAAGTCGATGGACAGCTAGGTACATTAAATGCGGAAGTGATGTCACGATCAGATTAAGCGATTTTCAAGGATGACGTCAGGGCCGGTTTATAAAAATGAGAAGACACAAGAAGGAAGATTATGCAGACTGGGAAGATTGATGTGAACAAGTTCAAATCATTCTGGGGCCTAATGTCAGGGATATTACTAGCAGGTATGAACCGGCTAGTGTAAACCGGATTACTATAATATATTTGTGTGATTGTAATATTTAGTAAAGGCTACGGCCCATGAGATCTTAGGGCCCATGTATAGAGTTATGGTTTGTAAACCGCCTGATCATGTAACTTGAGAGGTAAGGAAGAAAGAGCAGAGACCGAGGCGGACACGAGTATGAGCCGGCCTCGGGACTCTGTAAACCGGACCGGGCGTCGCTTCTATATAAAGGGACGACCCGGCGACGGTTCAGGGAGAAGCAAGAAACAACCCGTCGAGACACAGGCAAGCAATCTGCTCCCTGTTCACCGACGCCCAAGCAATACCAAACCAAACTAGACGTAGGCTTTTATCTTCATCGAAGGGGCCGAACTAGTATAAACCCTCTGTGTCCTTTGTGTGTTTTTAACCCCTTCAAGCTAACCCGTGCGATGGTTCCATCATCAAGTCCGTTAAACCGGACATCTGCCGTGTTATTTCCACGACACTTTCTCTTCCCCTCTTTCCTTCTCCCCTTGGTTAGGCCCATATGGGGGGTGCACCAGCCCCTGGTGGCTGGTGCGTTTCCCCTCTTGGCCCGTAAGGCTCATATCTTTTGCCGAGGGTGTCCAAAATTCCTTCCGGTGACTCGATGAGTACCCGATGTCCTTCGGAACACTTCCGGTGTCCAAATACCATTATCCTTTATACCAATATTTACCTCTCGAGCATTTCAAGACTCCTCGTCATGTTCGAGATCTCATCCAGGACTCCGAACAACATTCGGTCACCAAATCACATAACTCGTATAATACTATATCGTCAACGAACGTTAAGCGTGCGGACCCTATGGGTTCGAGAACTATGTAGACATGACCGAGACACCTCACCGGTAAATAACCAATAGCGGAACCTGGATGCTCATATTGGCTCCTACATATTCTACAAAGATCTTTATCGGTTGAACCGTTATGACAACATACACAATTCCCTTTGTCCGTCGGTACATTACTTGCCCGAGATTCGACCGTCGGTATCTCTATACCTAGTTCAATCTCATTTCCGACAAGTCTCTTTACTCGTTCCGCAATACATCATCCCGTGAGTAACTCATTCTTCATTTGCTTGCAAGGATTATTATGTTGTGCATTACCAAGAGGGCCCAGAGATACCACTCCGATATTCGGAGTGACAAATCCTAATCTCGATTCACGCCAACCCAACAAAACACCTTCAGAGATACCTGTAGAGTATCTTTATAATCACCAAGTTACTTTGTGACATTTGATAGCACACAAGGTATTCCTTCGGTATCCGCGAGTTGCATGATCTCATAGTTACATGAATATGTATCTGACATACATGAAAGCAATAGCAATAAACTATACGATCAAATGCTAAGCTAAAGGATGGGTCTTGTCCATGACATCATTCTCATAATGATGTGATCCCGTTATCAAATGACAACTCATGTCCATGGTTATGAAACCTTAACCAACTTTGATTATTGAGCTAGTCAAGTAGAGGCTTACTAGGGACTAATTATTTGTTTGTATGTATTCACATATGTATTTAGGTTTCCGGTCAATACAATTCTAGAATCAATAATAAACCTTTATCATGAATAAAGAAATATAAAATAATAACAACTTTATTATTACCTCTAGGGCATATTTCCATCAGTCTCCCACTTCCACTAGATTCAATAATCTAGATTACACTATAATCAATCTAACACACATGTAGTCTTGGTGCTGATCATGTTTTGCCCGTGGAAGAGGCTTATTCAATGGTCTGCAACATTCAGATCCATATGTACTTTGCAAATTTCTATGTCTCCATCCTTGACCTTTTCAAGAATGGAGTTGAAGCGTCTCTTGATGTGTTTTGTTCTCTTGTGAAACCTGGATTCCTTTGCAGAGGCAATTGCTCCAGTGTTGTCACAAAAGATTGTCATTGGACCCGATGCACTAGGTATTACACCTAGATTGGATATGAACTCCTTGATGCAGACTCCTTCATGTGTTGCTTCCTAAGCAGTTATGTACTCCGCTTCATATGTAGGTCCCGCCATGACGCTCTTCTTGGAACTGCACCAACTGATAGCTTCAATATAAACTAGCATCGACGTAACCCTTTACGACGAGCTCTTCGCCACCTGCATAAACGAGAAACATATCCTTTGTCCTTTTCAGGTACTTCAGGATGTTCTTGACTGCTGTCCAGTGATCCACTCCGGTATTACTTCGGTACTTCCCTGCCAAACTAATGGCAAGGCGCACATCAGGTCTGGTACACAACGTAGCATACATGATATAACCTATGGCTGAGGCATAGGGAATGACTTTCGTTTTCTCTCAATCTTCTGCAGTGGTCGGGCATTGAGTCTGACTCAATTTCACACCTTGTAACACAGGGAAGAACCCTTTCTTTGACTGATCCATTTGAACTTCTTCAAAACTTTGTCAAGGTATGTGCGTTGTGAAAGTCCTATAAAGCATCTTAATCTATCTCTATAGATCTTGATGCCCAATATATAAGCAGCTTCACCGAGGTCTTTCATTGAAAAATTCTTATTCAAGTATCCTTTTATGCTATCCAGAAATTCTACATCATTTCCAATCAACAATATGTCATCCACATATAATATCAGAAATGCTATAGAGCTCCCACTAACTTTCTTGTAAATATAGGCTTCACCATAAGTCTGCATAAAACCATATGCTTTGATCACCTCATAAAAGCATATATTCCAATTCAGAAATGCTTGCACCAGTCCATAGATGGATCGCTGGAGCTTGCACACTTTGTTAACACCTTTAGGATCGACAAAACCTTCTGGTTGCATCATATACAACTCTTCTTTCAGAAATCCATTAAGGAATGCAGTTTTGACATCCATTTACCAAATTTCCTAATCACAAAATGCGGCAACTGCTAACATGATTCAGACAGATTTAAGCATCGCTACGGGTGAGAAAGTCTCATCGTAGTCAACTCGTTGAACTTGTTGAAAACCTTTCGCAACAAGTCGAGTTTTGTAGACAGTTATATTACCGTCAGCGTCTGTCTTCCTCTTGAAGATCCATTTATTCTCAATAGCTTGCCGATCATCGGGCAAGTCCACCAAAGTCCACACTTTTTTCTCATACATGGATCATATCTCAGATTTCATGGTCTCAAGCCATTTATCGGAATATTGTCTCATCATAGCTTCTTCATAGTTCGAAGGTTCGCCGTTGTCTAACAACATGACTTCTAGACAGTGTTACCGTACCACTCTGGTGCGATACGTGTTCTGGTCGACCTTCGAGGTTCGGTAGTAACTTGATTCGAAGTTTCATGATCATTATCATTAGCTTCTTCTCTAGTTAGTGTAGGAATCACTGGAACAATTTTCTCTGATGATCTACTTTCCAATTCGAGCGAAGGTACAATTACCTCATCAAGTTCTTCCTTTCTCCCACTCACTTCTTTCGAGAGAAACTCTTTCTCTAAGAATGACCCATTCTTAGTAACAAATGTCTTGCCTTCGGGTCTGTGATAGAAGGTGTACCCAGCAGTTTATTTGGGTATCCTATGAACACGCACTTCTCCGATCTGGGTTCGAGCTTATCGGGCTGAAGTTTTTTCACATAAGCATCACAACCCCAAACCTTAAGAAACGACAACTTTGGTTTCTTGCCAAACCATAGTTAATATGGTGTCATCTCAACGGATTTAGATGGTGCCCTATTTAATGTGAATGCAGCTGTCTCTAATGCATAACCCCAAAATGATAAAGGCAAATCGGTAAGAGACATCATAGAATGCACCATATCCAATAAAGTACGATTACGACGTTCGAACACACCATTACGATGTGGTGTTCCAGGTGGCGTGAACTACTTCACTCTGAAATTCTTTGAACTTTTCAAATGTTTCAGACTTGTGTTTCATCAAGTAGATATACCCATATCTACTCAAATCATCAGTGAAGGTAAGAAAATAACAATACCCGCCGCGCGCTACACTCATCGGACCGCATACATTGGTATGTATTATTCCAATAAGTCATTAGATCGCTCCATTGTTCCAGAGAAGGGAGTTTTAATCATCTTGCCCTTGAGGCATGGTACGCAAGTATCAAATGATTCATAATCAAGTGATTCCAGAAGTCCATCAGCCTGGAGTTTCTTCATGCGCTTTACACCAATATGACCTAAACGATAGTGTCACAAGTATGTTGCACTATCATTATCAACTTTGCATCTTTTGGCATCAATATTATGAATATGTGTATTACTACAATCAAGATTTAACAAGAATAGACCATTCCTCAAGGGTGCATGACCATAAAAGATATTACTCATATAAATAGAACATCCATTATTCTCTAACGTAACTGAATAACCGTCTAGCATTAAACAATATCTAGATATAATGATCATGCTCAACGCAGGCACCAAATAACAATTATTCAGGTTTAAACCTAATCCCGAAGGTAGATGTAGAGGTAGCGTGCCGACGACGATCACATCGATCTTGGAACCATTCCCGACGCGCATCGTCAGCTCGTCGTTAGCCAGTCTTCGTTTAATCCGCAGCTCCTGTTTCGAGTTACAAATATGAGCACTTGAAACAATATCAAATACCCAGGCACTGCTACGAGCACTAGTAAGGAACAATATCAAATACCCAGGCGCTGTTACGAGCGGTAGTAAGGAACACATAAATAACATGTATATCAAATATACCTTTGTTTGCTTCGCCATCCTTCTTATTCGCCAAACACTTGGGGCAGTTCCGCTTCCAGTGACCACTCCCTTTGAAGTAGAAGCACTCAGTTTCAGGCTTAGGACCAGTTTTGGGTTACTTCGTGGGAGCGGCAACCTGTTTGCCGTTCTTCTTGAAGTTCCCCTTCTTTCCTTTGCCCCTTTTCTTGAAACTAGTGGTCTTGTTAGCCATCAACACTTGATGCTCCTTCTTGATTTCTACCTCAGCCGATTTTAGCATCGAGAAGAGCTCGGGTATTGTCACTACAAAAAAAAGACACATCTGTGACATTTTTGGCCGAACGAATTTTTTTCCTGTCATGCTTATGCCATTTCTATGACGATAATTGTGACAAAAATATGTATCATCCTAGATGTGGTGGGCTCCTACTTCTATGACAAAAAAATCATGATAGAAAATGGGCTTTTCATCCTTGGCGGGGCAGGGACGCACTGATACGTCCATTTTGCATCATGCTTTTATAGTAATGTTTATTGCATTATGGGCTATTATTACACATTATGTCACAATACGTATGCCTTTTCTCTCTTATTTTACAAGGTTTACATGATGATGGAGAATGCCGGTAGCTGGAATTCTGGGCTGGAAAAGGAGCAAATATTGGAGACCTATTCTACACAACTCAAAAAGACCTGAAACTCCACGAAAGTCAGTTTTGGAAACTATAAAAAATATCTAATGAAAGAAGTACAGGAGGGGGGCCACCCACCGTCCACGAGGGTGGGGGGGGGGGAGCGCCATACCACCCTGGGCGCGCCCCTGCCTCATGGGCCACCTGTCAGCCCCCCGATGCCCATCTTCTGCTATATCAAGTGTTTTGACCTAAAAAAAATCATAAGGAGGCTTTCGGGATGAAGCACCGCTGTCTCGAGGTGAAACCTTGGCGGAACCAATCTAGGGCTCCGACGGAGCTGTTCTGCTGGGGAAACTTCCCTCCGGGAGAGGGAAATCGTCACCATCGTTATCACCAACAACTCTCCCATCTTGGGGAGGGTTATCTCCATCAACATCTTCACCAGCACCACCTCCTCTCAAACCCTAGTTCATCTCTTGTATCCAATCTTTGTATCAAAACCTCAGATTGGTACCTGTGGGTTACTAGTAGTGTTGATTACTCCTTGTAGTTGATGCTAGTTGGTTTATCCGGTGGAAGATCATATGTTCAGATCCATTATGCATATTAGTACCCCTCTGATTATGAACATGAATATGATTCGTGAGTAGTTACGTTTGTTCCCGAGGACACGGGAGAAGTCTTGCTATAAGTAGTCATGTGAATTTAGTATTCGTTCGATATTTTGATGAGATGTATATTGTCTTTCCTCTAGTTGTGTTATGTGAACGTCGACTACATGACACTTCACCATTATTTGGGACTAGAGGAAGGCATTGGGAAGTAATAAGTAGATAATGGGTTGCTAAAGTGACAAAAGCTTAAACCCTAGTATATGCGTTGCTTCGTAAGGGGCTGATTTGGATCCATATGTTTCATGCTATGGTTAGGTTTACCTTAATACTTCTTTTGTAGTTGCGGATGCTTGCAATAGAGGTTAATCATAAGTGGGATGCTTGTACAAGTAAGGGAAGTACCCAAGCACCGGTCCACCCACATACCAAATTATCAAAGTAACGAACGCGAATCATATGAGCGTGATGAAAACTAGCTTGACGATAATTCCCATGTGTCCTCGAGAGCGCTTTCCTTTATATAAGAGTTTGTCCAGGCTTGTACTTTGCTAAAAAAGGATTGGGCCATATTGCTGCACCTTATTTACTTTTACTACTTGTTACTTGTCACCAATTATCGTATCACAAAACTATATGTTACCGATAATTTCAGTGGTTGCAGAGAATACCTTACTGAAAACTTCCTATCATTTCCTTCCACTCCTCGCTGGGTTCGACACTCTTACTTATCGAAAGGACTACGATAGATCCCCTACACTTGTGAGTCATCAAGACTATTTTCTGGCGCCGTTGCCGGGGAGTGAAGCGCCTCTGGTAAGTGTAATTTGGTAAGGAAAAATTTATATAGTGTGCTGAAATTTACTGTCACTTGTTACTATGGACCATTATCTTTTGAGGGGCTTGTTTGGGGTATCTTCACCCTGACCAGTAGAGCAAAGAGTTGCTCCTGAACCTACTGAACCTACTGAAAATGTTTACTTTGAAATCCCTTCGGGTATGATAGAAAAAGTGCTGGCTAATCCCTTTACAGGAGATGGAACATTGCATCCCGATTTGCACCTAATCTATGTGGATGAAGTTTGTGGATTATTTAAGCTTGCAGGTATGCCCGAGGATGTGATCAAGAAGAAGGTCTTCCCTTTATCTTTGAAGGGAGAGACATTGACATGGTTTAGGCTATGCGATGATATTGGATCATGGAACTACAACCGATTGAAATTGGAATTTCATCAGAAGTTCTATCCTATGCATCAGGTTCATCGTGATCGTAATTATATATATTTTTTGGCCTCGCGAAGGAGAAAGTATCGCTCAAGCTTGGGAGAGGCTTAATTCAATGTTATATTCATGCCTCAATCATGAGCTCTCAAGATAAATGCTTATTCAAATTTTTATGGTCGGCTTTCTCTGAATAATCGCTCTATGCTCGATACTTCTTGCACTGGTTCTTTTATGATGAAGACTATTGAATTCAAATGGGATTTATTGGAAAGAATTAAATGCAACTCGGAAGATTGGGATCTCGACGAAGGTAAGGAGTCAGGTATAACACCTAAGTTTGATTGTGTTAAATCTTTTATAGATACCGATGTTTTCCGTGAATTTAGCACTAAATATGGACTTGACTCTGAGATAGTAGCTTCTTTCTGTGAATCATTTGCTACTCATGTCGATCTCCCTAAGGAGAAGTGGTTTAAATATCATCCTCTCATTGAAGTGAAAGTAGTTGGACCCATTAAAGTTGAAGAATAGACTATCACTTGTAATGTTGATCCTATTGTTCCTACTGCTTATATTGAGAAACCACCCTTCCCTGCTAGAATAAAGGATCATGCTAAAGCTTCAACTGTGGTTTGTAAGAGTAATACTAGACACTTACACCCTGTGAGCAAATTAAAGTTGAACCTAGTGTTGCTATGGTTAAGGATCTCTTGGTCGATGATATTTATGGGCATGTTATTTACCTTTGTGATGAAGCTGCTAGAATTGCTAGACCCGATACTAAGAATAAACATAGACCTGTTGTAGGAATGCCTATTATTTCTGTTAAAATAGGAGATCATTGCTACCATGGCTTATGTGACATGGGTGCTAGTGCTAGTGCAATACCTCATTCCTTATATGAAGAAATTATGCACGATATTGCACCTGCTAAGCTAGAAGGTATTGATGTTACTATTAAGCTTGCCAATAGAGACACTATTTCACTAGTTGGGATTGTTAGAGATATTGAAGTCTTGTGTGGGAAAGTTAAATACCCTACTGATTTTCTTGTTCTTGGTTCCCCACAATATGATTTTTGCCCCATTATATTTGGTAGACCCTTCTTGAATACTGTTAACGCTAAGATAGACTACGAAAAGGATGTTGTTACTATTGGTATAGGGGATATGTCTCATGATTTTAACTTTGCTAAATTTCGTAGACAACCCCATGATAAAGAATTCCCTAGTAAGGATGAACTTATGGGTCCACCATCTATTGCTATGCCTCCTAACGATCCTTTAGAACAATATCTGCTAGACCATGAAAATGATATGTATATGAATGAGAGAAGGGAAATAGATGAAATATTCTTTAAATAGGGACCTTTACTGAAACACAACTTGCTTGTTGAAATTCTAGGGGATCCTCCTCCACCCAAGGGTGATCCCATGTTTGATCTCAAACCATTACCTGATACTCTTAAGTATGCTTATCTCGATGACAAGAAGATATATCCTGTTATTATTAGTGCTAACCTTTTAGAGTAAGAAGAACAGAAATTATTGAAAACTCTGAAGAAGCACCATGCTGCTATTGGATATACTCTTGATGATCTTAAGGGCATTAGTCCCACTCTATGCCAACACAAAATAAAATTGGAGAAAGATGCTAAACCGGTTGTTGATCACCAACGACGGTTAAATCCTAGGATGAAAGAAGTGGTAAGGAAAGAAATACTAAAGCTTCTAGAGGCAGGTATAATTTATCCAGTTGCTGATAGTCAGTGGGTAAGTCCTGTCCATTGTGTCCCTAAGAAGGGAGGTATTATTGTTGTTCCTAATGATAAAGATGAATTGACCCCACAAAGAATTGTTACAGGCTATAGAATGGTATTTGATTTCCGCAAATTAAATAAAGCTACTAAGAAAGATCATTACCCTCTACCTTTTATTGATAAAATGCTAGAAAGGTTATCCAAACATACTCATTTTTGCTTTCTAGATGGCTATTCTGGTTTCTCTCAAATACCTGTGTCAAAAGAGGATCAAGAAAAGACCACTTGTACTTGCCCTTTCGGTACCTTTGCTTATAGACGTATGCCTTTTGGTTTATGTAATGCACCTGCTACTTTTCAAAGATGCATGATGGCTATATTCTCTGACTTTTGTGAAAGATTGTTGAGGTTTTCAAGGATGATTTTTCCATTCATGGAACTTCTTTTGATGATTGCTTGAGCAACCTTGATCGAGTTTTGTAGAGATGTGAAGAAACTAATCTTGTCTAGAACTAGGAAAAGTGCCACTTTATGGTTAATGAAGGCATTGTCTTAGGGCATAAATTTTCTGAAAGAGGTATTGAAGTTGATAAAGCTAAAGTTGATGATATTGAGAAGATTCCGTGTCCCAAGGACATCAAAGGTATAAGAAGTTTCCTTGGTCATGCTGAGTTTTATAGGAGGTTCATTAAGGACTTCTCAAAAATCTCCAGGCCTCTGACTAACCTCTTACAAAAAGATGTTCCTTTTGTTTTGATGATGATTGTGTAGAAGCATTTGAAATACTTAAGAAAGCATTGATTTCTGCACCTATTGTCCAGCCACCCGACTGGAATTTACCCTTTGAAATTATGTGCGATGCTAGTGATTATGCTGTAGGTGCTGTTCTAGGACAAAGAGTTGATAAGAAATTAAATGTTATCCAATATGCTAGTAAAACCCTAGACAGTGCCCAGAGAAATTATGCTACTACTGAAAAAGAATATTTAGCCGTTGTATTTGCTTGTGATAATTTCATGCCTTATTTTGTTGATTCTAAAGTAACTGTTCACACCGATCATGCTGCTATTAAATATCTTATGGAAAAGGAAGATGCTAAACCTAGACTTATTAGATGGGTTCTCCTGCTACAAGAATTTGATTTGCATATTACTCATAGAAAGGGAGCTGAGAACCCCATTGCACACAATCTATCTAGGTTAGAGAATATTCTTGATGACCCACTACCTTTTGATGATAGCTTCCCTGATGAACAATTAGCTATCATAAATGCTTCTCGTACTGCTCCATGGTATGCTAATTATGCTAATTACATTGTTGCTAAATTTATACCACCTAGTTTCACATACCAGCAAAATAAAAAGTTTTTCTATGATTTAAAACATTACTTCTGGGATGACTCACACCTCTATCAAGAAGGAGTAGATAGTATTATTAGACATTGTGTACCTGAGCATGAACAAGAACAGATCCTACGCAAGTGCCACTCCGAGGTTTACGGAGGACACCACGCTGGAGATAGAACTGCACATAAGGTACTGCAATCTGGTTTTTATTGGCCTACTCTCTTCAAGGATGCCCGTAAGTTTGTCTTGTCTTTTGATGAATGACAAAGAATTGGTAGTATTAGTAGACGTCAAGAAATGACTAGGAATTATTCACTTGTTATTGAACCATTTGATGTTTGGGGCTTTGATTATATGGGACTGTTTCCTTCCTCGAATGGGTATACACATATTTTAGTTGCTGTTGATTACGTTACTAAGTGGGTCGAAGCTATTACAACTAGTAGTGATGATCACAACACCTCTATTAAGATGCTTAGAGAAGTTATTTTTCCGAGGTTTGGAGTCCCTAGATACTTAATGACCGATGGTGGTTCACATTCTATTCATGGCGCTTTCCGCAAAATGCGTGCTAAGTATGATGTTAATCATAGAATTGCATCCCCTTACCACCCACAGTCTAGTGGTCAAGTAAAACTAAGTAACAGAGAGCTGCAATTAATTTTGCAGAAGACTGTTAATAGATCTAGAAAGAATTGGTCCAAGAAATCTGACGATGAGTTATGGGCCTATAGAACTGCATATAAAAATCCTATGGGTATGTCTCCGTATAAAATGGTTTATGGAAAAGCATGTGATACGTCTCCAACGTATCTATAATTTTTGATTGTTACATGCTATTATATATTCTGTTTTGGATGTTTGATGGGCTTTATTATACAATTTTATATTATTTTTGGGACTAACCTACTAAGCCAAGGCCCAGTGCAAATTGCTGTTTTTTTCCCTTTTCAGCGTTTCGCAGAAAAGGAATATCAAACGGATTCCAAACGGAATGAAACCTTCGGGAGAGTTATTTTTGGAACGATATCTTTACGAGAGACTTGGAGTACAAGTCAGAAAAGAAACGAGGTGCCCATGAGGGGGCAGGGCGCGCCCAGGGGGGTACGCGCACCCCAGCCTCGTGGGCCCCAGGTTGCTCCACCGACGTACTTTTTCCTCCTATATATATCCACATACCCTGAAAACATCGAGGAGCACGAAGAAACCTTAATTCCACCGCCGTAACCTTCTGTTCCCGTGAGATCCCATCTTGGGGCCTGTTCCGGAGCTCCGCCGGAGGGGGCATCGATCATGGAGGGCTTCTACATCAACACCATAGCTCCTCCGATGAGTTGTGAGTAGTTTACCATAGACCTTTGGGTCCTTAGTTATTAGCTAGATGGCTTCTTCTCTCTCTTTGGATCTCAATACAAAGTTCTCCTCGATCTTCGAGGAGATCTATTCGATGTAATCTTTTTGCGGTGTGTTTGTCGAGATCCGATGAATTGTGGGTTTATGATCAAGATTATCTATGAACAATATTGGATTCTTTTCTGAAATCTTTTATGTATGATTATAATATCCTTGCAAGTCTCTTCGAATTATTGGTTTGGTTTGGCCTACTAGATCTATAGTTCTTGCAATGGGAGAAGTGCTTGGCTTTGGGTTCAATCTTGCGGTGTCCTTTCCCAGTGACAGCAGGGGCAGCAAGGCACATATAGTATTGTTGCCATCAAGGATAAAAAGATGGGGTTTATATCATATTGCTTGAGTTTATCCCTCTACATCATGTCATCTTGCTTAAGGCGTTACTCTGTTCTTATGAACTTAATACTCTAGATGCATGTTGGATAGTGGTCGATGTGTGGAGTAATAGTAGTAGATGCAGACTCGTTTCGATCTACTTGTTACGGACGTGATGCCTATATATAATGATCATGCCTAGATATTCTCATAACTAGCACTTTTCTGTCAATTGCTCGATAGTAATTTGTTCACCCATCGTAGAATTCTGCTATCGTGAGAGAAGCCACTAGTGAAACCTATGCCCCCGAGTCTATTATCATCATATTAATCTTCCATCTACTTTACTTTGCATTATTTACATTCTGTTTCTATACCAAAAATACCAAAAATATTATCTTATCATATCTATCAGATCTCACTCTCGTAAGTGACCGTGAAGGGATTGACAACCCCTTATCGCGTTGGCTGGGAGGTTCATATATGTTTGTGCAAGTGCGAGGGACTCACGCGTGGTCTCCTACTGGATTGATACCTTTGTTCTAAAAAACTGAGGGAAATACTTACGCTACTATGCTGCATCATCCTTTCCTCTTCGAGGGAATACAACGCAAGATCGAGAAGTAGCAAGAAGAATTTCTGGCGCCGTTGCCGGGGAGACCTACGCAAAAGTCATATACCAAGTACCTATCACAAACCCTTATCCCTCGCAGTACATTATTTGCCTCTCGTTTTCCTCTCCCCCACTTCACCTTTGCCGTTTTATTCGCCCTTCTTTTTCCGTGTGTTTTACTGTTTGCTTGCCTCGTGTGTGTTCGTCTTTATCGCGGGTTGTTGCTATCATGTCTGAGATGGGGGAAGATGCCGTTGAAAATGGTAGTAATGTTGAGGGCAACTTCACCTTTGTTTGATCCTCCAGATGAAACTACCACTTTACATACTAAGAAGTTCCGGATTGGTAGTGGTAATATTATTGGAAAAGGAGTTCTTCAAGACTTCTTTACTTGTGCTAGTGCTTTTCCCACTATGGGTGGATCTATTCTTCATAGAACTAGTAGTCTTGCAGATGCCATATCTATGCTTGTAGTTGAAATTGAAAGGCAATTTATCCATATGCATCCTTGCATTCAGAGAATCTTTCTTGAATTTTCCAATATTGAGCATTCTTCTGTTAAGCACACAACTACTATCTTTTTGGCTCATGAGTTCAGATTTATAATGAAGGAGGCCAAAGAAATCTTTACGCATTATAGAGTGGATGCTGCTCATCCTCCCATAGAAGCTATCTTATTCAATCAAGAGGACATAATGCGTTTGCAATCTTTAGATCATGTTGCTTTTAATGAAAACCTTAGGAAAAAGGTTCCTACCGATATCTTGGTTGATAGAATTTCTGAATTGAATGATGATTTTGCTATTCAAAACAATGGGCTAAGTTTTTCCCTTGAGCGAAGGCTCATGACCTTTTGCCAAAAGAATGCTTATAATGATGAATTGGTTTTGCAATATGAAGGGCCAAAGGAGGAACCTATACGTCCCGAGCTTGATATGGGGGACTTTTGTTGTATTAAATTTATCCCTTTTGATTACTTTTGCTTGCCACAAAGAAAACTTGCAACTGAACATAGGGAACATGAGATGAGTTTTCGCAATCTACCTTATCATTATGGCAATACCTAGATCTATTCTTGTATCGTGCCTAGCTAGGGGCGTTAACGATAGCGCTTGTTGGGAGGCAACCCAATTTTGTTTTCTTTGTTTTTGATTCTGTTTAGGAATAAATATTGCATCTAGCTTCTGTTTAGATGTGGTTTTGTGTTTTAATTAGTGTTTGTGCCAACTAGAACCCTTGGGAAGACTTGTGTGAAGTTTATTCGATCATGATGTAAAAAACAAAAACTTTAGCGCTCACGAGATTGGCTATCATTTTTTTACTAGAGAGTGATTTTTAGTTGATTCTTTTTGGAGATGATTAATAGACAAATGCCTCACGTCCACCAATTTATTTCATTTTGTTTAGAGTTACATAAGTATTCGAAAGTTACAGATTACTACAGACTGTTCTGTTTTTGACAGATTCTGTTTTTCGTGTGTTGTTTGCTTATTTTGATGAATCTATGAGTAATATCGGGGGGTATGAAACATGGAGAAGTTGGAATACAGTAGGTTTAACACCAATATAAACAAATAATGAGTTAATTACAGTACCTTTGAGCAGTGTTTTGTTTTCTGATACTGAAGGAGCTCACGAGATTTTTGGCTAAGTTTTGTGTTGTGAAGTTTTCAAGTTTTGAGTATGGATTTGATGGACAATGGAACAAAGAGTGGCAAGAGCCTAAGCCTGGGGATTTCCAAGGCACCCCAAGGTAAAATTCAAGGATAACCAAAAGTCTAAGTCTGGGGATGCCCCGGGAAGGCATCCCCTCTCTCGTCTTCGTCTATCGGTAACTTTACTTGAGACTATATTTTTATTCACCATATGATATGTGTTTTGCTTGGAGCGTCATGTATGATTTGAGTCTTTGCTTTTTAGTTTGACACAATCATCCTTGATGGACACACCTTTTGAGAGAGATAAATATGATTTAGAATTTATTAGAATACTCTATGTGCCTCACTTATATCTTTTGAGCTAGATTGTTTTGCTCTAGTGCTTCACTTATGTCTTTTAGAGCACGGTGGTGGTTTTATTTTGTAGAAACTATTGATCTCTCATGCTTCACGTATATTTATTTGAGAGTCTTTTAGAGCAGCATGGTAATGTGCTTTGGTTATAAAACTAGTCCTAATATGATAGGCATCCAAGATGAGTATAGTAAAAACTTTCATACAAGTGCATTGAATATTATGAGAAGTTTGATACTTGATGATTGTTTTGAGATATGAGGATGGTGATATTAGAGTCATGCTAGTGGAGTAATTGTGAATTTGAGAAACACTGTGTTAAAGTTTGTCATTCCCGTAGCATGCACGTATGGTGAACCGTTATGTGATGAAGTTGGAGCATGATTTATTTGTTGAGGCTCATCCTTTGTGTGGAGGTCGGGATCGCGGGATGGTTAACTACTACCAACCCTTCCCCTAGGAGCATGCGTTGAATACTTTGTTTTGATAACTCGTAGATTTTTGCAATAAGTATACTGACTGAGCCGTGTCAGCAACTCGGCCAATGGTTCATTCCAACTGGTTGTATGAAGTTAACCGAACTGTAGTGGCGGCGACTTGCGTGCCTGCCCATTGAGCCATCCAGTGCAGACGGTGGTTGATAATACATGATAATTTTCTCCAGAGTTGTTGGAAGAAAACAGGGCTACCCGAGCAGTGACTGGCTTTATACTCCATAAATAGCTCATGCAGACAGGTGCGGCCCGGTGTGTTGATGTAGACCAGACCGTGACAAACGGACGGTAAAGACGACCGCAACATTAGAGATGGCATAGACAGATAAATCGGCCGCGGCGTTGTTAGCCGGTGAACAATCATCTTGATTTGTCCGGACGAAAGATGATCTGTATGTAACATCCATAGATAATTTTCTTAGTGCTGTTACTGAATTCTGTTTTATCTTTATGTTCGCCCAAACTGGCCCTTTTTGTCCCTTATTTTTTTTATCGAGATGACCAAACAACCACGACAGCTTGAAACAGCATCAGCCGGCACAGTGCAAGGTGCCCTCGAGCAGGGGCGGTGTAAAGCAAAATGCAGCTGGCGGGGGTGGCTCAAGGCCGCGCCGGCGGGTCACTGGAACAGCTCCAAGGCTGGGGCTTGATGCCCATGATCGGGACAGGCGACTTAAGGCGTGCTTGGCGGCTTGTGGTGTGACTAGTTTGAGGCGTTGAGGTCTACGGCGGCTTACCACACAACCGTAGAAATAGCAGTGCCAGCCTCGGCGGTTCAGAGCCGTAGTAAAGACAAGTCGGAGGCGGAGCGAGGAGACTCGGTCTCAACGGATTAGTACAAACGAGGTCGAGGGCGGCGTGTGTGTCCGGGTTGCACGGACGAAAGTGACCGGCAGAAGCCAGGCCGAGCGAGGGCAGCTTGACAGTCGCAGTTGTTGAGGCCGAGGGCGAGCGGAATAGCGACAAGGCCGGCTCGGATCAGGGGGGTCCGGCCTAATCAAAGACGAGGCGGCGGCTTGTCGAGGCCGAGTTGAAGATGGACATCACAGACGGCTCAGAGTCAGCTTGGCGGCTGAAAGCGAGCCGACGGAGCCCTCGTCTGCAGCCAGCGAGGCGGCTCATGATAGTCCACGGTGAGGCGGCGACATCGGCCAGCTTGACAGGGGAAACGACGGGTGGAGCCGTGCGGGAAAGCGCGGCAGGCCAGCGCAGACGGCGGCGATGGCAAATGGGCGGACGGCGAGGCCCAACAGCTGAGATTGATGGCTCCGGGCCTGCCGTCGACGGCTTGAAATCGGTGACTTGGAGACAGCGGCTCAACCGCGGCCAACTTGCGAGCGAGTCCACAACCATCAGGGTGGAGGGGACCGGGTTGTGGTCGTCCACGCTTCTGGGTCGTATCCATCAGTTTGCCTGTGGGCATCTTTAACTTGATGCTCCGAGCGCTTAATCCAACTTCGCAGATAATCTGACTATTTCCTTGGACAGAGGCGGACGTTGGACCCCCCCCCCAAGTTGACTCCAAATACGTTAGAACTCCTGAAGTGACGACGGTACAATGCAAAACCGGCTTGGAACTAGCCGAGTTAGAACCTGAATCGGACAGAGAATTAGTGGAACGACGCACACGTCGTTGAAGATTTCCAAACCAACAAGTCACCTGACGATGCAATAATGAAGTCGCCGTTGTGATTTGGACTCATCCAAATCTGAATCGATGGTGCATGCTGCCCTACCATCACCAATTTATCCCATGGCGGGTTATTGTGCGCGATTATCCTATGTTGAATTTTCTTCGTCTTACCAAACGCGAGCTTCTCCATCCCTGAGAAGATCCCTCCAAGAAGTCAACACCACCGTGCGACCGACGGATGTCCTAGGGTAAGGTTTTAATCATGAGGCCGGCGCGTCTATGTAGTTGCTTGAGAGGGGTTGAGCGGAATCGGGAGACGCAACACAAGATAAGGATTTAGACAGCTTCGGGCCCTGGGAAACATCATCTGGTAATAGCCCTACATGCTATTTGTGGCTAGGTCTCATTATGATCGTGAGGGAGTCGTTGTATAAGCCGGCTCTCCTTTAGTTGTGTCTAGCCCTAGAAATTGTTTCTTCTTACTTGTCTCTCTTGGAGAGCCCTGCCCCTCCTTATATATGTTGAAGGGGCGGGTTATATATGGAGTCCTAGTAGGATTAGGACTAACTTATCTTCTATTACAAACGGGATACAAGTCCGGGTCTTGCTTCCTTGTAAGGGAAATATTTATCATGCCTTTTCTATTAAGCCGGCCCACCATAGCATGAGCCGGCCTTCCCATGAGCTCCTTTATGGGCCGTTGAGTCTTGTTATCCATCTGACCCGCCGTCGGGGTCATTCGTGTGTCGCCAGGCTAGTGAGTCGCCGGACCAGTGAACCGCCAGACCCGTGAGTCGCCAGTCCTCCGGCGGGTTATGATGAAGCGCCAAGTCCGGCCTGGTCATACTTCCGGCCGGGTCACACCGCGGGGTATATCACCGACAGTACCCGTTGTTTCGGACCAGTCGTGGAGTGTGCTTGTTGGTGGTGGGGGAGTATAAACTTTACCATTCTGTTTGGGAACCGCCTATAATGTGTGTAGCATGGAAGATATCAAGATCTCTTGGTTGTTATGTTGATAATGAAAGTATGCCACCCAAAATATTATCTATCTCTGTTTCAAAACTCGAGCTCTGGTACCTCTACAAATCCCTGCTTCCCTCTGGGAAGGTCCTATCTATTTAGTTTTATGTTGAGTCATCATCCTCTTATTAAAAATTACCAGTTGGAGAGCACCGCTGTCATTTGCATACATTGCTATTAATTTACATTGAGTATGACTGGATCTCTTTTACCATGAATTACAATGTCTAGCCAGTCCTTGATCTTCAGGGGTGCTCTGCATTTATGTTTTGCGGCTTCAGAAAGGGCTAGCGAAATACCATCTCGTTATATCATATTATGATTGTTTTGAGAAAGTGTTGTCATCCAAGATTTATTATTATTGCTTGCTAGTTGATTATGCCATTGATGTCAGTTAACGTGAGACCTAAATGTTATTTTGAATATGGTTATTTCATAATCTTTGCTGAAAACTTGAATGTTGGCTTTACATATTTGCAACAACAAGAGCAAAAAGAGTTTGTAAAAGTTTTTTCTTTATCACTTTCAGTTTGTCAACTGAATTACTTGAGGACAAGCAAAGGTTTAAGCTTGCGGGAGTTGATACGTCTCCAACGTATCTACTTTTCCAAACACTTTTGCCCTTGTTTTGGACTCTAACTTGCATGATTTGAATGGAACTAACCCAGACTGACGCTGCTTTCAGCAGAATTGCCGTGGTGTTATTTTTTGTGCAGAAATAAAAGTTCTCGGAATGACCTGAAACTTCACGGAGAATATTTTTGGAATTAATAAAAAATACTGTCAAAAGAATCAACACCAGGGGGCCCACATCCTGTCCACGAGGATGGGGTCGCGCTCCCTGTCTCGTGGCCCCCTTGGAGCTCCACCGACCTCAACTCCAACTCCATATATTCACGTTCGGGGAGAAAAAAATTAGAGAGAAGGATTCATCGCGTTTTACGATACGGAGCCACCGCCTAACCATAATCTTCTTTGGGAGGGCTGATCTGGAGTTCGTTCGGGGCTCCGGAGAGTGGAATCCGTCGTCGTCGTCATCATCAACCATCCTCCATCACCAATTTCATGATGCTCACTGCCATGCATGAGTAATTCCATCATAGGCTTGCTGGACGGTGATGGGTTGGATGAGATTTACCATGTAATCGAGTTAGTTTTGTTAGGGTTTGATCCCTAGTATCCATTATGTTCTAAGATTGATGTTGCTATGACTTTGCCATGCTTAATGCTTGTCACTAGGGCCCGAGTGCCATGATTTCAGATATGAACCTATTATGTTTTCATGAATATATGTGAGTTCTTGATCCTATCTTGCAAGTCAATAGTCACCTACTATGTGTTATGATCCGGCAACCCCGAAGTGACAATAATCGGGACCACTCCCGGTGATGATCGTAGTTTGAGGAGTTCATTTATTCACTAAGTGTTAATGCTTTGGTCAGGTACTCTATTAAAAGGAGGCCTTAATATCCCTTAGTTTCCAATAGTACCCCGCTGCCATGGGAGGGTAGGACAAAAGATGCCATGCAAGTTCTTTTCCATAAGCACATATGACTATATTCGGAATACATGCCTACATTACATTGATGAACTGGAGCTAGTTCTATGTCACCCTATGTTATAACTGTTACACGAGGAATCACATTTGACATAATTATTCATCACTAATCGATTGCCTACGAGCTTTTCACATATTGATCTTTGCTTAGTTACTTTTCCGTTGCCACCGTTACGATTGCTACAAAAACTCCTACTATTACTTTTGCCACCGTTAGTGTTACTTCCATACTACTTTGCTACTAAATACTTTGCTGCAGATATTAAGTCTTCCAGGTGTGGTGGAATTGACAACTCAACTGCTAATACTTGAGAATATTCTGTGGCTCCCCTTTTGTCGAATCAATAAATTTGGGTTGAATACTCTACCCTCGAAAACTGTTGTGATCCCCTATACTTGTGGGTCATCAATGTGAGGCTACCGTCGCCGTAGAATAATAGGGGTTGTGGGTGACTAAAGGGATGGCCTGGGTAGCGGTTGGAGTTGGAGGGGACGGTGAGGCCCGCGTGGCAGCACAGCCGGCCATGAGAGGCAGGAGCAGGCGGCACGGCCCGCGATGATTAGGGCAGCTTGAGCAAGAAGACCAGAGGTTGAAGAAGCCCAACGGCTGTTGAATGGACATCGTACGATCACTGCAGCTAGAATCGTTTATATTGACTAAGTTGACAAAGCCCTGCATCCGCATCAACTTAGTAGGCCCACAAGTCAGCCTCCTAATATGGTGGGTCCCACCTAGCAGCGATGGTCTTCATTTTTTTGTGCGTAGTAAGGAGGCGCTTGCGTGCGAAGAGATATAGCTGGTGGGTCGGAGCTGTCAGCGGAGGGAATGTGTTTTTCGTGAAATATAGAGGCCCTTTTGGTGGGTCCCCGCTGTCAGGTGGAGGAATCATTATTTTGCGCGCAATAAGGAGGCACTTCCTTGCTGGGGCCATGACCAGCTATCAGCCTGTCCACGTACAGTCCTCTTCCGATGGAAGTCGTTCCTTGACCATGTTGAGCATGCCGTGTCGAGAGCACCAAGGCGGGGACGACAGAGGCCTAAAGAAGGGAATGACCAGGAGCAGGGGAAGACTTAGTAGTTGTTTCCCACGTGGAGGGGAGTATGAGGCTTTACTGCTTCGGTTGCAGTGTGAGGCTGCCGTCCCCAGAGAATAACAGGAGGTCTGGGTGATATGTCTCCAATGTATCTATAATTTTTTATTGTTCCATCCTATTATATTATCTGTTTGGATGTTTAATGGGCTTTATTATGCACTTTTATATTATTTTTGGGACTAACCTACTAACCCAAGGCCTAGTGCAAATTGCTGTTTTTGCCTATTTCAATGTTTTGCAGAAAAGGAATATCAAACCGAGTCCAAACGGAACAAAACCTTCATGAGGATCATTTTTGGAACAAATGCACTCCAAAAGACTTGGAGTACACGCCTGGGAAGCCACGAGGCGGCCACAATGCAGGAGGGCGCGCCCGGGGAGGGGAGTAGGCGCGCCCCCACCCTCATGGGCCCCTCGTAGCTCCACCGACATACTTCTTCGTCCTATATATACCCATATAGCCTGAAAATATCAGAGAGCACCACGAAACCCTATTTCCAGCGCCGCAACCTTTTGTACCCGTGAGATCCCATCTTGGGGCCTTTTCCGGAGCTCCACCGGAGGGGGAATCAATCACAGAGGGCTTCTACATCAACACCATAGCCTCTCCGATGAGTTGTGAGTAGTTTACCACAGACCTTCGCATCAATAGTTATTAGCTAGATGGCTTCTTCTCTCTCTTTGGATCTCAATACAAAGTTCTCCTCGATCTTCTTGGAGATCTATTCAATGTAATATTTTTGCGGTGTGTTTGTCGAGATCCGATGAATTGTAGGTTTATGATCAAGATTATCTATGAACAATATTTCATTCTTCTCTGAATTCTTATATGCATGATTTAAATATCTTTGCAAGTCTCTTCGAATTATCAGTTTGGTTTGGCCTACTAGATTGACCTTTCTTGCAATGGGAGAAGTGCTTAGCTTTGGGTTCAATCTTGCGGTGTCCTTTCCTTGTGACAACGAGGGCAGCAAGGCACGTATTGTACTGTTGCCATCGAGGATACAAAGATGGGGTTTATATCATATTGCATGAGTTTATCCCTCTACATCAAGTCATCTTGCTTAAGGCGTTACTCTGTTCTTATGAACTTAATACTCTAGATGCATGCTGGATAGTGGTCGATGTGTGGATTAATAGTAGTAGATGCAGAATCATTTCGGTCTACTTGTCAGGGAAGTGATGCCTATATACATGATCATGCCTAGATATTCTCATAACTATGCGCTCTTCTATCAATTGCTCGACAGTAATTTGTTCACCCAGCATAGAATTTGCTAACTTGAGAGAAGCCACTAGTGAAACCTATGGCCCCCGGGTCTATCTTCCATCATATTAGTTTCCCGTCAACTTGCCAATTTCTGTCGCCATTGTTTTATTTTGCAATCTTTACTTTTCAATCTATACTACAAAAATACCAAAAATATTTATCTTATTATCTCTATCAGATCTCACTTTTGCAAGTGGTCGTGAAGGGATTGACAACCCCTTTATCGTGTTGGTTGCAAGGTTCTTATTTGTGTGTGCAGGTACGAGGGACTTGAGTGTAGTCTCCTACTAGATTGATACTTTGGTTCTGAAAAACCGAGGGAAATACTTACGCTACTTTGCTGCATCACCCTTTCCTCTTCAAGGGAAAACCAACGCATGCTCAAGAGGTAGCGAAGGATTTCTAGCGCCGTTGCAGGGAGATCTACGCACTAGTCATATACCAAGTACCCATCACAAAATTTTATCCCTCGCATTACATTAGTTGCCATTCTCCTCTCGTTTTCCTCTCCCCCACTTCACCTTTGCCGTTTCATTCACCCTTTTTCGTTCACTTGCTTCTTGTTTGCTTGTGTGTTTGATTGCTTGTTCGTCACTATGGCCCAAGACAATACTAAATTGTGTGAGTTTTCCAATACAACTATAATGATTTTGTTAGCACTCCGATTGCTCCTATTGCCGATGATGAATCTTGTGAAATCAATGCTACTCTGTTAAACCTTGTTATGAAAGATCAATTTTCAGGCCTTCCTAGTGAAGATGCCTCTACCCATCTAAACAACTTTGTTGATTTGTGCAATATGCAAAAGAAGAGAGATCTAGATAATGATATTGTTAAATTGAAGCTATTTCCGTTTTTGCTTAGAGATCATGCTAAAACTTGGTTCTCTTCTTTGCCTAAAAATAGTATTGATTCATGCAATAAGTGCAAAGATGCCTTTATCTCCAAGTATTTTCCTCCCGCTAAGATTATCTCTCTTAGAGACGATATTATGAATTTTAAGCAATTTGATCATGAGCATGTTGCACAAGCTTGGGAGATGATGAAATTAATGATACGTAATTGCCCTAGACATGGTTTGAACTTATGGATGATTATACAAAACTTTTATGCTGGATTGAATTTTGCTTCTAGAAATCTTTTAGATTCGGCCGCGGGAGGCACGTTCATGGAAATCACTTTAGGAGAAGCTACTAAACTCATAGATAATATAATGGTTAATTACTCTCAATGGCACACCGAAAGATCAACTAGTAAAAAAGTCCATGCGATTGAAGAGATTAATGTTTTGAGTGGAAAGATGGATGAACTTATGAAATTATTTGCTAATAAGAGTGTTTCTTCTGATCCTAATGATATGTCTTTGTCCACGTTGATTGAGAATAATAATGAATCTATGAAATTGAATTTTGTTGGTAGGAATAATTTTGGTAACAACACTTATAGAGGAAACTTTAATTCTAGGCCGTTCCCTAGTAATTCCTTTAATAATTATGGTAATTCCTACAACAACTCTTGTGGAAATTTTAATATGACGCCCTCTGATTTTGAGACTAGTGTTAAAGAATTTATGAATTCGCAAAGGAATTTCAATGCTTTGCTTGAAGAGAAATTGCTTAAGATTGATGAGTTGACTAGGAACGTGGATAGAATTTCTCTTGATGTTGATTCTTTGAAACTTAGATCTATTCCACCTAAGCATGATATCAATGAGTCTCTCAAAGCCATGAGAATTTCCATTGATGAGTGCAGAGAAAGAACCGCTAGGATGCGTACTAAAAGAGTTTTCTTTATGAAAGCGTGTTCTTCAAGTTTAGCTGATAATAAATATGAAGATCTAAAAGTAATTGATGTGTCTCCTATTGAATCCTTGTTTTCTAATATAAATCTTGATAAAGATGGGACTCGAGATGAGTCAACTTTAGTTAAGAGGCGTCACAATGATTCAGAGTTTTTAGATCTTGATGCAAAAATTGTTAAAAGTGGGATTGAAGAGGTCAAAACTTTACATAGCAATGAACCCACTATCTTGGATTTCAAGGAATTTAATTATGATAATTGCTCTTTGATAGATTGTATTTCCTTGTTGCAATTCGTGCTAAATTCTCCTCATGCCTATAGTCAAAATAAAGCTTTTACTAAATACATCATTGATGCTTTAATGCAAACTTATGAAGAAAAACTTGAATGATAAGTTTCTATACCTAGAAAACTTTATGATTAGTGGGAACCTACTATTAAAATTAAGATTAAAGATCATGAATGCTATGCTTTGTGTGATTTGGGTGCTAGTATTTCCACAATTCCAAAAACTTTGTGTGATATGTTAGGTTTCCATGGACTTGATGATTGTTCTTTAAATTTGCATCTTGCGGATTCTACCATTAATAAACCATGAGAAGGATTAATGATGTTATTATTGTTGCAAATAAGAATTATGTGCCCGTAGATTTCATCGTTCTTGATATAGATTGCAATCCCGCATGTCCTATTATTCTTGGTAGACCTTTCCTTAGAACGATTGGTGCAATTATTGATACGAAAGAAGGAAATATTAGATTCCAATTTCCGTTAAGAAAAGGCATGGAACACTTTCCTAGAAATAAAATAAAATTACCTTATGAATCTATTATGAGAGGCACTTATGGATTGCCTACCAAAGATGGCAATACCTAGATCTATTCTTGTATCATGCCTTGCTAGGGGCGTTAAACGATAGCGCTTGTTGCGAGCCAACCCAATTTTATTTTCTTTGCTTTTACTTCTGTTTAGTAATAAATAATTCATCTAGCTTCTGTTTGTGCCAAGTAGAACCTTTGGGAAGACTTGGGTGAAGTCTTTGCGATCATGCTGTAAAAAACAGAAACTTTTGCGCTCACGAGATTAGCTGCCATTTTTTTACTGGAGAGTGCTTTCAGGTTGATTCTTTTTGAAGATGATTAACATAAAAATTCCTCACGTCCACCAATTTATTTCAGAATTTTTAGAGTTACAGAAGTATTCGAAAGTTACAGATTGCTACAGACTGTTCTGTTTTTGACAGATTCTGTTTTTCGTGTGTTGTTTGCTTATTTTGATGAATCTGTGAGTAGTATCGGGGGGTATGAACCATAGAGAAGTTGGAATACAGTAGGTTTAACACCAATAAAAAAATGAGTTCAATACAGTACCTTAAAGTGGTGGTTTGATTTCTTATACTAACGGAGCTCACGAGTTTTTCTGTTAAGTTTTGTGTTGTGAAGTTTTCATGTTTTTGGGTAAGGATTTGATGGAATATGGAACAAAGAGTGGCAAGAGACTAAGCTTGGGGATTCCCAAGGCACCCCAAGGTAAAATTCAAGGACAACCAAAATCCTAAGCTTGGGGATGCCCCGGGAAAGCATCCCCTCTTTCGTCTTCGTCTATCGGTAACTTTACTCGAGACTATATTTTTATTCACTACATGATATGTGTTTTGCTTGGAGCGTCTTGTATGATTTGAGTCTTTGCTTTTTAGTTTACCACAATCATCCTTGCTGTACACACCTTTTGGGAGAGACACACATGAATCGGAATTTAGTAGAATAATCTATGTGCTTCACTTATATGTTTTGAGCTAGATAGTTTTGCTCCAGTGCTTCGCTTATATCTTTTTAGAGCATGGCGGTGGTTTTATTTTATATAAATTATTGATCTCTCATGCTTCACTTATATTATTTTGAGAGTCCTTTATAACAGCATGGTAATTTGCTTTGGTTATAAAATTAGTCATAGTATGATAGGCATCCAAGATGGGTATAATAAAAACTTTCATATAAAGTGCATTGAATATTATCAGAAGTTTGATACTTGATGATTGTTTTGAGATATGAGGATGGTGATATTAGATTCATGCTAGTAGAGTAGTTGTGAATCTGATAAATACTTGTGTTGAGGTGTGCAAGTTTTGTAGCATGCACGTATGGTAACCGTCGTGTGACAAATCTGAAGCATGAGGTATTTCTTTGATTGTCATCCTTTGTGTGGAGGTCGGGATCGCGCGATGGTTAACTCCTACCAACCCTTCCCCTAGGAGCATGCATGAAGTACTTTGTTTTGATGACTTCTAGATTTTTGCAATAAGTATGTGAGTTCTTTATGACTAATGTTGAGTCCATGGATTATACGCACTCTCACCCTTCCGCCATTGCTAGCCTCTCTTGTACCGTGCAACTTTTGCCGATACCATACAATCACCATATACCTTCCTCAAAACAGCCACCATACCTACCTATCATGGCATTTCCATAGCCACTCGGAGATATATTGCCATGCAACTTTCCACCGTTCCGTTTATTATGACACGCTTCATCATTGTCATATTGCCATGCATTATCATGTAGTTGACATCGTATTTGTGGCAAGGCCACCATGCATAATTTTTCATACATGTCACTCTTGATTCATCGCATATCACGGTACACCGCCGGAGGCATTCATATAGAGTCATATTTTGTTCTAGCATCGAGTTTTAATCATTGAGTTGTAAATAAATAGAAGTGTGATGATCACCATTATTAGAGAATTGTCCCAAAAAAAGGCCAAAGAAAAAAATGGAAGGCCCAAAAAAAGAAAAAAAAAGAAAGGGACAATGCTACTATCTTTTTTTTCCACACTTGTGCTTCAAAGTAGCATCATGATCTTCATGATAGAGAGTATCTTGTTTTGTCATTTTTTTGAACTATAAACAGTAGGGTAAAAACCCCACTGCAGCTTTTATTGAAAATAAAAGAACAGAGGTCTATTGGGCTTGAGCTAAGCCCAACTAAAAGGGCTAAATAAGAAAGAAACTCCCAAAAACTAAGCAAAAGCTAGAAAAACTAACACTAATACCTAAAAAAAGAACAAAGCAGGGAAGCAAGGAGAACTAGACATATTACAACATAGAATCCAGCCAAGCAGAGAATTGCACTTCATATTTCTTCTTGATCCTGAGTTTCATAAGCTTGAGTTCCTCAGTAAAAATGTGTTTCCAGCCTTGAAAGGAAGGAGTTATACCATCAAATATTTTGTTGTTTCTGGATATCCAGATGGCCCATGATCCCAAGATGATAATCTCCATAAAGAAAGGGTATCTGAGTTTGTCTTTGAGGTCCTGAAAAGCTTCCAGCACTGACAAATTTGGAGTTCTTGAAGGACAGATAAAGTTCCAACATCTTGTGGCAAAAGGACAACCCCAAAAGAGATGATGAAGGGTTTCCTCTTGAGGACAGCCCCTCACTGCACAATTGTAAACTTCCAATTCAAAGTTTTTCCTCCTTAATAGATTTCTTGTGTTTACTCTGTCATGCAGGAGCATCCAGAAAAAAACTTTATGCTTGGGTTGACAGGAGCTTTTCCAGATCCATGAAAATGTGGTGGGGTTTGTTTGTGCCCAATTAGCACAAGCTTTATTGAAGAGTAGACTTCATTGCCCCATATGTAACTCCAAGTATCTAGAGCATCCAAATATTCGGATTGTCTCATGGAAGTGCACATGTCCTCCATTTGAATGAACTCCTCATATGCCTGTGTAGTTAGAGGCAGATGGAATAAGTCTTGAAGATATTCAGTGTTGATTACTTGTTGGACACTTGTCTGTGGATTTCTAACAAAGGAATATAGGTGATCAAACTTGTGCTTGAGGATGAATTGATCCCACATATCATCCCAGAACAAAGCAGATTTACCATCTCCCACATTGCATCTTGCTATAGCTTTGAACTGATCAATGAGTGCAAGATTGGATTTCCACCAAAAGGAGCCCACTTTTTGATCTCCTGGAAGTTTCCCATTGCTGTAATATGTTTCCCAAATTAAATTGACCCAAGGGATATCATGTCTATTGTAAAAGTTGTGAAGGTTTTTCATAAGCAGAGTTTTATTATGTGTGAATATATCCAGAACTCCCAAGCCACCCTGATTTTTAGGTCTGCATACTGTGTGCCAAGCCACCAGGGCTGACCTCCTATCTTCCAAATCAGGGTTCCTCCATAGACAGTGCCTTAAGTACTTGATGATTTGGTGTTTAATAGTAATGGGAATGTCCAGGCAACACATGAAGTAAACAACTAAGGAAGCCAGCATAGATTTGACCAACAAAATCTTCCCTGCCTGAGTCATGAAAGTGGAAATGCCAGTAATCCTCTTAGCAATTCTATTCACTATGGGTAAACACTACTCTACAGTTGGCTTATAAATGCCCATAATTACCCCTAGGTAGGTGAATGGAAATTCTCCTCTGGTACAGTTTAAAGTGTTAGTGAAAATCTCTACTTTGTCTTCTGCAATGTTTAGTGGCACCATGATTGATTTCCCATAGTTAACTCTAAGGCCTGTGGCATCTGCAAATGTGTTTAGAAGGGCTTTGAGGCAAACAAGCTGTTTAGCATTTGCTTGCAAAATGACAAGGGTATCATCTGCATACTGTATAATAGGGAAGTCTGGGCATGAGGTCACTTGTAGTGGAGGTGTTAGTAGATCCCTAGTCATGGCTTTATTTAAAATTGATTGAAGCAGATCAGCAGCCAATATGAATAAAAGAGGTGAAAGGGGATCTCCTTGCCTTACTCCTCTTTTATAGTAGAACTTTTTCCCTGGCACCCCATTTAACATTACAACAGAGGATGCAGAATGTAGTAACATGTATATCCAGGTTATCCATCTCTCACCAAATCCCTTAGCCCTTAATATATCAATTATAGCCTGATGCTCAATAGTGTCAAAAGCCTTTTCAAAATCCAGTTTGATAACAAGCAGTTCTTCTTTTGACTTATGGCATTGATGTATATATTCATATGCCCATCCCAGACAGTCTTGAATTACTCTGTTCTTTAAGAATCCATACTGGTTGATATGGACAAGCTTGAGAATAACTTTTTGTAATCTGTTGGCCAGCAGTTTTGTAATGATTTTGAGCACCCCATTCAGCAGTGAGATTGGTCTAAAGTCATTAGGAGATATAGGCACCTCTTTTTTTGGAATGAGTGTGATATATGAAGTGTTAATGCTTTCCAAATTCACATTACCAGCATGAAAAGCCAAGATAAGTTCAGTAACATCCTGTTTGATAATGTCCCAGCAAGCTTTGATGAACTCATTGTTAAAACCATCAGGGCCTGGAGATTTGTCTGTGGGTAGGTTTTTAACTACCTCTTCAATTTCTTCCTGAGAGAAAGGTCTCTCAAGGTCTTGGGATATTTGTGGGTCCACTCTGTTGTCATACAGGTCCTGTAAATTGAAGTGCATTGTATGGCCATTTGATTGCCCCATTCTCTTCGTGAAAGCTTCCCAAAGAATTGCAGCCTTCCCTTCATGATCTGAAATTTCCACTTGGTCCTCATTCATGAGCATTGCAATTTTATTGTGCCTGTGATTAATTGAAGCCTTTGTATGGAAGAACTTGGTATTTTCATCCCCAAATTTTACCCCCTTGATTTTACCTCTTTGTTTCCAGTAAATCTTCTGATTATTGAGGACAGTTAGTAGTGTTTATTTCAAAAACTCTCTGCAGTTATGCTCATATGTAGTGAGGTCTCTGAATTCCTCCAAGAAGTCCTATAGGAATATACATTCATTCAACTCTTCAATCTACTTTTGAAGACAAGAAAGGTTTTTTGCCCATAGTTTTAGTGCTCTTCTCAAGTTCTTGAATTTAGCATTGATTTTCTTAGCTGGATGAGTATAGCCAACAGGTATGTTCCATGCAGTTTGAACAATATCTTTGAAGGAGTTGTGCTTCAACCAATAATTTTCAAATCTAAAAACCCCTGACTTAGGAATAGATGTGCCAATTTTAATAACACAAGGCAAATGGTCTGATATTTGTTTTGCAAGAGGCAGTGCAGTTGTGTCAGGATAAGAGGTCATCCATGCAGCAGATGTAAAAAACCAATCCAGTTTTTCAAGAAGAGGACTTTGTTGCATATTGCTCCAGCTGAACTGTCTTCCTTTTAGAGGTAGCTCAATTAATCCCAAGTTGCTAATGGCCTCATTGAAGAGTAACATCTGATTAATATCACCACCAGGCCTATTTCTGTCCTCAGGTGACCTAATGAATTTGAAGTCCCCCATAACTATCCAATCAGCATCATCTGGCATTTGAATATTTGTAAACCAATCAATAAATTCCAATTTCTCTTCAAGATTGCAAGGCCCATAAATGTTTGTGAGGATCCAAGGTTTGTTGGTTGAAGTACAAGTGAACTGCATGGACAGTGAAAACTTATTCTGAAAGAGCAAATGTCCATTAAAAAGAGCCTCATTCCAAGCAGTTAAAATCCCTCTAGATGCCCCAATAGAAGGCAGGAATTCAAATTTATTGAATCTCTGTGGACAAAAGTTATGGATATATGCCAGGTCAAATACTTGCCTCTTAGTTTCTTGGAGGCATAAAATACCAGCAGCACTTTCCTCTATTTTTTGCCTAATGGCCAGCCATTTATCAGAAGAATTTAAACCCCTAATGTTCCAGTTTAAGATGTTCCAGGATCTGTTTCTACTCATGGTAAACTAGCTTTGGGGAAATTGTGATACCAGGCCCCATCTCCTGGTATGTTGCCATACATATGCAATACATATTCTTTGTGTGAATGAGATCCAGCACAATTGAGGTGACAGATATCATGAGTAATATATGAAACACCACAGACCTACTAGGAGGAACAATATTATCAAAGACTTCATGGTAACCACAACTCCAGAACAAAGACAAGGAGATCATCATTGCAGTTGACAAAAGAGGACACCAAATATTCATTATAGACATTGAACATGTTCTGCTTACATCAGGCAAACCAGACATCATACCTTCCACTAACATGCTATCCTTTCTCAAAATATTCCTGATACTATTGATTGCTGGGCAGTTTATCATGGCACTTCTAAGAGGTTGTATCTCCAGTGACCTTGGGGACCTTGGCCACATCCTCCTGGCCCTTCTTCTTGGGCCTCTTAGAGATCATGTCATGTGCCTCATCCTCAGACACCTTGCAAAAAGTTTTTGTCAAATTTTTGACCACTTTATTATGCACAATGGGTGGAATAGCATTACAAGGTAAGCAAGAGCTAGTATCACATGATTTCCTCCTATACCCATTGTTATCTTTCTTAATTCTATCACTTCTTCTCACCTGGGTCTCCACAAGTGGCTCTTTATCCCTTCTTTTCCTTGAGACAGCTTCCCCTAATGGCAACTGTATGTCTTTGTTGGGGGACACTTGCTTAATTGGACTTCCAGCTCCACTTGAGGAATGAGCAGCAGGGCTTATACCCTCATTTTTCTTCCCCAGACCCAACATTATTTCTTTGCAACTTGGAGCCTGTGAGGTAACAGGTTTGTCATGTATATGGGATAAAATAGTCTGTTCAATATCACAATTTGCAGTAAGCATTTTCCACAGCTCAGATTTCAACAGGTGCATCACCCAACCAAATTTGTCAGGGGTGAGAAGAAGGTGAATAATGAAGTTAAACCAACTTACATGAATGTCTATTTTGAAAGTGTTTGCTTCTCCCTGGGTAGCTGGAGCAAAGCGCTGTATCCACAGGTCCAGGCCTTCCTGAGAAATCAAATGAGCACCATCAATAATATCCAAGGTATGATTTTGAACTAGTTCAAAGAACTCCAAAGAAGGTGAATTTGTTGAATGTAAACTGTCCATACGTTTACTTGTTTCACCAGTGGAGGTGCCAATCTGAGCAATAGGGGCTTCTACTTTGTCTTTTAACTCCAAACTGTGCTCTGTGCTTTGAGCAACCTGAATTCCTTGTGACATAACATTGGCATCCACATTTCCTGTGCCCATAGGGCCAACATTTTGCTGGGTGTCAGATGTAGAGTTCTCTTCATTCCCCTCAACATGGGCATTGACAGCACCCACAGGCTGAACAAGAGGCTCCTCTGTCCCAATAATACCTTCAGTAACAGTAGGTACAATGACAACCTCATTGTTTTGCCCAAGGCTCTCCTCTTCCCCATCTGCCTGATAGGCATTAATAATATTTTGAAGTCCCAAGGCCAAAGGGTTTGTCTGAGCACCTTGGTTAACCTCCTCACTGGCAGTGTTAATGTTGGACCAAAACCCATCTGAGAGTCAAACTGTAGTGGTAATGCTGCTATTAGGAGCACCATCCTCTTGCAAGATAGGAATCTCCACTTGTGGTTGAGGTAGTTGGTCCTGAGGGTTATTTGCCAGGGGGAATGCCCAATGACCTTCTTCTTCCTGTTCTTCCCAATCATCCCAGTTCTCCTGTTGAGCAGGTACATTGTGAATTGGGGCCGGATGGACGCCAGGGAAATCATTTGCATGTTGTGGAATAGGATGAGGGTCCACTCCAGGAGGTGGAATAGGATCTTCATCAGCTAGACCACCTCCCAGCATTTCCTCAAGAAGAATCTCCACCGAGCAAGTCCAAGATTCCTCCTCAAAATTCTCTCCTTCTGACCACCTTATACTTTTGGGAATGTCAATAAGTTCAGTAACTCTTGCCTTCACCAGAATCCTCCCCTTGAGGGCATCCTCTCTCTCCCAACTGATAATTCTTCCCCACTTAGCAACAGCAGCTGCAATATCTTCAGTATTGCAGTGGTCAAAAGGAACACCCACAAACAGTAACCAAACGATCCTATTGAAGTGCAGCCTGCGCCAGTTCCTACCTTGGTTGTGTTTAGAGAAAGAGACAAAAACATCTCCAAAAATATGTGGGCTCTGCCTGATGAGACGATCTCTGTCTCTGACATGCCGAAACTGAACATAGGCTTCACCAAACGGACAAGGTTGGATTTCTCTGAACCCCACTGCTTAAACACCTTGAAAGAACTCCTCAAGAACTTCTTTAACATTGGGAAAAAATACCTCATTGGGATGCGGCTGAATGGTTGCAATCGCCCAGTCCTCATGCCTTCGTGGACGATGCGGCAGAATAGCCCTCAAAACGCCAGTACGGCCCTCCACCTCGAAAATCTGGAACCCATGAGGAACGAAAGGAGACAGGTCAATGGGAATGTTGGCCATGGTCGATGGCGAAGCTTCCGAACGAACGGTCACCAGGGAGCACTCCGGCGATGGTGAGGTAGACGGCGAGCTAGCCGAGGCATCAAGAGTGGAATGGGCAGAGTTGGTAAGAACAGAGGAATGCGAGGAGGCAGCCTGCGTTCTCGGATGAAAATTTCGAAATAGGCCCTTGACCAACTCCGCAAATGACGAGACTTGCCTGATCGGTTGAGCTGGGCCGACACATTTGAACCAGGCCTCCACCTCACCATCCTCCCAAGCCGTTGCAGGTGGGCTCGCGAAAGAATCAAATTTGATAAAAGGCCATAGCCCAGGAAGCTTTTGAGCCATGCAGTTACGTGCGTAGTGACCTTGCTCTCCGCATGCAAAACACACTACTATCGCGCGTGAAAAAGAACGTTGCAGCATTAGCGGCTGCTTAAACGACTCATAACCCTCCGAATTATGAGAGGTGGAATTCAAAGCTTGCCGCTGATTGTCAGTGGAATGAATTGGACCCGATAACCACTCAAAAACAGATCGGCCATTTCTGACCACCGTGTTGTAACTCCGGTGATCGCTGGAGTTGTCGATGATAGCCTTTCCCTTTCTACCCACCAAGGTCCATTCATCATCTAGCTCTTTGTAGTAAACTTGTTCTTTCCTAAACCAATTTGGACCACCAAAATTCCACAAACTAAAAACAACCTCAAAGTCTTGCTCAGCAATTCTACCATTGTTGTAAATCTCAAAACCAACATACTTAGAGGCCACCGAGAACTTGAAAGTTCTATCCCTCAAGAGACGAACCCGAAAACCTTGGGCATAACCTCCAAACATAGCCAGGAGAGCGATACTAACCGTGTGCACATCAAGCTTGACGGATGCGCGGTAGAAGGAAACCACCAAGGTGAATTCTTGTTGACGAAAGCCAGGGGAGAACACCACGGGATGTCCAAACTTTGTTCTCATATCTGCTTGAAACTTTCTGCCACGGTCAAAGTTGAGGGTAAAAGGAGCCATCTATGGGTGTGGCTGACGCGGCCGGAGTGACCGTCGGCAGGAGAGGTGGCCTCTGGGGCCGGAGTGGCCGCCGGCGCAAAATCGCCTAGGTCTCGCCTAGGAGGAGCCAAGGAGGAACCTATTCCGCATACCGAGAGAATTCCACCCCTTTTGTCACTTTCATATACTAATGGGAATTTTCATTATAGAACTTGCCTTGTATATTCCAACGATGGTCTTCCTCAAATGCCCTAGGTCTTCGTGAGCAAGCAAGTTGGATGCACAACCACTTAGTTTCTTTTGTTGAGCTTTCATACATTTATGGCTCTAGTGCATCCATTGCATGGAAATCCCTACTCACTCACATTGATATCTATTGATGGGCATCTCCATAGCCCATTGATATGCCTAGTTGATGTGAGACCATATTCCTCCTTTTGTCTTCTCCACAACCACCACTCTATTCCACCTATAGTGCTATATCCATGGCTCACACTCTTGTATTGCTTGAAAGTTGAAAAAGTTTGAAAAAATTGAAGTATTAAACAATTTCTTGGCTGAAACCGGGGTTGTGCATGATTTGGGTATTTTGTGTGACGAAGATGCAGCATAACCAAACTATATGATTTTGTAGGGATGAACTTTCTTTGGCCAGGTTATTTTGAGAAGACATAATTACTTTGTTAGTATGCTTGAAGTATTATTATTCTGATGTCAATATTAAACTTTTGTCTTGAATCTTTCAGATCTGAACATTCATGCCACAATAAAGAAAATTACATTGAGAATTATGTTGGGTAGCATTCCACATCAAATATTCTGTTTTATCATTTACCTACTCGAGGACGAGCAGTAATTAAGCTTGGGGATGCTTGATACATCTCCAACGTATCTATAATTTTTGATTATATTATTTTTGGGACTAACCTACTAACCGAAGGCCCAATGCGAATTGTTTTTTTGCCTCTTTCAGTGTTTCACAGAAAAAGAATATCAAACGGAGTCCAAACGCAATGAAACCTTCGCGAGGATCGTTTTTGGAACAAACGCAATCCAGAAGACTTGGAGTACATGTCTGGGAAGCCATGAGGCAGGAGGGCGCGCCCCCATCCTCGTGGGCCCCTCGTAGCTCCACCGACGTACTTCTTTGTCCTATATATACTCATATACCCTGAAAACATCAGAGAGCACCACGAAACCCTATTTCCACCGTCGCAACCTTCAGTACCCGTGAGATCTCATCTTGGGGCCTTTTCCGGAGCTCCACCGGAGGGGGAATCAATCACGGAGGGCTTCTACATCAATACCATATCCTCTCTGATTACTTGTGAGTAGTTTGCCAAAGACCTTTGGGTCCATAGTTATTAGCTAGATGGCTTCTTCTCTCTCTTTGGATCTCAATACAAAGTTCTCCTCGATCTTCTTGGAGATCTATTCGATGTAATACTTTTTGCGGTGTGTTTGTCGAGATTCCATGAATTGTGGGTTTATGATCAATATTATCTATGAACAATATTTGATTCTTCTCTGAATTATTATATGCCTGATTTAAATATCTTTGCAACTCTCTTCGAATTATCAGTTTGGTTTGGCCTACTAGATTGACTTTTCTTGCCATGGGAGAAGTGCTTAGCTTTGAGTTCAATCTTGCGGTGTCCTTTCCTAGTGACAACAGGGGCAGCAAGGCACATATTGTGTTGTTGCCATCGAGGATAAAAATATGGGTTTTATATCATATTGGATGAGTTTATCCCTCTACATATGGTCATCTTGCTTAAGGCGTTACTCTGTTCTTATGAACTTAATACTCTAGATGCATGCTGGAGAGCGGTCGATGTGTGGAGTAATAATAGTAGATGGAGAATCGTTTCGGTCTACTTGTCACGGACGTGATGCCTATATACATGATTATGCCTAGATATTCTCTTAACTATGCGCTCTTCTATCAATTGCTCGACAGTAATTTGTTCACCCACCATAGAATTTGCTAACTTGAGAGAAGCCACTAGTGCAACCTATGGCCCCCGGGTCTATCTTCCATCATATTAGTTTCCCGTCAACTTGCCAATTTCTGTCGCCATTGTTTTATTTTGCAATCTTTACTTTTCAATCTATACAACAAAAATACCGAAAATATTTATCTTATTATCTCTATCAGATCTCACTTTTGCAAGTGGCCGTGAAGGGATTGACTACCCCTTTATCGTGTTGGTTGCAAGGTTCTTATTTGTTTGTGTAAGTACAAGGGATTTGAGTGTAGTCTCCTACTGGATTGATACCTTGGTTCTCAGAAACTGAGGGAAATACTTACGCTACTTTGCTGCATCACCCTTTCCTCTTCAAGGGAAAACCAACGTGTGCTCAAGAGGTAGCACTGGGTGAGTAGATGGATGGCTAGGCCAGCGATGGGAGTACGATGGGGCGGTGAGGCTTGCGCAACAGCATAGCCGGCCGCGGGAGGAGGGAGCAGGCAATCCCGCCGGCGCTGGTTTGAGCGGCTGGTGCAGGAAGAGCAGTGATTGAAGAAGCACGATAGCCGTTGGATGGACATCCAATAATCACTGCTCTCGTGTGTTGCCTAAGTTGACACGGCGTTGCGTACACGTCAACCTTTTTTAAGGAAAGCGTATGCGTCAACCTATAGTAGGCGCACAAGTCAGCTTCAAATATATGGAAAACAACATACAACCCATCAGCCATTATTTCTAATAATTTACAACCCATATGCTAATTCTTAAGGATTTTTTTGGAGCCCATATTCTTTTTCTTAGCATTACAGCCCATATTGTGGCCACAGTTAAAACATTATACGAAATTTTTCATATTTCGGTGCCGTCGGAACTGTTTTTAATCCCGAAATTTCAAGTCACATTCAAACTAATTTGGAAAATAAATTCATATCAATATAAAATCCAAATAATTGCCCACGCATAAAAATCAATGGAATTTAAAATCTCGAAATGATAGAAATAATAAATTTGAAATTAATTGCCGGTTTGATGTGTTTTAAAAATGTACATCCCATGTCTCATTACTGATTGCCCATTTTCTGGGCAAGCCGAATGAAGCTCTACTCATCTTGAAAGATTTGCAGCCCAGCAGGGCTGGCAAAGCAAGTAGGCCTTGGTTGGGTATTCTCCAAAAGAACAAAGAAACTGGCTAGCCATTTTCAGAAAGGAAAAACTACTAGGCTGGTCTTGCGGTAAACATAAAAGAAAAAGGCTGGCTAGACAGGCCAGAGTGCCCCGCACAGCCCAGTTGACACCCCGCTTCCATCTCAAAAACAAAAATAATTGGGCAAGATGCTGGGTCCCTAGTGTGAGCCGCTTGCTATGCAATTGTATCGTTTCTTGACTACGTGACTATCACATGTGACCCAGATGTCAGAAATCCATTAGGAGGAACCAATTTTTTTTTGCTTGAAATAAGGAGGCACTTGCTTGCATACTGCCATGACCCAGGTGGGTCCCTGCTGTCATACTCTCCACGTACAATCATCTTCTTATTGTGTACGCGTCAACCTAGTAGGCCCACAAGTCAGCCTCTAAACTTGTGGCGGACAAATACACCCCATTAAAAAAAATAACTGCCCATTCCATACGTTCACATAGAAAGTTCAACATTCAGCGCAACATAACAGGTCTAATTAGATATTCGGTACTGAACTTCCATGTTGACAACCATCATAGCCAAGTTAACTATCTACTCCCACTAATACTCTAGTGTATAAGTACTAACGTACTCCTAGCTAACTAGACGATGTTGGCCGCCATCTGCAGTACACGCTAAATGCTGGCACCGACGTCCTCCTCCTCCTCACCTCGGACTTGCCGAAGGTGCGATAGGGCGCGTTGCCTGCGTGCGTTGTACCTTTCCATGCCGGCGTGCTCCACCGAAGCTTCGGTTCTAAGCGAGAAACGCACTTGACGAGCTGGTAGTAAAATTCACCGTCGTGCACGCGTGCGTGCCCGACATCCTCTAGGGATATTTGCCGGGCGCCGGCCTCCACGTAGTCGGCCCAGTTGTGGGTGCCCTGCTTGCGACTCAGAGCAGCTGTGCGCTGCTGCTCCATGCCCTGCTAGCGGCGCAAATCGGCGATACGCTTCTCCTCCGCCAGGCGGTCGTGCTCCAACAAGTCCTCGTACTCCACATTGACATCTAAAGACCTATAGAATGCCTCCTCCCTCCATCATCCTTCCGCTGAATAACAGAACACTAGCTCCGGTGGTGAGCGCCTCTGACGTCGCCTATTGCAGGCGGTCAGGGGCATGACGGACGTGGCGAGAGCGAGATCAAGTGGCAAGCGACGTCGGGCCGGCGGGGGTTGTGAGGGGAGCCGATAGGGCGAGTTGGATGACGGTGCTACCGGAGAAGGCCAGGAACCGGTAATTATAGGCGGAAGGTAGGTGAAGTAGCATGTAGCGGGAAACGGGACGATCATCGCAATTTAGTGCATAAGCAGGCATGGCTTAGCGCGCCAACTTACCGTGGAAAACTGGAAAAACTGAAATTATGACTGTGCCGTCCCATCCCGTCAGTGGTGTGTCCTATCTGTGCTGGGTCCCACATCGGCATGACCGTCAAACGAGTGCACTCGAATCATCCAGATGAGGTAATCCCTCCTTGTAAAAAATTAATCCATCATTCATCAACTACCTTGGTTGGTGAGATTTTTGAATTGAGGCCTACAAACCGGAAAGGAGGTAGTATATGCGTGATCCGCTATTTATTCGTGTAGGGTCGAGTAGGTCGGATAGTGTACGTGTAGGATCACATTAGCTGATGAACGTTCGCTGGGAGATAAGGCATTTGCGAATGTTTTTGCTGGCAATATCTTCAGATTCCTGGCATTTTCTTCAAAACAGCTTGTCAGTTTCTTGAGAGGTAGTCATTTTCATTCAAAAAACTACCACCTTTGGATCTTGCATCGCAACTAAAACTGCTAGGAGCTTATTTGTACGCTAGCTAATGATCGATCAGTAACTTGTAAACGCTGAGAGAACAGAAATAAGGAACTTCTAGTAACTTGTAAACACTGAGCACACAGAAATAATAAGCATGATGTGCACACTAAAAGAGCCGATCGGTTCAAAATGTTCACGTGAGACTCACAGGCCCGGCTTTGTATTATGTTCCCATTAATAGCCCAAATTCATGACCAACTATTACCATTCCCATCCATAAGATCAACATGTTAATGCATCTCAATGATTCACAGATCATATACATTATGTAGCTCCTAAAGAAAAGATCAAGAAAAAACATTTGTTCTTGCTACTGACATGGATGCTTCTTTGGGCCAACATTCAGTACAAAGTGAAAGAAAAATCTGATCGTGAAGTTTACATTTCCACTTGCAAACGTCAGTGGTTTCACCAACAGATGGAACCATAAGAGTGAACCACACATGATGGAGGAACATCCACTGAAATATGAGTTGGTCATCTGTCGATCACATGACGAGACTATTTTCAGACTACAACTTTAACGTTGGCAAAATGATGCCCATTGGACAATCAGAACAAAGCAATGAAGCACCTAGTGTTGGCCAATAAATAGTACAATACTACTTTTGTGCAGTCCATGAAGTAACTATCCAATCTTTCTGTGTCTATTTTCAAATGGCACTGGATGCAGTGACTATACTATTCTCTTGTGCAGTTCCACAAAAATTGAAGTCACTTTGTTTGTTCGCTAAATAGCAACGGGCAGACATTTGTTTGCACAAATATCAACCAGCTAGTTAACATATACCCCACCTTGTATTTTCAGTTTAAACATGCCTTTGCTAGTCGTTTCCGCTTAGCATTTGTCATGTTTTGCACTGGGCAATTTGATACTGTCATGTTTTTCCCTGGACAATTTCGTACAGAATTGATTTGCTGGCACAGAGCAGAAATATAGCGCCAATTCTTCATCGGACCAAGGATATCCATGTTCGCAGTGATGGAAGAGTTGAAATCGATACAACCAAAATTGAGCATCCAATCATTGAGTAATGTCCTCCACCTCCAATGTAGGTCCACCCTACCAATAAACTCACATGCAAACCACTAATATTACTATCTAATGACAGTACAAAAAGAGTAGCAAGATAGTAGCAAATCATGTACCTTCGTAATGAACAACTCATAATGCCACCAATTGGATATAACGGTTTGGAAGAAAACATCCTCATAACGTTGAACCATTTCGACTTTTTGTGCAGTTCCACCAAAATCGAGCATCCCTGTTTGCACAGATATTGAAAGTGTCATTACTATAAAAGTGGCACTAGTTAAAGCATAGACTCACAAATATAAGCAATCCAATTTCTTAATGGGAAAAGGTAGGAAGATTGTTTCTAACCACCTAACTGAAGGAATAAATAAGGCAACAACGGCTGATGTCAGGAAGGCATACATAGTATTTTCTGAAAAATTGAACCATTCCTGGCCTTTCATCTTCTTTTAAACATATTTTGTGCATTTCAACTAAAATAAAATGCCATCACCGCCTTGACAATTCAGTGACACTGTACAAAAAGAAATGACTTACCATTACATCATGATGTCAGGTATGTAATCGACAGGCATTAGAGACGAACATGCAAACCTCCTCCGATATCATAATGAACATTAATTTTAACAAAGGTGTGACTAGCTTTACTGGTAGTATTTGAGTGAACTCTGCACCCTCTGTTCCTTAATATAAGATGATTCACAGTTCAATTTAAAGTTTTCTTGAGCACATATCTGGGAAAGCTTGCCACACCTTATATATGTCCATACGCTAATGCAACACCATTCGAATAGTACAAATATACACTAATCAAGTGGCTAGTGCAACAGTGGAGTATTTTTTTATTACGGGGTACAATATAATGGTTTTACTGAACTGATTTCCATAAGCTAGCACTCAAAGATTTCTATTAGCATTAACAATACAAAATGTTGGTATACTAGTTGTGCAACAACATTAAACCAAATACAGAAGTCTGAAGATTACTAGCATTATGAACTAATGATACTATAAAAAATTTGCAAACCATGTACCTTGAAGGGAAATATCATTTTGAACTCGAGAGGACCTGGAAATTACTATCCCAATCTTGATAGTCTTTCAAACATAAAACGTGATCAACTAAATCAAAGAAAACAGCCGGAGGAGGAGGAGGTGCCCACTCTTGAGCTTTCCTCTTTACCTCATTGTCCAGTTTAACCAAAATAAAATGACATCAACGCCTTGGCATTCTGGTGACACTATAAAAACAAATTGACTTATCTCATGAAAGTCAGGTAAGCACATGTACAACGACGTCCTAAACAAACGGTATAAACCCCTTTCCACAGCGACATTTGGAACCATCGCCAAGTGAGTGTGGGCGATAGGGGGTCCTTCCCACATGACCCAGAAATGATCGGGGATAGGCCCTCGTGGGACCCAGGCTGGGGCCGTGTGCGATCGGGCGAGGCATGGAAACCCAATCATTTTCATAGGTATGTACATCCCACACGGTGAATCCCAGAAATCATTTCCGTAGGTATGTACATCCCACACGGTGAATCCCATAAATCATTTCCGTAGGTATGTACATCCCACATGATGAATCCCAGAAATAATTTCCGTAGGTATGTACATCCCACACGGTGAATCCCATAAATCATTCCCATAGGTATGTACATCCCACACGGAGAATCCCAGAAAATCATTTCCGTAGGTATGTACATCCCACATAGTTCTTTGTGTGGTAACGTTTGTGCAAGGTGGCCTAACACAAACAGTTCACTGCCGGAAGCCGTGTGTGATTGTTAGTTGATCGAACACGCATACTTTCTAGAAACCGTGCGGGTTGTTTGAGTTCATCGCCCACGGTGCCGTCTGAGTAACCGTTTGCAATAGAGAACCCCAATAAGCAGGGTAATTAGCTTATTATTGATAATTCATGTACTAATCAAACTGATATTTCTTATAAAACACGCCAGATGTTTCATATCCGTGTAAAAGCAACCAGGATTTCATAATCGAATTACATCAAATAGCTTCGGCACTCAGTTATGCCATTACACAACAGCACCAAGTTTCACATGCATCATCAAAAACCTTTGGAAAGTAGCAACATACATGGTAAATAGACAGATGGATCTCATCTAGGAAACTGCAGAAGCGGAAGGCAAATATTGATCCTTCAGTGATGTTGAATGTCCTTGCAACTTTAGGCCAATGGCTATGGATAACTGCCCGCCCAACCTTCGTCCTCTTCAGCAAGACTTCATATTGTATCGTGGGTGTTGAATGAATACCTTCCTCGCCTCTTGACCATGTAGGTGGTTTGAGAGGTAATCATGGTGAACTACTTTGCAAAGTACTGAAAATAAAGCTATGCATAAATCGCTGTTGTAAATTTTGAAATGGCGCAAGGGGTAAAAACAAGGTAAAAGAGTTGGTACCATCCTATAGTTGACTGATGTCTTCTTCATTGTGCAAACAAATATCTTGCTGTTATTCGTCGCGAGTTTCTTCATCCTAACAATCTCTCTGAGTTTCTTGACTTGACTGATATTCATGGGCATCTCATTTCCCCATATGCAAAATGGGTTAAATAGTGGGTCTAAGCCTCTCACAGCAGGACCTACATGTGCAAGACCAAATTGTAAGACCCTAAATATTAGAATGATTCTTGCAACTGCATAATAATGTGCTGTTAGCCAAAGGACCCTGATTGAACAAACCTCGATGGTAAACCACAATGTCTCCCATTGTTTTCCTGCAACACACATAAGGAAGATCTTGATCAGGTTAACTGAGAGTTGCCATACTATCAGTAGAATATGTATTGAGTACAGCCAAATTCGATTGGTGTCACATGCATAACAATACAAAATTGTACCCACAACAAATGAAAATCTAATTGCAGAACTGAACCAAACAGTTAAATGGACAATAGACCAAATGAACCAAAATAGTTAACTGAGCACGACATTGCAGAATAGAAACATGTACTTGAAGATAAGACAGTTAACAAAACAACGAATGCTTGGGAACAGTACTACGAAATGTAGCAATTGTTGGACCAAAGTGTTAACTGAACATTACATTTCAGAGTGCCAAACTGTTAACTGAACATCAGATTGCATATTAACATTACAGAGGACAAATCACTAGAAGGCACTGGCGGTGGCCTTGAGAAAACACCACGAATTGTATTTTAAAGTAGACAACCGCGCGGCGGTATTGACGGTGGCCTCGAAGACGAGGTGCTCCTCCAAGATCTGGCGGTCAACACGCATGTCAGCCATAGCGACCTCGTTCGCGCGTGCGGCCGCATGCTACTCAGCTCCATGTTATACTGCGTGTAAAATGGCTGTGGGCGGTGCTTAATTGGAGGAGGGGGCAGTGATTTCGGTGGAAGGTGTCGCTCCGTCAGTCAGGGCAGGTGGGACAGGAAAGAGGAGGATGGTGTGGGTGGGGTGTGGACTACCTGACCATATCGACGAGACTACGCAGCAAGAAGAAGGGTCAGCGGCGAGGAGGCCGCGCAGTAAGAAGAAGGGTCACCGGCTAGGAGGCGGCGCTGCAAGAAGAAGGGTCGCCGGCGAGGACACGACGCTGCAAGAAGAAGTGTAGCTGGCGAGGAGGCAGCGCTGCAAGAAGAAGGGTCGCCGGCGAGGAGGCTGAGCTGCCAGTAAGCAGCAGTGAAGGTTTGAACTTGGAAAGCAAGGAGGAATAGTGGAAATGTGGCTTTTGGTAGGAGGGAGGGGGCAGTGAGATAGATATTTCCGCGGTGGCAATTTTTTTTGCTCGGTGCCGCGAGAAACTGGCGCACAAGTGTGGTTCAAGCGGGGGCGGTGGACTGTAGATGACGAACCTTCGTGCGTAAGCCAGACAAGACGGTGTGCCAATATATTTTATATCGCATTCCACATGATTCTTTCTAGTATTTGTGTTATACCTGATTTTTTCATTATGTTTTGAAAGACAAAATGGTGTTACGGAGGGAAAGGATGGTGATTGAATTGCTAGAATATTTACGTACAGTGAACATGCAACTAGTACATGAGTGTCGTGTTCAAATTTGGAATTATTCCAGGTTCGTTTGGCATTTTTATGCATTAATTGAGTTTCTCGGCATTTAATATGCGTCATTCAAATTTGAACTACAAGCACATGCTCCAATGCACCAAAGTATGCTGAAAAATCACATGTGTGTCTTTGGGTGAATTTATAGGTCCCATGCAAGAAATGGGAATAAAATTCAAACATCTGGGTGTCATGGCTCGGCCGGAATGATTGAGAAACTTTGTTTTTTAATTCTTGTAATTCCAAAACACGCCTGAAAATCATGAAACTTGGCATGGTGTCATGACATGGCACGAACATGTTGCGGTAATTTTTTTGGACGAGGGACAAGCTTTGGTGTAAGCTTCTTACAAACTAGAGCTTTTTTCAAGAAGGCTCGTGGTTTCGAGAGGGAGCGTGTCACCTCCGTGTGCGAAACGACATAAGTACACAACCTTCTCCCGCCTTAATTTTTTTACACGACCAGATTAGACCAAATAGGAGTACCGTTCTAAATTTTGGAATTATTCCTGGCTCGTTAGGACTTTTTTATACATTAATTGAGTTTCTGGGCATTTAGTGTGCATAATTCAAATTTGAACTACAAGCACATGCTCCAGTGCACCAAAGTTGTTTGAAAAATCTCATGTGTGTCCTTGGGTGAATTTCTAGGTCCCATGCAAGAGATTGGAGTGAAATTCAAACATCTAGGCATCGTGGCTCGGATGGAAAGATTGAGAAACTTGTTTTTTTTAATTCCTGTAATTTCAAAACATGTCTGAAAATCATTAAAACTTGGCATGGTGTCATGATATGGCAGGAACATGCTACGGCAATTTTTTTTGCCGAATTAGGACAAGCTTTGGTGTAAACTTCTTGCAAACCGGAGCTTCCCTCAAGAAGGCTCGTGGTTCCGAGAGGGAACGTGTCACCTCCTTGTGTGAAACGACATACGTACACAGCCTTCTCCCGCCTTAATTTTCGTACAAACACAACCCGCATAGGAGTACCGTATTAAATTTTGGTATTATTCTAGTCTCGTTTCGCCTTTTTTATACATTAATTGACTTTCTGGGCATTTAATGTGCATAATTCAAATTTGAACTACAAGCAGAGGCTCCAGTGCACCAAAGTTGTTTGAAAAATCGCATGTGTGTCCTTGGGTGAATTTCTAGGTCCCATGCAAGAGATTGGAGTGAAATTCAAACATCTGGGCGTCGTGGCTTGGCCGAAAAGATTGAGAAACTTGGTGTTTTAATTCCTGGAATTCCAAAACACACCTGAAAATCATGAAATTTGGCATGGTGTCATGACATGGCACGAACCTGCTGTAGTATTTTTTTGGCCGAATTGGGAAAAGCTTTGGTGTAAGCTTGTTACAAACCAGAGCTTCCCTCAAGAAGGCTCGTGGTTCCCAGAGGGAACGTGTCACCTCCTTGTGCGAAACGACATACGTACACATCCTTCTCCCGCCTTAATTTTCGTACAAACACAACCCAGATAAGAGTGCCGTGCTAAATATTGGAATTATTCCAGGATCGTTTTGCCTTTTTTATACATTAATTGAGTTTCTGGGCATTTAACGCGCATAATTCAAATTTGAACTACAAGCACAGGCTCCAGTGCACCAAAGTTGTTTAAAAAATCACATGTGTGTCCTTGGGTGAATTTCTAGGTCCCATGCAAGAGATTGGAGTGAAATTCAAACATCTGGGCATCGTGGCTCAGCCGGAAAGATTGAGAAACTTGGTTTTTTAATTCTTGTAATTCCAAAACACGCTTGAAAATCATGAAACTTGGCATGGTGTCATGACATGGCACGAACATGCCGTGGTATTTTTTTTTTGCCGAATTGGGACAAGCTTTGGTTTAAGCTTCTTGCAAACCGGAGCTTCCCTCTAGAAGGCTCTTGGTTCCGAGTGGGAACGTGTCACCTCGTGTGAAACAACATACGTACACAGCCTTCTCCCGCCTTAATTTTTTTTACACAACCAGATTAGACCAAATAGGAGTACCGTTCTAAAATTTGGAATTATTCCGGGCTCATTTCGCCTTTTTTATACATTAATTGAGTTTCTGGGCATTTAATGTGCACTATTCGAATTTGAACTGCAAGCACAGGCTCGAGTGCACCAAAGTTGTTTGGAAAATCACATGTGTGTCCTTGGGTGAATTTCTAGGTCCCATGCAAGAGATTGGAGTGAAATTCAAACATCTGGGCATCGTGGATTGGCCGGAAAGATTGAGAAACTTGGTTTTTTAATTCGTGTAATTTACAAAACACGCCTAAAAATCATGAAACTTGGCATGGTGTCATGACATAGCACCAACATGTTGCAGTATTTTTCTGGCCGAATTGGGACAAGCTTTGGTGTAAGCTTCTTGCAAACTGGAGCTTCCCACAAGAAGGCTCGTGGTTCCGAGAGGGAACGTGTCACCTCCGTGTGCGAAACGACATACGTACACTGCCTTCTCCTGCCTTAATTTTATTACACATCCAGATTAGACCAAATAGGAGTACTGTTCTAAATTTTGGAATTATTCCTGGCTCGCTTGGACTTTTTTAAACATTAATTGAGTTTTTGTGCATTTAATGTGCATAATTCAAATTTGGCATGGTCTCATGACATGGCACCAACATGCTATGGTAATTTTTCTGTCCGATTTGTGAAGGCGCACACATTAACAATCAACAAAGTCATTTTGGAACTAATGCTGTCACGTTACAAATCAGAAACACAAGTATTATTGAAACTGTGGACATTCGACTTACCAATTACGTGCGGCCACGCGTCCCCTTTTTTATTGGCTAGGAGGTGCCGTGCGGGGTAGCTATTTGAGTACGGGAGGCGTGCGATCAGACCCATGTGCGTGCTCATCGAGAGGAGAGCCCTTTTGACCGCTACACGCCGCACACCTCCCTCCCAATGTCATCATTAATGGCGCCAGAGCACCTGTTCTACGACGTGGCTATATGTCTCACTGGACTGAGATTTAAGAGAGAAAAATGAAAATCTGAAAAGAAAGTTTTGCACGGATCTTGATGTAAGATCCAACGGACCTATATAGAATCGACTGCGACTTATAGCAAGCATGATGAATATAATGACGATGACGTTGGATAGTAATTGTCATACATATTTATAAACATAATTAAAAAAAGCCACATGCGGCAACACCCGATATACACGAGGGCAAAAGAAGAAGGAAGACAACTAGTTGATGATGCTACGGACCTAGGGTAGGGTCACGGGCCTGACCCACATACCCAACCCAAGGTCACTACCCCAGAAGCTCAAGAGACAACTCAAAGACAACAGAAACAGTCGACTGATACGACCCAAGAGGACATTTCACTCGACTGCACACCTCCACTCAGACGACCCAACTCCACTCGGAAGGATGAGGACACTCGACCATACAAAGACACTCGACCCCCGATGGTCTAAGGTCCCGTTAGGCCGGCAACGATCATGCATTCATTCTGCAGTTATGAATGCCTTTATCACCCTTTATTGCAGGCATTATCAGTAACATCCTGCCTTTATGTACATTGAACCCTTTGTAACATGGGGATGGCTGGGGTCCTGGCGCACTCTATATAAGCCACCCCCTCCTCCAGTACAAGGGTTCACACCCCTTGTAACTCACACACGCATATACATTCCAGTCGACCACCTCCGGGCACCGAGACGTAGGGCTTTTACTTCCTCCGAGAAGGGCCTGAACTCGTAAACATCTCGTGTACGACCTCACCGTAGCTAGGGCCTTGCCTCCTCCTGCGTACCTCCTACTCGTACTGTCAGACTTAGAACCACGACAGTTGGCGCCCACCATGGGGCAGGTGTCTTAGCGACTTCCGGTGAGGTTGCAAGCTTTTTTCTCCGACCTCCATCATCATGGTTTCCGGCGGTGGTATGGCGCTGGTCCGCTGTAATACCCAGTATGAGATTATACCTCCTACGTGTCGAGGCATGACTTAAAGGCATAAGCTCATACTAGAATGATCTCAAGTATGGTATCTTTGCACGAATCATGTAAAAGAGGGATGAAAATGCAAAGGAGTAGTTGCCTTACACTCGCCACGTCACACAATACATTACATAAGCAATCATCATCCAAATAACATCACAGTCCGACTACGGACGAAGATCCAAACGAGAAAGATACCATAAACACAAGGTCCGATCGCCCTAGTAGGAACCACTACTGATCGTCAAAAAACGTCACAAACATACGGCCACACTCTTCATCGAGCTCCAAGTGAATTTCTGAACCATCTCCTGCATTGTTCTTAGTGGTACCTGCATCTGGTGTTGTAGTAACTGTGAGCCACGAGGACTCAGCAATCCCATAACCATGGGTAACAAGACTAGCAAAGCTTAATAGATATGGAGAAGGGTAGTGGTGAGGTTGCAGCAGCGGCTAAGCATAATATGGTGGCTAACTTACGAGTACAAGAATAAGATGAGCATCTACGCAAGCGGTCGCAACTAGTAATGATTGCTAAAGATCCTGAACTACCTACGAGTCAAACATAACCCAACGTGTTCTCTTCTCAAAGTGAAAAGAGACAGTCACGGTTACTCACACAGTTGTGTGTTTTACTTCGGATCCTCTGACAAGTTTTCTACAACCGGACATTAACAAATTCCAATCTGCCACATAACCGCGGGCACGACTTTCAAAAGATCATAACCCTACAGGGGTGTCCCAACTTAGCCCATCACAAGCTCTCACGATCAGCAGAAGTAATAATAATATCAGTACCCCTTATCTTAGGGACAATCCGATCTAGCTCGGTATCCCGGTGCACAAGACATTTCGACAATGGTAAAACAAGTCCAGCAAGACCTCCCGGCGTGCCGACACCCTGATAGTAGCCGCGCGTATCTCGTCTCAGGCCACGTCCGGATGAGCACTACGTACAGCAACCGAAGACCCCAGATAACTAGGTGGCACCGCAAGTGGCTCTAGTTTGGGACCAACACCATCAGCACTGCGCCCCTGCTTTGTAGAAGAATTCTCGGGGACGCGACCTCCTATGCAATTTTAATTAATTAATTAAGTTGTTATTATGAGGCAAATTAAAACCAATGTTGGGCCTTGCTGGAGGAGTTTTATTCAAAGACAAAGTGTCAAGGGGTCCCCATATACCCAACCGTGTAAGGAACGCAAAATCAAGGAACATAATGCCGGTTTATCGGCTCCTAAGGTGGCATGAGTGGAACAAAACACCGAGCAAAGGCCAAGCCTTCCACCCATGCCCAGTATATAGGTGTGTTAAAAATAATAATAGATATATTGTGATATTCCCAAAGCATCAAGTTCCAACATGGAACAATCTTCATCTTCACCTGCAACTAACAATGCTATAAGAGGGGCTGAGCAAGCGGGTACCTAGCCAAACAACGGTTTGCTGGGAAGGTGTCAAAAGGTTAGAGATTTCATGGAAACAAGGAGAGGGGCTGACAATAAATGATGGGCAGCGTGACATATAACGATAGCATCGAGACAACTAAGCATGTCAATGGTAGTAAAGGTATCCCAGGGTATGGTCATCTTGCGTGGGATTCCGTGAGGAAGAAGAACAAGTCCATGAAGAAGACAAATCCTCACAACTCCAGAACGGAACCGAAGCTAACAAGAGAAGCATACCGGAAAGAAGCAAACAATATGGTGAACACACATATCATGACCATGGCATGATGCACAAGCAAGTATGATGCATGCCCGATTTAAATATGCATGGCATGGCCAAGTGCACAAGCAATACTACGAGTTAAGTGGAGCTCAATATGCAACGAGTTGCATATTGACGAAACAACACATTATTTATTTAGTTGACTCCCGTTTATTTACAAGACAAAGTTAAATGTTTTTATTAAACATGGCAAGAGGTGAAGCATAAGTAAAACTACACTATCTAGGCATTTTAAAAGAGGCTGGAAATAACAACAACAATTCCGGAAAAACCCCATGATCAATTTAGCAATTATTAAAGCAACAACAATTTAATATTCAAAGGTTGTTATCATGATGCGGATGACATGATCAAGTTTTATGCAATTTTTTTAGTAAAAGTTAACATGAACATGATAAGGAGTATTTGTCGCCACGACGGAAAGAAAAGAGGGTCGTGGCGGCGAAAACGGATACGGTGCCACGGCAACGTTCCGATGATCCGACACTCGTCGAGATGCCGGTGCAAAAGCAAGGTAGCGTGAGCGTGAATGTGTTGAACAAGATGATGGGGCGCTCCCGATTCCCCGGTTCCCACGAGTCGACGACAAAAGACGGGCACAACGGACACGATGCAACAAGGGAAACATCTCATACAACCACATGCATTCATTCGTTCACGGGCGGTCGTCTCGGCGGTTATACCTTTGACGCGTGTGTTTTCGGAGCAGATCGAGTTCGATGGGATGTAGAGGAAGTAGACGTTCACGCGGCGGTAGTGTAACTAGTCATTCACGTTTTTTTGGCTCGTACACGTTCCGTAGTGTTACTTGTTGGTCCATGAAGTCGAACTCGGAGGTCTTGGCAGTGTAGTCATACACGTGTTGTAGATGGACTTGGCGCAAAACAGGGCGACGGTAGTGAAACTTCGATGCTTGCGGCTTCTTCTAGGGGTCTTGGAGCATAGTCGTGGTACTTGGCGGCAGAAACACATAGCATGGGTACACGACGTAGCCATGTCCTTCGAGGTCGGCCTTGGAGCTCTGCCAGCGGCTGCGGGATGCTGAAGGCAAAACAGGGGCCAAGCTCCAGCGGAGCTGGTTGACATCAGAGGAGAGGCGCGGGGCGAGGGGTCCAGCGGGGCGACGGGGCCGGTGGAGAAGGAGTGGGGCGACGCCGAGGTCGTGCGGGCGAGGCGGGCCAGCGAGGAGGACGAGAGGAGTGGGCTCGAGGCGGCCGTCCATGGCGCTCCTGGTCGGCAGCTCGGGCGCGAGGAACGCAGGGCCACGGGAGCAGCTCGCTCGGGGAGCTCCTCGGGCGCGGGAATGAGGCGTAGGGGACGGTGGGTCCAGCTGGCACTCGCCGGCGTGGGCAGCAACGTAGGTGACGGCGGTGGAGGGCGACGGAGACGGTGCAGGGTTGGCCGACGAGGGGAGAGACGGAAGGCGACGAGGAGGATGCGAAGTGTCCATAGTCATGAAGGAGGAGAAGGAGGCGCAGCCATGGGGATCTGGATCCCTCCCTTGCATTCGTGAGGAGGGAGACGAGAGGAGGGGAAAAGAGATCGAGAGGGGGATGGGGTGGCGGCGCGAGGTGGGAAGACGAGGGAGCGAGGGAGAAGAGACGGGGATCGGTCGAGGGACTGGCGAGGGGATCGGGCGGTGCGACGGGTTAGGGTTGGCTGTAGATGGGCCAGGAGGCAAATGGGCCTAGAGGTGCGGCCGGCTGGGAGCAGGCCAAGCTGCGGCTGGGCCCTAGCTGGGTTGCAGAGGCCTCTTCCAGATCCTCTCTCTTCTCTCTTTAAATAAAAAAAAACAGAAAAAGAGAAAGAAAAGAAAGGGAGGTTAGGGAAGGAGTTTGAACATGGGATTATTTTTCTCGGGCTCATAAAAATGAGCGTAATCTGAGAAAAATAGAAGTGGCATGATCGAAAGATATAATTCAAACATATTTGAATTTAATTCAAATGGGTTTGAACTAAGACTTGATTTTTGAAGTGTCCAAAAATGCTCGGATTTTTGGAGGAACCTCGATAAAAATGGATAAGAATTGTAGAGAAGGTTTTGACTGCGAAACTTGAAGTAAAGAGGCATAGGAATATTTGCAAGTGTGTTTCGGTGATCCCAAACTAATGGGATATTTTAGTATAGCTCCCTAAATATTGGGAGGGAATGTTTTGAAGAGAAATCACACTTCCCTCGATTTAAATGGATCGAAGATCCACACAATTTATTTAGTTGAAAAGCAAAAGAATTATGACATGATGGCATGATGCTATGATGCAATGCAAAATAAATAGAGCAAGCACAACTGAAACACACGGTGAAAATATCCAGCGTTCGCTCGACGATCCCGAATCCAATCGACGGCCGCGACAATCGTTCCCGCGCGAACCTCAGGTATTCCAGACGCCGATCCAGAATCTCGAAGCTGCAGCCCGCATCGCAGATTCTATCCATCCGTCTCAGTCGGAGGCTGGGAGAGGCTTGCAGCAGATCCGGGCGCTGCTCCGAACGGCAGGAGAGCAAAACACGGCCGTCTCTCAGTCACGTAACATAATTCACAGCAGATCGGTGGCGGCAGACACTGTTTGGTCCACTCACAGCCCAAGGTCGCCTCCGGGACGAGAGGGTCGTGGACCCCATCAAGAGCAACATCTGGGCCGGAATGATGAACGGTACGACCATCGACCTGGTCACAATGATCGCCGCCGAGTGCCTATGCCTCCCGCGGGAAGCGGATCGTACTCGCCCAGGCGACACGACGGTAGGCGTCTGCGTCACGATGAGCGGAGGATCCCTCCAGATCCCAGAAGGCCCGGTTTTGACGCAAGATCAATTCTTATGCAAGGCCTGGTCGACAGGAACAGAGCGTACAGAGAAGAGCAAGGCAGAGATCGCCCGAGTGGCAGCCGAGCGTCTGTCTCTGGGCCGAGTGTTTTAGCAATGCCATCAGGGCTGCTGAGATTCCCCCCAACTTCAGATTGGTGGCGGGGGTGAGTAAGTTCACCGGAGAGTTGAAGCCGGACACTTGGCTCGAGGATTACCGTGTAGCTGTGTAGATCGGTGGCGGTAATGATGATGTGGCTATAAAGCATCTCCCCCCGATGTTAGGTGGCTCGGCCCGGGCGTGGCTAAATCAGTTGGCCCCTGGGAGAATTTACAGTTGGGAAGAGCTGGCCCGAGTATTTGTCAGGACCTTCGAAGGCACTTGCAAACGACCCGCAGGGCTGGCGGAGTTACATCATTGCATTCAAAAGCCGAATGAAACCCTGAGAGATTACATCCAAAGGTGGACCACCTTGCATCACACGGTGGAAAACGTATCCGAGCACCAACCAGTCTGCGCCTTCAAGGAGGGCGTCCGATACAGAGAGCTGAACCTGAAGTTTGGTCGAAAAGGAGATATGTCCCTGAGTCGGATGATGGAAATAGCCAGTCGGTACGCTAACGAAGAAGAAGCCGATTGACTCCGTAGCGGTAAGAAACCAGTCGGCCAATGTCACATCCCTAGCTTCTCGCAATGCACTAGTGCTAGCCTTTGGTGATGCATCATGCTTACTTTTTACAGAAAGTTGAAATGGGGATTGCCTAAACCCTAGCATCAAAGGAATTCAGTAGGTTCAACTAAAATATTTTCAGTAAATCCAAATGGCTTTAAAAAATGTTCATCATTTATAGAAAATATTGTAAATAGTAGCCATAGGTGATGCACATTTTTCCATGACATATTTGGGCTCTGAATTAAATCATACTCTATTTGAATTTGGGCATTTAAATACTATAAAATATTAAAATGTCCAAATAATCCTAAACTGAAATGTTCCATGTTGGATATATTCCAAACAGTGGCCATGAGAACTTTGGTGATTTTTGAGTGTGCCTAAGTTTTTTTTAATAAAGCCCAGAAAAAAATAACAAAATAGAAAAACAGAAACTAAGTAGAAAGAGAAGGGAGAGAAACTTACTTGGACCTACCTACTGTGCAGCCCACCTGGCCTGGCGCTGTGCCGGCCCAACCCACCTCCACCTGCCCTGTCGTCTTCCTCCCTAGGCCAGTAGGCAGAGCGCGTGCTTGCCGCGCGCGCACACGCGCCCGAGCCACCTCCTGCCTGGATGCCTGCGTCCCCGACGCCCTGGACGCCTCCATGCGTCGCCACGCAGCCCCGACCTCTCTCTCACTCTCTTCCGTGCTTCTCCCCTCCTCTGCTCTCTCTCCCTCTCGCGCCCGAGGGCAACCGTCACCGCTGCTCGTCGTTGCCGTAGCCACCGCCTCCCCCTCGCTTCTCTGACCAGCCCACGAGCTCTGCCTAGACCCCGAGCACCTCTCCGCCGACCCACGCAAGGCCGGAGGACCCGAAGACAACGCCGCGACCTTTCTTCCCCGTCCACGGCCGCCTGATGCCGCCGCCCGATTCGCCGTCTCCACCGCCTCCCCGAGCACGCCGACCTGCTCTTCGACCTCATCTTGAGCCTTTGCACCGAACCTCTCTCTGCCCTTGCTCTTTTGCTCTCTGTAGATCGTGGTTCCACCCGAGCCGAGAGCCGGCCGCCGCCGTTCTTGACGCTGTCATAGCCAGAGCTAGCAAAGCTCGTGCTCGAGCATGGCTATGTGCTTAGCAGCTCCGCAACAAGCTAACGCCGCTACCAGCTCGTCCTTTCGTGCACCTTAGCGCTACGCCGCTCGAACCCGTAGCTCCGGCCGCCGCCGTTCTGGTCGCCGCCGTCGACCCCGGCCTCCCTGTGCCCTACTGCGTGCGCCCCTAGACGCGCGGGAGCACGAGCTCCCTCCTGGTGTCCTCAGCATGCCCAGTCGCGGCCTGTAGCGCCGTCCCGACCAACCCCGGCGAGTTCCCACCGCTGCTGTGGTCGCCGGCGTCACTTGCTGACGTGGCGCCAGTTAATTAGCACTAATAACCCGGCTAAACACCCCGAGGGTCACTGCCATGAGGGTCCCAGTGCCTGCTTAGGTTAGTTTAGTTTCCTGCTTAAGTTAGTTCATAACCCAACGGGCCCCACGTGTCAGAGTTGACCAAGTTGACTTGGCTGTTGACTGGGCCCACATGTCAGCGACACTAACCAGCCCCAGTCACTGACATGTGGACCCCACTGGTCAGGTTTGACCTGGACCCGCTTGTTGACTTGCTGATGTCAGCATGACCTAGTGGTGACGCAGTAACTATTTTCTGGGATTTCAAATAAATCAGAAATGATTTATTTATTTCAGAAAATAGCTAAAACTTCTAAAAATCACAAAAGATAATCTATAACTCCAATGAAAATAATTTATATATGAAAAATGATCAGAAAAATCCAAAGAATCTGTTTATGGCATTTTCATGCATGTTTGAATAACTTACAGCCACTGTTTAGGACAATTTGAATAAATGGCATTTGAATAATCACATATGGAGTTTGAGTTTGAACCTTTGGTTCAAACCAACTTCATTTAATTTGGTTGCTAGTTGCATTAGCTCAATCGACATCATATTGCCATGTCATGATCATGCATCATATTGTCGCATTGCATTGATTGTGTTCTCTCTTGTTTGCTGGTGTTTGTCCCCTCTCTATAGATGTCACACCCTGATTTTCATGTCACTTTGCTTAAGCTAATTATCCTGTTAAAAATGTGGATTTGCAAAAACTTTTGGGTGTTTTTGTTTTTTCTTGATTTGACTTTTGTCTGCTGTTTGCTAGTGCTATAAAAATCAAATAAATCCTCCAACTCTTATACTTCATCTCCTTGATCCAAAACTTTTTCCCAATGATCATGCCATGTGTATAGACCAGTATAGAATTTTCTTATAAAAATATTTTGGCCAAATAGGATTTTCTAAAATTAGTTTTCCAAAAACCCCTGAATTAAGGTTTGCACTACAAGTACCTTATTTAGGCTGTGAAAAATCTTTCAAAAAGTATATTTGAATCCTATTAGGTATAGGACTCCCAGAAACCACAAAATTATAATTTTAAAAGTTATTTTTATATTTTATTTAAAAGTTTTTTCTTAATGCCAGAAATGGTCTTTAATAGGGAAAAATTATTTAATTATTTCAAAATTATTTGCCAAAATTTAGGGAGACTCATAGGACATATATTGTCCATATATAAGAGTTTCAACACATGGTCATGTTCAAAATATTGGGCAAATCCTTCCAAAACCCTTTCTGGATATTTCAAGCTTTTGAAATATTTACAAAGGAATTAATCTCCAAAAATTCCAGGGAAATTCTATCATGTCATATATGACATGTTTGATGATCTTGCAAAGCCTCATGCCTTGAAGATCAAGGAAACATCATCTAATCCCCTCAAAACCAATTCTGTCCATTTTGAAGTTTGTGCAACTTTACATTGCCAAACTTGTCCAAATGCTCTCAAACTTGGTGAACATGCTAAAATGATGTAATTATGCATCTATGCCAAATGGCACAAGTTTTGGAGAAGCATAACTTGGTCTAAGTGCCCCAAAACCATTTCTGTTCAAATTCAAATTTGAACATCTTTACATTGTCAACTTTTTACCTTGGGCTTCAAACTTTGTGAGCATGATCATAACCCCAAATTATGATACTACACCAAGTGATGCATCAAGGGGAGATGATTAGCTTGACTCAAACAAGGTGAAACCATTTCTGTTGATTTCTAGGGTTCACCAAAGTTACATAGGCAACTTTGCCCAAATGAGCTCAAATTTGGTGTAGGGGCCTAATTATATGTGACATTGATCCTGGTAAGTCCCATGCCAATTGGAAGTCATTTGCCTCCCCAAAACCTGATCAAACACCTTCTGCAAGTTTGCCAAAACCAGTGTTTGGACCCCTTTTACTATTTCCCTTTACCTCAAATTCTTACCACAACTTCTCCTAGTCCTATTCTACCTCCAGTAACTCTCCTCTGCCTCAGCTCAATTATCGGAGGGGGGTAAAACCCCAATTCACTCTTCTGAGCAACAGTTTTTACCTTCTTCTTCACCTCCCTCCTCATTCCAGTGGCCTCCCAGAGCATCCAAGGTCACAGCGCATTTGTTTACTACCCCCTCGACCCCCCAGACAGCCTTGGGCATGATGGATGCGTCCAGAGCAGCAAGGGCACGGCCATGCCGGCCAAACGGGTGCTCTGGAGCGCGCTACAGTGCCCTGGCGCACCATAGCCGCCCCCAATCACCGGCCCCTACTACCTAGGGCCTCCCCCCTCGTGTCCCCCGAGGCCGCCTCGGCGTCCGGAACACGCTAGATGGTCGGCCCCCTCCTCCTTCTCTCTCCGGCGACCTGTGTCACGCGTGCCCGAGCGCCGCCCGCGTCCACCAGTTACCGCCTGTGTCCCTGGCATCCTCGTGCTCGTTCCTCTCTCCCTCTCTCTTTCCCTGGTCATAGACCACGCCCAGCAGGACCCCCGACTCGAAGGCGAGCCCCCCCGTGGCCTACAGGGACGGCTACGGCCTCGCCGGCGCACGGCCCGCTGTGCACCACGCCCTCTCCTACATAAGGCCGCTCGGGTCCTCCCCTTCGCCTCATTTTGCTTCTCCTAGACGCCGTGCACCCCCAGGCGAAAGCTCTGCTCCTCCCATGCCCCCAACGCGCCGCCATGGCCGAAGCCGAGCCGCCGTCCACCACCAAAATTGTCGCCATCCCGAGCTCGCCTCCCTCCCTTTCCTCCACCAGAAGAGATGCGAGGGTCCGGCGACCCTTTCCCCTACTCCTCCCAGACCGCCGGGCCACCACACCCCCCAGCCGCTCGTCGCCCAAACGGGCATCTGCCGAGGCAGTGCCGAGCGTACCGCGGTCGTCTCCTGCCAGCCCCGCCGACCTTCCCCGATGCGCCGCTTTCAAGTGGCCCCTCCGGTGGCCACCGCTTGGCCGGAGGTGCCCTGAGCCGCCGGGGGGCAGGAGCAGCAACCTCCCGTCGACGAGGCCCCTGCCTCTTCTATCGCGGGCGGGAGGAAGGAGAAGGCCTGCTGGTGGGGCCCGCTCGTCGGTGACCCAGCGGGGCGGGCCCGACATTTTAAGTGGAGACGGGCCGGGCGGGAGCCGTGTTCCCCAGGCGGAAGCGTACTTCGGAAATGACACCTTCAGCGTCACCCCCTCCGCCCGCAAAGCCGAGCCACTGGGCCGGCCCACGAGTTATCCACCGCCCTGAGCGCAGTGGAGGGTAAACCCTTATTCCTTTTCCTTTTTTCTTTCTTTTCCAGACAACTTCATAAATGCTTAATCAATTCATTTGAACTCCAAATTGCATGATTCAAATTTCTGGTAGTCTCTAAAATCATGCTCTATCACATGGTGCAACATGCACACTTTTCCAGAAACATTTCTTTCACAAATAATCATCAAACACCAATATTTCATTATCTGTGATGAACTTTAGAAAATCACAGAAAGCTCAATCTTGATCCAAATACAGTGGTTCAAATTCCTAGATGCTTGTCATATCCAAACTTAGTTTTGGAACATTTTTATTAACACTTTATGTACCCCACCAAATATTGAGCCATTTCTTCATATTTTACAGCTTTGCAAAATCTTAGGAATTCCATTTGAACTCCAAATCCAGTGAAACCAACTCCTAGAGGCTTCTAAAATCATGACTTGTTGATGGGTGCCTTGGCTCATCATTCAAGAAAATATTTCTGTATACTTCTTCCAAATCCATAAACTCCTTGGTTCCATCACATTGAAATGTTCCAAACTACCTATTGATCCAACACCTATGAAACCACCTTGGTTATTTTTCATATGACCAGAGGTATCCTAGAAAAGTCCAACTCCTATTTTTAGAGCACTTTTATTTTTGCTTTGATTGTGTTGCTTATTATGATTGCTTCCATCGTTAGTTGACGAAATAAACGGAATACTCGGAGATGGACCAGAAGGTTTGAAGACTCGGAAGAATAAGGCAAGCAGCCCTTTGACCATGTTCGAGAAACTTTTTATGCATGTCTCATAGCACCTTGTTATCTATGCATCGAATCATGTTGAGGTGGAGACCACTTTGGTTGCTACCTTTGTTACTTACTATTGAAACTTGCATCAAACATGACCCTACCTTCCTATGAGGGTTGTGTGGGTGGGAGTAGATAGATGTATGCTATAGTAATTGGCTACACAAAATGGGTCAGGGTTATGCATGGAGTGAAACAAGTGTGGTCTGACATACTTGCAAATGACCCAGTGGGTGCCACTAATGCCCCTGGGAGTTGATGAGAACTAGGGCACTACTTGGTGAAGAAGTAGTGTGCCGAGGCTTGATGAGAGTGTTGTTTACAGAGATGGATTAGATTTATGTGTGACTACCGTCCCAACCAAACATGCGCAACCACTCTACCCTTATATGGGAAAGGGCATTATTGATTACCTAGGTCGATAATAGCATGGTGCCCGCATTACTAGTGACGGGGGTGACATGAGGTCACTCTCGGGACGGGGTCGTGCTTGGATAGGCGGCCATGACTGTCTTTAGAGGGCACCGGACACACCGTTGGTACCCCGTGCTTGTGGTATGTGATGAATATGGGAGCAAGTCTCCACAATTATTAAGATGTGAATGTGGGGCATGGGGATTGGTACCAATCGAGTGGACTCTGTGTTAGTGTCGTCTAGGGAAAGATAGTGATCGAGTGCTTACGCCGGGTACTTGAGGTACCGCGGGTCGTGGATGTCATGGAAGTTCCCCGGATCTTGTGGGTAAAGTGTGCAACCTCTGCAGAGTGTCAAACTATTCGAATAGCCGTGTCCGCGGTCAAGGACAGTTGGGTGGTGCTACTTAGACTATGTCCATAAGTTTCTGGGAAACAACACGATTCAGAGATATTGTTGATGTGATTGTGAGAAAGTCACAATGAGCTTGAGCATGAGTTGATTACAACTCTTTCTCGATATTGATGTCTGTGATCTCCTGATACTTGTTGCAGACACATGCATGTCCATGTTATATGTTGATCATACTTGCATATGAAAAACTAGCTTTCCGCAAAACTGCCAATCTAGCAGTAGAGCCTTGCATAATTATTCTGTCATCACACTTGGGTTGCTTGCGAGTACATTTAATGTACTCATTGGCTTGCCACTGGTTATTTTATTGGCCAGGCATGAGAGTACAAGTTATGATGAAGATTTCTTGGTGGCGAGCATGCGAGCTAGGACGCTTCCCAGTCAGAATGCCTGTAGGGTTAAGGCAGATGGCATGGGTCCATGTTGTTATTGAAGATTTCCGCTGCAACGCTATACTCAAGACTTGACCATAATGGTCCTATTTGTGTAATACGGTATGTATGGATGTAAGACTCTTGTTATTCAGCTTTTGTGTGTTCAGTGAGCATTGATCTCTGGGATCACTGTACACGTGCATTCGGTGATCACGGCTTATGAGTCGGGGTCCCCTCAGAGCTGGTATCAGAGCTATCCTGACTGTAGGAAGCCTTAGTTAGCATGGTCGTTAGTTAGGGTAAAACTATTTTCAAAACATTGCTAGTTTTCAGAAGTATCTATACTTCTCTTCCCTTCTCAGTTTTTTTTTTCAAAAATTAGGCTATACTTGATCTCTTCCCCCTTCAAAAATGTTGGTCGCTAGAACCCTTATGCCCCTGACCACTGGATTTTCTGTAATCCTCGTGGAGTGCACCTTGCCAAACACTCACCCACCTCTTCTGAACGCAAGATTGGTGACACCACGACAAGATGATACCAACAGAAATTACATTCTCGGTGAGTGAGGACATGAAGACCCAGAAGATGGTGCAACTTTGGCCTATGATGACCAGGGTGTAGGTTATGCAAAATCATGATATGCATCGCTAATAGAGTAATCCTGTCACTACCGTTGTTGTATCGGCAACCACCGGTGGATGAGAACCTCGCCATTTGGTCTGCCTCACTATAGTGAGCAGGAAAACGGTTCTCTTCGTCCCCCGCTCTTGGTGTCGATGTTTTCAACAACGAAACCGACATGTTGGACCTCTATTATGCCTTGTTATTTTCATTGCATACGGATCGCCTACCTGGTACCCTCGACGTCCCAGAAGGCACAAGGGATCGTCATGATTAAAGAGACAAGAGAAGACCAAGTCAACGCCAGCTACAAGGAGGCACCTTCACCACCTCACCTCATCAGGAGAGAAGTTTTTGAAGATTCTTCAGGCTCAACCTGGATCGTTCATCAAGCAACTACAAGGGGCATAGCAACACCTGAGGAAGCTCAGAAGACTGCACGAGGCACAAGTCACGACACTAAGTCCGAGAACCCCTAGGGTAGGATGAGTCGTGTACCCCCTATGCGCAGTCGAGTCCGTATGATGGTTCGAATAGAACCATGATTGTGAGTTGCTTGCTTTTATTTGCCTGTGTTTTGATATAAGTCGCACTTTTGCCCCAGGCATCAAGTGCATGGCTATATCACCTTCCTTGCCTTGTTTCTTTTGTTTCGGCCTTTTTGCACCTGTTTGTTGCACTTGCACTATAGAACCCCCTTTTTAGGCATTTCCCTCCTCTACGCTGCTTCTTCCCTCTATTCTCTCTCTCCCCAACTGAAGACCCGCAAGACAAGACGCACCAAGGATTCTACCTCGGCAGCCAACTGGCCCTGAAGACTTCTGCTACAACCTCCGTGGCCAATTGCAACCCCGTAGAGTTATGTTTAACCCTCCAGACCAGTAACCCCATTCCTAGACCTTTTGAGACTTCACGAGATACTCCAGCACGAATCCTTAACCATGTGCCTAACCCATGGTAAAGCGAGAGAACCAACTAAGCCTTTATAACCTTGCACAACACTGGGTTCGTAATGGAACTAGTGGACACAGTGAGTAAGCACATTTTCATCCTAATATAGCACAAGAACTGACGATGCCATAGATAGACCAGTGCGAGGATATTGGACAGATGACTTGGTGGCTTTATATCAGTGACTTCGAGGAATTATCTGAGACCTTGATGGATTGTGAGATTTCATACTGGTGGGATCATGACCTTGGGGAAGCATGTAGGAGTACCCGTTGGGCATAAGATTTGGATTTATGTAGGTGATTCTGGTTGGTATACTGCTGGATTTGTCTGCATGGTTCGGAGTAAATTGGATTTAGGCCTATGACCCTGATTTTGATATCATGCTTCTCGGTGGACAATAACCGAGGAGATTGGATTATTTGTCGGAGTTGATTTAGGGATCTATATAATCGTGATCTTGGAGTTTACTTGACCCGGATGATGAGAATTTGGTGGATTTACTATCACAGTCCTTCCGAGTATTTGGGTATTATAGGGACTTGAGATCTTGTGGAACACCGTAGACATCGGATTTGTAGAATTGTTGGATTATGTGGAGATTGATGGAAATTACCGGGCTATTGGAGTTGATCTATAGGAAGGAAACAAAATCTTGGAGTGGCATATGACGTGTTTCCTTAGAATAGAGGTGCATTGTTATGAGCCTTGCAAGTATAGGTTGAGTGCTTGGATTGTGGAGTTTAATTTAAGCTTAGCAGCATGTGTGACCTACCCATGGATTTTAGGGGTAGACATACATATGGATTTGGGGATCGTAGACAAGTACGATTTTAATAGACCGTCTCTTGAGGATCATGAGGACATGTATGGCATGAGTGGTGATTGAAGCTGGTCTGTGCTTTTTTGTTCGGAGTACTAGATGGAGCTATTGGCATCTCAGAAACCGTGCTTAAGGATAAGATGATAAACGTTCACTCCCTCACTAGAATCCTTGAAACCCTTGAGCCCCACCGAGCCACAACCTGGTCAGATTCCGACCACGGGCCTTCGCTCTAAGTCAGGAAGACCTTGCAAATACTCAACGGAGACCACCACCAATACCCCAGCGTACCTTGCGTACCCCATAGACCTCATGGAGTAATTGGACAAGTTGGGTAACATCATTATTCGATGGCCTACTTGTCTGCCCGAAGACATAGAAGAGTCGGACAGCTGGATAGAAGACATTTGAAGACCACCCTGTCAAGATAGAAGATCTACACCGACCACCGTCATCAAGAAGTAAACTTCCGCGTCGAAGAACGAGCGTATCTGCAAACCACCCCTCTCAAAGGAACTGAGCATTTCCGTATCAAAGGAACGCTCACACCAAGATGTATCAAGACTTGAAGGCACGGTTCTGGTGGCATAGGATGAAAAGAGAGATTGCAACCTATGTTGCAAAGTGTGATGTGTGCCAAAGGGTCAAGGCTGAATATCAGCGACCCGCTGGATTGCTTCAACCACTCAAGGTTCCTGAGTGGAAGTGGGATAAAGTCGGAATGGACTTCGTCACTGGATTACCAAGGTCGGATAGAAGACATGACTCTATTTGGGTCATAGTCGATCATTTGACCAAGGTGGTCCATTTCATTCCTGTCAAGACCACTTATGATGGCAACCGGCTGGCAGCTCTCTACATCGACCGAATCGTAAGTCTTCACGGCGTTCCCAAGGAGATTGTGTCAGATCGAGGAACCCAGTTGACCTCAAGGTTCTGGAAGAAGTTCCAAGAAGCCTTGGGAACCAAGTTATCTTTCAGCACGGCTTTCCACCCACAGGCCGGAGGTCAGACAGAACGAGTCAATCAGATTCTCGAAGACTTTCTCCGAGCCTGTGTCTTGGCATATGGAGCCAAGTGGGAGGATTGTCTCCCTTTTGCCGAGTTCTCCTATAACAACAGTTACCAGTCGAGCCTTCAGATGGCACCATTTGAGGTGTTGTACGGACGCAGATGACGCACACCCCTCAACTGGTGAGAGGCTGGAGAAGGGCTAGTTTTTGGACCGGATATTCTCCGCGCAGCAGAAGAGCAAGTCCAACTAGTCAGAGAGCGTTTGAAGGCAGCCAAGTCAAGGCAAAATAGCTATGCTGATACTCACCGTCGGGACATGAGTTTCCATGTCGGGGACCGTGTGTACCTGCGGGTAACTCCTCTGAAGGGAACCAAGCGTTTCCACGTCAAGGGGAAGCTCGCACCAAGGTTCATTGGACCCTTGAGATAACTGCACGACGAGGAGAAGTGGCTTACCAGTTGGAACTACCACCCGAGCTATCCGGTGTGCACAATGTATTCCATGTGTCACAACTCCGGAAATGTCTCCAAGTTCCGGACAAGCCTAAGCTCTACCAGGATGTTGATCACCAAGCCATTGATCCGCAACCTGATTTGACCTACCGCGAGAAGCCCATCCGCATTATGGACGAAGCAGAACGACGGACGCGCAGCCGTACCATCAAACACTTCAGGATTCCAAGGAGCACCACTCGGAAGCAGAACCAACAAGAAGAAGTGAAGACTACCCCGTATCCAAGACTCCGCCTTTCTTTCCACGCCTAGTCTGGGAATCTCGGGGACGAGATTCTTGTAAGGGGGGTAGGTCTATCACACCCTGATTTTCATGTCACTTTGCTTAAGCTAATTATCCTGTTAAAAATGTGGATTTGCAAAAACTTTTGGGTGTTTTTGATTTTTCTTGATTTGACTTTTGTCTGCTGTTTGCTAGTGCTCTAAAAATCAAATAAATCCTCCAACTCTTATACTTCATCTCCTTGATCCAAAACTTTTTCCCAATGATCATGCCATGTGTATAGACCAGTATAGAATTTTCTTATAAAAATATTTTGGCCAAATAGGATTTTCTAAAATTAGTTTTCCCAAAACCCCTGAATTAAGGTTTGCACTACAAGTACCTTATTTAGGGTGTGAAAAATCTTTCAAAAAGTATATTTGAATCCTATTAGGTATAGGACTCCCAGAAACCACAAAATTATAATTTTAAAAGTTATTTTTATATTTTATTTAAAAGCTTTTTCTTAAGGCCAGAAATGGTCTTTAATAGGGAAAAATTATTTAATTATTTCAAAAAATTTTGCCAAAATTCAGGGAGACTCATAGGACATATATTGTCCATATATAAGAGTTTCAACACATGGTCATGTTCCAAATATTGGGCAAGTCCTTCCAAAACCCTTTCTGGATATTTCAAGCTTTTGAAATATTTACAAAGGAATTAATCTCCAAAAATTCCAGGGAAATTCTACCATGTCATATATGACATGTTTGATGATCTTGCAAAGCCTTATGCCTTGAAGATCAAGGAAACATCATCTAATCCCCTCAAAACCAATTCTGTCCATTTTGAAGTTTGTGCAACTTTACATTGCCAAACTTGTCCAAATGCTCTCAAACTTGGTGAACATGCTAAAATGATGTAATTATGCATCTATGCCAAATGGCACAAGTTTTGGAGAAGCATAACTTGGTCTAAGTGCCCCAAAACCATTTCTGTTCAAATTCAAATTTGAACAACTTTACATTGTCAACTTTTTACCTGGGGCTTCAAACTTTGTGAGCATGATCATAACCCCAAATTATGATACTACACCAAGTGGTGCATCAAGGGGAGATGATTAGCTTGACTCAAACAAGGTGAAACCATTTCTGTTAATTTCTAGGGCTCACCAAAGTTACATAGGCAACTTTGCCCAAATGAGCTCAAATTTGGTGTAGGGGCCTAATTATATGTGACATTGATCCTGTTAAGTCCCATGCCAATTGGAAGTCATTTGCCTCCCCAAAACCTGATCAAACACCTTCTGCAAGTTTGCCAAAACCAGTGTTTGGACCCCTTTTACTATTTCCCTTTACCTCAAATTCTTACCACAGCTTCTCCTAGTCCTATTCTACCTCCAGTAACTCTCCTCTGCCTCAGCTCAATTATTGGAGGGGGGTAAAACCCCAATTCACTCTTCTGAGCAGCATTTTTTACCTTCTTCTTCACCGCCCTCCTCTTTCCAGTGGCCTCCCAGAGCATCCAAGGTCACAACGCATTTGTTTACTACCCCCTCGACCCCCCAGACAGCCTTGGGCATGATGGACGCGTCCAGAGCAGCGAGGGCACGGCCATGCCGGCCAAACGGGTGCTCTGGAGCGTGCTACAATGCCCTGGCGCACTGTAGCCGCCCCCAATCACCGGCCCCGACCACCTAGGGCCTCCCCCCTCATGTCCCCCGAGGCCGCCTCGGCGTCCGGGACACGCTAGATGGTCGGCCCCCTCCTCCTTCTCTCTCCGGCGACCTGTGTCATGCGTGCCCGAGCGCTGCCCGCGTCCACCAGTTACCGCCCGTGTCCCTGGCATCCCTCATGCTCGTTCCTCTCTCCCTCTCTCTTTCCCAGGTCATAGACCACGCCCAGCAGGACCCCCGACTCGAAGGCGAGCCCCCCCCCCGTGGCCTACAGGGACGGCTACGGCCTCGCCGGCGCACGGCCCGCTGTGCACCATGCCCTCTCCTACATAAGGCCGCCCGGTTCCTCCCCTTCGCCTCATTTTGCTTCTCCTAGACCCCGTGCACCCCCAGGCTAAAGCTCTGCTCCTCCCATGCCCCCAACGCGCCAACATGCCCCAAGCCGAGCCGCCGTCGACCACCAAAATTGTCGCCATCCCGAGCTCGCCTCCCTCACTTTCCTCCACCAGAAGAGATGCGATGGTCCAGCGACCCTTTCCCCTACTCCTCCCAGACCGCCGGGGCACCACACCCCCCCAGCCGCTCATCGCCCGAACGGGCATCCACCGAGGCAGTGCCGAGCGCACCGCGGTCGTCTCCTGCCAGCCCCGCCGACCTTCCCCGATGCGCCGCTTTCCAGTGGCCCCTCCGGTGGCCACCACTTGGCCGGAGGTGGCCTGAGCCGCCGAGGGGCAGGAGCAGCAACCTCCCGTCGACGAGGCCCCTGCCTCTTCTATCGCGGGCGGGAGGAAGGAGAAGGCCTGCTGGTGGGGCCCGCTCGTCGGTGACCCAGCGGGGCGGGCCCGACATTTTAAGTGGAGACGGGCCGGGTGGGAGCCGTGTTCCCTAGGCGGAAGCGTACTTCGGAAATGACGCCTTCAACGTCACCCCCTCCGCCCGCACAGCCGAGCCGCTGGGCCGGCCCACGAGCTATCCACCGCCCTGAGCGCAGTGGAGGGTAAACCCTTATTCCTTTTCCTTTTTTCTTTCTTTTCCAGACAACTTCATAAATGCTTAATCAATTCATTTGAACTCCAAATTGCATGATTCAAATTTCTGGTAGTCTCTAAAATCATGCTCTATCACATGGTGCAACATGCACACTTTTCCAGAAACATTTCTTTCACAAATAATCATCAAACACCAATATTTCATTATCTGTGATGAACTTTAGAAAATCACAGAAAGCTCAATCTTGATCCAAATACAGTGGTTCAAATTCCTAGATGCTTGTCATATCCAAACTTAGTTTTGGAACATTTTTATTAACACTTTCTGTACCCCACCAAATATTGAGCCATTTCTTCATATTTTGCAGCTTTGCAAAATCTTAGGAATTCCATTTGAAATCCAAATCCAGTGAAACCAACTCCTAGAGGCTTCTAAAATCATGACTTGTTGATGGGTGCCTTGGCTCATCATTCAAGAAAATATTTCTGTATACTTCTTCCAAATCCATAAACTCCTTGGTTCCATCACATTGAAATGTTCCAAACTACCTATTGATCCAACACCTATGAAACCACCTTGGTTATTTTTTATATGACCAGAGGTATCCTAGAAAAGTCCAACTCCTATTTTTAGAGCACTTTTATTTTTGCTTTGATTGTGTTGCTTATTATGATTGCTTCCATCGTTAGTTGACGAAATAAACGGAATACTCGGAGATGGACCAGAAGGTTTGAAGACTCGGAAGAATAAGGCAAGCAGCCCTTTGGCCATGTTCGAGAAACTTTTTATGCATGTCTCATAGCACCTTGTTATCTATGCATCGGAATCATGTTGAGGTGGAGACCACTTTGGTTGCTACCTTTGTTACTTACTGTTGAAACTTGCATCAAACATGACCCTACCTTCCTATGAGCGTTATGTGGGTGGGAGTAGATAGATGTATGCTATAGTAATTGGCTACACAAAATGGGTCAGGGTTATGCATTGAGTGAAACAAGTGTGGTCTGACATACTTGCAAATGACCCAGTGGGTGCCACTAATGCCCCTGGGAGTTGATGAGAACTAGGGCAGTACTTGGTGAAGAAGTAGTGTGCCGAGGCTTGATGAGAGTGTTGTTTACAGAGATGGATTAGATTTATGTGTGACTACCGTCCCAACCAAACATGCGCAACCACTCTACCCTTATATGGGAAATGGCATTATTGATTACCTAGGTCGATACTAGCATGGTGCCCGCATTACTAGTGACGGGGGTGACATGAGGTCACTCTCGGGACGGGGTCGTGCTTGGATAGGCGGCCATGACTGTCTTTACAGGGCACCGGACACACCGTTGGTACCCCGTGCTTGTGGTATGTGATGAATATGGGAGCGAGTCTCCACAATTATTACGATGTGAATGTGGGGCATGGGGATTGCTACCAATCGAGTGGACTCTGTGTTAGTGTCGTCTAGGGAAAGATAGTGATCGGGTGCTTACCCCGGGTACTTGAGGTACCGCGGGTCGTGGATGTCACGGAAGGTCCCCGGATCTTGTGGGTAAAGTGTGCAACCTCTGCAGAGTGTCAAACTATTCGAATAGCCGTGTCCGCGGTCAAGGACAGTTGGGTGGTGCTACTTAGACTATGTCCATAAGTTTCTGGGAAACAACATGATTCAGAGATATTGTTGATGTGATTGTGAGAAAGTCACAATGAGCTTGAGCATGAGTTGATTACAACTCTTTCTCGATATTGATGTCTGTGATCTCCTGATACTTGTTGCAGACACATGCATGTCCATGTTATATGTTGATCATACTTGCATATGAAAAACTAGCTTTCCGCAAAACTGCCAATCTAGCAGTAGAGCCTTGCATAATTATTCTATCATCACACTTGGGTTGCTTGCGAGTACATTCAATGTACTCATTGGCTTGCCACTGGTTATTTTATTGGCCAGGCATGAGAGTATAGGTTATGATGAAGATTTCTTGGTGGCGAGCATGCGAGCTAGGACGCTTCCCAGTCAGAATGCCTGTAGGGTTAAGACAGATGGCATGGGTCCATGTTGTTATTGAAGATTTCCGCTACAACGCTATACTCAAGACTTGACCATAATGGTCCTATTTGTGTAATACGGTATGTATGGATGTAAGACTCTTGTTATTCAGCTTCTGTGTGTTCAGTGAGCATTGATCTCTGGGATCACTGTACACGTGCATTCGGTGACCACGGCTTATGAGTCGGGGTCCCCTCAGTAGACGCTGTTCTGACGATGTGATCGATGACACTGATGAAGACGTAGTGATATCTTGATAAGTGCCAGTCAAGCAAAACCCCTTTGAGCATTCCGATACAATCCCACTCTCTCGCTCTTGCTCTCTTTTACTGCATTAGGACAACAACGCTTCAACTGTTACCTGCTGCGGTAGTTGAACCCCTTTCCTCTGCATGACCTGTCATTCCCATAGTAAATAGTTGAAACCCACTAGCATGAGTAGGAGTTGTTTGAGCCATGTTGTGCCTACTCATTCATGCTTTCTGGTTATGCCTGCTATTGCTTAGATTTGTGTCAGGTCTGATTCATCGGGGATGAACCGGAATGTGGTGAACATGTCCTACTGTTGAGAGCTAAGTGTGTGAACACGATTTGGTAAAGATAGCGATGAGAGGCCATGTAGGAGTACATGGTGGGTTGTCTCACTGCAGCCGTCCTCAGGAACTGAGTTATGTGTTTGTGATCCATGACTAGTTACTACCATACATTGGGCCCGAAACCAATGGACCCTCTCGACTTATTAACTGCCCTTGCCCTCTGTCCAGGAGTTGCAACTAGTTTCTGGTGTTTGTAGTTTACTGGAGGTCGTGCGCAGCGCTGACCCTCGGGGTGGGCTGTGACGCGGCAGGTACGTGGCACAGTGTACCAGTCGCCCGTTTGGTGACTTGGGAACCCTGTACACATCGTTTGGGGCTATGAGCGCACCCCGGTCGGATCTCCCCATGGATGGAACCCAAATAGGCGATAAACTTGGACTAGAGACTTGTGTGGTTAGTCAGGTCGTGGCCGACACCCTCGCTGGGCTTCCGCTTGAAGGTTGCCGAGTACATGTCGTGTAAATGGTGATAAGTGGTGAGAGCATGTGTGAAGAAGTACACCCCTCCAGGGTTTTAAATGATCTATTCGAATAGCCATGTCCGCGGTAAAGGACTTCCGGGTTACCTGTACAGTTCATAGACAAGTGGAAGTGGATACTCTAAAATATGCAAGATAAGCGTGAGTGCTATGGATGGCCTTCTCGTAGGGAGACGAGAGCGGATCCATAGTGGTGTATTGATTGGTGAATATGTGGACTCGTGTGCACCACCTCAAAAGAGTTACTTGCAGTCATAGTTCAGGATAGCTACCGAGTCAAAGCTGGCTTGCTGCAGTCAAACTCCACCACCCCCTTTGTTGATACTGATGCATATGTAGCTAGTTCTGATGTAAGTCTTGCTAAGTACCTTTGTACTCACGTTTGCTTAATTTATGTTTTGTAGAGAGACTTCAGTCTCACTAGTGGTTACGCGTGGACTTCGATGTTTAGCTTGTTACCTCAGCTACGGTCTTGTACCCCTGGGAGGGTCTTGTAGATAGCCAGGCTTCTCAGCCTTTTCATTTGTAGTTGTCTGTACTCAGACATGTTATGCTTCCGTTGCCTGTATGCTCTGTATGTTGGGTCATGTGACATCTGTTTGTAATAAATGTTATGATGGCTCTTCTGGGCCTTTATCTATATGAGTTGTTGAGTTATGTTGTGATGCCATGTTGTACAACACATACTAGCATGTTATGCGTACATGTAATGTGTATTGCTATGTGTGGGATCCGACACCTAGTTGTTTACCCTTGGTAGCCTATCTTACAGGGAAATGTCTCCTAGTGCTTCCATTTATCCTTGGTAGCTTGGTACTGCTCCGGAACACTTAGGGTGGCCGGCATGTGTTCTTCTTCGTTCCTGTGTCTGTCCCTTAGGGGAAATGTCACGCGTTGTTCCTTTAAGCCCTTGTAGCTTGCTACGACTTGGGTTCATACGTTGATGACCGACACGTTCGTTGCTGGGTCATGTATGTCTGTCATTGTAATTTAGCGCCACTTTTGGTTTATAACTAGTCATGTCGGCCCGGGGTCTCTGTCATATGGATCTAGCGACACTATCATATACGTGTGCCAAAATGTGCAAACGGTCCCGGGCCAGGTAAGGTGGCACCCGTGGGGATACCGTGCGTGAGGCCGCAAAGTGATATGATGTGTTACATGCTAGACATGTGTGACTTAGGATCGGGGTCCCGACAGCTTTGGTATCAGAGCCAGACTGCCTGTAGGAGTAGTAAGCAAAACTGGTCGAAGTCGTGTCTAGAAACTCTTTTGTGATAATAAGGGAATTGATTGTGGAAGGGAACGTAAGGCTCTTTTACTCCTTTACCCTATACCCTTTTGATCTGAGTCACCCTCTTCTTCTACGCGGATTAAGAACTAGGATTCTCTTGCTATTTATCAAGATCACGTTAATGGTGGATTCAACTCTTAGTTCAGTTTCTACTACTTCCGTTTGTTAAACCGTTGGTCTTAGAACCTTGACATTATGATGTTGAGTGGTTATGCTATCTTTGTGCATGAGTCTCAAAAGTCTTTTCGAGCATTTACATCCATTATGCTATCCGAGTCATCCCAGGTTTCTAAATAGTCTGATGCATTTGCAAACCTTTCCTCCCCGTTTCTGATGTCCTTTTAGGGCAGATTAACCACACTAGTCGGTGTGTGGAGGTACTCCGTTGCCTCGACATATATGTTGGAGCTATTATTATGACCCTAGGTGGCTTAGAAGATCCCCCAGTAATCTAGCAATGCTTTATATTCCCAGTGTGGTGACTCTGGCCATCATTCTCGAAAGCATCCCGTGATGCCATTTAGTTGGTAGGCATTCCATTTCTGGGTTCTTGAACCCGAGATTCACCCTACTTACTTAATGTTGATAGTGTTTGCTCGTTACTTTAGGATATTAGTAACCTTGTGATAGTCCTCGAGGTCTATGGTTATCATTCTTCCAATACCACGAACCATCAAGGCAGAAGTTCTTCTGAATCAAAAGATCATAGCCTGAGTGCTCTTGATGAGTTCCCCATTTGTGACCCTGCCAATTCTACCCTTCTGCATGGGTTATTCGGAGATGTTGAACTAGTTCGATATGCTAACCTATGCATCCACAACTTAAAAGGCTATATGTTTTTGGAGTTGTCTCCCTTTAGTTGGATTCCGGCCTTCGTCTGTCAGTTGATAGTCAAAAGTAGTTGTGCATCCGTGTTATCGATGCCTATTATTCTTGTGGTCTGTCAAGCCATTCTATTTCGGAATGACTAGGAGAAACAAACTCCAGTACCTTACCCATATCTAGGATTGGGTCAAAGCAGTTGTATTCCGTAGATCACAATGCCAATCCAGCATTTGCTCTGCTCTACCTTGGGGTGTTACTCTCTTTTATGTCAAGTGTGTCATGGGAATTGCACAACCTCCTATGAACTCTTGATACAGTGATACTTCTCGCCGTCATCGTTCATTCATCGGTCTCCGTGTTATTGTAACTGGAATACCGACAAGTGAATTGTGATGTGTGAAATCAATACACCTAGCAACTCTGTTGCTTGGTAGTTAATGGACAATAAACCCATTCTTAGCGTGTTGGTTACTGAATCATCATTCTAAGATTGATCGTGCTATCTAGTCCATTTTTCTGGTGCACCCTTAGATCATTGAGTTAGGATTCTGTCAATCTCTCGCTCTTTTGATCATACCGTCTTGCCCCTGAAAAGCAAGATTGTTCTCGAGCTTCAGAACCATATCGGTGGTTCGTGATTTTTTGAATATTTTCTTGAAAGTATTACCAGGTTGATCCCTGACCATTATGTTGAGCTCGTGATCAATATGGTTTACTTATAAACCACCCCGTCTCCAAGAATCTGTGTTGGATATCCCGAGCTAGTTGGTTAAGCTAAACAACAACTTGGAGAGTTGGAAGATAAAAGCTTGATCTAACTTAGTTCATTGCCAAATGGATATCCTAGTGTTTGTGTGTTTGTTGGAGAAAGATGATATCTTCATCGATTGATCCTCGTGATCAGTTGTTGGATCCATTGTCTTGACAAAACTTTGACTTGAGTGTGGGCTATCTTGAAGTCAAATCAAAACCAAAGATATTCGTAATGTTGTCTTACTCGTGGTTTATCGCTCGAGCATACACCGTTACATCAATTGGTCTGACCAATGCTATCACCTTGTTCACATAGTTATGGAATTCCATTTTACGGAAGCCTCGATGAATTGTTGTTGAGCCCATCGACAACATCCTTATCTTCTCCATGATTTTGTAGGACATTAAGCTAATGTTGGAAACTTTGTAAGCATTGCCTTCGTGTCCCGTACATGAGGTATATGTTGGATGAGAGAAGAGACTTTCCCTAATTCATGTGTAAGTGATGTAAGTTGCCACCGTGAGTTTGTGAAAGATTGTTTTGCTTCCTCTAGAATCATCTGAAGTCAGTCATGCATACGTGCGAAGTATTCTATGGTCGGATAGACTGATCATCTTCATTCCATATGTATCCCTAGCACACCAAGCCACTGATTGATTGGTTCAAGAAAAGAAGTCTGTTGTGCTAATCCTAGGTCATGCACATGATTTCGCTATCTTCAATGATGGTTCCCAACCTGAACCCGGTAATGTTTCATTGTAAGACTACCATGTGGTCATGCTTGTCTTGGACAACGTGTTCACATGTATGTAGCAGAACCAGCTCATGTTTTAGAGCTTGCTATCGTAGTTCATATCCCGAGAATCTCGCTACGTCATCTCGTCGATTTGGGTTGCAAACTTTCATTTTTCTTTCTAGACTCGATGAGTCTGGAATATCCTGACACCAACCAGAACTGAATCTCAGGCAGATATGATGGTTGGAGCATTTTCCAAGAACTATAATATTGGTCTCACGATAACCGGTAAAGTGGATGTCATGGCCAACACACCCAGCCGGAAGACCTATTTTTCTAGTATCATGATTGAAGAAGTTGGCCACCTCCCCATAAGGATTTCGTAGGATTTACTCCCTAGTTGTTCCTTATGGATTTTTCTGCTCCTGAAGTCCGACCTTTTACTTGACGTTCTAGGTACCAAACCATTTTAATAAATGGGTTGCGCTAGCACATCAAGGAGAACATTAGAAGCAGAGTGCTAAATGTCTCTCGGTCGATCATCCAGATTTTGCCCCTTGACTCCGCTAAGGTGAAATCTGAGAAAGTGTTATCTTCCTTTGCATCTACATCGTCCATCGCTATTCATCATGGTCGTATGTTGTGTTGTCAGCACCATTGGCACGGATAATGGTCAAACCTTGATGATTATGGAAATGCTCAAGTTCTTGAGAGCACGCACAAGCACTAGGTGTTATCACTGGAACTAACCGGGATTGCTCCCAGTGTTTTTAGTTATGCTATATCCTCTCAAACAGTAGATTCACTCTCTACTGTTGGGTTTCTTCCCAGTTACCAGAATCATTCCCAGCATTTGCATTTTGTTCCTAGATTGCACCGCAAGTGTGCCATTTTACCATGGGTTCCATCCATTTTTGATGATAAGAAAAATCATCCCTTGTGTTGTCTTCAACAAGGTAGTCCACATCATCCATTCTGGCCCGAGAATGTCATTCTTTCGGACTCTTTCAAATGATCGATTGGGATTTGCCTTAGGCTGGTATAAAAGAGTTTCAATGATCTTGGTATCAAAAGTAATTATTTTTTCCACTTAAGGGATAATTCTACCAGTCACCTCCTCTAAGGTGCCCCGTTTTAGAATCATGGCAAGTCAACTCCTCGCTATGTTGACAACCGTTCACCACCTTCTTAAGTGTGGAACTATTGCCTATCCAGTGAACCTTCGTCATATGTTTCACTCCATCACTCTAGATGTATGCTTCGTGTCTCGGCTCGAGAGATGTTCCTACGTCTCGTTCCGTAAGTTGATCTTGTGATCATTAAGATGATCCATCCTTGCAGAGCTGTCTCTTTCCTCATGCTGGATGAAGATCCCAAAAACAAAGACGTCAAGACCAATATGATGCAATGGATCAACATATCCGAGAAGGGAAGTTGCATCGTGAAGACCGTGTTAACTTTGTGTGCCCTCTGTCTTCTTACCTCACGTCTTGAATCTCGGGACGAGATTCTTGTTTTGTGGGGGTGAGTTGTCAGATCCCTAGCTTTTGGCAATGCACTAGTGCTAGCCTTTGGTGATGCATCATGCATACTTTTTATAGAAAGTTGAAATTGGGATTGCCTAAACCCTAGCATCAAAGGAATTCACTAGGTTCAACTAAAATATTTTCAGTAAATCCAAATGGCTTTAAAAAATGTTCATCATTTATGGAAAATACTGTAAATATTAGCCATAGGTGATGCACATTTTTCCATGACATATTTGGGCTGTGAATTAAATCATACTCTATTTGAATTTGGGCATTTAAATACTATAAAATATTAAAATGTCCAAATAATCCTAAACTGAAATGTTCCATGTTGGAGATATTCCAAACAGTGGCCATGAGAAGTTTGGTGATTTTTGAGTGTGCCTAAGTTTTTTTAATAAAGCCCCGAACAAAATAACAAAATAGAAAAACAAAAACTAAATAGAAAGAGAAGGGAGAGAAAGTTACCTGGACCTACCTACTGTGCAGCCCACCTGGCCTGGCGCTGTGCCGGCCCAGCCCACCTCCACCGAGGACTAATAAGGGGATGGAGGTTACCCCCAGATCAACTCCACCTTGCTGATTTTTGCTGACATTGGAAGCAAAAGTTGACTGAAATTTATCAACAGAGAAGTCAACATGGTTGCTCCGGCAACAACGACGTATCTAAAATGGTCCAAGACTCCCATTACATTCGACCAGTCCGACCACCCCGCACACATTGCAACCCCTGGGCGGCAAGCGTGGTGGTCGACTCAGTTGTCGATGGTACTCGTTTGACCAAGATTCTGATGCATGGTGGCAGTGGCCTGAACATACTGTACGCGGAAACCCTCTGTGGAATGGGCATTCCGATGTCCAAGCTAAGTGAGAGCAACATGAGATTTCACGGGGTCATCGCCGGAAAGAAAGCCGACTAACTTGGTCAGATTTCACTCGACGTGCTTTTTGGCGATTTGAAGAATTTCCGCAAAGAGAAGCTGACGTTTGAGGTGGTGGACTTCCACAACGCCTATCATGCCATAATTGGCAGGCCTGCCTACATCCGTTTTATGGCTCGACCGTGTTATGTGTACCTCAAACCAAAGATGCCGGGACCCAATGGCATGATAACCGTCAGAGGGAACCGACAGAAGGCAGAAGAGTGCTTCCAGTAAAGCTCGAAAATTGCTGACGAGCAGATGGCAGCAATGGAGATGGAGGAGTACCAAAAGAATGTGGATCCGAGGGATTTGTTGCATGCTAAGAAGCCAGCTTCCGAGTCAGCATTCCAGTTGGCGGGGGAGACGAAGCCTGTGCACATTCACCCCACCGACCCCAATGCGGCTTCGACCCACATCTCAACTACACTCGACAACAAATAGGAAGAAGCGCTCATCCAGTTCCTCTGTGAGAACTGGGACATCTTCGCATGGAAACCATCCGACATGCCAGGTGTACCCAGGGGACTGGCTGAGCATCATTTGCGAGTCGACCCAAAAGTGAAACCCGTGAAGGAACATCTCCATCGGTCCGCTGCGGAGAAGAGAAAAGCAATTGGCGAAGAGGTGGCTCAGCTTCTTGCGGCTGAGTTCATCCGCGAGATCTACCACTCCGAGTGGCTCACCAATGTGGTCATGGTCCCCAAGAAGGTCAAATCCCTCCGTATGTTCATCGGTTTCAAGCATATCAATCGGGCCTGCCCAAAAGATCATTTTCTTCTCCCCTGCTTCGATCAGATAGTCGACTCGACTGCGGGATGCGAGCATTTGTCTTTTCTGGATGCATATTCCGAGTACCATCAGATCCGACTGTTTGGACCTGATGAAATCATGATAGCCTTCATCACCCCATCCGAGTGTTTTTGTTATGTCACCATGCCTTTCGGTCTCAAGAATGCCGGCGCTACCTTATTGCGCATGAGTCAAAAGTGTCTGCTGAAGCAAAGTAGTCGGTACGTGGAAGCATACATGGATGACATCGTGGTCAAGTCACGTAAAGGATCCGACCTAATGACTGACCTCGCTGAGACATTCGCAAATTTAAGAAGCTATGATATCAAGCTTAACCCGTCGAAGTGTACATTCGGAGTTCCAGGCGGTAAGTTGCTCTGTTTCCTTGTTTCAGACCGAGGAATCGACGCCAACCTAGAGAAAGTCAGTGCCATCCTCCGAATGAAGCGCCAAGTGCGTCTACACGACGTCCAGAAGCTAACTGGCTGCTTGGCCGCATTGAGTCGGTTCATTTCTTTTCTCGTTGAGAAGGCATTACCTCTCTACGGACCGATGAAAAAGTGTGAAAAGTTCGAGTGGAATTCTGAAGCTGAAGCAGCGTTTGAGGAGCTCAAAGCCCTGCTTTACACCCAGCTGGTGCTTGCTACCCCTGTCAGCAAAGAGCCTCTTTAACTGTACATCGCAGCCACCGGACAAGTTGTCAGCACTGTACTCACGGTCGAGCATGAAGAAGAAGGCAAAGCCTACAAAGTCCAACACCCAATCTATTACATTTCCGAAGTATTGACCCCCTCCAAGAAAAGATACCCGCAATACCAGAAGCTTGTGTATGGGATTTACTTGACCACAAAGAAAGTTTCTCACTACTTCTCGGATCATTCGTTTTCAGTCGTCAGCGACGCCCCACTATTGGAAATTCTGAACAACCGAGATGCAACCGGTCAAGTGGCCAAATAGGTGATTGAACTTCTTCCGCTGGATATCAAGTTTGAGGCGAAGAAAGCTATCAAGTCATAGGCAATAGCATATTTTGTGGCCGAATGGATCGAGCAGGAGCAACCGACTTAGATCCAGTCGGATCACTGGACCATGTTCTTCAATGGATCAAAGATGTTGAACGGATCTGGTGCAGGTGTGGTTTTGGTGTCCCCAGAGGCGACAAACTCAGTTATGTCCTTCAAATCCACTTCGATTCTTCAAACAACGAAGCTGAATACGAGGCACTTTTGTACGGGTTGCGCATGGCCATCTCACTCGGCGTTCATCGCCTGATGGTATACGGCGACTCAGACTTAGTAGTCAATCAGGTGATGAAGGAGTGGGATTTCAAAAGCCCAACAATGACCAGTTACTGCAGTGCAGTGCGGAAGCTGGAAAATAATTTTGAATTTTTAGAGCTCCACCACGTGCCCAGAACCAAGAACCAGCTTGCTGATGATCTCGTGAAGATGGGGTCCACTCATAAACCTATACCCAAGAATGTGTTCTTAGAGCATCTTCACACCCCCTCAGTCAAAGAGGATCCCTTCAGAGAGGAGCTCCCGCAACCGATAAGTGCATCCGATCCGACTAAAGTCGAAGTTCCTGCGGTGGTCGACTTACTCATGGAGATCCTGGTGATCACGCCCGACTGGACTGTGCTGTACATAGCATACTTGCTCAGGCAAGAACTCCCAGAGGATGAGGAGGAGGCACGCCAGATCGTTCGTCGATCCAAAGCCTTCATTGTCATACAGGGCCAGCTCTACAGGGAGAGTATCACAGGAGTCTCTCAGCGCTGCATCACCCCTGAAGAAGGTCAAATGATACTAAATGAGATACACTCAGGAACTTGTGGCCACGACGCTTCCTCTCGTACTATCGTGGCCAAGGTATACCGAGCTGGATTCTACTGGCCCTGAGCAAATGAGATGGCAAAGGATATCGTAGACAAGTGCGAAGGCTGCCAGTCTTAGTCCAACATGTCTCACAAACCCGCGTCTGCCTTCAAGACCATCCCATTGGTTTGGCCATTTGCCATTTGGGGGTTGGACATGGTCGGTCCCTTCAAAGCCGGCAAGAGCGGATTCACTCACTTTCTCGTAGCAGTCGACAAGTTCACCAAATGTATCAAAGCCAAGTCCATCAAGAACCTCGGCTCGATCACCGCCATCAGCTTCATCAGAGAATTGATATTCAGATACGGAGTCCCCCACAACATCATCATGGATAACGGCTCCAACTTTGACTCAGACGAATTCAGAGCATTCTGTTCCTCCCAAGGTACTCGGGTCGACAACACATCCATATAGCATCCGCAGTCGAATGGACACGCAGAAAGGGCAAATGGTTTGATCCTCCAAGGCCTGAAACCGCGGCTTATGTGCAACCTCAAGCACGCCGCTGGAGCTTGGGTAACTGAACTACTGTCTGTCTTATGGGGGCTAAGGATAACTCCGAACCGGTCGACTGACCGTACCCCCTTCTTTATGGTCTATGGTGCTGAGGCCGTGCTGCCGAGTGATTTGTTGCACAACTCCCATCGAGTGGAACTCTTCTCCGAAGCAGAAGCAGAGCAAGCCCATCAAGATGCAGTCGAGTTCCTGGAGGAAGAACGCGAGATGGCCTTGATCTGCTCGACCATTTACCAACATGACCTGCGTCGATTCCATGCCCACAATGTTCGAAGCCGGGCATTCTAGGAGGGAGACCTGGTTCTCTGAGTACGTCATAAGTGCCCTCATAAGCTTGCCACAGCCTGGGAAGGCCCCTTCGTCGTCACCAAGGTACTACACAATGGGGCGTACCACATCTACAACGTGGCCAAGAAGAAAGATGAGCCTCGTTTGTGGAACGTGGATCTGCTCCGCCGCTTTTATACTTCAAGTACTCGACCAGTCGAGTTTTAATAAGAACCTTTTAGTTTGTTTTTTCAATGACAAGTTTGCAAGAATTCCTTAATGATTACTGATTACAAAGATGCATGTTCTCAAATCCCCCAGTGCGTGCTTAGCCGCAAATCCGATTCGCCTAAGTTACAAAAACCACTTCGAGTGAAGAGCAACCCTCTCACTCGGGGGCTTAGCTGCGACCTCGTAATCGCATAAGTTACAAAAACCACTCTGAGTGAAGAGCGACCCTCTCACTCGGGGGCTTAGCTGCGACCCCGTAATCGCTTAAGTTACAACAAAACCACTTCGAGTGAAGAGCAACCCTCTCACTCGGGGGCATAGCTGTGACCCCGTAATGGCCTAAGTTACAAAAACCACTCCGAGTGAAGGGCAACCCTCTCACTCAGGGGGTTAGCTGCAATCCCGTAATCTCCTAAGTTATAAAAACCACTCC